>ML058335.1:6906258-7506258 GCA_003013855.2 Liriodendron chinense
GGAGGAGGGGATTGTGAGATACAACACAGTGCGCCACACGCCAAAGCAGAATGATGTGACAGAGCGGATGAATCAGACTCTCTTGGAGGGAGCACGATCCATGATTAGTAATGTTGGGTTGGGCAAAGAGCTGTAGACTGAGGCCGTTAACACAGCTTGTTACTTGATAAATCGGTCACCCTTTATAGCAATTGAATGTAAAATCCCTGAGGAAGTGTCGAGTGGTCGTACGTTAGACTACTCAAGTCTGCGGGTCTTTGGTTGTGAGGCTTACTCTCATGTACCATCAGTTGAGAGATATAAGCTAGACCATAAGTCAGAAAAGGGATCTTTGTGGGCTATGGTGATGGTGTGAAGGGTTATCGAATATATGATCCTGTCATATGGAAGATCACCCTGAGCCGTGATGTCAAATTCGATGAAGGGTCTTTGTTTCAGAAGGATGCAATAAAGGAACCAGAAAAATCAGGAATTGTTGATACATATGATGACAGAGATGAGACACGTACTATACTAAGACGCAGACAGAGGTATAGGATTAAGTGGAGCAACCACCTGTGCGAAGAAATTCATCTAAGGATCGTAGGTTACTGTGGACCCTCGCCGTTCCACGCTCCCACGACGTTCTCCTTTCCCTTCCAGAAAAGAAGAAGAGGTGCGTGCGCGCGAATCGCCGTTTGTGCCACTGGCTTGCCTCGTTCCCGAGGGCTTTGTTCGGTTGTCGTGTTAAGCTGGATGTGTTTAGATGAGTTTGTATAAAACCAGAGTCGCCACTAGCCAGTTACTTTAAATCTACAATCGGCTAGACCCCGTAGAAACGTTAGAGAATGGAATCCGAAGATTTCTTCCTCTAAAATGACTCCTTTTGATCTGCGGCCAGAGATTCGAGGTAAGGGATTACGGTTACAGGGTGGGAAGAGGTTAGGCACCCCACACATTGCCCGTACCGAAGTACGGTCTCTACTTCATAGAATCGAACTAATACTTGAAAGTCTGATTTAATCCTCATACATTCTCATGGATGACATGATGCATGAATGCAAGTCTGAACAGTAAGAGTTTCTGATGGGCAGGTTTCCATTAACAGGCAAGCTCAGAGCATACGCTCGAACTGACAGGTGCTTTATGCGAGATGCATACTGTGTGCTTGAATAATCAAAGTGCTCGTAGTGACTGATGCATGAATGCAGGTCTGAACAGTAAGAGTTTCTGAGGGGCAGGTTTCCATTAACAGGCAAGCCCAGAGCATACGCTCGAACTGACAGGTGCTTTATGCAGGATGCATGCTGTGTGCTTGAATGATCAAAGTGCTTGCAGTGAAGCAGGGGGGTTGAAAGAAAAGTAAATGTTGCACTTATGCTAGATGCGAATGAGATGATGCTGATGATAGAGTAGCTGGATGGACGGAGGTGTCGCAAGGATTGACTTCGAGTGGCTGGATCGAGACTTAGATGACTTGGGAGGCTTGGACCAGTGGTCAGGCTGGGTTGGACCAGGGCTAGGCTCTTCTCACTCGGGCTCTCCTTGGTGGAGGAATGGGCTAAGAGAATGGAGAACTTCGGACGGATAGCACTCAGGCTGAAGGGCTTGTGAGGGATGCTTGAATGAGAAGGGGAGGGGGGTATTTATAGCAGCGGAGAGTAGCAGAACCCGTAAATAAGTTTGGGCGGCCCTCAAGGGGCCGCCCGTATGGCCTTTCTTGGGATTCAGCGGGCAGTACAGACCTGCTCTGAGGCTGCGGTCTGGAACTTGTGAGTTGACTTGGTTTGGGGGATGGGTTGACATGGTGAGTTGACTCGATGGGTTGACTCAGCGGTTTGACTCAGCGATTTGACTGAGCGGGTTGACTCGTCGAGTTTGACTTTTTAAAGGATTTTTTGACTGATTTTTCTTATGGGGGATTTTTCAGGTTGATGTTTAGGGGTGAGTTGACTGGCTTCAGGCTTGAGTTGGGCTATGGATTGGGGCTTACAAGGGTGAGTTTGGCTGAGTTTGGACATGGGATTTGGGTGTATGGTCCTCCATTCATTCAGCTATCTCTACCAATCTTGTAGCCGAAGGTGGGGTGTCTACAGTTACCGACAAGGTAAACATTGCATTCATTCTCATTACGGATGAGGGAGATCCGTCTAACTTTGAGGAAGCACTATCGGATGTAGATGCTGAAAAGTGGAAGACGGCAATGCAAGACGAGATGGACTCTCTATACAAGAATGAGACTTGGGAGCTTATGGAGCTTCCTGTGTGCTGAAAAGCGATTGGGTGCAAGTGGACTTTTCTGAAGAAGCAGGATAGATATAAGACAAGGTTGGTAGTGAAAGGATATTCTCAGCGTGAAGTGTGGGATTCAGTGAGATTTTTACGCTGGTTATAAAGCAATTATCTATCAGGTTCGTGTTGGCACTAGTTGCCCAATATGACCTCGAGCTGGAACAGATGGATGTAAAACTGCTTTCCCACATGAAAAATTAGACGAGCAGATTTACATGGTGCAACTAGAAGGTTATATAGTGTAAGGACCCGAGAACAAGGTTTGTAGGGGTCTCAAACAGTCGCCTAGGTAGTGGTACAGGAAATTTGATTCATTCATGATGAGTCTGGGCTTTTCCAAGAGTGAGTACGATCATTGTGTCTATTCCAAGACATTGAATGATGAGAAGTTTCTCATACCGGTGTTGTACGTTGATGACATGCTTATTGCCAATCATAACATCTCTGACATCGATGTGTTGAAGACTCAGCTTTCAAGGACATTCGAGATGAAGGATCTGGGGGCTGCAAAGAGGGTTCTTGGTATAGATATTCATAGAGACAGAAAAATGAATAGGTTGTGGTTATCTCAGAAAGAATACCTTGAGAAGGTATTGAAAAAATATGAGATGGACAAGTCCAAACCAGTTAGCGTTCCCCACGTAGCTTACTTCAAGCTTTCTTCTGAACATTATCCCAAAATAGATGAAGAAAAGCATGTTAGCCGATTCATGTCTAACCTGGGTTGTGGGCAGTTTAATGTATGCCATGGTCTGTACAAGACCGGATATTTCACAGGCTATGGGTGTTATTAGCCGATTCATGTCTAACCTGGGCAAATAGTATTGGGAAGCTGTGAAATGGCTACTTCGATATATTCGGGGTATGCAGGACTACGTCTTGACATTTGAAAAGTCTAAGGATAAGTTGGTTGGTTACATCGATTTTGATTACGCAGGTAGTGTGGATAGTAGGAGATCGACTTCAGGGTATACTCGTTTGTGTTAGCGAGTGGAGTAATTAGTTGGATGTCTAAGCTTCAGTATGTGGTGGCTCTTTCCACTATTGCAGTTGAGTATATAGCAGTGACAGAAGCTTTCAAGGAGACTGGTTGGTTGAAAGGAATAATAAATTAGTTGGGGCTTCAGCAGGAAGCTGTGCAGTGACAGCTCTAGTGCCATCAAATTGGCTAAAAAATTTGTTTATCACTCTCGTACTAAATACATTGATGTGCGTCACCATTTTATTCTACAGGTGCTTGAGGAAGGAGATTTGACTCTGGACAAGATTCACAGAAGTTCAAGTTTTGCGTAACTTCTCTGGGATTGGCAAAGGCTTAATGAAGACGCATGATGCATGAGAAGTGACGACACTATGATTGATGATGAACTGATTTATGAAGAAAAGAGAAGATGGATCGAAGTTTTAAAGCCTTGATGGAATTTGTTGGAGAGTCTTAAAAACTGTGAATATTTTATGTCCACCGACTGGTTGGCCAGTGGACAGTCCTGCACAGCAAGACTCTATACAAATTCTTGGGGTCTCAGACCAGTCTGCAAGGGACTCCGACCGGTCAAATTATGAGGCAGCAGGACATTTTTTGGCATACACTCGCTGGACTGTTTTAGTCAGTCGACGTGTGGTGCGAAAATATCTTATGCGGTTTTGCATTGTAAGTTTCTATTTTCTGTCGGAGGTCTATATAAACACCTCCTAACCCGATTTAAAGGTATCCTAATCACGTCCAAGGAGTCCAAACATGAGTTTAGGGTTTAAGGGAGTGATTTGTGAGGTTTGAGTGAGTTTTTTTTCGTCTTTGAGATCTACTTGTGGGTAGATTAACTCTGTAATTGTCTAAAATTCATAGTGGAGGTGTCACTTTGTGCCTTGGTTTTTTCCCGCAAGGGTTTTCCACGTAAAAGTTCGTTTGTATTGCGTTGATTGCTTGTGTGGCTATGTGGTGATTGTTTGATTCTCTATGGTGCTTCCGCTGACCGAATTTCCAACATTTCGAGCATTGAAGGTTGGCCACTATACATAGTTACATGTGTCAATATGCAACAAGCGTGATAAAACTTAGCATTTCATGTGTTTAAAATCACTATTTAGATGTTTTGGCTAAACAAGTTGAAAAATCATACTCTTTTGCTCCTTAAGGGCATGTTTCGTACATGGGCTTAAGTGGGATTAGATGGGGTGTAATTGCATTGGGTCTTGTGCAAATTCCATATCGAATATGGAGGCGATGGGAAGGGTTGGGCTTAAGTGGGATGGAATTGCATTTGGTCTCTCATGAGTTTTCCCGTGGATTTTAAAATCCACTGCATTTGTGGGCCCCACATCGGTGCATGTGTTTTATCCATGCTATTTATCCATACGCACCCTTTACATGTGACATTTGAATTGTATATGTGTGGAAGTGGCCGACATTAGTTATGAATCTAGTCTGTTGATTACAATTCCATGGTCCACCAAACATAGGTTTAGTTGAATACAATATTTTTCAGAGAAAAAATTTGATCCCAAACATGGGGACTTGATAGGTATTTCCAAACATGTAATCATTGTACAATAAGGGTGTTAATCGCATCTAATGCAATTCCATCCCATTTAATCCTGCCAACCTGTAGACACCCCACCTTTGGCTACAATGTCGGTAGAGATAGCTGAATGAATGGAGGACTATACCCCCAAATCCCATGACCAAACCCAGCCAAACTCACCCTTGTAAGCCCCAATCCATAGCCCAGATCAAGCCTGAGCCCAGTCAACTCACCCCTAAACATCAGCCCAAAAAACCTCCCATAAGAAAAACCAGTCAAAAAATCTCAAAGAAGTCAAACTTGGTGAGTCAAATCACCGAGTCAACCACTAGGTCAGTCCAGCCCATGCACCCAGTCAACTCACCGTGCCAACCCATCTTTCAAACTCAGTCAACTCACCTGGTTCCGAACCACAGCTTCGGAGCAAGTTCGGATCCTGAACCTCGGGCTTTTCTGCTTCAGGTTTGGAGGTCGTACGCTCTGAAGCTGGAGCAGCGCGGCCGTACAGGCGGCCCCCAGGGCCCCCAGCTATAAATACCCTCGTTTCCTATCATTCACAGCATCCCTCAACTCTCAGAGAAATCCCATTAGTTCCGAGTCCATCTCCATCCCTTTAACCCACTCCTTCACTAACGAGAGCCCGAGTGAAAAGAGCCTAGCCCTGGTCCAGCCCAGCCTGACCTTGGTTTAAGTCTCCTAAGCTATCCAAGTCCTGATCTAGCCACTCAAAGCAAACCCTTACGACACTTCCGTCCATCCAGCTACTCTTTTACCAGCATCATCTCATTCGCATCTAGTATAAGTGCAATATTTACTTTTCTTCCAACCCCCTGCTCATCATGTCACTACAAACACTTTGATTATTCAAATACATAGCGTGCATCCCGCATAAAGCACCTGTCGGTTCGAGCGTATGCTCTGGGCTTGCCTGTTAATGGAAACTTGCCTATCATAAACTCTTACTGTTCAGACCTGCATTCATGCATCGTATTATTCATGAGAATATATGAGGATTAAATTAGGCTTTCAAGTATTAGTTCGATTCTGTGAAGTAGAGACCGTACTTCAGTACAGGCAGTGTGAGGTGCTTAATATCTTCCCACCCTGTAACCGTGATCCCTTACCTTGAATCTCTGGCCACATATCAAACGAAGTCATTTTAAAGGAAGGAATCTTCGGATTCCCGTCTCTAACGTTTCTACGGGGTTTAGCCGACTATAGATTCGAAGTAACTGGCTAGTGGCGACTCGGGTCTTACATAAACTCATCCAAACATATCCAATTTAACACGACCATCGATAAAAAAACCTTAAGAAAGAGGCAAGCCAGTGGTACAAACGGCGATTCGTGCGCACGCAACAACCTTTTCTGAAAAGAAAGGGAGACTTCGGGAGCGCGAAGAGGCGAGCATCCACAGAATGGCGACTCCACTGGGGATATGCTAGTCCCACTAGTCGTGATCCAACTTGAAAAGCGGAATCCCTCATGTATTTGAAAGTCATTAGTCCTCATACAATCTCATTTGCATAGCATTTCATCCAAAAAAATAGAAAATCCCAAAACCCCCCCAAAAAAAGAGTAGAATATATTCTTCACCATTGTGCCTCCTCGGGCTTAACGTCTTCGAAAACAACTTCCCTTCTGCAGCATAATCCGCACTCGAGCTCAGCAAGCCATGTCCGACCACGAAGAGGAAGCTCACCTCTTCCCTGCCCTCGACCTGGCCGAAGCGCAACCTCCAGCGCAACAACCAATTGAGAATACGCCAATCATGCAAGAATTGCCATAAGGAATGAGAGCAATGCAAGAAATGCTCTTGCAATTCATGCAAGCACAAGCTACTGCAGCGGTCAACAATCAAGCTGGCACAGTTCAACAATCTCAGCAGCCATGCCAGGTCCCTCCGGCCTCCAGTTTAAATCAAGCACAACTATCGGAGTCTGCCCAAGACTACCGACAACAGCCATCTCAGCCCTTCGCTACGGGGCATCCTCCTCAATACCTTCCTGCGACGACAAGATCGTCTCAGAGCATTCCCGTCGCAGGAACTTCCAGTCAACTTCCAGTCAATCTTGCAAGCAACAATCTCAGTAGATTCCAGCATGTCCCCGCCGATGGGATCCCTTTCCTTTCTCAGCACGGCCCCGCCGATGGGATCCCTTTCCTTTCTCAGCACGGCCCCGCCGATGGGACCCCTTTCCTTTCTCAGCATGTCCCCACCAATGCGACCTTTACTCAATTTCAGCACATCCCCGCCGATGGGATTTCAATTCAATTTCCAGCAGCAGGGACAACACTGGCGAATGCCCACAATGGGGGTCAATGTCAAGCCCACATCAATCAGCAGATAGTGGCGAATACCCAACAAGGGGGTCACTTCCCAGCATCTCAGCTCCCTACAAACAGGAGCACTTTTCAATTCCAGCACATCCCGCCGATGGGATTCCAGTTAATTTCCATCAATCTTCAATTCAGCAAACTCCAGTTAATTTCTAGCAATCTTCAATTCAGCAATCTCCAGTTAATTTCTAGCAAGTTCCAACTTAAGCTTCAATACAGTCTCCAATTCAGTTACAGTCCTTTCAAGCACAAGTTCGTCAGAATCTAGTTCAATCATCAAATTAATTTTAGCAACCCATGGTTGGCTTTCAACAAGCCCATAGGGTCGAAGACATCGACCACTATGTTGAGGAAGAACGTGCCTTACTTCGAGAGGCACCAGTCGTTCGAACAAATCATGCAGGACTGGACGAGTTGTGGGAGCAGTTCCAGATCTTGCAAAATCAACTTCAGCGACAACAAGGAATCGATCTACCTTCGACCAAGTTTAGAGACTTGTGTCCTTTTCCAGATGCTCAGATACCTCAAAACTTTGAGGTACCAACATTCAAAAGATACGATGGCAGTGGTTGTCCCACAGCACATCTCAAGGCTTTCTGTGGAGAGCTAAGTGCAATCTCAGGAAATGAAGGGGCCCTCATTCGCTTGTTCCAAAAATCTCTGAAGGGCGATGCCCTAGATTGGTACACATCATTGGACTGTCATCGCATCAGGACTTGGGAACAACTTTCCCAGGCTTTCATCGACAGATTCACGTACAATCTCAACATGGCACCCAGAAGAGCCGACCTCGCGGCTCTCAGGTAAAGGAGTGATGAAACGCTATTAGCTTATGTGGGACGTTGGCGACCTATGGCGACCATAATGCGGACACCTATGACGATGAAGAAAAATCTCCATGATTGTTCATTCAACACCTCCTGACATATCTGGATATCTCATCTCGTATCCATATGCGAATTTCTCACAGTTGATCCGCGCTGGAGAACAAGTCGAAGCAGGAATCTGCGCAGGGACAATCTCCCCATGGCCTCATCAGGCCACTCCAGTCAAACGGAACAGAGTGGCAGGAAGGCTTATCGGATATGGGAATGGAAACTGCAGCGGTTCTCCTCCTCGCCTAACAGAGGTAAACAACATCATCGCCATTGCTCAGGGCAACCAATATACTCCCCCACAGGGACGTCAACCGTATCAGCAGAATCAGGCTCAGCATCAACCTCAGAGGTATCAGCCACAACCAAATCCTCAACCACAGCCACAACCACCTCGATAGCAACAACAGTTCAGGGGGAATGGCCAATACTCATATTAGAACAGGTAGAATTACAGGGAGCTCAGGAAATTCACTCCTCTCACTCAGCCACTCATTCAGGTTATGATTATGCTGGTACAAAAACAGTTACTCACCCTAATGACACCTAGGCCTCCTCTAAATCCTCTGCCTCCGAACTACCGAGAAAATGAGTATTGTGCCTACCATCAAGGGCATGGCCACATCACTGATCGATGCATGACTCTGAAGAATGCCATACAAGATTTGATTGACGACCACAAGATCGTCATCTCAGTCCCAGGAACTCCTCCAGCAGCTTCTACCAACATCCTTTAGAATCCTTTGCCTTAGCATCTAAAGGACCCCAGTTCGTCTTGTGGCCCTGCTGTCAACAGCATAGAAGAAGGAGAACGGCTCGATCACTTCTTCTCCCCTATCCAGTCCATTCATGCTTACACTTATGGGCCAACAAATTCTCCTCCGATCTTGTAAGGGGCAAACCCCTTTCCTCCTTCAGTCTCCGAGTCGTTAGTACTCGAAGGAGTACCTCCATATGATGCACCAGTTGTGCAAGGGCTTGTCCCCTTGTAAGGGACACCTTACAACCATTCATGTTGGGAGCCGGTCATCCTGGAAGGAGTACAGTCATACATCGAGCCCGCATACGAACCTGCGATTTTACAAGGGGCAATTTCAGCTCAGGAAAAATCTAATCCGCAATGGAAGGATTATACTTATCAGCAGCTAGAACCCATCATCTTGAAAGGAGCTCCTCCAATCAAGCTAGTCATATTGTAAAGGGCAAGTCCCGGAGGCGTGTCAATCACACTACGACAGCTGAGATAAACAGAGAAACCCCTCGCTATATCAAGAGGACCAGTATTCATTCCATGGGAACCTCCTGCTCCAAGAACAATCAAGCCATGACCAGGACCTTATGTGATCTATGAAGACAAGCCTCGATATTATCCCTTCAGCACAGGCAACAATGTAGTCCTTAAGGTTAAAGCTCCATATGAGAAAGATCCGGTACCCACACCAGCATCGTTGCAAGAACCGGTGGTCCTAGAAAGCAAGGGAGGGGAAAATTATAAATAAGTCCCGTGGCACTATCCGGAATGTGCAGAGGTAGGAAACGTGAATCCCAATGGGCATTGCATCCGAAGAGATAATCAGAACAAAGGGCGCTCTCTCAGGACTCGGCAATAAAAACGAAGCTGCATATGATGTGGCAACTCAGCTCAAGTCAATCCCTGCCCAAATCTCGGTATGGGAGCTACTCTGCACATCGCGCATACACCGAGAAATGTTTGCTAAAACCCCGAGCGATGCTCATGTCTCCTCCGATACAGCACCAGAAATGATAGCATTGATGATCGGACAGCTCCTGGCTCCGCGCGCCATCACCTTCACTGATAATGAGTTACCACTAGAAGGGCGCGACCATGGGCGATCCCTCAACATAGCCTTACGATACAAAAACTTCTGTGTCCAGCTGGTCCTTATTGATAACGCCTCAAGCTTAAATGTCTGCCCGCTCAAGACTGCGGAATGCCTGGGAATCAATCCATCCTCATTTCGACCCAGCACCATGTACGTCAGAGCATTCGACAACACCACCTGATCAGTGGAAGGGGATGTCGACATAGAGGTACAGATAGGCCCAGAAATCTCCACCATTACATTCCAAATCCTGGATATATCAGCCTCTTTCAACACGTTGCTTGGACGGCCTTGGATGCACAAGGTTGGAGCTGTGCCATCAACTTTACATCAACGGGTGAACTACATCTGTGGAATCAAGTGATCTCTATCCATGCAGAGAAGGAGCTCATCATTCCTTCTAATGTTGCTGCCACTGAACCAGATATCCCTGTCATCGACATCCAACACTCAGAAGAAGACGTCCCGTTTCATAGTTTCGAATTTGAGACGTGAACGTTATAGCCAATCCGGAACCAATAAGTGTGGATCGTGTCTTTTCACCAGCAGAACATCTGAGCCTCAAGTATCGAATGAAGAATCATTTTAAGTTCAGAAAGATACCGCTGGTATATAATCAGCACAAATGGGGACTCGGGTACAGGTCAGTCATCATGGAAAAAAGAAAGAAGAAATTTCGGTGCTCACCCATTTAATTCATCAGGCCAGGAGAGCCTTGCAGAGATCCCAGAAGAAATGAACCAATTGCACTACACAAAGGCCTTCCGATGAGCCTAGCTTGGGCCATGTGGCCCCCCATACAATGGGACTGGATTCTTGAACCATCTAAGCCTCCAAAAGAATAAGGAGAAGATGAAGATAAAGAAGAAAATCAAATACAACAGCTTCAGGACTAGGGTACTCTGATACCTACTCTCGACCAGGGGCACAACCTGCCCACTTCAATTCCAGTCAACCAGGGGCACAACCTGCCCACTTCAACTCCAATTAACCAGGGGCACAACTTGCCCATCTCAGCATCAATTAACAAGGGGCACGACCCGTCCACTTCAACTCCAATCAACCAGGGGCACAAATTGCCCATCTCAGCATCAATCAACAAGGGGCACGACCTGCCCATCTCTGCAGAACCAACATCATCAACCATCAGCCAGGGGCAGAAGTAGCCCATCCATTTGACTAAGAAAGGGAAATGGCCAGCCCTAGATTGGTCCGATGTCTAGATTCCGAACTCTTGCCTCGCTGTGGAACCAGATGAACTGCAATGCGAGGTAAGTGATTCGGGAGGGACTGAGTACGACTCAGATCTCAAACCCAACCAGCGAGAAATCATGGTCATTGGGCCAGATTGTGATTCTTCGCCCAAATCATCACCCCCCACCTCTCCGGGGGAAGGAGTCTGGGGTCCTGAATGGTCATCCGTTCCCCTAACTTTTGAATCAGCCAGAGAGTCATCTGAGGGCTCTAGTTTCCAAAAAAAAAAACGCCGGTTTAAGCAGCGAGCGGAACTTTGGGACAAGCTGGGATCAATCATGGTTCGCAATGCCCACTTGTTCAAGGTCCCGTAAATTTCAAAAATCCAAAAAAAATAAAAAAAAAACTTTCAAAAGCTAAAAATATCTAGCATTTCAATTTCAGAAATTTCTTAAAAACAAAAAAACATTTATTTTCCTGCATTCAATAATGTGCCGAGTTTGTCTAAAGAGTCGCATGAGTTTGAAGTCGAATCATATGATTTTGACATAGAATTAGACTTCGAGCTCATGGGTCTGGACGAAGCTCGGGATGAGGAAGATGATGACCCGGCTCCCGAACTAGAGGATTTCCTCAAAAAGTTCGAATCTAAAGCCAATGTCGTATCCAATGATTTTGAGGTAGTAAACTTGGGGACACCCGAGATCCCTAGGAAAGTACGCATTAGAAAATCATTGCCACCAGAGATAAAGCAGAGAATGATAGAGTTCCTAGCTCCAAGACTATCCAACTTCGCATTCTCATATGAAGACATGCCGGGGCTCGATGAAGAGTTCGTTGTACACCATCTGCCAACCAAGCCAGATATGAAGCCAGTGAAGCAGAAACTTCAAAAAATGAAGCCAGAATGGGCCCTGAAAGTCCGAGATGAAGTCATCAAGCAATACAATGCAGGATTCTTGGTAGTCTCAAACTACCCTGAATGGCTCGCCAACATCGTACCATTACCGAAGAAGGATGGCAAGGTTCGAATGTGCATCAATTTTTGAGATCTGAACAAAGCCAGTCCTAAAGATGACTTTCCTTTGCCACATATCGACACTCTGGTCAACAATCCGCCGGGTACAAGATCTTCTCATTCATGGACGGGTTCTTAGGTTACAATCAGATCAAGATGGCCGTTGAAGATCGCTAGAAGACATCGTTTATCACTCCCTGGGGAACCTTCTGTTATAAGGTAATGCCGTTCGGTCTGAAGAACGCAAGGGCAACATATCAACGAGCAATGACAACATTATTCCACGATATGATGAACAAAGAGCTCGAAGTATATGTGGACGATATGATCGTCAAATCTCGCACAGTCGAAGGACAGTTTGAAGATCTAAAGAAGTTATTCAACAGATTAGAAAAGTACAAGCTCTGTCTCAACCCTCAGATATGTGTCTTCGGTGCAACGGGAGGCAAACTCCTTGGCTTTATGGTGAGTGAAGATGGCATCAGGGTCGACGAAACCAAAACCAGAGCAATCATGGAGATGCCCCCTCCTAGAACAGAGAAAGAAATTCGTGGCTTCCTCGTCAAAATTCAATACATCAGTCGCTTCATCACACAGCTCACACCTATCTGTGAACTCATATTCAAGCTCCTCCGAAAGAATGTTCCAAAAGAATGGAATGACGATTGCCAAATCGCCTTTGACCGCATCAAGAAGTATCTCATGAATCCTCTAGTTCTAGTGCTGCCCACTCCCAAACGACCGCTATTGTTATACATCTCGGTAGCAGCATAAGCCATTGGTTGTGTTCTTGGCCAGCACGACGAGACCGGGAAGAAGGAACAAGTGTTGAACCTCCAATTTATACATTGCATTGCCCACTACATGACATGGTATGCATGATTTTCATGATTAAAAGGCCCATCTAATGCATGTTTTGTGATTGTAGGGATGAGAGCGGACTTAACCTAATTGGAGACCAAGAAGAGACATTTAGGAGCCTTGGATGAAGACCCAAGGTGGGCCAAAGAAAGAAGAAAGCAAAGAGAGAGGAAGGAGAGAAGAAAAGAAAGAAGAGACAATACAATGAGGGGTTGGTGAATGCTTATGAACCTATGGTTTCTTTTTCCAATGGGCATAATGATTATGAGTCTCTAGAGGATATGCATGCTAGAGAGATGGCCGAAGTCGATCTTTTTGAGTCCCTCCACCAACAACACATGCCAAATTCTAGTGTGGTAGACCTCCCTTTGATTGAAAATTCTATTCCTTTGGATGATGAGGTGACACAATCTGAAATTTTCAAAGATCAACCAATGTTAAATGATGTGCTTACCACTGAATCTGAAGAATTCTCTTTGGAAGACCTCCTCTCTATAGAGGAGGAATTCCTTACCATTGAAACAGAACTTCTTCAATCATTAAGGGAGGATGAGGACCCTTCATCCGACTATCTCGATTTCCTAGAGGAATGCTTGGCCCACTCTTATGATCTTGATGATGAGATGATTAAGGAGTTGGATATTTTGTTAGACACGGTGTCAGTGCCTGAAGAACACCTTTCCACTGATTTACACTCTTTACCATTGTTTGTGGAAGCACCGTACAATTCTGAAATTGTGGAAGAGACAACTTTAACTAATGAAAACTCGATGAATGTCTCTCCACCGTCATGGGTCCTTCAGCCCATTGAAAATTCTGATTGGGATGACCCATTTTTAATTAATCATAACCCAAATCAGAATTTGAGGAGATATCTTTTTGCTGCTCTTATCTCCTCCTTTTATGCATGTGGTGCACAATACGATTGGACTTCAATGATAAGAAGCACACATGTTTACTGTCGAGCAGGACTTTGGATGGTCCTCATGAGAAATTTATTGAAATTCATGAAGATCCTGCTCAACTTTGATCATGTAGTTGATCGGATTAATCAAGGTAGGTAGGTAGGTTAGGATTTATTTTTCTGCAATTAGGATTAAATAAGTCTCATCGAGACAATGGAAGATGCTAGAATTGATCAACTTGCTATCTCAGGTACTATTGTTCTCATTCTCTCATATTTTACCATTGCTCTCATGTTCATGCTAATTGCATATCTTTTTACATTGAGGACAATGCAAGATTTGGTTGGGGGGTGAGATGAGATTCCTCATCTAGCATGTTGCAACATTTCGAGCCTCATATGCGCAAATTTTTTCGAATTTTCTAAAATTTCAAAACTCTTTTAGAAAACTTTATTTCCATGCATTCGAGATGATAGGAGTATAAGAAGAGGAGATACGAAGTGTGTGAGGTTGTAAGTTTTGAATTTCTCCCAACATAATGGTTTTATATGTTAGTTCCCCTATTGTTGTGATTGATAGAAAATTTGAACACCTTCATACCAAGTTCACATTACACGATTTTCATGAGTTGAAAGGTTTATGTGATTTGTGGATCAGCTAGACTTTGATATAAAGGTGTTGAGAAACCAAGCCGGGGTATTTTGTCCATCCTTGTCCATGGGAAAATAATGAAAGATATGGATTTTTAAAAATCCTATCTAATTTTAAAAGAAAAAGGAAAGAAAGGATGAAATCGGGAATGAAGGAAAAATGATGGAAAATTCCGAAAAGGGCTACCTATTACCAACCGGGGGATGGTCGAACCGTAACCAAAGCCGAAAATGGGACGTAGTGTGAAAGCCGTCGGAAGGACGGTAAGGCAAATTCCTGTCATAGGCCTGTTGTTGCTCTGTGCACCTTAAAATCCATGGTTTACTTAATCTATGAAGAAGATAATCCCAGAAACTCATGAGATGAACTTTCACTATGCACACTAGGTTGAATTTGTTCGAGTTCTTCTATTTATCAATCAATCAACGGAAATTTCATGTAGACACTTATTATGTTTTGAGAGTCCAAGATTTCAGCTTCTATCACCTAATTTTTCCAAATTTTATACGTGTACATCTTGGAATGGATAGAATCATGGTTTCTAAAGGAGAGTTAGGTTTGGAGGTTTGAAATTGTTTCACGCATGTTTTGCTTGGGACTAGAAAAAAGCTGGTTGGGGGGTGTATTGAACCTCCAATTTATACATTGCATTGCCCACTACATGACATGGTATGCATGATTTTCATGATTAAAAGGCCCATCTAATGCATGTTTTGTGATTGTAGGGATGAATGCGGACTTAACCTAATTGGAGACCAAGAAGAGACATTTAGGAGCCTTAGATGAAGACCCAAGGTGGGCCAAAGAAAGAAGAAAGCAAAGAGAGAGGAAGGAGAGAAGAAAAGAAAGAAGAGACAATGCAAAAACTTGGTCCGACCGGTCTAGACCGGTCGGCCATGAAATTTTACACTTTCAGATTTCAGGCAGCATGCTATTCCCATTTTTGGATTTTCAGAATAGTTTTCTGGGCTCATTTTGATGATATTGGATCCAACACATCCATGTTGAAGAGGAGCTCGACGCCGAACTAACCCAAGTGGTTTCGTGTCGATCGGAGCTACGGATTGATCGTGGTGGCCAAAACAATACGAACTGTCCAGAAAGTTCTAGATTTCGCTGTTCCAATCTGGGCCGGTCCATGTGACCCATCATTGATGATATGAAGAATCTACTTTGACCATCTTTTAGACCACATCCATATATGAATAACCACAAAAGTTTTAGATCAAAAGGATGTGTGGTTTGATCGTACCGGTTGAAGAAAGATGGACCATCCAGAAAGATCCAACTGCACAGAGTTTATAAAAGCCCTAAGTGTTCTAATTTTTGGACTATATTCTAGGATTGTTTTGGACAATCTAATCTGTCTATCATGTAGAGGATGAAGTGTTCTACCAATGTTCAATATTTGGGATCAATCCGACATCTGTACACTCCGGAGCATTGAAAGCAAGATGACTGGTTCTGAAGGTACCCGAAGTGCGCGATTTTGAGAGGCGGTCGGTGATATGATTGGCGGGCTCATTCAGAGAACAATCTTGGAAATCTAAACCATCTATAAGGAAGATCACATTACAAGGAAGCTACAAATCAAATTTGAAGGCAATCCGACCATTGGTTAAGCCGTACCAGGCGAAACAAATTCTGCTATATTGCTGTACTATTGCTGCACTATAAAAGGAGGTGCTCTCTTCTATTCCAAATCAACCAAGGACGTGGGAAGCAAGGAGTTCAAGTCATAGGAGGCTTCCTAGCCTCCTCCAGCTAGTTTTTCTTACTTTTCTTAGTTCTAGTTCTAGTTTTTAACATGCTTTTCCTTAGCTAACCTCTTAGCTAGAGCTAGAGGTGAAATTTGTAGTTGGTTCTAATGCTTTAATTCTTTTATTTCAAGTACCCTTTTCTTAATTTTGGATTTTGAAGTTCTAGTTTGAATAAAGTTTGGTTTTTTAGAAGTTTTGTGAGCCTGGCTTAGGGGGTTTGCAACACAGCAAGGCGATGTTGGTCTGGCAGCCTGGCTGACCGGTCTTGACCGGTCGGACCAGTCCAGCCGACCAGTCCCGACCGGTCGGACAGGCTTGGGTTCAGCCAGTCTGATTGCTGACCCATGCATTAGCCAAGTTTTGGGTGCACTTTTGGGACACCTAGGGCCAATCTATGATGACTAAAGGTTCCCTAATATGGTCAAGGTCATCAAAGAGGTTAAGGGTTGGGTTTTGGTCAATGTTAAGGCACCAAGGCATCACTTTTACCTGTTTCTTCTTCCTTGATGCAGCTGGGCCACTTGAGTCTTCGGTCTTCGTCTTCATTAGGCTCAACCGACACTAGACTCACTGACGTAAGTGATTGACAAACAAGCTGCACTAGTATGCCACAGAAAAGTGCACTAACAAGTGCATGAAGCGATATACGGATGGTTCGACACCATCCCGTATCCTCGGTGAGAGATGAGCAAAATGATCATAAAAACAGGTCTGGACAAGGGCAGACATAATGATTAGATGGAGAAAGAAGACAAATGTCTCTAGGGAAGGTTAAAAAAAGTACCTCCACGACGGGCTAGAAACCTGTGAAGGATCGGCTACTCTGAAAGGTCTTATCTAAACCTTGGTAGATGCGAGTCAAGATAGCCCCATTCCAATTATACGAATGGTAAAGATCCTCAACCAAGCGCAGAAATCTAGGATTGACCCTCTCGTTCGCATGGCAGAAAAGGAACGACCCAAAGGCGTAAGTAATCATAGCTCGTGCTTTGTGAAGGGCCTCCAGCTAGGTAGTAGGGATGACATCAGCGAAGGTATTGTAAAACCACCACAATTTCACTTGGTTACTCTGGAACTCGCTCTCGGGTGGAGCCTGCGTGGGGAACAATTGCCCCATGGAATGGAAAACCAATATATATATATATATATATATATATATATATATATATATATATATATATATATATATATATATATATATATATATATATATATAGGGGAGTTATTCCCCATTCACCACAGGGAAGTTGAAAGATGTGGGTCTCATCCCTCCACCTGTCACAAAGGGTTAACGTTATTGTTGTGAAAGCGCAATGTGAGAAGGCCTGCAGTTGTTTCACCCAATCATCCCAAAGATCTCGGGTACCTCGGCCTTTTATGGAGGGAAGAGGTTGGTGCTCCCTAGCTAAAGAACACATATGGGTCCCTCGGCGAACTATGAAGGCGGGGTCATCCTCATTGACCGCCCTTCGCCCACTCGTACCATCCACCATCAAACCCTACAAGCTTGGCAAGGTAAGTCCCAGTTCTTTACCCGATAAAATCCAAATCATTATCCAGAAAACTCATGGGTTAGGATTTACAGTCAAATGAAAAAATCCAATGTCCAAATCCATGTGTCGCCTAGGATATGTGTTGGGCCCATCAAAGAAAGCAAGGCCTACCTTAAAAGAGGGTTGCATGCCATGGCTTAGGTAAGGAAAATCCACCATCCAAGGACACATTTTGGGATAACAAATGCACTTAAGTGCCATGAGATCAAAAGGGATAAGAATCAAACTTCATATGAGAAATCCCTCTTCAAGGTCCATATGTGACCAAGGCTTGGTTCACTTTTCATATCAAGGCCAAGATCCTCATTTAAGATGTTCCCTTCTTTTTACGCATATACATGGACAAGTGGGGAATAGGAAGGAAATTGGTCCTCAAGAGCAACTCAAGCGCCCCACCTCAATGGATTGAAAGGAGCACATAGCCCACTTGAAGAACCATAAGAACCCATTCATGGGTCAATCATGGGCAACCTATGTGCATCATCTTGATAAATGTTGTAACCATGAGAGTACAATATGGTAGTCTACTCACAAACATATGAGTCAAAGAAACCAACGGTAAAAAATTGATTAGCATAGCCCACATGAAGAATCAAAGTTAGAAGTGTCCATGCAAGGACAAGTTTGGGCAACTTATATGCACCAATTTCTTTACCAAAAAAGGAGACCATTTGAGCACAAGAGGGCATGGCTTGATGAGTCACCCAACCATCATGAAAATGGTTAAGAATGATATACATAGCCCACTTAAAGATCAAAATCCAAAATGCCCCAAAGCATGGGACAAAATTGGGCAACTTATGGGTATCACTCTTTCCCACAAATTGAAAGAAAAATCACTCATCTTTGAGAATGATGGTGGATGACCCACCAAACGCCCCAAGAAAAGTTCAAGGAGCCATGATTGCATGGATAGCCCACTTGAAGAAGGTCATCCAATTGAGGTTGGGAACATTAAAGGAAGCTCTTGAGAACCACTTTCCTACTACATGAGAAAACCATTTGAACTTAGTGAGATTGTTAAAACAACTCATTCACTTAGATGATCAAGAAACCCAAGTCCTCCATTCATCTAAAGAGAAGGCATGAAGGGAAAGAATCCCACATGCACAAAGTGTAGTGGTGCACACATGACTAAAAGAAATTCATAAGTTTCAAGGAGGGCCCAAAAGCCCATCTATATGGAGAAATTCCAAGGAGCCCACCACACTTTGTGTATAAGGATATACATCATAATCAAGAAATGGTGGAAGATTTGGGCCATTTGTCCATAAAGGCCCAACTAAGAAATTTAACCCACTTGAGATCCAAGTGAAGAATGGGCTAGTCACTTTTGTCCATACACATGTAAAGAAAGATGGGGCCACCCAAAGTGAGCATTATGAGCCCAAAATGAGAAGTGGGCCCTACCAATCTCATGGGCCCAAACCTTGAAAAGAGGAAGAAAAAGAAAAGAAAGCTCTAAGGAAAATATGACAAGGAAAAGAGAACATGAGGGAGCCCAAAATGAAGTATTGGGCCCATCAAATACACAAAGGGCCATGACTTCACTTTGAGCCCATTTGATACACATAAAAAGGGGCCCAACTCCCATGAGAAAAGATAGGATATTTTGCCATGTACACTTGATAGACATGGCAAAATTACCCTTTACATACACATGAAGGGAGTATGAAAGAAGAAAAGAAGTAGGAAATGAAGCTTGCAATGTTCCTCTCCATGTAGCACCTTGAGAAGAGAGTGGAGAAGTAGAAAAAGGCCAAAAAGACTTGGGCCCACCTTGACTCCTTTGGAATATCTACACGAAGGAAAGAAAAAAAAACATGAGAAGAGAAAGTGAAGAAGAAAACAAGGACATGAAAGAAAAGGGAGTGGTCCATACCTTCACCACTCACCAAAGGGGGACCACCTTGCTGTCTTAAAGCTCCACTAAGGCCTCACCACTTGAAAGAGCAAAAGTGCCACAAAAAGAAAGAGAAAAACTTGAGGAAAGAAAGAGTGTAAGAAAGAAGGGAGAGAGATTGCACGTTGGAGGAGCCAAGGGTGCCCCATGTTATATAGAAAAGGAGAGGGTACCCCATTATCCAACCCACTGGAAAAATCAGTGGGTAGAAGGGGTTTGGGCGGCACCCAAGGGGCCGTCTGTCCTCCCACCTGGTTAAAACGACCTCTCACCCTATTTCCTTGGGAAGAGTAGTTGCAAGTGAATCTTGTACCTCTATGTAAGAATGAAGTGATGGAAGAGAAGGATGAGAAAAAGAGAAAGGAATCTCACCAAAATCTCATCTTGTGAGAAATTGGAGAGAATTTGACTTCATGATGTGGAAAAAGCTCCATGAGATTTTCAAGAAAAAGAAAGAGAATTGACTTGGTCAAATAGTGATCTCAACCATCCAAGTCATGGCCTGACAATCCGAATCATTTTCAGAAAATACCAAGAATTTTCAACCCTGATCTCTGTATACCTCCCATCCCCAGTGGTCCAAAGACCTTAAACTATGTCGGGATCAACATCCTGAGAGACTTTTTAATAAAAACCGACATCGATCTCGACCACTTGGATCAAGATCTGATGACCTAGATCTTTTATAAGAAACACAAAAAAATATGCATTTCCATGCCTCGCTTGTACATAAAATCTAGTCCGAAGACCTTAAACTACGTCGGGATCAACATCCCGAGAGACTTTTTAATAAAAATCGACATCGATCTCGACCACTTGGATCAAGATCTGATGACCCGGATCTTTTATAAGAAACACAAAAAAATATGCATTTCCATGCCTCGCTTGTACATAAAATCTGGTTCGAAGACCTTAAACTACATCGGGATCAACATCCCGAGAGACTTTTTAATAAGAACCGGCATCGATCTCGACCACTTGGATCAAGATCTTATGACCCGGATCTTTTATAAGAAACACAAAAATATGCACTTCCATGCCTCGCTTGTACATAAAATCTGGTCCCAAGACCTTAAACTATGTCGGGATCAACATCCTGAGGGATTTCATAATAAAAACCATCATTCGATCTCAACCGATCAAGGAAAGGGGTTAGATAGACCAGATCTTTTCAAAAAAATCACAAAAAGAATGTATTTTAAGCATGTACATATTTTGGGTCCGAAGACCTTAAACTACACTGTGATTAATTTCTCGGGGGACTTTTCCTGCTTTCAACCAAAAACCGGCATCGATCTCGACCGCTTGGATCAAGGTTCGATAACCCGGATCATTTCAAAAAATACCAAAAAGATTTTGAGCTTTCCATAAAAACCAGTATCAACCTCGATTATTCGAGTTGAAGTCTGGAACTTTTTTAAAACAAAAAATTTCACCATCAATTTTTAACTGCACAAATTTATCCCCAACGGTCCGAAGACCTAAAACTACACTGGGATTAACTTCTCGGGGGCTTTCTTTCTCAACCTGTCCCGGACATGGTTGACACTTGATCGTACGGGTGTCCGGAATCTTCTAAACAAGTAAGGGCCGAGGCGGGCAGAACCCCGCAATCCTGTTTGTGTTGAACGCACCGTGATAGACAACCTTGATTTGGAAGTCACTGTTAAATTTGACAGATGTTCTCTGTTCCTAAAACTCATGAAGGGGATTAAGGCAGTTGGGAGGTGAAGCGCACCCTCACGAAATTGTGAGCAGTATAAGGCCCCGAACTAGATTGACAAAGGGAAATGTGAGGATGTGGCTCATTTTGTGGCCGAAGGAGTTTGTTGGACGATACGTGGTCTATGTGCATTGCACATGAGGAACATGCAACTTTGTGGGTGTGTTGACTGAAAACCCTCAAAATCCCCTCATCCGAAGATGTAAAACTACGACACTTAACTGTGTGAGATTCGTCTTGCTCCCTGACGTAAAATGGATCGGGTGCCTTACCAGCAGTAGAAGCTGGAAATGGATGAAAATTCCATACATTTTCCTGCATTTCAGAAAATCAGAAAAATACCAAAACATTACAAAATCATCTTTAAAAAATCACAAAATATTTCTCTCGCTTTCAATAAACACCGATCTTTACTCGGACCAAATATTTTCAAAATCACAAAAATATTTCCCTTGTTTTCAATAACGGATCTCCATCTTGACTACTCAGGTAAAGATTTGGACCAAATATCTGTAAAAATCACAAAAAATGTCACTATCCCCAGCACAGCACTTCAGGAGTCCCGAACTCCGCTCACTCACTTCACAGTTTGGGATGATGGATCCGATCGCCCGCAAATTGGAATCTTGACCAAAACTGACGAACAAACACCATGCCAATCACATCCATTCCGAGAAGAACATCTTGAGGTTTAATAACCTCCTTCATCCATCCCCACCAGCAAAGAAACAACATCTTGGGACGATGGACCTGATCGACCATGGGTCGGGATCTTGACCAACCCGCTGACCAAACATCCGCATTGAAAAGAAAATCTCCAGGGAAGCACAACCCTGCAAGCAATAAGATCAAAGTTCTCTACATCTCCAGCAAAAGTAAAATCATCAAACTGAAAGAGAATGAGCTAAACTATGCATCCATAATCAAATATGCATCCCCATGCATCAGCATCCATTGCATCAATCATCATGTTTACCTGCTTTCAAAATAAGAGTTGGTTAGCCAAAAACCCCACAAGCATCCCTAGTGGAGGCGCGTGCAAGCTAGATTTCCTCTTCAAAAAGACAAAAAATATTATATATATTCCTATTTGCAAATAAAAACCCCATGGAGTATCACTCCCTAGAGTGGGTATCTTTTCAAAATCCAAAAATATTTTCCTAGTAGAGCGTTCGGCCTTCAAAACACCGGGAGATCTTCCATATCTCTAGGTAGGAGCCGACGCAAAAATCAAATAAGATCCGATGTCTCGCGGTTTCCCCAGAGACCATCGGATGCAATACACTCAAAGTACGGTTGAACTGAACTCCAGTGTCAGTGCGGTCGTACCAAATGCCAAGATACGAAAAGATGAAAGTCAAAAGGCTCGGTCAAAGAAACCGTCTGAATGGTGGAAACGATGAATTGTAACCCAAGTATCAAAATCAGCAAATTGGGTGGAAAGAGTTCACCCGCACATACCTAGGCGTGGATGCCTGAAGTACCTTGACTGAGTCCAAGTTGGCGTAGTGGATCTCCCGTAAGATTACATGGACGCAGGGCGGCTAACCACTTTGACAGTCAAACGAAACAAGTACTCCTGGAGTGATCCGGGAAAGCATCGAACAATCAATCACAGGGTTGGTAACCGCATAAGACTATGACAGACGCAGAGGCTCTACTGTACCTTTCTGATGTTAGTACCGATCGGGAACGGAAGGGTTGCGATTGGGTACTCAGGTTGCAGCTCATGCAGGGACAATCACAACTTTTTCTCCAAACTCCCGCCGTATGTGCGAGTGGTCAATTTTCAGACAATTGACTGACTCAGATACAAAGGCGAGCAAAAATTTCAGACCACGATCTATGAATGACCGAGTCAGAAGTGGGGTGTCCACTCACTTTGACATTCGGTTGCACGCAACCTCTGCCAAAGAGGAGCATCTGTAGACACCCCACCTTCGGCTACAATGTCAGTAGAGATAGCTGAATGAATAGAGGACCATACCCCCAAATCCCATGACCAAACCTAGCCAAACTCACCATTGTAAGCCCCAATCCATAGCCCAGCTCAAGCCTGAACCCAGTCAACTCACCCCTAAACATCAGCCCAAAAAACCCCCATAAGAAAAACCAGTCAAGAAATCCCAAAAAAGTTAAACTTAGTGAGTCAACCCGTTGAGTCAAATCACCGAGTCAACTCATTGGGTCAATCCAGCCCATGCACCCAGTCAACTCACCGTGTCAAACCATCTTTCAAACCCAGTCAACTAACCTGGTTCCGAACCACAGCTTCGGAGCAGGTCCGGATCCCGAACCTCGAGCTTTTCTGCTTCAGGTTTGGAGGCCGTATGCTCTGAAGCTGGAGCAGCGCGGCCGTACGGGCGGCCCCCAAGGTGCCGCCCAAACTTATTTACAACAGTTACCACTGCTTGCAGCTATAAATACCCCCGTTCCCTCTCATTCATAGCATCCCTCAACTCTCAGAGAAATCCCATTAGTTCCGAGTCCATCTCCATCCCTTTAGCCCACTCCTCCACCAAGGAGAGCCCGAGTGAGAAGAGCCTAGCCTTGGTCCAGCCCAGCCTGACCTTGGTCTAAGTCTCCCAAGCTATCCAAGTCCTGATCTAGCCACTCGAAGCAAACCCTTGTGACACCTCCGTCCATCCAGCTACTCTTTTACCAGCACCATCTCATTCGCATCTAGCATAAGTGCAACATTTACTTTTCTTCCAACCCCCCTACTTATCATGTCACTATAAACACTTTGATTATTCAAATACACAGCATGCATCCCGCATAAAGCACCTGTCAGTTTGAGTGTATGCTCTGGGCTTGCCTGTTAATGAAAACCTGCCCATCAGAAACTCTTACTGTTCAGACATGCATTCATGCATCTTTTTATTCATGAGAATATACGAGGATTAAATTAGACTTTCAAGTATTAGTTCGATTATGTGAAGTAGAGACCGTACTTCGGTACGGCAGTGTGGGGTGCTTAACATCTTCCCACCCTGTAACCATGATCCCTTACCTTGAATCTCTAGCCGCAGATCAAAATGAGTCATTTTAGAGGAAAGAATCTTCGGATTCCCTTCTCTGACGTTTCTACTGGATCTAGCCGACTGTAGATTCGAAGTAACTAGCTAGTGGCGACTTGGGTCTTACACAAACTCATCTAAACATATCCAATTTAACACGACCATCGATAAAAAACCCTTGAGAACGAGGCAAGCCAGTGATACAAACGGCGATTCGCGCGCACGCAACACCCTTTTCCGAAAAGAAAGGGAGAATTCGGGAGCGCAGAGAGGCGAGCATCCACACAACCAAATAGGCCTTAAGTGAACTGCAGTGCACAAAGTAAATAAATGGTTGAAAGAAAATTCTTGCAATGCTTCATGAGATGTGAAATAACCTGACATTTGGGTCAAGAAATTTAGGGTCCATTTGGCACCATGGATTTGGGGGGATTTGAGGGGGTTTCAAATCCCATGGTGTGTTTGGACATAAAGCAACTGGGGTTTCAAATCCTCTCGATGAGGGGTTACAATCCAAGGTAAAAGCTTGGATTACATCTAAAATCCTTCCAAGAGTCACATATGCAACATGTGTGTCATTAGGCTACTAATCTATTGGGCACATGGCCCACTGATGATACCCAAAACAATTAGATTATCAATTGCATAACTAAAATTACTTTAATATGATGATTTGTGCCATCCAAACATTATTTAAGGAAATCAACGGTTAAAATTCATAGGTTAGTCACTTGGATGTGATCCTGTGCTTGTGGCCCATTTGAGACTTGGAATTTCATCATTTTCGGCCAAAGTATATATTTCAACGGGCTTATTACAACCATTGTGTTGAACATTACATGCTTATACTAATTAGGGATGTTAAAGTTGATTTAGTAATTAAATTCAAACCCTTGTAAATATCATACTTTTGGACTATAGGGGATTGCAACTCTAGGGTGCTAAACACAACTAGAGGGTTTCAAACCCAGGGGTTTTGAATCTAGGGGGTTCCAAATCCACTCTCCAAATAAGCCTTTAAACAATTTTAGTTCCATCGGACTTTTAACAAACCCTGCTAGGTGGACCACATGTCCACCGCCCCTCCCCTTGTAAAAAATGTCATCAAGTGCATGTACGCAAGGGGACTAGGACAATCCCCAACCAAGCAATGGTTTTAGGGCACGAATTAGGTGATACCCTGGGAACAGCTTAGTGGGTGTTACTCTAACCGTGTGGGGCCCTTCTTGATGTATTTTTTTTATATATCTAAACCGTCTATCTGTTTTTTCATATCATTTTAGGATGTGATCCAAATCCCTAAGAATATCCAAATCTTAGGTGGACCATACCACTAGAAACAGTGATGAATAACCATTAAAAACGTTCTATGGGCCACAAAAGTTTTTGATCTATCTTATATTTATATTTTTACTTCATCAAGACCTTATTGACAATATCAAGAGCTTGGATTGAAGATAAAAATTACCAAAGTCTTACGATGGGCTCTTTGGAATTTTAATGGTGGAGCGCTCAATCAAACTGTTTCTAGTGGTATGGTCCACTTGAGACTTAGATCTGCGTAATTTTTGGAACCTCATTCTAAAATGGACCGTAGAAAAGGATGGGCGGCGTGGATATAAAAAATATCATCCATGTGTGCCATACGGTAGGGGTAACACCCACAGAGCTGTTCCCGAGGTAACACCTAATTTGCGCCCATGGTTTTAAGACCTTGACCAATTTGATGTGATTGCGTTGAATCAAATCAGGGATGAGTCACCCCCAATTTGTGCAAGACGGGCCCATTCAGTCCTTTCTCAGTTGCGACTCTTTTTTTATTTTTTGTTTTTTCTTTTGCGCACTCAGTCACACACCCACACGTGCCCGCGCACGTACACCACAATGATTGCTTGAACCTATGACCTTGTGTTGAAACTCTTGTGAGTCAACAACTGAGCCATAAGGTCTCAGGCGTAAGGCCAAACGAGCCGGGTGGAGTGGCCGAGTCTTTTAGCCATGGTCAAGCGACTCACCCCACTACAGGACGGCACGCCTGTGGGACACTTGAGGCCGTTAATCAGATGGCCTATTCCAGACGTACTATTGGCCGAAAGCAATGACACTATTAGATGTACTTGGTACTGTTGGCCCATTTCAACTAATTCCTTTTCTTTTTCATTTTCTGCACACACGTTGCCCAGCTGACGACCAGACCAACATGGCAATGGGCCATGCGAATAGACAGTTGGCCCACTCAATGAAAAGCCTGGCTCTTCCAAACGTGCGTCCCATGAGCAACGTGGCAGGCCTAGATACACAAATCTAATGAACCGAAGGCTAGATTTAGAAGACCTCAGGGACTACTAACTACCAAGTCAATATCATATAGGAATATTTAGTCCCACATCGGCGAAGAAGAAAACCACACAAGGGCTAGAGAGGTATATGAAATGAGAGCTACGAGATGGTAAGGCACGCAGCCGCGTGGTGAGCACAGAGCGAACTATTCTTTCGCCTTTTACTAAAGAATACCGTGTGCACGCCACATAAAACGGCATACGCCTATTTTTGAAGGGCATCTCTCTCTGTGAGAGGGCCCCACAAAGCAGGTCTCCAAATTTTAATTCAGCTAGCCTATAGGCTGGGCCCGCACATGCCTAGAAAGTGTGGGAGATTTCTCATGGTTAGGATGGTCCTTACATCAGGTTGTCCCACAAAATGAATAAAATATTGCTTAATGGTACACACCTAGATATAGGTGAAAACTGATTTAAATGTTGCCCAATGGTCCACATCTAGTTAGAGGAGTGCGGCGAACTTATGAACTGACCTGCCAGACTTAAATGCGACAGAACATGTGGATTAGGTGTTACCCACCCTTACCGTGTGGGGCCCACCTTCATGAATTTTTTTTATTTGATGTAGTCCGTCCGATTTTACAGGTGGACTGCACTATTAGAAGCTTTTTGTGGCTCATGCTGATCTTTATGTTTTCTCTTCATCAAGGTGTGGTGGAACTAATCAACGGGTTGGATAGAAATGAACTTATCAACGGGTTGGATGGAAAAGAAACATTGCATTGGGCCTTACTGTGGGCCCTAGGAAGTTTAATGTTGGGTTTTCAATCACCACTGTTTCTAATGGTGTGGTCCACCTGAGATTTGGATCTGCTTAATTTTTGAGATGACGCCCTAAAATGAGCTGTAAAAATGGACGGACGCCGTCGGTGTACAAAAATTTCATCAAGGTGGGCCCCACGGTAAGGGTAACACCCACTAAAGTGTTACCCGTAGGGGGGAGTGGTGGGGGTGCCTGGATCCCCTACGAGGGTTGGGGTGAGTCCACGTGAAAACTGCACACGCGCGAAGAAATCTTCTCCTACTCGTCCACAAAATATGGACGGTTCAGATCATCGGATCTCTAAGCATGTGGGCCCAGTGACCGGCCACACACGCTAGATTCCCGAGTCGCGATAGAGGCAAAACGAAATTCTGCCTCATCTTCCAAACCTCGCCCTCGAACGAAAAATACCATGCCCTACGCGGCGCGTGAGCTTTAATGTATCATCGCATCTTCCAACCCAAAACCCATGCCTTCTTCTCCCTTCATACCCTCATCAGAGCCCGATCCAGAAACCCTAAGCAGTTCTCTCGCTCCTCACTTTTTCACTCTTCCAGAAATACCCTCGCCTCCGGTTCAAATCTCGACTTTGCCCTCAAGGAGTTCGAACAGCTCCAGTCTCTAAGACTCATCGAAGAAGCAGAGGAAGAATCTCAAAGCCAGAGCAGATCTCCACCGTCGATCTCGTCATCGGACGGATCAAAGATCGAGATCTCGCATCCATGGCCAGAGTGGGTAGAGCTGATGGAACGCCTTTTGAAGAACGGGTACTTCGCCGGCAGCGGCGTAATCAGCGGATTGGGTTCGAAGGATTCCAATCGAATCCGCACCGCGTGTTTGAACTTCGCCCGCGATCGATCCGATCTCGTCAGGTAATCTTCCGTACACGTGTGGAAATCTGGACTGATCGAACTTTGGGCCCTATCGTGGAGGGAGCATGGCCTGAAAATCGCATTGATCGGGCGACCTTAACCGTCTAACTTGTCTTGTTGAATTTGAACTACTGAACTGTACATGCCTACATGGGATGGGCAAAGATGGGATGCTTAGGATTGTTAAATCAGTATGATTTTCAGGATTTTCTCCACTGCAGTGGGTTGCATGATTTAGACGGTCTGGATGGACGCAAATGTATGACACCTACACTGATGGGAGCTCAAAAGATAGAAAGAAATAATTAGGGTTTTAGGCCAAAGCTTTTAAATGACACATTGGATAACATATCATCATTTTGAGCTTATCATTCATTCATACAACTAAGGGTAAGCAATGGCTGCAACAATCATGCAATCCGATGTTAATCGGATTACTTAAACATCTAATCAGTAACGTGGAAAATGGATGGTGAAGATTGGGCGTAGAATCAAAATAGATCCAATCGTCATCTTGAGACATCAGACATCTACCGGGGAGATCCCACATTGTATTGCTTATTATTCCAAAGTAGCACTTTGGTTTGATGATTCTAGCCATGCAATCCATGGCTTGGAAACAAAAATAGGTCCAACCATCAATTGGGACGGTTGTAATAAATTGGTCCCATTCAAAGGTTTGGATAATCTGATTGGCATTATTTTTGTACCATAGCTTGCTTCCAATGGAGCTATTAAATGAACTGTCCTGATTGATGATTGGGCGTCTCATGTGTCATTCAAAAGGTTTGGGCATTCTGATCGATAGATGAGAGACTGATAATTCCTTTTGTTCTATGTTCCTTTCCCCTCTATCTTATTATTAGTGCTTGTGATGCTAAATAAAAATAAACAAACGTACTAATAGCTATCTAAATCCAATCAGCATCATCATGTTCCTAATCTACAATATATGGAGTCGAAGAAGAATGGTGTATGATGAATCCCTGCAATCCCACTAGCACAATTCTGGTGATTTTTAACTTCCTATCTTCTACCATCAACACAAGAGAAGAACTCGAAAGAAAGACTTCTTTATTTAGTAACCAAGCAAGATAATGAGATACATGCCCAAGGGGCCCTTTTTAGGCTTCCTTGCATAAATTGAAACCATAATAACATGTGATATGTACAAAACACCCTTTTTAAGGATTCCTTGCCATTGTGCTGAAAGTTGTTTGAGTTGCAATCATTGCTTAGTATTGGCCATGGCCTTCTTGGAGTTCTCCTTGAGTTGCATACTGTTGGATTCGAGTGTTTGATAATAGGTCTCAGACAGCGCTTTTGATTTTGGCTCTGGAACTAGATGATGGGGTACCTGGAGAGACACAATGAGGGGTTGGCGTGACTTAGCCCTTGGATCTAGGCCTATTTTGGGGATCAAAACACAAGATTTGAGTGTCATTTGACGAGTATGTGGGTGCATCACCTTTATTAAAGCTGCCATGTCGAATATGTCAATACATTTCATGTCGCTGTTCCAATGCTCTATGAGTGTGATTTTCTGCATTGCAAAAAAATCAAAGAGATTTCTTATGGAGAAGGGAGGATAGGAATAAGTTCCATCTGGTTGCGTGGAATGTGGTTTGTTCGCGGCAAGCTAATGGGTGCATGGGCATTAAAATCTTACAATGATGAATCAGGCATTACTCGTTAGATGGCTTTGGAGATTTAGTTCCAATGCCAACCATCTGTGGAAGCAAATCATATTATCTAAATATGGCTCTTGACTAGGTGGCTGGTTTAAGAATGATCGAGAATTCATGAAAGCGGATAGATTGAGAAAGATGTTAGTCATAGAATTCAAGCTGGGTGGAAAAGGTGCAGATGTGCCTCTGGAGTTTTATGTGATTGCTGCGTACCAATCAAACTTAAAGAGAAAATTTGAAATAAGACCAGCCATGCTTTATGAGAAAGAATGTTGGGCAGTTAAAGAACAACATGTTCATAGGATGAGGTTAGTTGAAATGAAAATGTTGAGATGGACGAGTGGCAAGATGAGGAAGGATAGAATTAGAAATAAATGCATTTGAGGGAACTTAGATGTAACACCAATTGATAAGACAGGGGAAAGTAGACTTAGATGGTTTGGCCCTGTGCAAAGGTGAGTTAGAGGCTAAGAACTGCGCCAATTAGGAGTAAGTTGATTCATATTGAAGGCTATAGGGCAAAGGGAAGGCGCAAAAGGACATGGGGAAGGTAGGAAGAAAAGAATTGAGGACCTATGGATATGGTTTAAATTTAGCTGAAAATATGGTCCTCGATAGAGTGGAATGGCGGAATAGGATTTGTGTTGGCAACCCCAATTAGTTGGGATAAGGCTTAGATGATGATGATGATGATGATGAAGTAGGTGGCTGGTTTACCTCTGTTTCGTCGTTGTGCAAGCCTGTATGGAAGGCGGTGATAGGTGTGGTGCAACACTTCATGAGAAGTGTCTCATATGTAGTGGGTGGTGGATCTCGAATTAGATTTTAGGAAGATTTTGGCTGGGGGATATCTCGCTTCGAGTTGAATTTGCTAGATTGTACAACATATCAACTAATCAAGGGTCTCTAAAAAAAAATCTAATCAAGGGGATTTTATATCTTGTTTTAGCACAGTGGGGAATGTGACAAGCTGGTCCCTAGTGTTTTGAAGAAATCTCAATGATGAGGAGAGGTAAGTTTCGAAGATCTCAAGATAAAATCTGGGGTGCAGAGCTCTCTTCTGGAATCCATATAAGTGGGAGTGGAGGGGAGAACCTTTAGGTTGTTTCTTAGTCAAAACTTTTGTACTGCAGTCTATAAAATGGTGGGAGTGTCAAGTGAAACTGTCCCAATGGCTTCTGTGGTGCGTCACCACTTACTAGGGCCACCTAGAGTGGTCACATTCAGATGGCTTGTCACAAATGATAAGATCCTTACTGTTGACTATCTCAGAATGAATATGATCATCACGAATGTCTGCTCCCTTTGTTTAAATGACATCGAATCTGTAAATCATTTGTTTATTCATTGCTTTAAAAAATAAAATAAAATTATGGCTCTTTTTGATTTGCAGCAGGTCATCATGGGGTCAATTGAAGCATTGTTTATGCTTTGGAAATGGGGTCCCTGTCCAAGAAAGGAAAATATTATGGAGACAGTCTCTTTTTTCCCTCCTACAGTCCCTATGGAGAGAACGGAATAACAAAATTTTTGACAACAAATTGGAAAGTGCCAAAGTGATTTTCCACAAGGTTAGAGGGTTGGTGATTGTAATGGCTTCAGGGGTTTCTCGTCAGGAATTGTAATCTGAAAGAGAGATGGGCTTTTTGGAGGGCTACTCTTCACATTTTGTTGGGGAAGAGGGATGATTCCTTTCTTATCTTGTTGTCATTTTCCTTTTATTTAGTGCTTGTTAATGCATTATGGCAACATGTGTGGGCTACCCTGGCCACATGTGTGGTCTCATAGTTACTCATGTAGTCCTCATATGTTTGGGTTATGTAGTGTTTAAGTTCACAAGTCGTTGGTGTATCTTTTAGTTGGAGGGGTATAATTGTAATTTTCTTGTATTAAGTGCTTGTCCTAATTATAATAAAAGAGATGTGGGTGTGTGTGGATCATTCTAAGCTCTTTCCTCTTCTTCTCTTTTTCCTTTCATTTTTCTTCTTCTCTTTTATCCATCATATACTACATAGTATCAGAGCGTAAGTGATCCAATTCATTGCTCTTCTCTCTTTATCGCCGTCTACCCCTTCTTTTTATCTCTCTCTTCTATGTGGGGAAACCTTAATGTGCTTGAGGCTGACCTAACCTAATCCCTTTCCCTCGTTGTACCACCGTTTGGCAATCATGTTCAACAAAGGGGTGTAAGGCATCCTTAAAAAAGAAAAAAAAAAACAAAGGGGTGTAAGGCCCACTTTTATGTTTTACTCGTGTGATGGGTCAAAGTGGGCCATCTCTCATCTACAGTTGGATCTACGGTAAGATTTCAACGGTAAAGTCAATTTTGAAGACAAAAATTATGTGTGAAGGTAATTGATGGTACATATCGAAAAAAAGTATACGGGTGAAAGCCAGAAAGCAGGTAATGATTTAGTTAATTATGTTCGTGGATATTTACATCCTTTTACTTGTGTGACGTCTAATTCAGTTGAAATTTTACTTTAGTGTGCAGTGTTTGAAGTATCGGTATCATTACAAATTTTGCTGGTCAGGGATACAGAAACAATATCGATATCGTTGATAACCGAAAATGCGGGGAAACATTGGGAAAATGTTGGAAATTTTCAGTGAAACTTCAATAGATGTTAAAATACACATATTTTCATATTTAGAAATAAAAAAATTGCAAAAAGAATGCATAAATAATAAGTTTCCATTCAATGGGGGGCTTAAAAGCATGTGTTGTTGTAAGAAATCAGTCTGACCATCCCATTTATCCCATCTATTCATCTCACCATCCTACGTTCCATCCAAACATCCATCAGTATTTCAGAATATCGACAATACGATATTCCACTGAGATATTGTCGACAACTGAAAATGAGACGAAAGAATGTGGTCTTGATATAGCCTATATTGCGTTAGTGGTAATATCGTCAACAATTTGATCACTGCATGCAACCATACACCCATAAAAATTTTTGAAATGGAATTATTTAATAAACAGATTTTTGGCAATATTGATACATTGGGGATTTTCGAAATATTGTCGATACACCAGCGATATAAGCGACACCTGGAATTTACACGGTCGAAAATATTGGCAATAAATTGAAGAAATTCAAACATTGGCAATATAAGCAATACCTAAAATTTACACAGTCGAAAATATTGGTGATACATTGGTGATATCGATACATTGGCATTACTTAGTGATACATCGTCGATACTTGGAATTTTTTATACTACCGGTGTTATCAGTATTGCTACCAGTGTTATCAGTATCGCTGAGTTGGAGATAGAGATAATATCGGAGAGATAATTCGAACAATGTGTGTATGCAAAGTTCTTGATACCAATAATGAATCAAGGATTAGCATTATGTCTCCATTCGAGTCAATGTCTTTCCAAATCGCATCGACTAAAGTAAATGGAGCAAATAGTCTATAGTAGGCTACATTTGTAGAGATTTTTCCAACAGGAAAAAGAAAGGTGAAATGTTTGGCTTCGCCCAAACCTAATGAGATTGTGATGGACTATGATGATTGGGTAGCAGAAGATGCCCAAATCAGGTCATTGTTGTGGAACAGTGCGGAGCTACATATCAATGCAAATGTCATCTTTTTCAAGATTGACAAAGAAGTCTGGGATAACTTGAAGGAGATGTTTTCAAATGAGAAAAACCTAACCCGTATCTATGAGCTTCTATAGAACATATTTACATTTCAGTACAGAGATATAAGAGTGTGGGAGAGTACTATTTTGCCCTGTGGCATATGTGGGAAGAATTGAATGTATATCAGCTGAAATCAACAGACATTAAGACTATGTGAAGGTAGAGGGAGGAATTCCGTATTGCTAAATTCCTCTTTGGCCTTCGACCTGAGTTCGAATCCATCAGAGTTCAGATTCTTAGAGGAAGTGAGATACCATCAGTCACAGAGGCTTTCGTTCTGCATACAACTAGTATGACCACATAGGGTTCCTCATCATCTGATCGGTTTGTATTTATCTCTTTATCTGGCAGAGGTGATGGGGGGAGCAGAGGCAATTGTCGTTGCAGTGGTCGTTTTGGAGGTAGAGATTCATTGGGAGCTGGGGAAGTTGTGTTGGAGGCACGAATACTTGGGGTGGTCGTGGTGCAAATTCTGGTGGTGGCCGAGGCTACATTGCACACATTGTGGTCTCAACAATCACACAGTTGATGCATATGTTGGGACCTAGTAAGAAAGGCGGTATGGGCTAATCAAGTTCGCTCATTGGATGGTGGTTTTAAAGGGTATGTGTCCAAGTTTGCCACTCTTGCTGAGCAGAGTACTTCATGTGACACAGACACAGTTACTACCAAGCTTCTAAGAGATCACTCCATTCATGCCTCTTCCTATACAGTTAATTTTGCCCAGTCTGGTAAAGCTTGTTTTTTTTTTTTTTTTTTGAGTGTTCCTTGGATTATTGATTTTGGCGCTTCCAATCACATGACTGATAAGTGTAGTATGCTGTCTCAGTTAATCCACTCCTCATCAATCTCTTTTGTGACGCTAGCTGATGGTACATTAACTCGTGTATCTGAGGTGAGCATTGTTTGTCATGCTACAGATCTCATTATCTTTAGTTTTGTACATTCCCAAGTTTTCTTTAAGCTTATTATCTGTCAGTAAATTAACTAAGGCCCTAAATTGTTCTGTCAAATTCTATTATTCCTCTTGTGAGTTTTAGGATCTAAAGACGAGGATGATGATTAGTGCAGGATATGAATTAAATGGACTTTATCATCTTGATCGTGGAATAACAGTGACTGGAGTTGCATTGCAAACAACGTCTCTTCTCATCACTGGTAGTCTAGGCTTAGTCACTCATCTTTAAATAGTTTGAAGAGTCTTGTCCTGTCTTTGTCGTATGTGTCTAGACTAGAGTGTGAAGCTTGCGAGTTAAGTAAGCATCATAGAGTGTCTTTTCTTTCATGTGAGGATAAAGTAAGTGATATACCGTTTTACTTAATACATTAAGATGTTTGGGGTCTAGTTCATGTTTCCAGTTTATTTGATTTTAAATATTGTGGTATCTTTGTAGATGATTGCTCTAGAATGACATGGTTATATTTAATGAGAGACTGTTTTGAGGTATTCATGTGTTTTTAAGAATTCCATATGCAAATACAGATTAGTTTGAGGCTAAAGTGTGTATTCTAAGAACTGACAATGCTAAGGAATATACATCAAACTATTTTTATTCCTATCTTTTATCCTACGACATCATTCATCAAACATCATGTGCACACACACTACAACAGAATGGAGTTGCAGAGTGTAAAAATCGTCATTTATTTTAGGTTGCTAGGACCTAGTTGTTAAATATGAAGGTTCTCAAAGGTTATTGAAGTGACGCAGTTTTGATTGCATGTTATCTCATAAATCGGATGCCTTTGTCAGCCTTAGGTGGTGAAACTCCTTTTGTCATATATCTCCACCGTCAACAATTTTTGGTTCCTTTTAAAGCTTTTGGGTGTACCTCTTAAAGTTTTTGGGCGTATATGCTTTGTACATAAATTTGATTATGTTTTGGATAAATTGGAACCCAAGACTTTAAAGTGTGTTTTTCTGGAGTATTCTTATACTTAGTAGGTTTACAAGTATTATAATCTAGTTACTCGTAGATGGTATGTGTCAGCTAATGTCACCTTAGTACTCCATATTTTTCCGAGGGAGGAGGATCACTGCAATTTGCAGAAGGTTCCATCACTCTTCCTATAGTGCTAGACACAACTTAATCCATAGAGCGAGTTCTTGTGAAACGTTTAGATCCGCCACTCTGCAGGTCTACTCCAAATGTTCTAAGAGAGGTGATGAAGTGCATACCAACGTGCCCTCTATCAATCCTGCCACTTCATCTAAAGATCATTCTGTTGAGTCTTTAATGGTACCATCTGATGAAGGTTGTATGCCCATTGGCACTTGTAACGGTATACGCTCTTGTACCCAATGTCCTATCTCTAATTTTGTTTCCTTTGATGACTTATCTCCTTTTAGCAATTTACATTGTCTTTGTCCTTTGTGTTTGTTCTACACTCTTTCCAGGAGGCTTTTAATAGTGATGGGTGGAAGCAAGCTATGGAAGAAGTGATGACTACACTTCATCTAAATCAAATAAGGACTTAACTGAGTTACCTGCAGGAAAATGTGCAGTAGGACGCAGATGGGTATATACTGTCAAGTACAATCTTGATGGCTTGGTGGATCTTTTAAAGGCTCGACTGGTTGTGAAGGGATATACTTAGACTCTAGGGACTGACTACTCTGAGACCTTTCCTATGGCCAAGCTTCATTCCTTACACGTGGTGATTTCTATTACTGCAAATTTAGACTGGCCTTTGTACCAACTTGATATGAAGAATGCATTTTTACATGAGGATTTGCTTGAAGAGGTGTATATGGAGCAACCAGTTGGCTTTGTTGCTACGTGTGTGTGTGTGGGGGGGGGGGGGGGGGGGGGGGGGGGGGTTGCCATCAAAGAAACCAATTTATGGATTAAAACAGTCTCCTCGTGCTTGGTTCAATAAATTTAGTAAGGTGGTGCTCTAGTTTGGGATGAAACATAGTCAAGCAGGTCATTGGGTTTTTATTCGACAAAGCAAGACGAGTACTATCGTATTAGTTGTATGTGTGGATGATACCATTGCCATTGCTAGTGATCGTATAGGTATTTCAGAGTTAAGTTTTTACACCAACACTTTTGCACAAAGGATTTAGGCGCTCTTCGATACTTTTGGGTATTGAGGTGGCAAGGTCGAGATACTAATTCAAAGCTGGGTATAGATGAAGGGGTTTAGATAAAGCCTGCCAGGCTGCCATGTAAAGAAATCAATTTATGGATTAAAATAGTCACCTCCTGCTTGGTTCAAAAAATTTAGTAAGGTGAGGCTTCAGTTTGGGATGAAATGTAGTCAGGCAGATCATTGGGTTTTTATTCGACAAAGCAAGACAGGTACTATCGTGTTAGTTGTATATGTGGATGATAAAATTGTCACTGGCAGTGATCGTTTAGGTCTTTCTGAGTTAATGTGTGACCTTGGGTTCGTGGTAGATGCTCCTATGAGAATGTATTGTGATAATCAAGCAATATCTCACATCGTCAACAACCCAGTCTATCAGGAAATAACCAAGCACATTGAAGTCGACTCTCACTTCATTAGGGAGAAGGTTACTAACAAGGAAATATGCACACTATTTGTCAAGTCCAAAGATCAAGTGGCAGCCGTGTTTACGAAGGCTTTATGTTGGGTTCATTTGGACAAATTCTTTGTCAAGCTAGCATTCGTGATATGTATGCTCTAGCTTGAGGGGGAGTGTTGATGCATTATGACCAGCCATGTGGGCCACCCTGCCACACACGTGGTCTCACGATCACTCATGTGGTCCTCATATGCTTGGGTTTTTGTCATATGTTTGCGCTATAGTCTTTAGGTCCACAAGTCATTAGTTAGAAGGGGTATAATTGTAATTTTCTTGTATTGATTGCTCTAATTATAATAAGAGATGTGGGGGGCGTGTGGATCATTTTAAGCTCTCCTCTACTTCTCCTTTTCCTCTCACTTCTCTTCTTTTCTTTTTCTCTCTTCTCCATCACTTACCACAAATGCTAATAGAAGTTTTCATTGTGCTCCGAAAAAAAAAAAAGAAAAAAAAAAGAAAGAAAATTAAGAAAAAGAGTGCAACATGCTGGCAGATTTCGTTGCAAGCATTTCCATGTGCTGGAACATACCAAGCGTCTTCTAACGAAAGAAACTTGATCTTGTACTCTTCAGTAAATGCCACCATCCTTTTAGGTTAGATTCACAAATATTCTGATCAATCCAAGATCAACAAATTGATAGACCACCCTCATGGGTGGGGATGCTGAAAGCACTCTGGCGTTTGTACACATCTATCTTTAGATTTCTTTTTTCGGGAACTTGCTGTAGAAACTTCTGATCGTCCAAAAATGGCTGATAGATTGGTTAGCTATGAACTATGCATTCCCAGTTCGCCATATTTTTTGCGTGTATCTAAGGAATGGCTGACTGATAGATAGTCTGTATTCATGTCACCATCAAAGGTTGGTACCATTCTCTAAAAGCAATTGTCAATTCTCCATTTTATCCCATGTTACAAGGCATACTCAGTCCGCATCTTTATTCAAACACCAGTATCTAAGCTCACTCTGTTGTTGCAGATACTTCTCAAGGAAAGACATCAAGGTAATTGTGGGATCTGGCTGCCCTAGCTTAGACAGGAAAGTTGTGAATTCGGGGAAGCGTTTGAGGGCTCATGTGGGCATTGATGAAGGAAATGTATGACAGCAGCCATTTCCTAGATATCGACTTTTCTTTTTTCCGTTGTTGTTTTCAAGGTAGCCCAGCTATCTTGCTGCTCCAACGATTCCTATTTAGAGCTTTCATAAAGCCCACGAGCGCCTGTCCAGACACCTTACATGCTATGGGGCATGCAAACCGTGCATCAGGTGGGCCCCACTGTGTAGATGACCTAGCTGAAAAATCAGGCGATTCAACTCATCGGTGTGTGCCGTGGACAGTAAAAATGCGCCAGCCATCAACATTCAATCTTCACGTGTCTGCCCAATGAGTTGACCATTGACGAGGTCATCGTCACAGTGGGTTCCACCTGATTCAGAGCTCGGTGTCCCAAGCATGTGCCAAGATGGTGGGTGTGGCCACATGTGGATGTGCGGGTGGACGGGCTTAGCAAATCTTTTTCTACTTGATAGGATAGTGAGAAACCATTATATCTAACAGAATTTGGCATCTGTGTAGGTTTGCAGCTCCTGCAATTTAAGGGGAAGCTGCGAGAGGGCATATGTGAAGGCCCGTGAGGATGAAAGGGGACGGACCGTTGATGTAATGCGCATATTACTTACATACGGGCTTGATCCCATCACTGGCTTGGTGGAGAACAAGCAGTGCCTAAACAAAACAGTTAAAGAATCTGTTAGGAGGCTGCTCAGTGAAATGGTGGAGTTAAGTGTCAAGGAACTCAATTTGGGTCCTCGGAAGGTGATGATCAAAAAGCTTCCATTTAAGGCAGAGCAATCAAGTCAGCAAGAAATGTTGAAATGCCAAATCGACGTTCCCATGAAGCAAGGCGATTGGATATGTCCAAAGTACTTAGCTGATCTTGGTTGTTTTAAAAATCAACTGTGATGATGATCATGGTCGTCTGACGCAATGTGGTTTTGCACGTTTCTTTTCCTTTAAAATTTGGCAGGTGCAACTTCATCAATTTCGCCAGAAACATCAAATGCTTGTGCTGTGATGAGGTGTCCCAAGAAAGACTTAGAAAACTTGGGGAGGATCAGGATCATCTTCCTATGAAGAAAGGCGACTGGTTATGTGACAAGTAATAGATTTCAACATCTTCTCTTTCATGAGGAATGCTGATTGACAGCTCTGCCCATGAGACTCCACGGAGACATGTGGTAGTTGCAAAAGATCTGGGCCAATCATCCAGCCAATCCTACCATAAGCTGAAACATATGATCGGCTTTTCAGTTGGAACGGACCCTGAAAAAAGCATGTTGGTCAATTTTTCCCATAAATCAAAACCTTTATCATCCAACCAGCATGATAGTTGGGCCATGGGCCATTTACAGCTGGGCCTGCCAGATGAGCGGTCCAGATATTGTACGCTTCTGCAATATGTCCCCATGGGAACCATGTGCAATAACTTGTGTAATAGCATTCCTCATAAACCCATATGTATGGGTTTTCGTATTCTCACCCATAATTTATCAATTCTGCAGTTGCAATTTCTTGAACTTTGCCAAGAACACGAGATGCTTGCAATGTAAAGAGAAGCCTTCAAAGCGGCAGCTCAATCCAGGGGAGTGGGAATGTGACTCGTGAGTTCTTTCTACTTTGCGATTGTTGAGCACCCTGTATAGTTTATTGTTTTAAGATCAATGTGCCTCAACATGGTTTTTGTCTGGAGGAATTATCCAACCTTCTGTTAATACACATGCTCTGCAGTACTTTGAATTCCTATTAATGCAGCCCAGGGTTCAGTAATGCAGATCTTTGATCTGATGGGCTCTATCGTGGATGGGGGATGCCCAAAAACCCTCCAGGATTGGGAGATCGTAACCCTTTTGAGTAGTGACCGACAAATAGATGGTTCAAGAAAGAAAAAACACATATTTAGAGCAATGGTCCACATTCATGGAAAGAGGCCAATGATTGCATGGCTGTTATTTTCCAATCTGGTGGATCTTTGGGGCATAACCCATCATTGACAGTATGAATCGCCAGAAGATGGGACCCACTTGTAAAATTGAGGTGCTTCAAACATCATCTACAGTGGCACAGGATTAGTAATTCCACCTCAATTTGATCAAGTGTTCTTAGATCATTATAATTTGTAGTGCTCCTAGTTGCATTAGGACACTTGGATAGTCAATTTACTGATCTTGGCTGTCCATTAGGTTCAACTCACATTTCATGGGCTAGTGTGTAAAAATCACAACAATCGGTGGATTCTAAGTTCTAACCATCTGATAAATAGTCTACTAAATGGGAAATCAAGGTCAGCCATGGAAAACAATCCTAACCAATAATTTGAGACATCTATTTGTTGGATTCGATCACAGATTGCTCACGTGTCTAAAGAATCACATTAGAGATGGAATCCTAACCATCCCATTCATGGTTGGAAAATGGTTTGCTATAGAAGTGAAGGCCAATTTATGGATGGATTGGATTGGATTATTCAATCAGTTTGGTTTCCATGCCATAGCTCAGAAAGTGTATGCTGCACCCAATTGGCAGCGCAGATGGATCAACTGGGCTGTTCAAGTGCCTCGATGCAACTAGGAGCATCTTAGCTCACAATGCTCTCAGATCATGAGATCATTTCTCTTAAGTGATCATTACGCTTCTAGTCCTTACATGGTTAAAAGACTCTGCAGCTCAAGACTGACTCGTTTGGTCTTGACTTGAGTTGGGATTCACTCAAGTTGGGGCCGAATTGGCCTGACCCTCTCGAGTAGGAGATGACTTGGGAGGGGGGCTCATGGTTTTGGACCAGATCAGGTATGACTGACCCCGAGTTGACATGGATGAGTGGCATCAAACTGGTCTGAGTCTTAAAACCATTATTCCTTGCCAAAAGAAAAAAAGAAAAAGAAAAAATGAAAAAAAATTCATTGCAATTCCAATAACATAAAAATAACCCTGGACTGCTCCTAAATTGATTTTACAGGTGCAATTACATCAATTTCAGAAGAAATATGGTGTGCTTGAAATGCGATTGGAAACAACCGAAAGCATCAAACTGCACAGACAATTCTGCTCAAATAAAACACGAAGATCAAGACCGTCGACTGCACTCTAGAATGACATTCGTAAGAACTGATGACAGAGCACAAAATCGACGTTTCCTTAGACCAGAGAGTCAGAATCGAGATGAAGACTCGGATTTTTGGAGCTGTGGGGAGGATGGGACAGACGACGACGACCTGGGTCCACATGGTAATTTTTCGGAGTTCAAAGATTTTCCAATAGCAGGTGGTAAAAGTGTTGTTTCACAGGACCCACATGAGAGGGAGCAATGGAAGGGGGAGATGTTAAAGAGAAGCAAGGGTGTTTCAAGGGTGAGAGAAAGAGAGGGTGATGATGATTTGGGTCCTACCACTTTCCGAAGGTGGCTTGATTTTGATGAGTGTAGTGATGGGGGTGAGATGGATGGGTGGTTTGGATATGGAAAAAAAAGTAACAATGGAGAATTACAATAAATTCCTGATATTATAGAAAAGAGGAATGGTCACCAGCAACCAAGCTCAAATGGCAACATGTTATGTGTATGAACATCTGGCCTGTGAAGGTGGACACTTCACATGAAGATCACTTGGAGCAAAAATCAGGTTGATCTACACATCAGGCATGCCAGCCTCTAGGAAAGCAGTGGAAAGGTTAAATCGTCCTGGCGATGATCTGATTCAATATACCTGAATGATGATTTGACAATGCTGGTGTTCATGCCTTATGATCTTCATGAAAGGTATGTACCATACTTTTGCATGGTTTGCTTGTTGCACACTAGCATCACTCTTAATTCATGCTTGCATTGGATGGTCCATTTAAGTCGGGAATTCATATCATATACCATTGTGCTATCTATTTGGAGTGGATGATCACATGCAGCCCATTACTATGCTGTCTCTGCCAGCAGACATGTCACCTGTGTGGGATGTCTTACCCGTGCAAGAGATGGGAACCATCACGAAGATTACCCAGCATGGAAATCAGTCTGATCCACTCATCAGGTGGGCGATGCCTTTAGGTTTGGATCTGATAATCACACATCCATTGATTTCGATGGTGTGGCCCATCTGATGAGTGGATCTGCCTGATTTTTGGGCCAGCTAATCTTCATGATGGGGCCTCCCTATTGAGTGGCTTGGACCTGTTGGCTGGAATCATCTGACATTCTTACTTGAACACAATCTGTTTCACATGTGGTAGAAGCTTGGAGACTTTACAGCTGCAAAGTGGGAAATTCTATCAACGTTTCTAAATTGGTTTTTCTTCTTCTTCTTCTTTTTAATTATTTTACGGATTCCTCGACAAGTCCTTGGAATAAGCTTATTGTACAAGTTATTCACAATTTAGGGCCCATTTGGTTGCAGAATCCAGGTTCTAGATAAAAAACGAGATTCCACTGTTTGGAATCCAAAATTGCAGAAACTAGACAGAAACCAGGTTGGATATGGAACTTGCTGTTTGGTTGAAAATTGTGTAATCTAGATTATGTTCCAACTGTTGCTTGTGGCATGGCCCACTTGGGCTTCGGATCCGCCAGAGAACCTGACCCCTCGCCTATTGTAGTCCCGCCAGATAGATGGCCGGGTTGGATGGCAAATAAACATCATAGTGGGCCCTAGGAAGTTTTTTTTATGGTGGACGTTCAATCAACACTGTTTTCCTGTGGTGTGGTCCACTTGAGATTTAGATTTGCCTCATCTTTTGTCTAATGCCCTTAATTGAGCTTTCAAAATGGATGGACCGTGTGGATATAAAACACATATGTCATAGATGCGCAACGCATATATGGAGGTGGGTGACGCTAACTTCCGCCTCTTTTACCCCCTAGAACGGTGTAGGAACCGTTTCCTCTAATCCCAGTTCCAGCCAAATTAAGCTTCCATGCGGAATCCTGTTTGGCTGGAACTTGTCACCAAACACACCAGTTAAAATCGGATTCTGCTGGAATCCCGATTTTAAGCTGGAAACGAGTTTCCAGGTGCCAACCAAACGGGCCCTTACTGGCCTAGTCATCTGTCTATTCATATGAATATTTTCCAGCTTATACACTATTGCCTGTGTGGGGCTCACCATGTTGTGTGTATGCCATCCAACCTGTGCATTAAGTGAGCCCCACCATGACAACGGGATTCCCTAAAAATCAGCCCTATCCAATCATTTGGTGGGCCACGCCGTTGGAAACAACTAAAAACCATTCAAAAACCTCTAAATTCACGTGGTTGCCCACATGATGGTTGGATTGATCTGATGTGCTGGGCGTCCAACTTTAACTGTAGAGAGACCACGTACCGGGCAGGCTGGATGTCATACACCAAAGTGGGCCAACTGCAACTAAGGTTTGGAATGGGTGGGATGTGCATCCCCTGATGAGCCCGACCGTGCTTTAGACCAGGTCTGGAGCGATTAGCTTGGCCAATGGGCTGGGCTTGGGCAGCGTACATGGCCTGATCAAGTTTTTGGCCTGGCTTGGGCTCAAGTGATTGTAGCTCAGCAGGGCCCTACCCTACTTCATATTTACGTCTCATATCCTACAAATATGCCATTCCAATCCTTTATTAGGCAATCCGTGCATCTTGAATGTAGACCGTTGATTTCATTCTAGTTGTCTATTTTTGTGGGTGTGTAGCCCTCTTGATTAACAGATAGATTAGGAACATTCAAGTGGTAAATAAAGATTTTATTAATTTTCGGTTGGGCCTTGATCTTGGTCCAGCTAGAATAGTACTTGGGCTCCAACATGGTCCTAGTTCTCTAGGCTGATGTGGGGATTTTGGCCTCGTCTGTGCCCGGTCCTAACCTGTCCTGGCTCAAATCCGGCCCATTGCCACTCCTTTGCGCAAGACGCTGGCCTCTTACATTTATTTTTGTGTGGGTGAGTTGCTCGTAACTCGAATCCAATCGTCCAGATAGTGACCCACTGTAGATTGGGCATGCAGTTAAAGTCATTACATTATTCCAACTCACCGATGGGCCTCTCTCTCTCTCTCTCTCTCTCTCTCTCTCTCTCTCCTTCTTGTTCTTCTTCTTTCCAAATTTGGACTGCTTGCCACCTTTGCCTTTTGCAATTCACTAGATATCCACCAATGTACTTTCTGTGTAATTTTTGCCTTCTAATTCATCTAAAGTGGGTCCACTATCTGGAGGGTTCTGATTTGATCTACACGCCACATGTATGATAAGGGAGGCTCATCTGTATCTTAGCTACAGTTCATCCTGCTGCACTATATCAACACCCACTTACACCACTCTTTGCATAGTTATACTGTAAGTGAATCCAAGACGCAATCTGATATGGGGTATTAAAGTGGGCCCATGGTTTGGTAAATCGAGAACACTGGTTTGTCGCATTCCGCCCGTGCCCTGGAAATTTCCTCGGTAGGATAAAAATGCAGGTTGCTAGCCAAGAAAATGTGATAACAGGTGGAAAGAAGATAGAAAATTCTCCACGTCAAATGTAAGTCAAGGAAAGTCGTGATATTTCACCACCATTTTAAAAATGGTGATGATGATCCACTGTTAGCCTAGTGGTTGTACAGCTTGTCGCGATTGGTACCAAGCAGTAACCATCTGATTTTGTCCGTTAAATCTGGTTCACTTGCTATTGTACTTTTAACCAATCGCTGGAGGACCACCACTTTGATGGTTAGAATCACTTGATTAGTATGATTTTTTTTTTTTTTTAATCTGAGCTTTATACTAAATTTGCAATCTCTGGCCAACCGGACTTGTACATGTAGGTCACATATGTAAAGGGAATGAGTCATCACCATTTTGAAAACAGTGGTAAATTACCACCATGGCCCTGTTTGGTGTTAAGGAAATGAGAATGTGAATTTAGTAAATCCAAGAATTTTTTAAATTCATGGATTTGCATTGGATTTGAATTTGGCAAATTTCAAAGTCCACTGTTTGGAATCAAAGTACAAATTCATGAATTTAAAAAGTTAAGTAGAGCATTTATGTCAACGGAAATACTTTTTTTTTTTTTTTTTAAAGATTTTTACTAAAATCGTTACTTTTAGATATTAATTTTATTATAAAATTCTTTTAAAGTTTATATTTACCATAATGCTGGCTACTTTATAGTTGAGAGTAAAAAGACATTTTTACCCATCCATTGTCATCCATCCTCTCACGAGGATTTCAGTTGCTAATATGTACTTGGTTCCTCCAAAAATCATTTCCCAAGTTCCCTCTCCAGCTGTGCCAATGGTACAATATTCAGAATAAAAAGAATGAGACTGAGGCAACTCTTATTTTGATGGGGCTTACTGTGATGTTTACCTAAGATCTACTTTGTTTTTTTATTTTTAGTATTATATTAGGCTCAAATACAAAAATCATGCGGACTCCTGATTTAGGATTGGATTAATTTTTAAAAATACCAAAAAATATTTTAATAAAAATTAATCTTGATTGTGACCATTAGGTTATGAGACAATGGATTGGATTGATTTTAAAAAAATTTAAAAAATATATTTCAATAAAAATCAATCTTAATCATGACCATTAGATCATGAAACAATGGATTTGATTTTTTTTTTCTTCAAAACTTTCAAAAATATTTTAACAAAAACTGACTTAAACCATCTCTAGTAAAGAATCCATCTGATCTCACAAGGGCATCTTTGGTTGGTTTTTATTGACTAATCTTGCAAGCGATCCTAAGGCATCTTGTAACATTGAAAACTACTATTACATATCAAAGTGTGTTAGGCGGATTCCTATGAGGATATAGAAAGTGGAGTGGCACTAACCATCTAAAATCCAGTCTTGCAGTCAAATTCAATTCGTATATCTGATTATGATGGGGAAAGGGTTTTAATTTGATGACCTGTAATGCTGTAGAACGCATAATGATAAATCATAACATTTTTTCGAAAGTTTTGAAAAATGTTATTCTTCGGGAGATGCTTGAGTTATTCTTCAGTTAGGCAGATTTCTCAACAAAAGACACTTCGGTTGGAATAAACTAGACCACGTCTATGCCTAACCAGGAGAGTGGGGTGTCCACTTGCTCCACCCAAAATCACATATGATACTTCACATGATTGTGGTAAACTTTCGAAACTGGCATCCAAGTGGCCCAAATGATCATTGCAAACGGAAACAAATTACACAAGGGGATACCAGGACCACCTGGATCTGACTGAGAGGCCAGATCAACCAAAACCCACCAATGGAAATCCAATTCCCCTGGCCACATGGCAGTCATCCGAACTGTCAGATGGGCCCTTGTGGTGGCTGAGGTGGCTGATTTGCTTTAAAAAGCGTGAAAAGGATAGGTGGAAATTGGATTCTCACCGGTCCAAAAAGTCCACTTATTAGCCCATGATAGCTCTTATTGCCCAAGGAATCTAAAAAAATGCACAATTAGGCCACGCCATCAATGACAGGAATCCGATTCTTGCTGGTTATGTCTGTAAAAACCTGACTCATTTCTCACATTTGATATGGTGTAGAAATGTTGTAGAGCGTTGAGAGACATTTCTTCTTGCCTCATATACTTCCCTCGACACTTAGGAAAAGGGAAAGGAGAGCGCAGGAGAGAGAGAATCCTCTCCGGGCAAAAAGTTTGTTGGGAGAAACCATCACCATGCCGTAAGGTTGTCATTTTGAAAAGAGTTCATCGATCAACAGAGTAATGCTAGAATTAGGGATGTACAACCAACTCTTTTTATATAAAAGTGCACGGTTTTCCTCTTTCTATTCTCACATCTCCACAAATTCATATTAACACCCCCACACATAGCATCTAAGCATCATACTCTTATCTGTTCCTTATTATTATTAAATTTTTTACTTCCATGTTTGTCTACTTAGAACTTAAATGTAGTCACTTCTAGAACTTCTAAATCCCTGACAAATCCAAAATCCCGTAAACTGAGACCACACTTTGTGGAGGCAGAAAATGATTTTTAACTTCTTTTTTCAGTCACCAAAGCCCTTGGAATCTTCAGCCGTAGAGGAGTCACTTGGGTCGAAGGCTTTTTGGATCCTTTGTTCCCTCAAGCAATTCTATGGTTCTTAACCGGCCATATATCTTAAGTTAAATCAGCCAGTGGCGACTCCAAACAAACAATTTAACACTTTGAGTCAATACCATCGACAAAGCCAGATCCAGCACTAGCCATGTGCAGGGTCAGGATTCCAATCGCTCTCTCTCTCTTTCTCTCTCTCATCTCCATGTGGTCCACAAAAAGCCAACAAATTTCCAAATACTTCCCTTCAAAGTTATCATATATCTTACTTATCTCTCCCCATTCCTCTAGCCAAATGGCAGAAAGCCAACACCTTGTCCAAATACTTCCTTTCCAAAGTATCAAATCTTGTTTGTCTCTCCCCCTTCCTTTCGCCCCATGGCCTTCCTTACCCCTTGCTATTAGAAGTGGAGAATTTAATCATTTATGTAGCTAAGTCAATTACATTAGGAACCTATAGGCCAATCAATTAATCCTAACCGTCCATTAGGTCCTAGCACACATTCTATGTTCTACTGCAAAATCATCTGATCAGGTGATCTTATGCATCCGTGAGATGAATTTCTTTCTTATGTATAGACATCCATTTTGCAAGTCATGTATATATCGGTCAGGATTGGCTGATAAAAGTGATTCTTTATAACTATTTGTGATCCATGATAAGCCCTAACAAATGGATGGATCAAGTCGTTGACCCAGGTTTGCCCGAATAATACTAACCATCCATTTTATGGATTAATGATCGGATGGCTAGAGTCTCTAACCCTTCTAACATGGGTTTGGACGCGGATTGGATACTACCCACACCAGGACCTACCTAGAGACAGACGGCCCTATCGGGGCTCTGTAGAGCCCATTGCACCGTCTATCTATGTTGACAGATCACTTTAAGGCATAAGCCTCAAAAGTGGACAGATGGAAGACTCAAGTAGACCACACCATAGGAATCAGTAGGGATTGAACTTCTACAGTTGAAAACTTTCCTAGGGCCCACTTGATGTCTATTTGCCATCCAACCTGTTCTTAAGGTCACATGGACCTGGATGAAGGGAAAACATAAATATCATCTTGATCTAAAACTTCTGTGTCCCCAAGAAGCTTTCAACGGTAGGTTTTCAATCTCCACTAGTTTATGTGGTGTGATCCACTTGAGCCTTTGATTAACCTCCTTTTTGGCTCATACATTAAAATGATCTTTCAAAATGGATGGACCGTGTGGATAAAACATATACATCACAGTAGATCCCATAGATAACCTGATAGGACCGTCCGTCTCTAGCCAGGTCCTGCTGAGGGTAGTACCGAATCCGCCTTCCGTAGGTTGATTAGGGCTCTTAATGGAGCGGGTCAGATCCGAGATCTGATTTGCTCTGAATCCGTATAATGCAGATTTGGATCTTAAAATAGGTCTGAATAGTTAAATGGACTGGATTTGGATCTTAAAATAGGTCTGATTACTTAAATGGACCGGATTTGGATTCACAGGAACATATCCGAGTTTGATCTGAATCCGATTAAGGTTCGACTTGCTGTCGCCTTACTGTATTTGTTATATTCATGCCGGCCATCAGTTTTACAGATTATTTTAGGCCATGTCTCAAAATCGAGACATGCCACTCTTACGTCAACCATACCACAATAAATAGTGGGATTTGCAAAATTTTTCTACTAAATTAAATATATTATATTATATATATTTTTAGATTTGCAATGGGGGGTGGATTTGGACCTAGATCCGACCCGAATCCGATGGTTATATGGTAGGGCTCTCAATGGGTCAGATTAGGATAGGATCCAACTGGATCCAGCTCCAAGTCCGTGTATCTATAGACGGATTCAGATCGGATTCGGATCCAACTCGGATCCAAAAGGTGATATCCATATCCGATCCATTTATAAATTGTTAGATCCAAAATCCATGTAATAGGGCTCTTAATGGAGCCGGTCAGATCCAAGATCCGATTCGCTCTGAATCCATATAATGTGGATTTGGATCTTAAAATAGATCCGATTAGTTAAATGGACCAGATTTGGATCTTAAAATAGGTCCAATTACTTAAATGGACCAGATATGGATTCACAGGAACATATCCGAGTTCGATCCGAATCCGATTAAGATCCGACTCATTGTCACCTTACTGTATATGTTATATTCATGCTGACCATCCATTTTACAAATTATTTTTGGCCATGTCGACCATTCCATAGTAAATAGTGGGTTTTGCATCATTTTTCTACTAAATTAAATATATTATATTATATATTTTATATAATATATTTTTCTAGATTTTTAATGGGGGTGGATTCAGACCTAGATCCGACCCGCATCCGATTGTTATATGGATTTTGGATCGAAAATGGATCTAACAATTTATAAATGGATCGGATATGGATATCACCTTTTGGATCCAAGTTGGATCCAAATCCGTCTACAGATATATGGACTTGGAGCCGCATCCAACTGGATTCGATCCAGATCTGACCCATTGAGATCCCTAGTTGTCTTAATATATAATTGTTCTCTCTTTTTTCCCATTCTCCTTAAAAAGGGATTTTTCCATGCGGCCGCCTGCCTTTTTGGCCGTGGACCAAAAACCCTCACTTTTAAACTATTTCCCAAAACACACCTACCTATTATTTCATATATGTCTTGCAGCACTTTACAGTTACGGTCCACGGATACTCAGCAGATGCAGCCGTTAACTATGGAAATGTTAGTTTTACCCCTGATTATCAGTAGATATTGGGCTTGTTTGGCATCTCTACTCTAATTCAATAAGAGTTTTTTGAATAAGAGCTATTTCAATAAGTCCTCTCTGTTTTAGCTCTGTTTTAAATAAGCTCGTTTGGTAAAATCTCTAAAAAAAAAAAAAAAGCTCTTATTTAAAATAAGCACGTTTGGTAAAACTTTCAAATAAGAGCTTTTTTTAAGGGTAGTTGACCTTAATTTTAAAGATTACAACTTTAATAGAAGAGAAATTCAAATGATTGTTTTGGTGGACAATCCATCATGTGGGGCCCAACATCATTCCTAATTGCTCTTTATGTGGGGCCCCTCAATATCCATCACCCATCACCCATCACGTGGACTCCACATTTGATGTTTCCATAGTGTGGGCCCTACCTTTGAAGTGGATTGTCCATCATGTGGGGCCCACTTTTGATATCCACCATTCATCATGGGGGGTGCACCTTTTTTGTGGATCATCCATCATACGGCCCACTTTGGATATGGGTCATCCATCATGAGAGACCTTGGATGTGAACTGTCCATTAGGTAGGGCCCAGTTGATGTGAATTGTCCATTATGAGGGGCCACACTTTTATGTGGGTCATCCATCATGTGAATCCCACTCCATCCATTATGTGGGCCCACCTTGATGTGGACCATTCATTGTGTGGGGCCCCACCTTCATTATGTGTTGTTCATCATGTGGGCCCATCTTTGATATCAACTGACTATCATGTGGGCCCACCTTCAATGACCATCATCCATCATATGGGTCCCACCTTTAATGTGGACTGTCCATCAAATGGGGCCCACTTGATGTGAATTTTCTGTCATATTGGGCCACACTTTAATGCGGGCCATCTACCATGAGGGGCCCACTTTGATGTGAACCTTTCATTACGTGGGCCCTCCTTGATGTGGGGCCCCACTTTAATATGAGTCATTCATCATGAGGGGCCCATCTTTGATGTCCACCATCCATCATGTGGGTCCCACCTTTGTTGTGGACCACTATCATGTGGGGCCCACTTGATTTGGATAGTCCATCATGTGGGACCCACCTTTGATGTCCACCATCCATCATGTAGGTCCCACCTTGGTTGTGGACAGTCCATCACGTGGGGCCCAACCTTTAATATGGGTCATTCATCATGTAGGCCCACCTTTAATGTCAACCTTCCATCATGTGGTCTTACATTCAATGTCCAACATCCATCATGTGGGTCCTACGTTTGATGTGGAACATCTATCATGTGGGTCCCATATTTGTTGTGGACCATCTATCATGTGGGGCCCACTTGATGTGGATAGTCCATCATGTGGGACCCACCTTTGATGTCTGCCATCCATCGTGTAGGTCCCACCTTCGCTATGGACCACCCATCATGTGGGGCTCAACCTTCAATATGGGTCATTCATCATGTGGGCCCACCTTTAATGTCAATCTTCCATCATGTGGTCCCACATTCAATGTCCACCATCCATTGTGTGGGTCCCACCTTTGATGTGGACCATCATCAGGTAGGGCTTGCTTGATGTGGATCATTCATCATGCGGGGCCACACTTTGAAGTAGGTCATCTATCATGTGAGGCTCACCTTTGATGTGACTATGCATTATGTATGCCCACCTTTGATATGGGCCATTCATCATATGGGGCCTACCTTCACTATGGGTAGTTCATCATGTGGGCCTTTATTGAAGAATTTGTAAAGAGAAGAGGGAAAGATAGGAATTACTTAAAAAACTTAAGGGTAAATTTGTCCAAAAATTAGTCTAAAATGTCTACCCACGTAAGCTAAATAAGCTCGGTTTAAAAAAGTAACCCTTCTTTGACTGTAAATTGGAGCTTATTTATTACTTTCTAAAAAAGTAAGCACTTCCTTAGACTTTTATGAAATGGTCTAAAAACTTTTTTTTTTTTTTTAGAAGTAAGCCAATAAACTCTTATTTGTAGAGATGCCAAACCACCCATTACTGCTTGATGACTGATGGTTTTTCTTTTGCCAAATGACGCTACTTCCCTGATGAAGATAGGTGCTGCCCAAACGTGAACATAGCTAATTGCACGGAAGTTTCTTTTGAACTAACATCCACCGTCCATGCAGTAGCAATGGATTGGGATCGTCAAAATCACATGAATTCAGCTGATGAGTACATGCAGTTAATATTTATTTATTTTAACCATTCTTTTCAAGGCCACCTAATGGACGGACAATATTAACTTATTTGTGTTGTACTTAGGTACTTGATGTTCATCCACGCTGATACCATGATTCAGGCATTCTAGATCATTTTAGGGCATGACCCAAAAAATAATAAGACAGATCCAATGCTCAAGTGAACCAAACCCCATAAAGTGATGGGGACAATGATGTCCACCATTGAAACCTTCCTAGAGTCCACCATGATGTTTATTTGCCATCCAACCTGTTGATAAGGTCATAAAGATCTGGATGAAGGGGAAAAAACAAATATCAGGTTGATCCAAAACTTCTATACCCCACAAGGAGTTTTAAATGGCCAATCACCATGGTTTCCTGTGGTGTGGTCCACCTGAGATTTTAATTGGCTTCATTTTGCGTGCGTGCACTAAAATGATCTGCTCAAATGGATGGGTAGCGTGGATATACGATATGTACATCACAGTGGGCCCTGTGGTTAGGACAACACCGTGTTGGGTGAGGCCGAGGCCGGGGTGCACCTAAACAGCTCCCCGGTCTCCATGAACCTTTTCTGTTGAAACATTTATGGGGCCATAGGATGCTTATGACAAATCGACCTAGTCCATCTGTTTTCCTGCTCATTTTATGGCATGGGCCCAAAAATGAGGCCGATATCAATGGGCCAAACAAGTGGAAACAATAGTGATTGACTGTCCATTGTTGAAACATCCTAGGGCCATCGGGCATATTTTGTGCTTTGGATCTGCCTCATTTTTACCCTAAAATGTGTTGGCAAAACAGATGAACAGGAAGATTTCTCAAAAATAACGAAGTTAGGTCCACGTATGATCGATAGTTAGGGTGGCAGACCCATAAATCCAAGTGCGGTGAGGGAGGGCAGTTTTACCAATGCCTAAGTACTAAAACCTATTCGCATGGGTCACCAACAGCAGGCGGTTTAATGTCTAACGGTGGAAATGATGGGCAGGTTTTGAGAAATAGTTTAAAAGTGGAAAGTTTTTTGTCTATAGGCCAAAAGTCAGCCCGCCATAGGGAAAAATCCCTATAATCAATATAAACCGAGTCAAGTTTCCAAGGCATTGTGCAGATAGCTAGTAAGATAATCCAAACATTAACTTTAAACCGAGTCAAGTTTCCAAGGCATTGTGCAGATAGCTAGTAAGATAATCCAAACATTAACTTTTGAGGGGATGGACAATCAAAGGTGGGCCTCACATGATGTATGGTGATAAAATGATTTTCTAATATACTACTATAGCTCATTCATTTCCAAGCAATTTGCTCAGATGGTATGACGACTGGATCTAATTGATTTTTTTGGGAGAGATTGATAATGAAAGGTGAGCTCGACTTGGGTTTGGATCACTGATAGCACCTTTTCTAGTGTGTGAAGCATCTACTGGCCGAATGGGTAAAATCATCATATCAAAGTGATTCTTTGGTGGGATGCACTGTCAAAAGCCGGCCTACCTCACAGATGTAAGGGGATGGGCAAGAATAGGTGGACCCAACAAAATATGATTGGGACTTTTCTATATTAATTAATACGGACATTTATTTGATCAGATGGTTGAGATCATATGATCAAAGTGAGTGTTAGAGTCCCTTGATATACATTGATACCCCATCCTCTAACAGTTCTAGCATTTAGAGTAAGTGGTTGTTTGACATGGTATCAAAGCAAAAGGTCCTACGTTTGGGATTGAATTCTTCCTTCTAAAAAAAAAAAATTACTGTTTTACATGAAACTAGTATTGGGCACGCGGATGTTGTGGATTTCGAAATTCATCATAAATTTCACTATATCTCCTACTGGAAGTTCAAATACCTACATTAATCCAATCCTTCCAATTGATTCCAAATGCGGGATGAAATTAATATACTATCAAATGTAATTCTACATACCAAACAGGCCCTTATGTGTTTTCATTTTAAAAATCGATAAGGGTGCCAAAGTGGACCCACTTCCAATTTTCCTTTGTAATGAGTGAGAATCACCCAATTTCTTAATGGGTCCAATAAACAAGACCTGGTTAAAACCCGGTTGCATCCGCGACAGCCCTAACATCAAGAGAGATTTTGTCCGTTGGAACGGCTATTAGATGCTCCAGGGGATGCTTTTGGTGTGACCTTGTCTTCATTTGTATTTAGCGCTTGTTTCCGCTCGGGATCTATGGCTTGTATTCTTTGTTTAAATGCTGTATTCAAGGGGGATATGATAACTGAGAGACTTCTCTTCCCGTGGTGCACACCTAAATGATTGTATAGCCTACACACACACACTAAGAAAGAAACGAAAATGTAGGAGTCTGCTATTAATTTTTTGTAAATAATAATGTGTGTGAAATCTGATCATCAGTCCGTCAGATGGGCCTAATCATTTAACTGCTCTAGAAATCGGATTGGGTACTGAGTTACTCAAAGCGAGTTTAACCTAAATGAGTACTGAGTAAACTCAGTTGGGCCCACCGAGAATGTATGTGGTTTATCCACTCCGTCCATCTATTTTTCGAGCCCATTTTAGGCGTTGAGACAAAAATTGAAGCATATGTAAAGCTCAAGTGGACCATACCACAGGAAACAGCGGGAATAATGATTTTGACCGTTGAAACCTTTTTAGGGCCCACAGTGATCTTTATTTGTCATCCAACCTGTTCATTAGGTCACAAAGAAATGGATGAAGGGAAAAAAGAAATATCAGCTTGATCCAAAACTTATGTGCCCCCAAGAAAATTTCAATGGTAGATGTTCAATGCATACTATTTCCTGTGGTGTGGTCCATTTGAGCCTTAGATATGCTTCACTTTTGGTCTCAAGTGTCAAAATTATCTTTTAAAATGGATGGATGGAGTGGATGAAATAAATAAATCACAGTGGACCCCACAGAGTTTACTCAGTACGCTACCCTGCTCTTATTTGTCCTGAACCCAACTCGAAAACTCGATCCATCCAATCACTCAAACCAATTGGATCTGGATTCGGGTCTTCAAGATCTGGACCAGACTCACCCATACCCGAAACCGATTAACCCAGGTATGGGTAACTTAGGACCCGAACCGCTGATAACCCTACTTAATACATGGCTAAAAGACACGGCGACTTGGACCAACTAGTCTGGTCTCAAGTCAAGTTGGGACTCGCCCGAGTCGAGAGTGAACTGGGCTGAGTCTTACGACCATGCTTAAATCCTTCCTCTCCAAATAATCTCCTGTAAACGGCTATGTACTGGGCCAAACCATCACATCGTCTCCTCAAACTAAATTTTATTAATGGACGATGAGGATCAATCTCCCCTCTTATGTAACCTTCAAAAAACTTTAAAAATGATTTTATTTTTCTTTTTTGCAAGAATTGCTTTTTTCTTTTGTATTTTAGTTTTTACCGTTGGTTACCTGTCCATTTCCAACCCCTTACTCTCATCTTCTCACCCTCTTATATAAATCTTCATCTGTGCTCCCACCTTAGCACCAGCAGAAGATTTCATCACATTCTGAGACTACAATCGTAAGCCCATTGGTCCCAAAACATGGTCCACCAAGATCATGCCCACCGTCTATCACTAATGACCATGCCAGTTCAGTTCTGCTTCCCGATGGCACTAAGGGCTGCAATCGAGCTAAGAGTGTTCGAGATCATAGCCGAAGGCGGGCCGGGAGCACAACTCTCCCCATCAGAGATGGTCGCCAAGATGCCAACAACCAATCCAAATGCTGCGGTCACACTCGAGCGCATCCTTCGAATCCTCGTTGCTAACTCGATCCTCACTGTCCAAGAAGCCAAGGATGGGGAAGGCATGCGGATCCGGATGTACGGTCTGACGGACCAATCGCGCTGTCTAGTGCCCGGTGAGGATGGTGTGTCAATGGCCCCACTGGTGCAGCTTAGCCTACAGAAACCAACGTTGGACTGCTTCTACCACCTTGGGGCCACAGTGCTTGAAGGTGGGTCCACACCATTCAGTAGGACACATGGGAAGGAGCTGTTTGAGTATGCTGCAACGGATCAAAAGTACAGTGGGCTCTTCAATGAGGCCATGAGCAATCTTGTAGTGATTATCTTGGCTGAGGTGCTTCAAGAGTACAAAGGTTTCAGTGAAGTGAAGGAGATGGTAGATGTGGGTGGAGGCATTGGGACGTGTATCAACCTCATTGTTTCCAAGTACCCACACATTCGGGCTGTGAACTATGATCTGCCCTATGTCATAGCTCAAGCCCCTCAGTACCCAGGTATGTCATTCTGTGCATGTGAGGCCCATGAATTTGTGATCTGCACTGTCGATATGATGAGTCCCAATGTGCATCTGGGGGCCATTGATTGATGATCGAAACCGTCGGCAAAAGCTATATATACCTAGTCGGGTCTAGTAACTTTAATGAGTTTATATATTTTGACTCTTTTCAACATCTTCAATCTCGAATCGAGTTGATGGCGATTGAAACTGCGGCTTTGATGGGTTTTGCCATAGTTAAAAAAACTCAAAGGCTCAACTCGACTCGAAGGTCTACTGAGTTGAGTCGAGTAACTCGATTTAGATTTTTGGAGCTGTTTTCTTTATTTTAACAGTATTTAATATTTAGGATTTTGTGCAGTTTTATCAAGTTATTTACAGTGATTCAAGCCTTTTCCTAGCTTTGTTGACTCAAGTATTGTTTTCTTTTCTGGGTCTTGACCGAGTCATGATGAAATTGAGTTTTTCTCGAGTCTTAATGAAATCCGACGAGTTGCGTCGACTTGGACAAGTTGGGTTCATTATTATTATTATTATTATTTTTTTAAAGGATGCGTTTGGTTGCACCAAATATCACGAAATTCATGATATTTTGTGGGAAATACGCTGAACTGAGCGATCCTAGTGGTTGGATTGCCTGTCCTACTTTTCATTTGATCACTGTGATGCCCCATGTCATCACACCGGTTGAACAATTGATGTAGGACGGGTCGCTGACTATTTCATGGCCCAGATGGAGCAAAAGAAGACCGGACGGGGCCGTAAGTGATCCGGACCGTCAGGACCGTGAATCGGTCGTATCTCACAATCCGGAATGAGTTACGGGACGTATAATATATCAATTTGGGGTAGCTCGAGCTACTTTAGCCAACCAACCCGCTACGCCGGGTTGCCCAACCCGGAATCGCGAGAATCGACCGTATCGACGGTCATTAGGCTAGTTTATTTTCGTTTTTACTATTTATAGTAAGTTTTAATTCGATCATAACTTTGCATCTGTAGGGTTTTAGAGTTAGTGCCCAACATGAAAAGGGCTTAGAATATTTCGTAGAACAACGTGGTTGAGGCCGTTTGATAACTTTCTATTTTTGGCCGAAAACCAAGAGTTCTAGTAGGATTGAACGACTTCTATAAATAGTAAGTTTACTATTTATAGTAAGTTGCGTTTTCTAGGAGTTTTAGTTGGAATTGGATTTTGATACTTTTTACCTAGGGTTTAGTTTCCTATTTATATGCATTGTAATTCCGTTTTATTTATTCAATTATCAATAAATTAATTATTTGGAATTTATTTCCTCTTTTTATCTTTTATTTCTTCTCGTGGATTCGAGAACTATCGGTTAGGGAGACGGTGATCGACCTACCACGTCCTCCCTGCGTCAACAATGCTAATGTCCCATGAGTGTGGGGTCCACTAAAATATATGCATGTGCATGCTTTTTAAATTATAAAGGTCACGTTTTTCAGATGTGAAGCATGTTCCAGGAGATATGTTTGAATGGGTACCATCCACAGAAACCATTTTCATGAGGGTTAGACTCATGACCTTTATAGTGATACAATTCATTTATTTTCACATTCATTTATGCATATAACCTGAAGATCAAAGCATGCACGCAGGGTATCCTTCATGACTGGGGCAATGATCAATGCTTGGAGCTGCTGAGGAACTGTTGGAAGGCATTGCCTGACGGTGGGAAGGTGATAAATGTAGAGTTTGTGATCCCACCCATACCAGGAACGGATAATGTGTCACGCCTCACATCCGGTTTAGATCTACTGATTATGGCCAGCTTGATCGGCGGTAGGGAGCGAACGGCATCAGAGTATTCTGATCTAGCAAAGGCCGCCGGATTCGCCGAAGCGAAGGTTTTTTCAATGTCCAATGGCATCACCGTCATGGAATACTGCAAGAGACTTTGAATCACAGGTTGATGAGCCACCCATGATGGTTGTAGTGGCTTAGGAGAATCCTATGCATGCGACCGTTTTCATGCACGTTATGAACAATCCCGATCATCCAAATCATGAGGCCTAAAAACCATACTGATCAGATTAGTGGCCATCAGATAGATGGTTAAATGAATTCATATTTCACATCCAAATTTTCACTAATTGGAGGTTAGGATTTCATCAATCTGATCCAAGGTTCTGAGGAATCTTACATAGGGCCCATGATTCAGACAGTTTGGATTGTTGCCAGTGTTGAATTGCTGTGTGCATGCGTATGGATAATTACATCACCATATCATCGCTGTCTTTGAGGTTTTTTGTTGGTTTGAGGATGGAGTCATTCAATACTGTTATTGTTGATGTTGTACTAAGTTGGTGAGGGTGTCCGTGTGTGATGCCGGGCATTTCTCCTCATATCTAATATGATTTATGTCGTCTTCTTCTACTACTACTACTTCTTCTTCTTCTTCTTATTATTATTATTACAATGAGGTTTTTCCATATAACCGTTTGCCTTTAGGGCCATCGACTTATAATCACCCAAATTTAAAATATTTAAATTAACAAGCTTATGCTTTGCAAATACAGAAAAATAGCTGCCTCTCGAACTTTGACAATCACTTAGTGAATGTGTGAGAAAGACATATTTGCACTCATGCCCTTTGGTATTTATGGTTATACTTTGTTATAGTGGGGTGGGCATGTAGAAGATTTGATGGGACCTGCCTTTATCTACATAAGTGCTGGACACCATCCATCCATTTTGCCGATTCATTTTAGGACACCAGCCCAAAAAATGAGTTAGATCTGAATTGCATGGGGACCCTACCACTAGAAATAGTGGCGATCGCCCACCGTTATAAACTTCTTGGGGGCCACTAAAAGTTTTGGATCAAGCTGATATTTATGTTTTCCCTTCATTCAGGTATGTGTGACCTTATGAATGGGTTGGATGACAAATAAACATCACTGTGGGCCCTGAGAAGTTTTTAATGATGCATGTTCAATGACCACCATTTTGTGTGGTATGCGGTCCACCTGAGATATGGATATGCTTCAATTTTTGGCTCATGCCCTAAAATGAGCTCACAAAATCTCAATTTTTGGCTCATGCCCTAAAATGAGCTCACAAAATCGATGGACATCGTGGATATAACACATACATCATGATGGACACAGAAGCTTTTCAGCACCGAAACTTGAGGGGTCAATAATCTCAGTGGTGCATGTTTCCATGACCACTGTTTTATGTGATATGGTCCACTTGAGATTATCTTCTTTAATTTTTGGCTTATGCTGTAAAATAAGTTGGTGAAACGATGGAGGGTGTGGATATAACACGCACATCATGGTGGGGCCAATAACATTCCCCGGAAGGGTAAAACATCGGCGTGTTTTGTGAGCTTGAGACATCGACAATGATGTGTACCAATGAGAAGTGGTCGACCCGATTTCCTGTTAAAGGCATCCCAGGTGGGGCCCACCATGATGTTTGTGAGAAATCTATCCTGTCCATTCATTTTGCCAGCTTTTTTTTGTGATTTTTTAATAGGAAATAATATTCACAAGCAAAACTAGGGGCTATACAAGGCGGGAGACACATTCGGGCCACCCAAAAAAAGATAGAGTGGGGCCACCTATCCTATGCAGGAACAAAACTTAAAAAAACTACTACCCTTTCACATAGGCCAGCCCCACCCGGTCTAAGACTAAGGCCCCGTGAATTTCACGCAGGAGAGCAACCTATCAGAAAACGAAGAGTTCGCCTGCAAGCCAATCCTAAGTCTCACCAGCGCGTCCGCAGCACCGCCCTAACACTGGAGTTGAGCCCATAACTTGAAGCCAATGTATAGATGAATCTCCTATTAACCCCCCCCCCCCCCCCCAATGGATGGATGGGGCGGATTTCTCACAAACTTCATGGTCGGCTCCACCTACATCCCAACGCAGGAACTTCCCTTAGTAAAAACCCATGTACGTTACTTCTCATTGGTACACATTGCGATGACATGAGCTCATGAAAAATGTCGATATTCTGTCTCCCAAATAGACTCTGCACTACACAACACGACTTTGAATGTGTGGAGCTTCTCTGGCCCACTATGATTTTATGTATTAGATCCACACTGTCCATCAATTTTTCTAGATCATTTTAGAGCATGAGTAAAGACAAATCCAAAGCTCAATTAGACCTGAGGTTTATTTGCCATCTAACTTATTCATGAGGTTACACATACCTGGATGAAGGTAAATACAAATATCAGCGGCTTAATAAGTTTTCAAGAGTAGGAGTCCAATTCCTACTGATTCCTGTGATGTGGTCTACTTGATGTATGGATTTTGGGCTCATATCCTAAAATGATATGAAAAAATAGATGGACGGTGTTGACCTAAGAACCTAAGAAATACATCATGGTGGGGCCTATGTGAATTTCACACGTCAAGAATTTTTTTTGCTTACTATATAGCATATTTAGGGAAGAGAGGACAACTAGAAGTGTTGTCATCTGCACTATAAGAAAATGGACCTTTGCCGCAAAACTGCCGGCATATAGCTCAAAAATCGTCGGTATAACTTTTCCCATCGGACATGCACCCGCCGAAAAAAAAGGGGCGTCGTTAAAGGTTCTCCCGGTGATCGTAACACTTTTATCGGCGCTTTTGATGTCCGCCATAATATATGTGCTTTTGCCGGCAGACAGAAATATTTACCCAACACTCATTCTTTTCATCGGGAAATTCTGAATTATTGTCGGTAACCCCCGGGAAAGGTATGCCAAAGCCCCAAGAAATGCCTCTTTAGAATGGTTAAAGTTCATAAATGCGCCAAGAAAGGTGTGCTGAATCGCTGGTAAAAGGCTATTGAAAACCATTCTCAACTGTCGGCATATGTGGTGCTGATCGTCGGAAACACACACACACACACACACACACACACATATGGGAAATGGTACTATGAGGTTGACCTCATGGGAACTTCCCATGAGGTCAAGCTGTGTGGACCCCACCGTGATGTGTTTCAAACATCTACTCCATCAGTTAGATGCACCATTCAATGGTGGGCCACGGGCTAAAAAATCAGGTCAATCCATGACATAGGTGGGACACACCATAGGCAACAGTTGGGAGGGGTTATCCACCCATTAAAATATTCATGATCGTTGTTTGGGCCCACTAAGATGTGGTTCACAAATCCAGACCATCCATTATGTGTGTTCCACTTGTACGAGGGGTCAGACCAGGTTTAAGGCACATCCAAAACTTAGGTGGGCCCCACCAAGTGATTTTAGATATTTTAGGCATGTCTTCACATGATTTTAGATGGTATGGCCCACCTGAGTTCCCTATACGGCTGTTTTTTGGGGTATCCCATAACCTAAAGGAGACCCATCAAATGCACGGTGTTGATGTCTGACACACATCATCGTGGGCCCCATATAGTTCGACCTCATAGGAAGTTCCCATGAGGTCGACCTCATAGTACCATTTCCATATATATATATATATATATATATATATATATATATATATATATATATATATAAACCTTTATAATATTGGAAACCTAAATAATGTTATTGGAAACCTAATGAATGTTGCACAACATAATTAAAAATACATTAAACTAAAACATGTAATATTTACAACAATAAGTAAAATAAATAAAAAATTGTATTACTTTACAATAAAAATTATATAATATTTACAACAATAAGTTGAATGGTTTGAATACATACAAAAAAAAAGACCCTTCCATCCCTCTCTGCCTACAACATGTCAGCCCCCATTCATCTTTGCCTACAACCTGCCATCTGCCTATAACTTGCTAGCCTCCATCTGTCTCTGCCTACAACTTGCAGCTCACATCCATCTTTGCCTACAACCTCATGACAACCTGCAAAACCAGAGGCATGATATAAATAATACTTCCACATCCTGTCAAAACACAAAAAACTAGGATGAAAGCCCCAAACATTAATCTAACCTTGCCTAGTACCATTTCATCTTTTCCAATTCACTTTAAAAAATTGATTGACGAGAGGTGTAGTTTTCCTTTACTAGTCATAGCAATACTACATTATTTAGGTACGATAACCTTCACTTGCACCATTTGAAATTAAGGATAGAAAACGTGAAAAAAGGAAAACATAAATTGGTGAATCTCAAATTCTCATCTATACCAATAGGCGGCCTTTCCCATCCACAGATAGTGGGTTTCAGTTCCTTCCATGCTCAACTTATTATCAAGGTGATCCAATTGGGCGAGCCATGGCAGCTTCAACTCATGCTCAACTCTCGCCATGTCTTGCATAACAACAAGTAAATTAGTCTAAAATATACTAGTGAAATATAACTAATAATTAAAAAGACATAAGATACAAGCTGGAAAAAAAACTTGACAATGAGGTGCTGAATGATGTAAAAAACAAGGAGTTTGATTTTCTCAGCCAAAGCTGGCCCATTTGTCACTTCATATGCACCACATTCCATACCTTCTCAGTGATAGTATGGTTGGCTGGCCGTAGTTGTGGGGCCCCAACCCTCCTTGTGTATAGTGTTTTTACTATACATGTTCAGGCTTTTTCCCTTTTCTGCCCCTGGACTCATGTTGAGTCTTTCTCTCATATGTAGTGGTATTTTTGTATTTTTTCAGATATATATATATATATATATATATATATATATATATATATAAGCTCTCTCTCCCCTTGTGAGTGGGTAGGGAAATTCATCTTCAATAGGCTATCATGGTATCAGAGCAGGTTACTCACGCCTACCCCAACTGAGATGCCCCATCTTAGATACGTCCCCACCGTCTTCCCCAAATCCGATGCCCTCTCCATTTCTCGTAGTTAGCAGCAGCTCTTGCATCCATAACTCTGTTCGTAGCTCCTCCAGCTCTGTCAGTAGTGGCTCTTCCGTCCGCAGCGCCTCTAGCTTCGTCAGCGGCGGCTCCTCCATCCGCAGCTCTTCCAGCTCCGTCAGTGGTGGCTCCTCTAATACTTTTAGCTCGATTTGCAGCTCCCTCTCTGCTTCACTTCCTGCTCCATTCGCAGCTGCCCCCTTTTTTGCTCCTTCCACAGATTGAAAACAAACCCTTCAATCTTGGTCATTTTCTTCTCTCTCCTCCTGTTCCGTATTGCTATGGATAAAGAGAACTATAGGGCTGATGCCCCTCGCTGTACTTTTGATGGCACCAACTACGGGTTGTGGTCCATCCACTTTAAAAGTTTTCTTAAAGGTCGAGGTTGTGGGGCCTGGTTGATGGCTCCTCTCCAATCCCTCCATCTACTGATTTGGACAAAGTTGTTGATTGGGAGATGAAAAATGGGAGCGTCATCACTTGGATCTTAGACTCCATCGATAAGACGATCACTGTTGGCCTGATCCCGCATCGTACGACCAAGGTGATGTGGGATCACCTCAAGGTAGTCTATCGATAGAGCAACGATGCCCATCTCTACCATCTGGAACAGGACCTGGTCCATATTACTCAAGGTGATAGGACCATTTAGGTCTTTTATTTGGAGATAATGGCCATTTGGACGGAAATGACGATGATGGATTCTGAGTTTCCCACTGATTTTTAGGTATTCCATGATATGAGAGACCACACGCGTGTTCGCCAATTTCTTATGAAGCTCAGACCGGAGTATGAGCATTGTCGAGCTGCTCTTCTCAATCACAGTCCCCTTCCTTCTATGAATGTTGCTATCAATGACTTGTTGACTGAAGAGCCGAGGTTGAAGGTTCTTTCTACCTTACCTCAGTCATCTACTTCCTCTGATATCGTATTAGCGGCCTCCACTTCATCCCATCGTCGTGGCTTGAGCAATGTGTCGTGCCTTGGCTGCAACAAAGTAGGCCATGTGGTCTCTCAATGCCACGAGTGGAATGCTTATTATCGACGGACTGGACATGGTATTGTCAATTGTCGGACGAGGTCTTCTGCTTCCTCCCTAGGACGTGGTCGTGGCCGTGATCGTAGTCGTGGCCATGGTCTAGCATTACTGCTACATCTACTACTTTGATTTTTGCACCTATTGCAAGTGACACTATCATCTCCTCCTCATTCTCACCATTGACTCCTGATATGCTTCAGCAAATAGTATAGGCCCTTTCCGTTGCGGGTCTGTCAGGTAACTCACATTTGCTTCCATGGTTCTTTGACTCTGGTACGTGCTTCGAATCACATGACCTTTGATGACTCTTACCTTTGTGATACTCGGCCATATATTGGTACTTAGGTTATTTCCACAGCTGATGGGACTCGGTTACCCATCCAGTTTGTTGGTTCCTTGACTTTCTCTCATTCTTCCCATAGGAAGTTTGTGCTTCATGATGTCTTTCATGTCCCTTAGCTTTCCTCTAATTTGATCTCTGTGGGGTAACTTACTGACAATAATTGTTTAGTCATGTTTCTTCCTAATTGTTGTCTTGTGCAGGATCTGGCGACGGGGAAGGTGGTTGGGAAGGATAGGAGGAGTGGACGTCTCTTCATGTTGGATTTTGATCGATTTATGACACCCGCCAAATGTTTTTTGTGCCCTTGAATACTACAACATTTAAAGCTCTTGCACATGAAGATAAACACCTTGCAGTTACGTGGATGTCAATCCCAACCCAATATTCCACTTTAGAATCTCGATCCTCTGCTCGGCCTAAACAGGGAAACTCTGTTTGGCCCAAGCTAATTGGTCCACATCAGCACTAATTGCATTTAATGCAGTAGTACTAACAATCTCAGTGCTGAGGTGGACCAATCATCGCGGTGCCAAATAGGGTTTTGCCTGTTTGGTCCGAGCAGAGGACCCAGACTCCTTTCTTTCATGCTATTTGGAACACCGAACACACGAGGTGTGACAAACATTAGATTAATGTAATGCAAAGGTAGCTTTTCCTTCCAGGCCAAGCAGAACTCACTTCGATATCGAGTTGGTCATATTAAAGCCGAGTTCCAAGGTCATTTGACAGTTGAATTATATCACACATTTGCAAGTATGAATTCTTCAACGGCTTTTCATTGTTGCTCTAGTATGTAGAAAACAATGCATTAGTTCACATATTCGTATTGTACACAAGGTAGTAAGTTGGCTGGGCTAGCATGTTGGGCATCTTGAACAAAACTAGCTGGCCATGAATTCTGTTCCAACAAAATAAATGGGTTGGAACAGTGCTAAGATCAACTATCTCAATTGAGAACCAGCCCAAGCTAGAACCCTTGACCCATTAAAGCAGTAACTGCTAGGATCAGGTAGACTCTGGCTAGAGTTAGGCCCATCGACAGTCCTAGTCCAATATCTATTAGAGGAAGCAGAGAAAAAGTATGCTAACAAATCATTTTGTATCTACATGTCTATATAAGTGAATTCGACGGTTAAAATGGTAGTGATGCAAACAAAGACAATAATCTTGACAGAGTTCTTAATTGCCTGCGTCAAAATTTCTTCCATTTTAAAGGTGTATAAGACACCAATGTTTATGAAAAACTACAAAGAACATTAAAAAAAAAACTGATTAGTAGTATAAAAATAAGCAAGCAATGTCAATCCAACATGACACGACAAGGAGACCCTGTCTAACACAACACCCTATGCATATACATACAGAAGCTTAGTGGAGCAACTAGGACCTTTGGGGGGGGGGGGGGGGGGGGGGGGGGGTTAGGACCTTTTAAAAATTCTTTTCGTTTATTTATATTAATTTAACAACAAAAGCTAAGTAGGCAAGAACACTTTGGCTTCCAAGCTTAAGTGAGTCTAACCACAAGACTGGCATATGATTAGCAATTAAGCAACCTAGTCTGACATGCATAGATTAACATATAGTTTAACTAAATTAAGCACCTAATTTATGCAACTTATATAGACTATATGAGGATGGATCGTATGAGCTTAAGTCTACACTAATTAGTGAAGATACATCTTATGTGTGAATGTGCTTATTTAGTGCCTAGCATACACTCCTATCAAGCATTCATAATTAAACAATTAAACATACAATGCTATATTAATAATGTACTCAAATAAATCATAAATACAAGCATGTATAGTGGTTCGACTACGTGTCTACTCTTGGTTCAAGTACTCACCTCTGGAGTACACCGTCATTCATTAGGGAGTTTAAATTAGGTTCCTCCCAACCTAAGTGTTTTAACTCGGATCCACCCTATCGGGGAGTTTACAGGTTCCTCCCAACCTCCACATATACACCATGTTGGTTGTTCTCCTTGGAGACTTATTTTAAGCCCAACAAATGAGCTAAGAGTCGACAAACGAACCTGAGATTTAGGCTTAATAATGAGCTAAGGATTGACAAACGCACCTAAACCTTTAAGCTTAATTAACGAGCCAAGGATCGACAAACAAACCTAGATCGAGTTTGACAAACAAACTCTACACTCAATTCTCCATGGAAAAAGAGTAACTGAACTCTTACAAATTTGACAACCTTACTTGTCGGATTTGAGCCCCATTGATGTGTCACTTCGGGTTGCTTGATCTCTGCTCTCCGGTGCTTTAATCAGCTCCCCTTGTGCTCTCCCGATGTTGTTGCCGATGTGTCGCTAATGCTCCAGCTCCAACAATCAAACACCTTGCATGTGATGCTCTGTAGAGATGCCCAAGGTGCTAGGAGGTAGGTTTGAGATCTCTACAACTAATGGGAAGTGGTTGCCTAGAGAATCTCACCTACAAGGATCTCCCTATAGAATTTAGACAAGGATTTAACTGTCAAGGTTAGGTTCTAAACTTTAGAGATCAAGAGGGACAGGTTCATCTTCTAAATGAGCTTTGAATGCTCTATTCTTGTGATGAATCATAATGAACTTTAGCAGGACTGCATGGATTTATTGTACTGGAGCAATCCGAGAAGAATGATTAGGGTAAATATTTGATCCCTTCTGCAATGCCCATAGACGAAGTGCTTCATTTCAGATTAGTTCTTCACTGCAATAGCTTCAAATCACCTCTTTAGTGAAAAACTGCGATACGCCTTGTGGAATTCCTCCCCGTGGACTTTCCTGTACTAAAGTGAATGGTTAAGTTATAGATGTATGCATGTGGTTGAGGAACACTTTGGGTTGAACACCCATACAAATAGCTCAACATTTAGCAAGAACACAAATCTTTAAGCTAACAAGTGCCCTCCAGACCATCCTAGGCAGTTTTCCATCACTACGCATACCAACCTGGACCTTGATTCTTATTATTCATACCAGATATCAAAACCATAAGGATTGTTTCTCGTCATGAGTTTTCAGAATAAGCGCTCTTGGGTGGGGTGGGCCATCATTCACCAAGTCTTTGAGCACCCGTTGTACCACATGGTTGGTGTACTAGGATGATTGAGTCTCTACTTCTTGGATTTGGCACTTGTGCTCGGCTGGGTCTGTCAACTCGTGATGTAGGCCCATGGCCCATCCAGGCCAAGTATAGGGCCCACCCACTTAGGCCCATTTAGGCACACTATAGGGCCTGACAAGACATGGGTCCATAGCTTACCGTAGAGCCCAGCATGTGATGATTTTTTGACTGGTTATATATGAATTTTGGGGTCTAAATTAAGAATTGTAATTTACTATTTTTGGAAGATATGGGGGGTTGATTTAAAGATGTAATTGAAGATGTGATTTGTGTTATTGATATGAAGGCGTGCAATTGATATGATTGAAGATGTGGAGCTAATTTAGAGATATAATTACTTTCTACGTTTGCTTTTTACTATTAGGCTTTTACCATTTTGAGGAAGATTAGATTGGTTTGAAATAAATTATAATTGATTTAAAATCAGTATCTTAGTTGGGAGATTTTAAGTAAAAATTCGTTTAGGATCTATAAAAAAAGGTGTTAGTGTCTGAGTTAGTCATTCGAATATTTTTTTTAAGTGTGAGTTTTTTTAAAGTTTTTGTAAGAGAAGAAGGTTGATATCAATAAAGTTCTCTCCCTCTCTACTCTATTTTCTTGTAGGTAATCCTTCAATTATTATTATTATTATTATTATTATTATTATTTTTTTTTTTTTTGAGTATCGAGATCTCGTTGACTCGACCGAATTGCACCAGCTCGTCAGTGGCTCGACTTATTGGATATGAAATTAATATGCTTTTCTTTGTTCTTATGAACAAAATTGTTCAATTCATACCAAGGGAATAGAATAAGTATTAACCGTTGAATCGGGATAATCCATTGAAAAGGTGAGGTCTCTAGCCTAGCCTTTTTCAATGTGATAAAGTACGTAGCGTCTATTTTTTCTTTGATAAAGAGGAATTTCCATTGGTTTGCACTGGTATTGTCTATACCATTGTATTGAATGATCCTGTTCAGTTGCTTTCTGTACATCCTTTGTCGACGACAGTGCCATTGTTGGCTGTTTCTTACTGTACCAAGAAATTTCACTTCCCAAACGGAATGTTTCTTACTATACCAAGAAATTGCACTTCCCAAACTAACGTGTACCCAGTGGTTGATCTGCGAGTAGAAGGATTTTCTGCCCAGTTTGCATCAGAAAATCGTATTCAGGAGCAACTCCTGCCTTATGCAGGAGTTAGTATTTCTCTGTAAGCCGAACATATCTTAATATTTGACAACCTGTTTCTAGATGGGGCTTCCTCAGATTCGTCATGAACTGGCTCACAATACCAACTGCAAATATAATATCTGCCCGGTTAATGGTAAGGTAATGTCGGTCTACCCACCAACTGAAGATAAATGTGCTTATCCTCCTGTTTATCCTTGACTTCTGCTCTTAGCTTCAGATTTGCTTCTATCAGTGAAGCAGTTGGTTTGCAGTTCGTCATCCGAACTTGCTTAACAAGTCCGAAGACAAGATGATTCCTTGATCACACTTTTCCACTTCCAAGCCAAGTGCTTCTAATCACCAATCTCCATCTCAAACCAATGATATCCTTGTAACTTTTTGTATTGGTCTTGAATGCCGAATTGTCTTGGTGGATCGTGGATTTTATGATGCTGTAGATGACATGAGAGTACGGAAAAATTCAGTGATGTGTTCTCAGGTTTGATTGATTATTTACATGCTTGAAAAGGTGGGGTGGGAATCCATGATTTCAATCTTGGAAAACTGAGATCCAATCCAACAGCAGCGGTGTGAATTGAGGGCAACTTTGCTTTCATACCATGAGGAAGTCAGAGAGATCCTTTGTGATATGATATATGCTGGGAAGCAGGCATAGGTTCTGTTACTTCTGTAAGTCATTCTTTTTCATTTGTATTTCTCCTGTGATGGTTTGCAGTTGAGTGCTTGCTCGAATGCATTTGCTTTCAGATTCATCTACTTTTCTAGGTTTTCTGTATGATGAGTGTTAGCAAAGATTATATGCGTGGTAGGTGTTTGTTTTTTGGCTAATGAAATGTTCTTGTATTGTCTAGTATGGTACTCACTGATTTTATGGTTGGTTTGTGCCAGTATGGTGAAATGTTTGTGTGGAATTGGCATTCAAGAGCCAGAAAATTGGGGATGTGAATTTCCTACCACCCCTGTTACAGGGAGCCTGTATAACTGAATGCAATGTGGGGTCCATGTTGATGTTCGGGTGAAATCATGTATAACTGAATGCAATGTGAGTCCAAAAATTATGTGGATCTGAAACTTAAGTGGGCCACACCCCAAGAAATAGTGTGGATTGAATGCTCACCATTGAAACTTTTTTCCCATTATCTAGGTGGGAATTTCCTCATGAACGTGTTGGATGGCATGTAAATGCCAAGGCAGGTTCTAAGTAGGCTTAATGATGGGTGCTTCTATCCCCCTATTTTTTGTGGGTCCATTTGTTTTAGATTTACCTCATTTTTAGGCGAGTCCTAACATTAAGTGGTGACACTGATGGATGGATTGGATATCACATGGCTGTTGCTGTGTGTCTCATAGAGCTTTTGGTTACATGGGCTTCTATAGTAGGAAATTCATGTCTGAAAATAGGGCATGGAATTCTCCCACTAAAAGATTTTTTTTTTTTTTCATTTGCAAGGAGGCTTAAATAGGGTTTTCCCTTTCTTGTTTTAGATCTTGATTCTTGTATTAAGTTAGATGCTTATATCTAGGCCTATCTTTGTTTGTTTGTATGCTTGTATTGGTGCCTTGATGTGGATGAGATTGTGGCTGTTAATTGGTTGGGATGATAGTTACTGTTAGTGTTTGGATGTGGGGTTCATTGTTTAATGATCCAGGCCTTTGATTTTTTCAGGCCCCACCAGATGTAAGACTGAAATTTCTTTGGTAAATCATTCTATGTTATTGAATTGTTGCCCTACTTGTAAAAATTGAAAATTTGAGTATTCTATATCATTGAATTGTCCCTACTTGTAAAAATTGAAAATTTGATTATGTTGGACTTTTCTTTTTGGTTGAATATCATGTTCTGTTTCATTAGATTGGTTTTGCTTGGATCTTTGCAACCATTTTCTAATTTATATGTCAGTATCTTACTAACCTTCATTTGTGGATGATCTTGGCTTCTGCTTAGATGATTTCTGTGCATCATCAGTATTCCATCTGGAGCTGATTCTGAGATTAGTGGCCTGCAAATATATTGTTCAAAGAAAGAAAACATGTTGTCTAACGCATCCAACTAGTTTGTAATTACCTATGTGTGATGTCTCATGTGTGTATGACATTCAACCTGTCCAACAGGTTTGCCTTACTGACTAATGCAAAAAATAAGGCCAACTCACTCATCAGGTGTATTTGGTCTGCCCACCTGATGAGTGGGTGTGGTCTGGTGTGCAACATGGTAAATTGTTATTCAACTCCAAGAGAAAATGCAATAGTTTGTGCAAAATAGAGCTAGATTTAAGACTGACTGCATGGGAGAAAGGGATTGATCTTTATTTTTCAGACAATCAATGATGTTTTATTATAAGAAAAACAAAAGAGAAGAAAATAACATAAAACTACAAATATGGGTTGGTATCCAAATGGTAGGTAGTAGCATGAGAAGGAGCGTCATGGCATGATGTTGTTGCCAACAAATTTGGATTTTCTGAATGTTATGTTCTTGCCAACAAATGGAAAGGAAGATGGTTAGATCCCAAGTGGCCAAGTGGTCATAGCCTCATAGGAAGGGGTTCCCATTTTTAGACCCTTGTGCGGCCACCATTGCCGTCGTCCAAACCCATCACCGTCGCCAGTATGCCGCATCCATCAGCTGCTGGAACCCTGCCGCATCTCCGGTCATCAACAGCAATAGAACGCCATCGAGCTCCCACCTGTTGCCGATCTGAAATCTCCGGAACCCTGTTCACCAATGACCTTGTTGTTTTATTTGGATGCTGATGGCTTGTTTCGCTAATTATGCAGAAAGTATGCGGAGATCAGTCCTCCACATGTGGAGGATTTTGCTATGTAACAGATAATATCTACACTAAAGAAGAGGTGATGTTGCCTTTTGGTTTTTAATCTTCATTTCGGTTTTGAATCTCTGTTTGGAGTGTTTGGATGATTTTAGATGTATGTGCAGGTCGTGAAAGATGGAAACTGATGTGCTCAAATTTCTGAACTTTGAGATGGGCAATCCCACCATAAAGACTTTTCTCAGGTACAGGAACACTGCTGAAATGCATATTATATTTAGCATAATATTGCTTGTTTTATTTTTGTTTGTTGAGTTTTTTTTTTTTAATTATTATTATTATTATTATTATTTTTTAATGTGATGAAAGAAAAGTAGCAAGCCTTTGAAGAAATACAACATTTACCGTGGCATTTTTGTTGGGTACAACATTTTGAGTGGAGCTCAAATTTCAGTTATCTAGATCGTTCATCTGGTGGTTGAAAGGAATACGACTATTGATCGATATGCAATGGAAAAAAAAAAAAAAAAAAAATCCACCTGATATGGTGACTGGGGTGACTTATTGATAGGATGTGGTCTTTTACCCATCTTTGGTGTAGCCCATCAGAAGAACATTCTGGATGACACGTATGAGTAGTTTTGATTGACCAAAGATGCAGGTAAATTTTATTTTTTTCCCTTCAACGAAACCAAAATGCAGCATATGTTAGCTTAGCAGGACTACAAATGCCTTGTTTTATCTATTGGTTCCTGTTTCCTGTTTGTCTTTCTTTTCCATCTATGGTTGCAAATGATTTGATTAATTTCACTAATTGTTTGTGCTCTTATTTGGATTTGCAGGAGATTCATGATGGCTGCTCAGGAGAATTGTAAAGTAGGTTTGCCAAAACTTGCTCTTTTAATTTTTTTCTAGTTTCAAAATATTATTTGAAATGTGCTGTATTGCTACTTGTTATTGTGACACATTCCAATATGATAACATGCCTCATGCCAATATCAACCTTGGTGTGGTATTGAAATTCAATAAAATTATCTTGGGAGGAATTTATAGATGATCCATCCCAAATTCCTGTGCATTTATGACCCAGTTGATGCATTTTTATACATTGCTGTATCTCTATATGAAATTTTTATTGTATCATTGGATGAATTTATGGCAATAAATTCCTGACACAATACATTCTGATGTTTTGAACCTTGGTACTGTTCCCTTTCACTTATTGTGCACATTATCTTGAAAATTCTATTCTTGCTAAGTGATGTTTATTGAAACCTTTTACAACGTGGAGATCTAAAATTGGAATTCCTAGGCAATTACCTTGCTGAGCGTAGCTTGTTGGACTATGGTTGTGCACGGTTCTTACCATCGATGACTGCTGCTTCAGTCGCATTCATCTCAACATTCACCATACAACCAAAGATGCACCCGTGGGTGAGAACACATTTCTGCATTTCTTGAGATTTTCGGTTTAGGAAATTTACAATGTTTCATTAAGCTTTCTTGTACCAACAAACAATACATGTAGTGGGCCCATCTTATGATGATCCAAACCAGTCATTTGGTGCGTCCCATGGTGCATATGAGATATTCAGATACGCCAAATATTTTCCCCATCAGATGACATTGTCTGTTTGTGCCCCCATAAAATCTGAATTCTGGACTATTTGTTGCAAGTGTCCATTTTCATTATATGACTCAGATCATCTGATATGCAGATAATGGGGCATGATCTGTATTGCAATGGAGCCCATCATATAAATGGATTATACTACCAAAAGAGTGCTGCATATGTACCATTGCCCGGTTGAAAAAAAAAAAAACTGTTTCTTTTATCGAGCTTGTTCTTACATCTTTCAATCAGCATTTCATTTTTTTTTTCTTGAAACATTTGGAGTTAATGAATTGCTGAATGTGTTTTTATTCAGTGTTCAACTCTGAAAGTTGCTCAGGCTATATGGACCTTCTGATCTAAAGGTATGCATCCAAGCCATATATGACTTGCAACTAAGTAGGACATGGGGCACTCTAGCGGCAATAAGAGAAAAATACAATCAGCACAAGGTATGCCTTTGTGAGTTTTGGATGAATAATTTCTCCTATATATATATATATATATATATATATATATATATATATATATATATATATATAAGCAGGAGGGGCAGCCAAATGAGACAGACGACACCCCAATTCATAAAAAGAAATACCAGGTTGGATTTTGAATGTAAAGGCAGCCTTTTATTGCCACATTTTGAATTGTTGTCATTCATAGTTTACTCTCCTTAGAGCTTCAGATTTGTCTCATTTTTTGGAATATGCCCTAAAATGATCTCATAAAATTGATGAACGGTGTGGATATAACAAATACATCATGATGGGCCCACAGAGCTTGGTGACGTCAACACACCACGGGGTCGGTGGTGTGTAGCACAGCACGCAAACCGTTTCCAGTTTGGGTGGATCCTGAGATCGTTGGATCCCTAGCTGTGGGGCCCACTGTGATGTATTTACCTAACATCCACACTGTCCATCCATTTTGAAAGCTCATTGTAAGGTATGATCCCAAAAATAAAGTAGATCCAAATCTTAGGTGGACCATAGCACAAGAAACAGTAGTGATTGAATCCCAACCACCAAAGCCACGCCTGGATTGCGCGGGGTGTAGTGTGTTGAGCGGATTCAGTCCGGTAGCTGGTGGAAGCGGATTGCGTGGTGTTCTGTGTGTTGACCTCACCAAGTTGTGGGCCCCACCATGGTGTATGTGTTATATGTACACCATCCATCCATTTTGAGAGATCATAGGCAGATCTAAAGCTCAAGCGGTCCACACCATAGAAAGCAGTTGGGATTGAACTCCTACCATTGAAAACTTCTTTAAGGCCACAGAAGTTTTGGATCAAGCTGATACTTGTGTTTTCCCATCATCTAGATCTGTGTGGTCTTACTAACATGCGCTTTAGCTAGGGAGACTGTTGGAAAAGGTTTCCCATCCTCTATCAAACCCGATTCTAAGACTTAAGTGGGCCATATCACATGAGTTTAGAAGTTTTAGGTGTAATTTTATGGGGTGGCCCACCTTGAGTATTGAATCAGCCTATTTTTAGGACATGCCAAACAATGTGTGTAGTATCCGATGGATGGAGTGGATTTCTTATGGACATCTTGGTGGGACCCACATAAGGAACACAATCAAGACATGTTTGCTAGGTAATAATGAATATTTTAGGATTTTTTGAAGGCTGAGTATGCATTCATCCCATTTGCAATCGTTTTCCAATGTTAGAGATGATGAGAATGGATGGGTAAAAATGTCCTTTTACCCTTAGTTATAAGTAGGGCTGGACAAAGAACCGAACCGAGTCGAACATGGGCCAGATTGGTTCGGTTCGATTGCTGACTGAGCTGTGTTCGAACAATGTTCGAACAAACATTCGAACAATGGGGCCCTATTCGTGTTTTGTTCTGTCTGGTCCAGCACATGTTCGAACATGTTCGAACATTTTTTAGTTCGAACAAGTTTTCCAGTTCGAACGATTACGAACAATTTATTTTTTATCGTGTGAAAAGATTTTTGTTGTGGTACGTGTTCACAAATTACAAATCACAAATTACAAGATTTTTAACCAATATCGAAGATTAAAGGTCTGATTAGGTGGGCCTAACCCTAATCCAAAAACCCCCAAATCAAAACCCCTAGGCTAACCCTAATCTAAAAACCCCCAAATTTTTTTTAAAAAAAAACATAAAATCTTCAAATTAAAAAACTCTAATCACATCACATTCACAAATCATATCACAATCACATATTAACAATATTAAATATTTAAAAATAAAAAAGAGCAAGTGGGTTTCGTTCGGACCTTTGGAGTTGGACTAGCAGACTCTGCTGAGTATCAGATTCGGATCGACGTGCAGACTAACGAGCAGAGAGAAACTCTAATCAGATCACATTTGTAAAATCACATCACAATAACATATTATTGATATTAATAATATTAAATATTTAAAAATAAAAAAGATCAGAGTATTGGATTCAGACCTTTGAGTTGGATGAATAGAGTATCAGATTCGGACCAACGTGCAGACCGACGAGCAAGATGACTTGACCGGAATCGGATGGGCGAGTAGGATTGATGAGCAGGAGCAAAGAGATGACCAGATGGTAGGGTAGAAAGGATGGGAATGACAAGCAAAACTGAGCAGAGGAGAAAGGATGGGGGTTAGCCGGTTAAGGTTTGGTCGGTTCGGCGGGCAGGGGAAAAATGATGGGATTGGGAAGGACGAACAGAGTTGCAGAGGAAATGGAATGGCTGGAATCGCCGGATGGGCGAGCAAATGGCTGGATGGGCTGTCTTGGTTAGGTTTCGGTCGTTCATCGAGTAGGGTAAAAATATGGCTAGGGCTGGCTGGGGGGGGGGGGGGGGGGGGGAGTAAACGAACTGATTCGAATCGGACAACTTTGAACCAGGTTAACGGACCAAACCGAATTGAACAGTGGTCTGTTCATGTTCAGTTCGAAATTTTTTCGAACACTCAAATTTTGGTTCTATTCGCTTTCGAACCGATCGAACTATTCAGTAATTTCCTGTTCATGTCCAGCCCTAATTATAAGGTAGGAAGCATGATTTGGTAAATAAAATATTTAAAGGAATCTTATGGTAAAATGAATATCTAAAAGGAATTTTCTGGTAAATTTCCCTAATTAATAAAACAATAACTGAAAAAATGGAATTTTTATCTAAAAAAATATTCATAATACCAAAAAAATGCTTTTCGCTTTAGGGAGAACCTGAAATTACGTCGGTAGTCTAACACGACACCTTCGTATGTGCGGAAGCTTAAAGAGCAACTAGAATTATGGTTAAGTCGTATCGGGAGGGGGGGTGATTAGGACCTTTTGAAATTCTTTTCGCCTACTTACACAATTTAACAAATTAAACTAAGTAAGCATGAACATTTCGGCTTCCAAGACTAATTGGGTCCAATCACAAGACTAGCAAATGGTTAAGCAATATACAACCTAGTCTAAACATGCATAGGCAATCAAATGATTTTACTAATCAAGCTTCTCATCTATGCAACCTATGTAGACTTATGAGAATGGATCAATGAGCTCAAGTTTATGCTACTTAGTGAAAGTACATCTTGTGTATGAATGTGCCTATTTAGTGTCTAACATACATTCCTATCAAGCATTCATAATTAGACAATTAAACATACAATGTTAAGATATCAATGTGCTCAATTCAATCACAAACACAAGGATGTATAGTGGTTCGACTTTGGGTCTACTCCACTCCCGGTTCAAGTACTCAACTCCTTTGAGCACACCGGCATTCACTATCGGATGTTTTAAATGAGGTTCACCTCTCAACCTTTGTACGGAGGTTTTACCGGTTCATCTCTCAATCATAACCGGAGTTTTGGACAAAAGGGCTAACTCTCAACCCGAACAAAGTTTTGGACATAGGCTAACTCTCAACTCGACGCACGTTCACTCCCGTGTTGAAGGCTCCCCCTTGGAGACTTTGTTTAGGCCTAGTAAACGGGCCAAGGAGTGCTAAACAACCCCTAGTCTTTAGGCCAACAAACAGGCCAAGGAACGGCCAACGTCCTTAGTTCGAGTTTGACAAACAAACTCTACACTCAAATCCCACAGGGAATTGAGTGGATGGACTCTTAATAAAAACAACCTTACTTGTCAGATGAGCCCCTTGATCAACGCCGGTTCGGCGGGTTGCTTGATCTCCGCTCTCTCGTGCTTCAATCAGCTTGCCTTGCTCCCTCGATCGTGTTGCCGTTGCGTCGCCAATGCCTTAGCTACACTCGATTAATCACCTTGCTTATGATGTTTTTGAGATGCCCAAGGTGATATGATAGTAGGTTTGAGAACTTTACAACTAATAGGAATTGGTTGCCTAGAGTTGCTCACGTATAACGATCTCATCTTAGAGTTTTGGATAAGGATATGCTTATCAAGGAAGATCCAAACTCTAGAGATCAAGAGGGGATCAATGTCATCTTCTTCATGAGCTTGGAATGCTCCAATCTTGTGTTGAAGCACAAGGAAGATGCCTTGCATAGGTTGGGAATGAGCCTTAAATGGTCTTCAATAATAGTGGCTTCACTCCTCTCAAAATCCCTCTTCTTACCCCTCAAAATGAGCCATGCCCCTTTATAAAAGTGCTCCAAACGGGCATAAAACGGGCAAATAATGGCTAGTGCCGACCTGTCTTGACCGGTCCCGGTCGGTTGGCCAATGGCCAGTGAAGACAGTGTACTTACTGGGGGGGGGGTCTGTCCGACCGGTCGGCCCAAGGGCCTGCACACTACAGCATGCTGCTGTCTGGACTGGAAGGTAGTCCGACCGGTCCTGACCGGTCGGTCCAGTCCAGCCAACCGGCCGTGACCGGTCGGAAAGGCCTGGGTCTAACCCATTTGGTTTGCTGACCCACTATTTCACAACCCAAACTATATGACCAAGATTTAGGTGATCTTTTGGGACACTTAGGGCCAATCTATGATGACTAAATGTTTCCTAATATGGTCAAGGTCATCAAATAGGTTAAAGGGTTGGGTTTTGGTCAAGGTTAAGGCATACCAAGGCATACCAAGGCATTACTTTTACCTGTTTCTTCTTCCTTGATGTAGCATGGCCACTTGAGTCTTCGGTCTGAGTCTTCATTAAGCTCAACCGACACTAGACTCATTGACCTAAGTGATTGACAAACAAGGTGTACTAGTATGCCACAGAAAAGTGTACTAACTGATCCATACTAGAATGAAACAAATAAGCTTAGCTAAGGCTTGAGTACGCATGTCCACTAAGGCTTGAGTACGCCCCAAGCACGTCCCTTCATGGCACATATGTAAGAGATATAGTCCACCCATCAGGTTAGTATGACCTTGTACATGTCCCAAAAAGAAAATCTGATTCCATTGGCTTGTCAGTCTAAATGTTAGAACACATGTGGATGGCCGGTTGGAAAAAATCTCATCCTAAGTATTTCAGCCTGTAAATTTGTTTTGCAAACTGCAGCCCACCTAGTAGGTGGATCAACCTAATTCTTGAGCTAGGGCATCAATATAATGGTATCATTTTGATTGATGGATTGGACCTCGGATCTATGGTGCCATGTTGGCACATATGTGGCATGCACGCAGACTTTATCACACGTGTGTGAGCATAACAATGCTCAAAAATAATTTTTTTCAATAGTGGTTTTATGATATTTATGCTGGCGTATGACAATCGATCGCAAACCCTTATAAATCGTTCATGTGGCACATTTTTATTCAAATAAATTTAACTAGATTGAGCCCTTTGTAGCAAAGTCACAATTCCGATATGAAAGATATGTTGAATAATCGTAGCCTCTTATCTATGGAAGCTTGTTTATGGAAACTGTACCTTAATCATCTAATAAATTTTCACAAATCTGCTACCTAGATGATGAAATAACCTAGATTTGTAGTTTGTGACGTGCGCAACGCTTTTGTGTCTTTTTCCCACTCTTTTTGTAGGTCCCAGCTATGAGTTAATTATATGATAGACACAGCCGTTATTTTTGTGGCACCCGCCCGTATTCTTGTATAGTCTGATTTTCTATATCAACAAAGTTACAGGTGGTGTGCACACACCTTTCTTAAAAAGCGATGATAGAATAATCGTAATTTTGGATTCATTATCTATCTACACTAGGTACCATAATTTGGACTGTTTAATTTAACTACTTGTGAGCCATGCTTGCAATTTCTAAGTGCTTGCATGTCATCCATCACACGTTTCAAAGTATCATAGTTTTTCTCATTTTGAAAAGAGTCTTGCTAAGAGTATGTGGCCCAAGCTCTATAGAGCCAACATGATATATGTGTTTTATCCATGCCGTCCATCCATTTTTCCATCTCATTTTACGGTATAAGCCCAAAAATGATGCAGATCTAAAGCTCAAGTAGACAACACCACAGAAAACAGTGGGGATTGAACGCTCACCGTTGAAAGCTTCCTAGGGCCCACTGGGTTGTTTTATTTGCCATCCCACCTGTTCATAAGATCACACGGACCTAGATGAAGGGAAAACACAAGTATAAGCTTGATCTAAAACGTTTGTAACCCCAACAAGTTTTCAACACAGTCACAAAGACTTGGATGAAGTTTTTCTTTAACTCCTTTTTTATTTTTTTGGTTAGCTTGTTACTACACACCCCACTTGGGAGCCAATACCAAGACGTTAATGTAGAAATGAGGTTATCTTCACTCAGTCTACCTCTTGAGCTAGGGATCGGTGTGTAAGTTTTTCTTCAACCTATTCACATGTTTTCAATATTGGAGCTTCAACATGTACACGATCAGATTCCATCCATAGATGGATTAGATCTCACACGTTTGAAGCATATGTGTGGCATGTACATGAGTCTTATGTGCACCTAGCAGGATTATTTCTTTACTGTTACCCTCGGTTTCCATCTCCTTTCAAAATAAGAGTAAATATGTCATTGTACCTTCGTTACTAGATTTTGAGCGATGTTTTGGTAAATATGAAAGAGGAAAGCATGTATTTAAAAACTGGGATGGGTTAGCTTTTTGAGAACTGGATGGTGAGGATATTTCCGGTAAGAATCGGTAAAAAATAGAAAAAGAAAAAAAAAAACCTTCTCAGTCATAATAACAGATAATGACAAAACCTACAAAAATAACTGTACAATAAATATAAAACGCAGTGAGCTGCTGAAAATGCTTCTAGTGGGCGTGGCTTCGCTGGATCCCCGGATCCACCGAGGTGGGTGGATCCCTTACCGTGCTGCCCGCTGTGTGATGTGTGTATTACATCCACACTGTCCATTCATTTTGAAAACTAATTTTAGAGCATGATTCAAAAACTGAAGTAGATCCAAATTTCTGGTGGACCATAATACAGTAAACAATGTACTCAATTATTAAAAGCTTCTCGCGGGCCACAAAAGTTTTGGGTCAAGCTCATATTTGTTTAGCATCTTCATCCAGGTGTTTGGGACCTTTTCAACAGGTTGGATAGAAAATAAACATTCCAGTGGCCACATGAAGTTTTTAATGGTGTGGATTCAATCACTGCTATTTCATGTGGTATGGTCCACCTAAGATTTGGATCTGCTTCATTTTTAGGATAATACCCTAAAATGAGCTTTCAAAATGTATGGACGGTGTAGATGTAATGTACATACATCACAGTGGCCCCATAGTTGGGATCCACAGTGGTGTGTTGACGTGGCACTGTCACTACAAGAAAACAGTGTTTTACCGACGAAAGTATTACCGACGAAATTATTTTCGTCGGTAAAAAGCCATTTCCCCGACGAAATAAAATAATCGTCGGTAAAATACATTCCAGTACACACTTTTACCGACGAAATCATGATTTCGTCGGTAAAAAGTTTATTACCGACGAAACTACCCGTCGCTAAAAAATAAAGTAAGAAATTTAGCTTTTACCGACGAAAATATTCGTCGGTAAAAGTTTTTTTTGGCGACGATTATTGTCTGTCGGTAATAATGTGTGGCATATGCATAAGTTAAGGAAGAGGACTTTTACCGACGAAAGTTTTCGTCGGCAAAAGTCATTTTCCCCGACGATTATTGCCTGTCGGTAATAATATTTGATTCCCGCCCAAGTGAAAAGGAGGACTTTTACCGACGAAAATTGTTGCTTTTACCGACGAAAAGTTTCGTCGATAAAAGTCTTTTATTTCACTTACCCGATCGGGCCTCCCTCATTTCTCTCCATCTCTCTCACTCTCGCTCTGTCTCTCTCTCTCTCTCTTTCTCTCTCTCTCGCGCGCGCGCGCTGCCGGCCCACCCATCTCGGCTCTCCCTCAGCTCCGACCGCCGGCCGTCAACGTCACCGGCGGCCCACCGCCTCAGCCGACCACCCCCCCAGCCGACCACTGTCGCTGGTCGCCACTCGCCTCCACCGACCTCCGTACGCCGCCGCCTCCTCCGGTAACCCTCTCCCCCTTCCTTCTTGCTCCATTTCCCCTCTCTCCCTCTCTCCTCGTTGTTGATTGTGGGACTTACTCCCAAAATCCAATGCATGTAGGTCCCACCATCGCTGTCCAATGCATGTTGGTGGGTCCCATCGTCGCTTTCTATCGTCCATTGCATGTGGGTCCCACCGTCGGTTTCCATCGTCCATTGCATGTGGGGTCCACCTTAGCTGTCTACAATTTGGTGGGGCCCACTGATTTATTAAATCCCTAATTAGGGATTTCGAAATTAAAATCCCCTAATTAGGGATTTCAATATTAAAATCCCTAATTAGGGATTTAAAAATTTAAAATCTAAAATTTTGTTTTACAAATTAAAAAAAAATGAAATACGTAATTGTGGGGCCCACCGTTGCTGTCCACTGGCTGTGGGGCCCATGTCGCTGTCCACTGGCTGTGGGGCCCACGGTCGCTGTCCACTGGCTGTGGGGCCCACGTCGCTGTCCACTGCCTGTGGGGCCCACCGTCGCTGTCCACTGGCTGTGGGGCCCCCGAAGATGGGAACCGCTGGTGCCCAAAAATGAAGCATATCAAAATCTAAAGTGGACCACAGCACAAGTGTGAACTGAATGTCTATCATTGAAAAATTCTTAGAGGACACAGAAGTTTTGGATCAAGCTGATATTTGTGTTTTCCCTTCATCCATATCCATGTGATCTTATGAACAGGTTGGATGACAAATAATGATCACTGTAGGTCCTGGGAATGGTGGAAATCATTATTCCCACGGTTTCCCATGGCATGGTCCACTTGAGATTTGGATATGCTTAAATTTTAGGCTCAACCACTAAAATGAGCTGAAAAAACATAAGGACGGAATATATAAATCACATACATTCTAGGTAGGCCCAACTGAATTTACTATACATGATAAGAGCGTGCAGAGTTACTCCGCACGCAATCCGATTCCCATGGTGGGCCCCATACATACTTATTTGTTGAGAAAGTAGCAGTCATTAGGTATTTGATTAGACTCGATTCATGGTGTTGATGATTATGTCATTTTCATGTGCTTGTGTATCTGGAATTGATGGAGCAAACCCGGGATGTGCGTCGGAGCTACCTGTGGTTGATTTATGTGGATGTATGTTGTGGATGTATTTGGCTTATTATTAATAGTTATTTTTTGTCCACAAATGGTAGTATAATAGAATCAGTTAGCCCATTTGGAGATTTCTATATTGCCGAGCATAGATAAAGTGTGTTTTGGAGGTATAGAAATCTGTCAAATTGTCCTGTTGGACAGTCCAAGGTTGGATAGATTGGAATGTTATCGTTGTTTGTCATTTACATGCTCTGTCATTAGTTTCGTGCGGTAACTCTCCTATTCTCTCTGGATATGTTTCTTATGTTTAATTCCATTGTCAATTTAATCCACACAATGTGTGGATAGTTGACGTGGAAATTAAATGTAAGATAAATATATCTGGAGAGATAGGGGGAGATGCTGTCGAAATTTAGGCTTGGGCATTTAAATGGAAATAATGATAGCATTTCAATCTATCCATCCTTGGATGGGCGACTGATTTTATTATATTATCATTTAGTGGCAAATTAGATGACGAACATGATACTTGTGATTAAGAGTAGTTGATTGATGTTGATGTTGAGCGGGGGTCCCTGGAAGGTGGGAACCGCGGTTTAGACCATGATGATGAAGCTGTCCTGTTCCTACGGACAGTAATATGGGTGGCCTGGCCATTTGGACAGGCTCGTGTTTATGTATTAGCTCGAAATTAATGGAGCAGACCCGGTTGTGCGTCGGAGCTATTCGGTTGTTGAGCGGGGGTCCCTGGAAGGTGGGAACCGCTGTTATGACCATGATGATGAAGCTGTCCATTTCCTATGGACAACAATATGGGTGGCCTGGCCATTTGGACAGGCCCGTGTTTATGTATTAGCTCGAAATTGATGGAGCAGACCCGGATGTGCGTCGGAGCTATCCGGTTGTTGAGCGGGGGTCCCTGGAAGGTGGGAACCGCTGTTATGACCATGATGATGAAGCTGTCCATTTTCTATGGACAGCAATATGGGTGGCCTGGCCATTTGGACAGGCCCGTGTTTATGTATTAGCTCGAAATTAATGGAGCAGACCCGGATGTGCGTCGGAGCTATCCGGGTGTTGAGCGGGGGTCCCTGGAAGGTGGGAACCGCTGTTATGACCATGATGATGAAGCTGTCCATTTCTTATGGACAACAATATGGGTGGCCTGGCCATTTGGACAGGCCCGTGTTTATGTATTAGCTCGAAATTAATGGAGCAGACCCGGATGTGCGTCGGAGCTATCCGGTTGTTGAGCGGGGGTCCCTGGAAGGTGGGAACCGCTGTTATGACCATGGTGATGAAGCTGTCCATTTCCTATGGACAACAATATGGGTGGCCTGGCCATTTGGACAGGCCCGTGTTTATGTATTAGCTCGAAATTAATGGAGCAGACCCGGATGTGCGTCGGAGCTATCCGGGTGTTGAGTGGGGGTCCCTGAAAGGTGGGAACCGCTGTTATGACCATGATGATGAAGCTGTCCATTTCCTAAGGACAGCAATATGGGTGGCCTGGCCATTTGGACAGGCCCGTGTTTATGTATTAGCTCGAAATTAATGGAGCAGACCCGGATGTGCGTCGGAGCTATCCGGTTGTTGAGCGGGGGTCCCTGAAAGGTGGGAACCGCTGTTATGACCATGATGAAGCTGTCCATTTCCTATGGACAGCAATATGGGTGGCCTGGCCATTTGGACAGGCCCGCTTTGTGTGGAGCAGACCCGGATGTGCGTCGGAGCTATCTTTAAGTTGCTTGAGTCTCTAAGACCTACACCCTAAACCCGAAACCATAAACCTAAAACTAAAACCTATAAGCTATGGCTAAACCGAAACCTAAACTCAATTCATCAAACTCTAAACCTAGACCCTATAAGCTACGAAAATGCGACCCTAAATCCGATCCCGAACCCGCAAATCCAAACCTATGCCCTAAACCTAATCTCATGTCACCTAACCTAAACCTACACCTATTCCTAAATCCATTCACCTAACCTAAACCTAGACCCAAACACGAGAACCAAACTCGAAACCCGATCCCGAACCCGCAAATCCAAACCTATGCCCTAAACCTAATCCTAAACTCATGTCATCTAACCTAAACCTACACCTATTCCTAAATCCATTCACCTAACCTAAACCTTGACCCAAACACGAGAACCAAACCCGAAACTCGATCCCGAACCCGCAAATCCAAACCTATGCCCTAAACCTAATCCTAAACTCATGTCATCTAACCTAAACCTACACCTATTCCTAAATCCATTCACCTAACCTAAACCTTGACCCAAACACGAAAATGCGACCCTAAACCCGATCCCGAACCCGCAAATCCAAACCTATGCCCTAAACCTAATCCTAAACTCATGTCATCTAACCTAAACCTACACCTATTCCTAAATCCATTCACCTAACCTAAACCTTGACCCAAACACGAAAATGCGACCCGATCCCGTACCCAAAAATCCAAACCTATGCCCTAAACCTAATCCTAAACTCATGTCATCTAACCTAAACCTACACCTATTCCTAAATCCATTCACCTAACCTAAACCTTGACCCAAACACGAAAAAAATCCAAACCTATGCCCTAAACCTAATCCTAAACTCATGTCATCTAACATAAACCTACACCTATTCCTAAATCCATTCACCTAACCTAAACCTTGACCCAAACACGAAAATGCGACCCTAAACCCGATCCCGTACCCAAAAATCCAAACCTATGCCCTAAACCTAATTCTAAACTCATGTCATCTAACCTAAACCTACACCTATTCCTAAATCTATTCACCTAACCTAAACCTTGACCCAAACACGAGAACCAAACCCGAAACCCGATCCCGAACCCGCAAATCCAAACCTATGCCCTAAACCTAATCCTAAACTCATGTCATCTAACCTAAACCTACACCTATTCCTAAATCCATTCACCTAACCTAAACCTTGACCCAAACACGAAAATGCGACCCTAAACCCGATCCCGTACCCAAAAATCCAAACCTATGCCCTAAACCTAATCCTAAACTCATGTCATCTAACCTAAACCTACACCTATTCCTAAATCCATTCACCTAACCTAAACCTTGACCCAAACACGAGAACTAAACCCGAAACCTGATCCCGAACCCGCAAATCCAAACCTATGCCCTAAACCTAATCGTAAACTCATGTCATCTAACCTAAACCTGCACCTATTCCTAAATCCATTCACCTAACCTAAACCTTGACCCAAACACGAAAATGCGACCCTAAACCCGATCCCGTACCCAAAAATCCAAACCTATGCCCTAAACCTAATCCTAAACTCATGTCATCTAACCTAAACCTACACCTATTCCTAAATCCATTCACCTAACCTAAACCTTGACCCAAACACGAGAACCAAACCCGAAACTCGATCCCGAACCCGCAAATCCAAACCTATGCCCTAAACCTAATCCTAAACTCATGTCACCTAAACTAAACCTACACCTATTACTAAATCCATTCACCTAGCTTAAACTTAGACCCAAACTCGGCAACCTAACCCTAAACCCGATCCCGAACCCGCAAATCCAAACCTATGCCCTAAACCTAATCCTAAACTCATGTCACCTAAACTAAACCTACACCTATTCCTAAATCCATTCACTTAGCCTAAACTTAGACCCAAACTCGGCAACCTAACCCTAAACCCAATCTCGAACTCGAAAATCTCAACCTATGACTAAACCTAATCCTAAACTCATGTCACCTAAACTAAACCTGACTCTAATCTTTGCATTGTAGATATGGATAAGAGTTGGATGCAAGCTAAGAATCGGTTTGGCCCAGAGTATAAAGAAGGTGTTAAGGAGTTCATGGAATTTGCGAGAGATCGGGCAGATTCAGGTAATAGAATTAGGTGTCCATGCCGAAAATGCAAGAACATGATTCACAATACATTGGACAAAGTGGAAGATGATTTGTTCATAGTTGGGATTGACCAGGGTTACACTTGGTGGATTCATCATGGTGAAGACTTCCACCAAAGAGTTGAGGCCACTGAAGTCCTTGCTGACCCAATTGTGCGTAATGACGAGGATGAAGATGTTGACGATATGCAAGATATCATTGGGGATGTGTTAAGGGGAACAATTGCGGATACTGATTTTGCAGCGACAAGTACTAGCCAGGATATTCCTCATATGGGTGATGCCGAATCAGAAAAGTTTAGTAGGTTGTTGAGGGATGCGCAACGTCCACTCTATCCGGGGTGTCAGAACTTTTCCAAGTTGAATTTCCTTACAAGGTTACTTCATTTAATGACAATAAATCGTTGGAGTAACAAATCGTTCGACATGTTACTTGGCTTGTTGAAAGAAGTATTACCTGAAGGTGAGACATTGCCTAAGTCTTATTACGAGGCAAAATCGTTAATGCGAGACTTGGGCCTTGGTTACATCCTCATACATGCATGTATAAATGATTGTGTATTGTATTGGAAAGAACATGAAAATGTTGAGGAGTGTCCACAATGTGGAGAGTCTAGGTGGAAATATGACGAAGCTAAGCGTAAGAAAATTCCACAAAAGGTGTTAATGTACTTTCCATTGAAACCCAGATTACAAAGATTGTTTACGTTGAGCAAGACGGCTGAAGATATGAGGTGGCATAAGGAGAAACGCCTTCATGATGATAATACATTGAGGCATCCCGCTGACTCTGAAGCCTGGTAACATTTTGATAAGCAATATGACTGGTTTGCAGAGGATTCTCGCAATGTTTGGCTAGGTCTTGCAAGTGATGGTTTTAATCCATTTGGTAATATGAGTAGCTTGTACAGTATGTGGCCAGTGATACTTATGCCCTACAATTTACCTCCTTGGTTGTGTATGAAGGAATCATTTTTTATGATGTCGTTGCTTATTCCTGGACCCAAGTCACCGGGGAATGACATTGATGTGTATCTCCGACCGTTAGTAGATGAGTTAAACGAGTTGTGGAGTCAAGGTGTCCAGACGTATGACACTTTTGCAGAACAGATATTTCGATTGCATGCAGCGGTCTTGTGGACAATAAATGACTTCCCTGCATATGAAAATTTGTCTGGGTGGAGCACGAAGGGAAAGTTGGCTTGTCCTACATGTAGTACTGAGACTTGTTCCTTGTCATTGAAGCATGGTAAGAAAACGTGTTATATGGGCCATCGTCGCTTCCTTCCGAGGGATCATAGTTGGCGCAGGAAGACGGTAATCTTTGATGGCAAACAAGATCATAGGCCACCATCGAAAGAACTATCTGCAGAAGATGTGTTACAACAGCTGAGTAACATTGAAGAAGTTAGATTTGGTAAGGCACCGCACTTGAAGAAGAGAAGACGTACAGTATTGGAGTACAACTGGAGGAAGAAGAGCATTTTTTTTGAGTTGCCTTATTGGAGTCATCTGAAATTACGACACAACTTGGATGTCATGCATATTGAGAAGAATATATGTGATAATGTCTTTGGAACATTGATGAACATAGAGAAGAAAACAAAAGACAGTTTTAAGGCTCGATTGGATCTACAAGCAATGGGTTTAAGGAAAGAGTTGCACTTGCAACCACATGGAAATTCATATACTATACCAGCAGCCTGCTACACATTGACAAAACTAGAGAAAAAACGTGTATGTGAATGGTTGAACAAGGTGAAATTTCCCGACGGGTATGCATCGAATATCTCTCGGCGCGTAAACATTACGGACTGTAAGGTAACAGGAATGAAAAGTCATGACTGTCACGTCCTTCTGCAACGCCTACTACCGGTTGCGATTCGTGGATTCCTTAACAAGGATGTCAGTGCTACGCTGATTGAGTTGGGGATATTCTTTAAGGATTTGTGTTCGAAATCTTTGAATGTAGAGGTTATTAAACGACTGGAGAAGGATATTGTCGTAATCCTTTGCAAACTTGAATGAATTTTTCCACCTGCGTTTTTCGATGTCATGGTACACCTAGCGATTCACTTACCGCACGAAGCGAAGCTTGCAGGCCCAGTACAATATCATTGGATGTATCCGATCGAAAGGTGATAGAACAATGATCATAAATTTTTATTCATTCCATAAACTACGTATATCCATGTTTTCATGTCCTAAACATATTGATTTTGTGTACAGATACCTTCACACATTAAAACAATATGTGAGGAATAAGGCACGTCCAGAGGGATCCATTGCTGAGGCTTACATTGATAATGAGTGCCTGACATTTTGCTCCATGTATCTTCGTGGCATAGAGACTAGATTCAACCGAGAAGATCGTAATGCCGATGCAGGGCAGGAGCATGAACAAGGACTCATATCTGTATTCGCACATAACGTCCGTCCTTTAGAATCGCCGACGTTTCAGGATATGGACCCTCGGGATCAAGCGAAGGCGCGGTGGTATGTGTTGCATAACTGTGAAGAAATAGAGTCGTACTTGGAGTAAGTTTTCGCACATAATTATTGTATATCTACAGACAGTTTTAATCTCAAAATTTCTTGCTTACAATGTACCAATTGTGTATAGCGAACACATCGAGGAGATGAAGTCCTAATACCCTACAAATTATGATCGAATGCATCAGGATTTGTTTCCAGAATGGTTTGCAAAACGTGTAAGATTAATTTACCTTCTATCTTACCACACTTACAATATTGTTGTATTGCACAATATTTACACGTAATTTTAAATGCCTAAATGTACATTTATATTCTGTACGTGATGATAGATGAAGATGTTGCGCGCTAGCAACTCTGCGGATGCGTCTGATGCGCTCTACTCACTGGCGTGTGGCCCTGATAGACGTGTATCTAGATATACAGGTTGTATTGTAAACGGGATTCGGTTCCACACTGAGGAGCGTGAGAAATATAGGACCACACAAAATAGTGGTGTGGTTGTGAAGGGAACACATGAGGAGGTCGAAATTGATTTTTATGGCGTTTTGACGGATATTATTGAGCTGAGTTATTGTATGAGAAAGCGGGTGTACTTATTTAAATGCGATTGGTGGGACATTGGAAATAAAAAGTTGGGAATGCAGACTGATAATTACTTCACGAGCGTAAATTTATCTCGGAAGTGGTTTAAAGATGACCCATTTATCATAGCCGGCCAAGTCGAACAAGTATTCTACCTCGCTGACACCAAGTTAGGCGGCTCTTGGCACATGGTGCAGAAAATAAAGCCCAGGAACATATTTGACGTTCCCGAAGTAGACGTTGAAGATAACGATGAAGGGAGTAATAGAACGTCGTCAGTTGAACAAGCATACCAAGAAGACATGCCATCTTGGGATAGAGGGAATGATCCAAATGTTGATATTGATGTGGTGCAATTGAATAGAGATGATGTGCCACCTGATCATGTTGATGCCTCAATCATAAATGACATTGTTAGAGATGATAGCGCTTTCATCGATGACAACGTTGCAGACGATGAAGATGAAATTTTGATCAGTGATAGTGATGGTGAAGAAGAAAGAGTCCTAAGCGATAATGATTCAGACGACGATTATTAAATGTATACAAGATTTACATGTAATTTTCAATTCGATTAATTTGATTATTACATGTATATATGTTTTACAAGTCATGATTTTTTTCCTGAATTGACTTGTTTATAATCTACATTTACAGTTAAGTCACTTTCTGATCATGTCCTCCACAAACTGGAGCGTAGTGGAAGCACGCAGCATACTTCAGCAGCTGTTGAGGATGAACTTTCCGGCCCTATATTCTTCTGGTAGGGCCAGAGAGATACCCGGTCTGGTCGAGAAATGTAGGGAGGAAGACGATGACTCAGATGAAAGATTATACAATCTCAAAGAAATTCCGGACCTGATTGAGGAATACAACCGCGGAAAACTTCGTATGGAAGATGCGACATTATCACTTACACATCTGAATGGAGTCCCGAGAGATCAGATTTCTCCTATTGTAATTGGCATATTGGCTGTAACAATGTCGAGTGCTTCATACAGCTTGACATATACATCTGCAGCGTACGATAACTTACGCAGGGAGTATTTCGGATAGTTGATTCGAAGTTGATTTGTATTACAATGAGATATATGTATTTAATATAGAATGACAATGTGTAATGGATTTTTCAACTTTTATATTCTGTTTACGGTTTTATTATATTCTGTTTACGATTTTATTATATTCTGCTTGCATTATAGTGTAATGATCTAATCATATTTTTATCATTTTTCTAAGCATAAGCACAAATTCACTCTGCAATGATGTTCATAAACTTGCATTGACATTGTTTAAATTTATAAGTTTGTATTTCGGATATATTCAGTCATGGCACCAGGTGGGAGATCAGGTCGTTCGCGCACTGGATCTACCCATTCCACACGTGATGCGACGCAGACAGCATCGACGTCGCACGGTGCATCACAGTCATCTGATCCTTCGGTTCAGCATACACCGGGCACTGCATGTAAGTCTAGACATTTATTTAGTGATTTCTGTTTATATTGTTACTTACATATATCTTTTCGCAGCAGCATCTTCTACCAGCCGACGAGGACGTGGACCCACGCGTGGGTTAGTTTTAGAGCGACTTACGCGTTAGGGTAGGGTGGCGGTAGAGTTCCCACAGGACTGCCTTAGACCTGTTAGGGACAGTGCCAGATTGTTTACGTCTGAGGTCGGTGTCCTATGCCGATCTCTGATCCCCGCCACCACCCCCCGTTGGACTGACGTGACAGATGATGTGCGACAGCTCATCCGTCAGCGCCTTCAGGTAAAGTTTAGTAAATTGAAATTTTCTTTTGTGAAAGTTCATTTACGGTTAAGTCCTATTGTTAATAAGTTTATTGTCTTAATTTATTATTTACGAAACTGCAGGATAAATTTGAATTCGATTTAAATGTTCCCTACATTTCTCATGCCGTCGACGACATGATTAGAGAGTGCTTCAAGGAGTACCATCGTACTGTCCGCACCGCCACACGTTACTACAGACGACTGGCGGATACTCTGCGAGAGATTTTCGTCGGAAGCTTTTCAGGTAATATTTACATGTACGATATCTTACGGTAACAATTAAATTCGCAATTAATTTCGCAATTAATAGAAATGTATTTTGTATAACGTGTTCAGAAGAGGAGTAGAATAAATTCTGCGAACAGGGAAAAGTTACAAGTGAACCACGTAGCTGGTTCAAAGTCATTTGTACGACATCGTTACGACATGGTAAGAAATTATTGATGATCATTAAGTTAATATATTATTTTGATTGGCATTTATTATAAGTCTTTTTTCCTTTCGATTGCGCAGCGGGATTCCGTCACCGGCCAGGAGCCTGGACCAGTAGACCTCTACAGAGGGACTCACTGTCGGCAGGCGACGGGATCTTGGGTTCATCCTAGAGCCAGTGAGCATTGGGTAAAAATCTTTACTTTGTAAAATTTAATTGCGTATTAATTTATAATAATGTCATTCATGTCATTTTTTTTTATGAAATTTCATATCTTTTCATTACAGGCGGCGATGGACACCATACGCAGTCAGCCCACTCCCGATGGTAGTCAGCGGAGTGAGCCAGAAATCCTGAGCGAGGTGCTTGGCACCCGTTCTGGATATGTGCGTGGGCTTGGCCATGGTGCTAAGCTCATGGCACAAACTAGAGCTGGCTCCAGCCGATCCGTAGTTGGTGAGAGCGCTCAACGCCGAGCTGACATCGCAGAGAGAGAGGTTCAGCAGCTACGGGTCGTCGTCGATGAGATTCGAGAGCAGCTGGAGAGGCAAAGGGAGGAGGAGCAGAGGCGACGGGAGGAGGAGGAGAGGCGACGGGAGGAGTAGGAGAGGAGGATCGAGGAATTGCGGCAGGAGCGGCAGGAGCATGAGCGACGGATGCAGGAGATGTTTCAGGCTCTCGCTGCACGCCTTGGCGCCGATGCCCTGCCACCTCCGCCTTCATCTTCCTGATTATTTTTTTAATATACGACTTTTAACTTGTATGTATTTGTGTGTGGATGAATATTGTTTGTTTGTGGATGTGGAATGGAATATTTTTGTATGGATGATGTAGTTTTTGTTTATTTGTATGTTTGTGGATGTGAATAGGAGAAAAATGTATAGGTTTTTTTACAGGTGTATATCAGGAATTTTCTTGAATTTTGAAAACAAATGGAACCGAGACAAGAAAAACTTTTACCGACGAAATAATTCGTCGGTAAAAGCATGTAAAATTTTTTACCGACGTCGTCGATAAAAAATTTTACATGCTTTTACCGACGAATTATTTCGTCGGTAAAAGTTTTAACATGTTTTTACCTACGAATTATTTCGTCGGTAAAAGTTTTTTCACCGACGTATCATTTTCATTCCCGACAAAAATTCATATGTTTGGCCGATGAATATTTTTGTCGGTAATGGTGTAGTTATTACCTACGAAAAATTATTTCGTCGGTAAAAACCTTTACCGACGGGATTTCTGCGACGATGTTAGCCGTGAATTATTTCGTCGGGAAAAAGATTTCCCGACGAAATTTTACTGATTACCGACGAAATCATTCATCGGTAAAAATGAAATTTCTTGTAGTGTGTTCTGTGGGCCCACAATTTTGTGTGTATTATATACATACCATTCATCTTTTTCAAGATCATTGTAGGGCATGATCTAAAAAATGACGTAGATTGAAAGCTCAAGTGAACTACATGATGTTTATTTGCCATCCAACCTGATCATGATGTCACACATTCCTGGATGAAGGCAAAATATCAACATCAGCTTGATCGGAAATTTCTGTGGCCCCACAAAGTTTTAAATGGTAGGTATTCAATCGCCACTGCTTCCTGTGGCATGGTCCACTTAAGCTTTGGATCTTTGGATCTGCATTATTTTTGGGCTCATTCCCTAAAACGATTTCAAAAAATGGATGGACAGCGTGGATATAACACATGCATCATGGACGGGCGCACAGAACTTTGCCATGTCAACAAACCATTGAGGTCGTGGGATATGAAATTTCGCGTCCACGATGCTGGTAAGGTAGCCGATTGAATCGGTCCAGAGGCATTGGATCTGTGGGGACCACTATGTATGGTTTTTATCCACACCGTTGATCTATTTTTAAAGATAATTTTAGGTTGTGAGCCTAAAAAGGTGGCATATTCAATGCTCAAGCGGTCCACACAGTGGGATTGAACGTCCACCATTAAAAACTGTGGGGACCATAGAAGTTTTGGGTCAAGCTGAAATTTGTGTTTTCCCTTCATCCAGGCCTATGTGACCTTATAAACAAGTTGGATGGCAAATAAACATCACAGTGGCTCCTATGAAGGTTTCAATGGTGGTGTCATTATCACTGCTGCTTCCTTCCTGTGGTGTGGTTCACTTGATGATTGAATCTGTCTAATTTTCGGGGCGATATTCTAAAATGATTTGGAAAATGGATGAATGGCGTGGATAAAACACACACATCACGCGGCTCAACAAAGCCGCTGCCTAGACCGATATCTGTCCGCGAGGGCCAGGACGCAATCCACTTCCCGCTTGTGAAGGCAATAATTAATATAGCAATGAATGCAAAACAATGATTCATAAAGTAGTAATATTACTGAGCAACTTGTTCTGCATGGGAATACGTCGGTGGAGTTTTGGAGCTTGATGTTCTCATCGCAGTATTATCCAAGAAATCTTCCTTAAAATAAAATATTAAAAAATATTTATTATAAATTAATCAATAATTTTAAAATTTTAAATATATGAGCATAAAGAAATTTAATAAATTTTAATACACAACATAAAAAATTAAAATACTCTAATGGGTAGTTTGGCACCGTGGATTTGAGGGGGTTTCAAATCCCCTAGTGTTTTGGCACATAAAGCAATTGGGGGTTTCAAATCACCTAGATGGGAGTATGAAATCCAAAGTAGAAGCTTGGATTACATCTAAAATCCTTTCTAAAGTCACATGTGTAACATGTGTGTCATTAGGCTACTAATATATTGGACACATGGTTCACTAATGATATCCCAAAACAACCAGATTATCAGCTGCATCACTAAAAATTAATTTAATAAGATGATTTGTGCCGTCCAAACATTGTCCATGTAAATGAACGGTTAAATATCGTACGTTAGTCACTCGAATGTGATCTTGTGCTTGTGGCCCATCTCAGACTTGGAATTTCATTATTTTTAGCCGAAGTATATATTTCAACGGGCTTATTACAACCATTGTGTCAACGTACGTTAATTATGGATATTAAAGTTGATTTAGTAATTAAAATCAAACCCCTGTAAATATCATACTTTTGGATCATAGGGGATCCCAAATCTAGGGTGCCAAACACAACCAAGGGTTTGGAATCCACGCTCCAAATACGCTCAGACTTTGAAAATCTCACGATATTATCAAGATAGTATCGGTTAACCAATTTTCGCCAAAAGTATGGCGAGCTTTAAAAAAATAAAAAAAAAATCTTTGTGACGATGTAAAACTGGAGCTAATGAAAGAAATCTACTTCACCTTTTTCTACATCAAGGAGGGAGGAAGATTCTTCAGCTGCAAATTAGGGAGTCTTGTAAATTCTGGTGTAGAGGGACTTGGTGTGATCGTTTTCCCACTCTAATCCTTCCCACCATTCTCTCTCGCCTCTTATTTCTCCATTTATTTCATGGATGCTTGAGCTCAAGAGGGGGAGCTTCTTCAGACTAGGACAGGCAATTATACAGATCTTTTCCAAAGATGTAAAAGTAAATTGCTGGCTAAAAATGCTTGCTAATTTCCACAAGTTATCCAACTGTAGGAGGCGTAATCTTGGGAATGAATTATCAGGCAGCATGTGGCCTTCTATAATCTCCTCTAATCCATCACAATCCAATATGACAAGCTCCTCTAACTGACGTAGATGTTCTACCATACTAGATGAGAAGAGATTCCTTAACTTGGGACAATTGATAAGCAATATTATTCTGAGGTTTTGAAGGCGTGTGTTTGGCGGAGGTGCTCCACCAACGAATACCTTCTCCAAGTTTGGTAAATGAAAGAGATGCAACTCCTGTAAACATTGCAATGCATCATTTCCAACCTCTCTCCAGTCGATAATGCATTCCACTCCACTGAAGTCGACTCTAACATGTCTTAAGCCCTTTAAATCACCTGGGAACTGAGAAAGACTTCTTAAACCTTTGCAGTTATTGAAATATAAAGAGAATGCATGTTTTATCAACCCCTCAATCCCGCAGGGGAAATTGTCACATCCACCAATTCTTATCTCCTTACTAGAAAGCGACGGGCGAAGTACATTGTTAACCATAACTTCGAAACTTCTCAAGCCCGAAAACCATTGATGGAACATATCATGTGTGATGAAGCCATTAAGATTGGAGATGCTGATACTAAAAGATCTTAGGCGTGTCATGGTCACAGCCTTACTGAAAGTAGCTCCGTCCACATGTTCCTTCACCCTTATCATGCATAGTTCCTCCAGACTAGGTAGCCCGTATATCATATTGTAGGAAATTGTGGTGAATGAGGTAAATGATATATCCAACCTCTTCAGTTAAACCAAGCTTGCAATGCCTTCAGGGAAGTTTTTGAGGCCAGAGTTATAGAGATCAAGAAGTTGGAGTTCCTTCAGCTTTCCCAATGGCGGCAACTCCACTAAACGCTGGCAAAATCTTAGAATGAGTGCACGTAGATTCACCAGTAGCGATAACGACATTGGGAGAGTTTCAATGCCAGTTCTACTTAGATCGAGGATCTGTAGTTTTGGCATGAACTCGAAGAAACTGTTGTGAATGGTACGTAATTGGCTGTTTTCATTGAGGAACAAGGAGACCAAGTTAGGGCAATGAGGCTTAATTTGGAGATCTTCTATCTTGTTGCGTGTCAATGAAATCCTTACAATATCTCCCCACATTTTCTCTTCTAGTGGATGCACAAGTCCCTCCCCGGCTTTCACAAGGAATTTTGAGCCTTCGATGGATGACGATGGTGAAGTGATCCATATAGCCAAGTCTCGGAGCAAATCATGCATCCTAACATATTCATTTCCTTTAGACCCTTCCTCCAAGAGGCATGCATCTTTGATTCTTTCAATGATGCCATGCCCCTTGTTTGATGCTTCTTCCAAGTTATTCACATTTTTTATGAATCCTTCCTCCATGGCCCAGTATCTTACTAGCAAAGCTATTTCTATATCGTCATCTTCCGAAAACAATGAACAATACAGGAAACAAAATTTGGTCTCATGATTCATTATCTAGGCAATCATAACTATGTTTCAAAGGAAGAAACACGCTACACTCCATACCTGGAACCTCAGGTGATGATCCTTTCAATGCCCTCAATGCATTCTCCCATGCCACTTTCTTATCCTTGCGACGCATGGCCCCTCCCACCGTCTTAATTGCAAGTGGTAATCCACTGCACTCTTCTACAACCTTCTCTGCTAACGGTCGAATCTCAAATGACTGAACCACATCCCCACATCTTTCACAGAACAAATTCCATGCTTCCTGCCGTGTAAGAGCCCTGACTTTAATCTCCTTATCAGCCCCCAGTGCATTACACACTGCAACCGATCGGGTGGTTATCACGATCTTGCATCCCTTTTGCTTGTTTGGCTTTGGAATTCCCACATCATCCAAGCTAAATGCTTCCCATAGATCATCTAAGATGAGCAGATACCTCACATCCTTCAACTTAGTAAACAGCCTGTCTCTCTTCTCTTCGTTTACACGAAATTCCATACCCAACCTGTTACCAATCTTCTCTTGGATTAATCCCAAGTTGAGGTCGTTGGATACAGTTACCCAAATCACGACATCGAAGTCACGGGTTTCAGTGCACCTATTGTTTATGGCTTTCATGAGAGTGGTTTTTCCTATTCCACCCATCCCATAAACACCTAGGATGCCAATTTCCTCGTCGTGTAACCATTTCCAATCTCGTCCATGGTTTGATCAGACGTGCTTTGTTGTCCTTGTGGTAGCGATGTTTGCCTCTCCAACACCTTTGGCTGGAGAGTGCTCTCAGCCACCTTATCGAAGACCCCTTGGAGTTTTTCGTTGAGCTTTTTGATGTCTTCGAGCTTTTCAAGGACCCTCTTTCCCAATTTAAAACGAGACAAGTAGTCGCTGCATATTGTCCTTAGTGCGAACTCTGATCTTATTGAATCGACTTTGGTTACGATCTTTCTGACACCTGCGAGCGTTTCCTCCACAAGGGTTTTCTGTCTCTTTCCGAGTGGTATAGCATTGTCTACGTCCGCTTGAATTTCGTCATGCTTGCGTTTTAGTTTTGCCGTTTCACTCGTCAGCGTCTTTACGTTGTCATTGAGGTCTTTGAAATAACCGATTTGCTGATAAATAGGATCCCAGAAGGAGCGAGTGATTTCCACAACTGAACCCAAGAAGTCCATTGAAGACTAATGGATGGCAGGTGACGGTCTCTTTGAAGGTTGCAGTGTAATGAAATGAAAGCACTGCTGGAAGTAATGCTGGCTTCACTTCTGATAAGCTGAAGAGACGAAGGAAGAGTGACGGTCAAGAAAAGCGAGGTGTAGAGCAAAATAAAATTAAAGGGATTTAGACGTAACTAATCTTGTAGTACGGTCAAATGCCCGGCCAATCTAACCCTTTAATTAAAAATATTATCTCCATTGCCTTCTTAATGCAATTTAGGGCCTGTTTGATTTTCTATTTCCCGATAAATGCATCGAAGATGGGTAATAATTACTTACCAACCATTTTCAGCATTTCCCCCCTTCTTGCTTTGACAGCATACTTTTTAGGCACTAAAGTTGAGAAAGTTTGTAAAATTTTTGTGGGGCCCACCATGATGTTGTTGCTTATCAACACTGTTCATCCATTTTTCCAGTTGACTTTATGTCATGGGACAAAGAATGAGGTAGATCCAAAGCTCAGGTGGACCACACCACAGGAAATGCAAATCGAAGATTTACTGCTAAAAAGTTCTTTGGGGTCACTGTTTCCTCTTGTGTAGGCCACTTGAATATTGTATCTACTTCATTTTTTGGTTCATACCTTAAAATGTTTCTACAAAATGGATGGACAGTACAGATATATCATAGACTTCAAAGTAAGGCCCATAAATTTGAATCAATTCTTTCATACGGTTTTGAAACAAGAATTCCTATGCATTTTCAAACGGAGTGAAAAGTTAATAATTACTCATTTCACTTGTATTTCCTTGTTAATGGACGGAGTGAAAAATCAAACATGCGCGCACAAAAATGAGGCAGATCCAAGACTTAAGTGGGTTGTACGGAAGTTACATGGAATGCTTGCCTATCAAACATTATATTGGTGAAGTATCAAGGAACTTTCCTAACACGAAAGAAAGAGAAAAACATTGGGACTCTCGCATAGTGTGATGGATGATACTAAGGCACTTAGGAATAGTACACGTGGCATATAAGTAGTCAGAATAAACCGTCCAAATTATGTTAACCAGTGTGATGGATGATACTAAGGCACTTGGGAATAGTACACGTGGCATACAAGTAGTAAGAATAAACCGTCCAAATTATGTTAACCAGTGTAGATGGTAATGTACCAAAAATGAAAAATATCCAACGGTCCTAATTCTACGTACAGGTGCCCATGAATCAAAGATTGGGCCTTCAACAAATCTGATCTTGGAATTTTGAATTGTGAGGGTCGAGGTTGTCAACGGTAGGCGTCACTGTCCCCCCTATTTCCTATGGTTTGGTCCACGTGAGCTTTGTTAGGGTCGAGGTTGCCATCTGTTAAGGGTTGAGGTGGTCAAGGTCGAGGTTGTCATGTGTTAAGGGTCGAAGTTGTCAAGGTCGAGGTAGTTAGGGTCGAGGTTGTCATATGTTAAGGGTCGAAGTTGCCAAGGTTGAGGTTGACATATGTTAAGGGTCGAAGTTGTCAGGGTCGAGATTATTAGGATTGAAGTTGCCATGTGTTAAGGTTTGAAATTGTTAAGGCCGAAGTTGTCATGTGTTATGGGTCAAGCTCTTGCATGGGGCTTTTCCTCGACATTCACCTTAATACAACGGTCAAATTCACTCCGTCCATTCTCTTCAGAATTTTGAGAAAGGAAACTCTTCAGAGAATGACGAATATCTTCCGATCAGGTGGCCCACACCACACCTAAAAATTACATACTATTTCGGCCACCGTTGAGAGTTTTTTTCTCCTAGTGGGCCATAGATAACAGGTAACAACGTGAAGATAACATCTTTTTAAGCAAATCCTAGACCATTAACATTATTAACGGATTGGATCTGCCAGGCAATGGGCCTTGCGATCAAATGGATGCAACATGTTACATCAGAAGAGTTTTGTTCCAAACTTTTCGGCGCACGCATAATTTGGATGTACCACCTGTGATTAACCGGGAACTATACACACTAAGCTCTATTGGGCCCACAATGATGTTTATATGTCATCTAACCTGTTCATAATGTCACAGAGACATGGATGATGGGAATACACAAGTATCATATTTATCTAAAATATTTGTGGCCCACCAAGTAGTTTTTAACGATAGAGTGCAATTCACATTGTTTCTTGCAGGGTGGTCCATTCCATTTATAGATAAGCTTTGATTTTGGGGTCATCTATTAAAATGAGCTCGTAAAACACCAATTCACACTGCTTCTTGCGGGGTGGTCCAGTGCATCTATATATAAGCTTCAGTTTTTGGGTCGTCTATTAAAATGAGCTCGTAAAGCGTATGGACGGTGTGGATTAAAGACTTAAATCACAGTAGGCTCTACTGCCAGGCGTAAGACTTACATCTCTCCGTCATCTACCTGCCAGGTGCAAGGCTACATAGGGGAAATTTCAACCGAATTTTTTTCTAATTGTCCGGAAAAATAGATGAACTTCTCGTGGCAGGAAGTTCATGCAAAAGGTAGGCAATCTACGTCCGTTGGAAACGGATTGTGTGCGCGTAGTTTGGGGGAAACGATTGTGTGTGTGCGACACACCACCGGCTTCCATGATGCGTTGACGTCACCAAGTTCTGTGAGCCCCATCAGGATATATTTTTCATATCCACACCGTTCATTTTAGGCACGGTCTAAAAATTGAGACAAATTCGAAGCTCAAATGGACCACACCATAGAAAGCAGCCAGGACTGATTCCCACTGTTGAAACCTTCCTAGTGCCACCATGATGTTTAATTATTTGTCATCCAACCTGCTCATGAGGTGTGGCTATGATCTCATAAAACTGGTGAATGGTGTTGATATTACAAATACATCATGATGGGCCCTTGGTGACGTTGATACACCATGGGTTGGTAGTGTGGCACAACACATAATCATGCAGTACACAGGATAATAGTTGAAAAAGCCTTGATTTATGATGTCATTTATGACGTTAGCCCCCTTGTCAGAGCCTTTTTTTTATTTCCCCCCTGGGCATTGTTGGACCTTTTACTGAATGAAATTGCCGCTCTTCATGAGCCGTCCCATCGTACGACGGTAGTAGAGTGCAAAAGTCAAGGGGCCTTTTGCGCCAGGGGCGTAGGCCTCACCAAATCAACTGTTGGGGCCATCCCATGGCCGATCTAATTCGTTCACTATATTTGGACGACCGCGAATACATAGGAGGGTCATTTTCAAATTTTTTTGGACTGCTATATGGCCCACAAATGCACATTAATTCCATATTGTTCCCATGAGTGTGGTCCATCAATGATGAGTTCTGCCCTTAGCCTTGTCTAATGGGCTTAAATTAAAACCCCTCTCATGTAGACGGCATGAATCACATCCAAGACTATCCAGTGGCCTCACACAGAGTCTCACATGGGTTCTAAAGGTAGGACCCTTATGCAGGAAAGGCCATTCAGCCTTTTCTCCTTTTCTTTCTTTCTTCTTCTTCTTCTTCTTTAGAAGGGACCACACAAAGAGTATGGACCCATATAGTATCAACAGTTAGAAGGGTTACGGAATGCACAACACACTCCCGACAATGTCGAGAAACTCCGATAAATTTTTGCAAAACTCCAGCGAAGTGCTAGGACAAGAAGTGAGGTTTTCTAAAGTTAATCGAGAAACTCCGGTAAATCCCCGCGAAACTCCGGTGAGCAATGTGATATGTAGAAGCTATGACGCGCAAAAGTAATTGTTTGTGTGCGTTGTTTTTATTTTGTATGTGGCTGAAAATGGAACGAAGGTTGTGAAAGGGAGGAGGGTGTGGTGGTTCCTTTTCTAGTTGTTTTGTTTGTTTGTTTGTTTATTTTTTATTTTATTTTATGATTTTTTTCCTTGTTTGAAAGGTTGGAGTTTCAGAAAGGGTTTTGTTTAATTATTATTTTTTATGTAAGGCCGATACACACTATACCATTCATAAATACATAGTATATCATTCATCAATATGCACTATTGATCGACGATACACATATTCCATCGCCAATAATGTCATTGTCTATCGCTGATTCTCAATATCTGTCATCGATACACACTATTGATCGCTGATACACATATTCCATCACTGATAGTGTCACTGTCCTTCATCGATACACACAATATTCCATCGCCGATAGTGTCACCGTCTATCACCGATACTCAGTGTCCATCACCGATACTCAGTATCCGTCATCGATACTCAGTGTCCGTCATTGATACACACTATCAATCGTTGATACACACATTTCATCGCTGATAGTGTCACTGTCCATCGTCAATACACACATTCCATCTCTAATACACATTATCAATCGCCAATACACATCCTCTTTCGGCGATTGTTAATCAATATCAGCAATGGATAGTTATTATTGGTGATTGACAATGTGAATCAGTGAATGACAACTAGTATTGATGATAGACAATCTTTTTTTAATTTGATAAATCGTAGATGATATTTCACTTAAATCTAATCATCTGTCTTTCAATCACTACAACAACCAAGTTCGCAGTGGGAAGGCATGGTCCTCGCCTACAATACTCCAATGTAAATATCACCTTTAAGTGCTTAGTGGAATTCCTATGTACTTTGAAAGATGAATTCAACAGGTCCCCTGATTAGAGGGATATGTTTAGAAGAACCTAATTCGAGTATCTCATTGATTTTGACGAAAGAGAGTGGACGAAAAATTGACCATTGGTTCACTACCTGATGCAAAGGCGCCTCAGTGACTTCTGATTTGGTGGCACCATTCTCCATTTCAGGGAGATGGATGTTGCCTTGATTACCGGTCTGAAGTTGGGAACTCCAGATGAATCAAAGCAGAGCCATCAAGGATCGCCTATGAGCATTAAGGATTGGTTTTTCAAAGATCGATCTCATATTTCAAGGAAGGATTTGCTCGACACATTTACAACCCTCCTACAAGGGATTAATAATGACAAGGTCATCATACAGTTGACGATGTTGATATGTATACATAATTTAGTTATCAGAGCATCCAAAAATAGGTTGTGTGAAGATAAGTATATTGATTTAACGAATAATTTTGATACATTTAATAATCACTCCTAGGGGACTGTGGAGTACAAGATATTGAAGGAAGGAGCGAAGACTGTCATTAAGTCTCACGTTTTCAAGTCCTATGACTTCCGCGGATGCCTATATGCCTTGCAGGTAATATTCTATTTATTATGAATCTTCATAAAATATTATGCCAATGTGACTTTTTGTAATATTAATTGTTTTCCTCATCCATTAGGTTTGGGCATATGAGGTCACCCTAGCCTATCCAAATTAAACAACTAGGTCACCATGCGATCTCTGATAAGAATTCCACAAATTCTGAATTGGAAGGTGAATAATGTGGCAAAATACAAGAAGCTGACTGAACTTTTTTGGGGTGGGCCGGTAAGTTAAAATATCACATCAAACTATGTGTTCGGGCCCTTGTATTTTAATGTTTATGACATTACATACATGTTGCTGCAAGTTAGGGTTACAGCGAACTCATCCACACGGATGAGGAATAATATGTCCTCACCTTAAAGAAAAGGAAGAATAAAGTGATAAATTCACATGACGAGAGTGGATCCCACAACAATAACTTATCTGAAGAAATTGTGTCCATTGCAGCAAGATTGAAGGAGGTGGAAGAGAAGAATGTCCGCTTACGCAATTAAGTGATCCTTTTATAGGCCGGAGTGGAATCGCTTAAGGTATTTAAATTTTCAATTGTTGTCATTTGCAATTCTTGTGCATTGCGATGTAACCAATATATATGATGCAGGCCTAGGCCGGGAACCCAGACTAGGAAGGGGACCCGGCCTAGGTGTATGAATTTATGCACCCTTTGAGAAGATTTGGCCCCAAGAAATATGAATATGTCAAGGAGGTGGCCTTGAAGGATGATGCTCCTAATTGGCTAAAAGCTATATGGAATGACGATAAATGGGTTGATGACATGGTAAAAGTTTGTCATGAAAATCTTATATGTGTTGCATTTTAGATTATTTATTTTTATTGATAGTGTGGACCCTCGCCGTTTTCCGCGCTCCCACACGACGTTCTCGCCCCTTCCCCTTTCGGAAAAAGAAGGAGAGGAGGATGCGTGAGTGCGAAATCGCCGTTTGTGCCACTGGCTTGCCTCGTTCTCGAGGGCTTTGTTTGGTAGTCGTGTTAAGCTGGATGTGTTTAAGTGAGTTTATATAAGACCAGAGTTGCCACTAGCTAGTTACTTCGAATCTACAGTCGGCTAGATCCTGTAGAAACGTTAGAGAAGGGGATCCGAAGATTCCTTCCTCTAAATGACTCCTTTTGATTTGCGGCCAGAGATTCGAGGTAAGGGATCACGGTTACAGGGTGGGAAGAGGTTAAGCACCCCACACACTGCCCGTACCAAAGTACGGTCTCTACTTCACAGAATTGAACTAATACTTGAAAGTCTGTTTTAATCCTCGTACATTCTCATAGATGACATGATGCATGAATACGGGTCTGAACAGTAAGAGTTTCTGATGGGCAGGTTCCAACAACGGGCAAGCCCAGAGCATACGCTCGAACTGACAGGTGCTTAATTTAAGACGTATGCAGTGTGCTTGAATAATCAAGGTGCTTTATAGTGAAGCATGAATGCAGGTCTGAACAGTAAGAGTTTCTGATGGGCAGGTTCCAACAACAGGCAAGCCCAGAGCATACGCTCGAACTGACAGGTGCTTAATTTAAGACATATGCAGTGTGCTTGAAGAATCAAGGTGCTTGCAGTGAAGCAGGGGGGTTGGAAGAAAAGTAAATGTTGCACTTATGCCAGATGCAAATGAGATGATGCTGGAAAAAGAGTAGCTGGATGGACGGAGGTGTCGCAAGGGTTGGCTTCGAGTGGCTGGATCAAGGCTTGGATGGCTTGGGAGACTTGGACCAGTGGTCAGGCTGGGTTGGACCAGGGCTAAGCTCTCCTCACTCGGGCTCTCCTTGGTGGGAAAATGGGCTAAGGGGTGGAGAAGGAAACTCGAATGGACGGACTCTCTCTGGCCGGTTATTGTTGTGTTGAAATGAGAAGGGGAGGGGGGTATTTATAGCAGCAGGCAGTGGCATTTTACGTAATTTATTTTGGGCGGCCTGCTATGGGCCGCCCGTACGGCCGTTCCTCGATTTCCAGCGAGGTACGGTCGCTCCCTCGGGGCTGCTGTTTGACTCGCTAGGTCGACTCAGTGAGTTGACTCAGCGGGTCGACTCGGTGATTTGACTCAGCGGGTTGTCTCGACGGGTTGACTCGGTGTTTTGACTCGACGAGTTGACTTAGCGGGTTAACTCAGTGGGTTGACTCAGCGGGTTGACTCAGTGAGTTTGACTTTTTTAGGATTTTTTGACTGGCCTTTTTTATGGGGGGTTTTTCAGGCTAATGTTTAGGACTGGGTTGACTGGGTTCAGGCTTGAACAGGGCTACGGAATGGGGCTTACAAGGGTGAGTTTGGCTGAGTTTGGACTTGGGATTTGGGGGTATGGTCCTCCATTCATCCAGCTATCTCTACCAACAGTGTAGCCGAAGGTGGGGTGTCTACAGAGCCTCTGCGTCGCCAGTCTTACGAGGTTACTGACCTTGTGATTGATTGTATGTTCGATGTTCTCCCAGATCACTCCAGGAGTACTTGTTTCGCTTGACTGTCAAAGTGGTTAGACGCCCTGCATCCGATAGTCTTACGGGATTCTACTACGCCGACTTGGACTCAGTCAAGGTACTTCAGGCATCCACGCCTAGGTATGTGCGGGTAGACTCTTTACACCCAATCTGCTGGTTTCGTTGCTTGGCTTGCAATTCATTCTTTCCTTGATTGTGGTCTGGAATCTTTGTTATCCTTTGTATCTGAATTAGTTGATTATTTGGAAATTGATAACTCGCACATACCGCGAGAGTTTGGAGAAAACGTTGCGATTGTCCCTGCAGTTTGCTGCAACCTGGGTGTCCAATCGCAACCCTTCCATTCCTGATCGGTACTAACACCGGAAAGGTACAGCAGAGCCTCTGCGTCGCCAGTCTTATGAGGTTGCTGACCCTGAGATTGATTGCGATGTTTGATGTTTTCCCGGATCATTCCAGGAGTACTTGTTTCGCTTGACTGTCAAAGTGGTTAGACGCCCTGCGTCCGATAGTCTTACGGGATTCTACTATGCCGACTTGGACTCAGTCAAGGTACTTCAGGCATCCACGCCTAAGTATGTGCGGGTGAACTCTTTCCACCCAATCTGCTGATTTTGATACTTGGGTTACAATTCATCGTTTCCACCTGTTCAAATGGTTTCTTTGACCGAGCCTTTTGGCTTTCATCTTTTTGTATCTTGGCATGTGGTACGACCGCACTGACACTGGAGTTCAGTTCGACCGTACTTTGAGTGCATTGGATCCGATGGTCTCCGGGAAAACCGCGAGACATTGGATCTTATTTGATTTTTGCGTCGGCTCCTACCCAGAGAGATGGAAGATCTCCTGGTGTTTTGGAGGCAGAACGCTCTACTGGGAAAATATTTTTTGGATTTTTGAAAAGATACCCACTCTGCGAGTGATACTCCGTGGGGTTTTTATTTGCAAATAGAAATATTTTTTGTCTTTTTGAAATGGAAATCTGGTTTGCACGTGCCTCCACTAGGGATGCCTGTGGGGCCTTTGGCTAACTGACTTTTATTTTGAAAGCAGGTAAACGTGATGATTAATGCGATGGATGCTGATGCATGGAGATGCAGGATGAATGCATGGTTTGGCTCATTCTCTTTCAGTTCGATGATTTTGCTTTTGCTGGAGATGCAGAGAATTTTGAGCTTATTGCTTACAGGGTTGTGCTTCCCTGGGGTTTTTCTTTTTAATGCGGAGGTTTGGACAGCAGGTTGGTCAAGATCCCGACCCGTGGTCGATTAGGTCCATCGTCCCAAGATGCTGTTTCTTTGCGAATGAGAATGTACGAGGATGCTATCTGACTTCAAGATGTTCTTCTGGGCATACGTGTGATTGAGATGGTGTTTGGTTGCCCGTTTTGGTCAAGATCCCGATTTGCGGGCGATCGGATCCGTCATCACATACTGTGAAGTGAGCGGAGTTCAAGACTCCTGAAGTGTAGTGCTGGGGATACTGACAATTTTTGTGATTTTTGCAGATATTTGGGTCCGAATCTTTACCTGAGAGGTCAGGATAGAGATCGGTTTATTGAAAACACAGGAAATATTTTTTGTGATTTTCGAAATATTTTCTTTGAAAGCAAGGGAAATATTTTTGTGATTTTTGACAATATTTTGTTGAAAGCAAGGGAAATATTTTTGTGATTTTTGACAATATTTTGATTTGAAAGCAAGGGAAATATTTTTGTGATTTTTGCAGATATTTGATTTGAAAGCAAAGGAAATATTTTTGTGATTTTTGTAGATATTTGATTTGAAAGCAAAGGAAATATTTTTGTGATTTTTGAAAAGGTGATTTTGCAATGTTTTGGTATTTTGTGATTTTTCTGAAATGCAAGGAAAAGTATGGAATTTTCATCCACTTCCAGCTTCTACTGCTGGTAAGGCACCCGATCCATTTTACGTCAGCGAGCAAGACGAGTCTCACACAGTTAAGTGCCGTAGTTTTACATCTTCGGATGAGGGGATTTGAGGGTTTTCAGTCAACACACCCACAAAGTTGCCTGTTCCTCATGTGCAATGCACATAGACCACGTATCCTCCGACGGACTCCTTCGGCCACAAAATGAGCCACATCCTCACATTTTCCTTAGTCAAGCCAGTTTGGGCCCTTACGTTGCTCACAATTCCGTGAGGGTGCGCTTCACCTCCCAACAGCCTTAATCCCTTTCATGAGTTTTAGGAACAGGGAACATCCGTCAGATTCAACAGTGACTTCCAAATCAAGGTTTTCTATCACGGTGCGTTCAACACGAACAGGATTGCGGAGTTCTGCCCGCCTCAGCCCTTACCTGTTTAAAAGATTCCAGACACCCGTACGATCAAGTGTTAGCCATGTCTAAAACAGGTTAGGAAAGAAAGCCCCCGAGAAGTTAATCCCAGTGTAGTTTTAGGTCTTCGGACCGCTGGAAATGAATTTGTGCAGTTGAAATTGATAGTGAAATTTTTATTTTTTATTATTTTTTTATTTTATTTTATTTTATTTTATTTTTGAAAAGGTTCCAGAGTTCAACTCGGGTAATCGAGGTTGATGTTGGTTTTTATGGAAAGCTCAAAAAATCTTTTTGGTATTTTTGAAATGATCCGGGTTATCGAACCTTGATCAAGGTTGATGCCGGTTGAAAGCGAGAAAGGTCCCCCGAGAAATTAATCCCAGTGTAGTTTAAGGTCTTCGGACCAAAATCTGTACATGCTGAAAATACATTTCTTTTTTGTGATTTTTTGAAAAATGTTCCAGGTCGTAAATCTCAATTTTGAACGGTCAAGATCGACACTGGTTTTTATTGGAAATCTCTCGGGATGTCGATCCCGACGTAGTTTAAGGTCTTCGGATAAAAAACTGTACATGAGAGCAGCAATCCAGGTTGGAGACTACCAGAATTCTTCTTGGAATGGTTCGGATCATCAGGTCATACCCTTGGATGGCTGAGATCACTGTTTGACCAAGTCAATCTTTTTCTTTCTTTTCCTTGAAAATTCCATGGAGCTTTTCCACATCATCAAGCCAATTTCCCACCAATTTCTCACAAGATGAGATTTTAGTGAGATTTCTCCCTTTTTCTCACAATTCTCTTCCATCACTTCATTCTTACATAGAGGTACAAGATTCACTTGCAACCACCCTTCCCAAGGAGGAGTTCTTCCCAAGGGGAGAGGAGGAGAGGTCGTTTCAACTAGGTAGGGGGTAGGACGGCCTCCTATGGGCCGCCCGGACGGTCTCTGACCCCCGGTTTTTTCAGTGGGTTGGGTAAAGGGGTGCACCCCCCTTTTCTATATAACATGGGGCACCCTTGCCCCCTTCAACGTGCAATCTCTCTCTTCTCTCCCTCATACTCTCTCTTTCTTCAAGTTTCCTTTCTCTTCTTTGGTGGTCCTTTGCTCTTTTCAAGTGGTGGGCCTTAGAGAAGTTTTGGGACAGCAAGGTGGTCCCTCTTTGGTGAGTGGTAAAGGTATGGACCACTCCCTTTCTCTTTCTTGTCCTTTTTCTTCTTTATTGTCCCTTCTCATGACTCTTTTCTTTTTTTCATGTAGCTATTTCAAAAGGAGTGAAGGTGGGCCCAAGTGTTTTTGGCCATTTTCTAGATCTCAAGTCTTTTTCAAAGGTGGTGCATGGAGAAGGACATTGCAAGCTTTCCATTTCATTCTTCCTTTTTTCTTTTCCCACTCCCTTCATGTGTATGTAAAGGGTGATTTTGCCATGTCATCAAGTGTGCATGGAAAAATACTCTATCTTTTTCATGGGAGTTGGGCCTCTTTTCATATGTATCAAATGGGCTCAAAGTGAAGTCATGGCCCTTGGTGTATTTGGTGGGCTTAATGCTTCATTTTGGGCTCCCTCTTACTTTCTTGCCCTTGTCATTTCCTTTGGAGCTTTCTTTTTCTTTTCCATCTTCTTTCCAAGACTTGGGCCCATGGGCATGGTAGGGCCCATCTCAAGTTTTGGGCTCATGGGGCTCACTTTGGGTGACCCCATCTTTCTTCACATATGTATGGACCAAGATGACTAGCCCATTCTTCATTTGGATCTCAAGTGGGCTAGATTTCCTAGTTTGGCCTTTGTGGGTAAGTGGCCCAAGTCTTCCACCATCTCTTGATTATGATGTACATCCTTGTACAAGGTGTAGTGGGCTCCTTGGAGTTTTTCATGTGGATGGGCTTTTGGGCCTTCATTGAAACTTGGGCACTTCTTTGAACCATGTGTGTCCCACTACACTTTGTTCATGTAGGATTTTTCTTTTCATGCTTTTTCTTTTGATGGATGGAGGACCTGAGTTACTTGATCATCTACAAGTCCCATGAGTGAGTTGTTCCAACAATCTCACTAAGTTCAAATGGTTTTTCCTTGTGGTAGGAATGTGGTTCTCAAGAGTTTCCCTTTAATGTTATCAACCTCAAATGGATGATCCTCAAGTGAGCTATCCATACAACCAGAGCTCCTTGAACTTTTCTTTGGGGGCTTGGTGGGTCATCCACCATCATTCAAATATGAGTGATTTTTCTTTCAATTTGTGAGAAAGAATGATACCCATAAGTTGCCCATTTTTGTCCCATGCTTTGGGACATTTTGGATTTTGATCTTCAAGTGGGCTATGTGTACCATTCTTATCCATTTTCATGATGGCCGGGTGACTCATCAAGCCATGCCCTTGTGTGCTCAAATGGTCTCCTTGTTTTGTAAAGAAATTGGTGCACATAAGTTGCCCAAACTTGCCTTTACATGGGCATTTCCAACTTTGACTCCTCATGTGGGCTATGTGCATCAAATTTTTTACCATTGGCCTCTTTGATCCATATGCTTGTGGGTAGACCTCCTTTTTGTATTCTCATGGTCAAAACTTTCATCAAGATGAGGCACATAAGGTTGCCCATGGTTAACCCATGAATGGGTCCTCATGTTCTTCAAAGTGGGCTATGTGCTCTCTCCAATCCATTGAGATGAGTCATTTGGGTTGCTCTTGGGGGCCCACTTCCCTCCTATTCTCCACTTGTCCATGTACATGTGTAAAAAGGTGGAAACACCTTAGATGAGAATCATGGCCTTGGCATAAAAGTGGACCAATCCTTGGCCACATATAGACTTTGAAAAGGGATTTCTCATGTGAAGTAGGATTCTCATCCTTTGTTGATCTCATGGCACTTAAGTGCATTTGTTGTCCAAAAAGGTGTCCTTAGATAATTGACTTTTCTTGCCTAAGGCATGCCATGTGACCTTCTTTAAGGTGGGCCTTACTTTTTCCAATGGGCCCAACACATATCCTAGGTAACACATGGAGTTGGACTTTAGATCTTGCATTTAAATGTGAGTCCAATCCCATGGGTTTCCTGGATGGTAATTTGGATTTTAACGGGTAAAGGATTAGGGACTTACCTTGCCAAGCTTGTAGGATTCAATGGCGGATGGTACCAGAGGTCGCCGAGTGATTGATGAGGATGATCCTGCCTTCATCGTCTGCCGAGGGGACCACATGTGTTCCTTAGCTATGGAGCATCAACCCCTTCCCGCTATCAAGGGTCGAGGTACCAGGGATCACTGGGACAATTGGGTGAAGGATCCACAGCCCTTGCTTGAACGAGTACTGGATGGTACTCCTTTTGCTGGCCTCCTCACCTTACGTTTTCGTAACAACGATGCTAACCGCATGATGCTCGCGGCCCTTTGCGAGAGGTGGCCGGACGAGACCCACACCTTCCAGCTCCCTTGTGGTGAATGGGGAATAACTCCCCTGGACATTTATATGTAAGTAGGCTTTCCGTTTCATGGGACAATTGTTCCTCAAGTCAGCTCTCTGGCTCCCCTCACTTCCACTGACTGGCTACGGCTCGTCGGTGATGTCCCACCCGAGGGTGAATTCCAAGGCCATCAAGTAAAGATGCGATGGTTCTACAACACTTTTGCCTCCGTCATCCCCACCACCGAGCGAGAGGCCCTCCACAAAGCACGGGCCATGATCACTTATGCATTCGGGTCCTTCCTTCTCTGCCATGCGAATGAGAGGGTTGATCCTAAATTTCTTCGTTTAGTCGAGGATCTTCATCATCCTTATAACTGGAACGGGGCTATCTTCACCCATATCTTCCAAGGTCTGGACAAGACCTGTCGGCATAGCCGGTCCTTCACAGGTTTTTGGCCTGTCGTTGAGGTACCTCTTCTTTCATCTTTCTTGAAGGGCTTTCGCCTTCTTTCTTTCTCTGATCATTAGATGCGCTTTTGCCCAGACCTGCTTTTATGACCATTTTCCCCATCTTGCGCCGAGGATGCGGGATGATATTGAGCCCACTCTGTATCGCCACATGTACTGGCACCACAAAACCGTCAGCGGAACTCCCGAGTTTCTGGGGACAATTGGCGTGCTGACATAGACGGGTTGACTGTTGAGGACGTAAGTATCTTGCTTTCCCTACCCCTCGTGCTGTACTGTAATTGATCGTGGTGACCTCATTTGCTGCAGCTCGCTCGGATGTCGTATGCCAGTTTCCCTCTCTATTATACCCCCCAGCGTGTGGAGGCATACAATGCTTCATGTCTCCGTATCATGCTTTCCGACACTGAATCTTTTCAGTGGTATCTGGGGGAGAGGTTACTTCGGCAAGTCACTGGGGTGGCTCGGGTCCCTTATTCTGCACCTCCTCCAGCTGCTCGGATCCCAGTTGATGAGAGAACTGAGGCTCTCGTGGGCCAGCCCGAATTTCATTTCACGATCCCGGATCGTGACTATGATGAGTGGTATTTGTTGTTCGGCCAGGGGCCTCTGCTTCCTTCGCTTTATGTTCCAGGTGGCCGTCGCAGGAACGCTGGAGGTTCGGTGACTGCTCCTTTGATGGATCTTTATCGTCGGGAGCGGGACGAGAGGAGGGACGATGACGACTATGTTGGCACTTGTAGCCTGCTTGGGTATTCTTCTTTGTATGGCCTTGTTCTTTTTGCTTTTATCCTCTTTTGTATCAAGCTTTTTGAATGAATATACGATTCTTGACTTGTCTCAAATTCCTTGATGATGTCTGGATGCTTTGACCTTTGACTTGTTCCTTATTGATTTGCGAAAGATGAGACTTCTTAACTGCATGGACGATGACTTGAACAGTTCAGATTGCTTGTTTAGGCCTTGTGGGCCCACTTGATGATTAGATCTTGAATTCTGGCCCTTCTTTTGATGATTGAACCTTTGATCTTGCTGCTCCATGACTTGTGTAAGCTTTCCAATGGTTTGGATCCTGATGATTTAGCCCTTGAATGGTTCAGATTGATAGATTCGGCCCTGTGGGCCCACTTGAGACCTTGGCTTTACTTTGGGGCACCTCTTTTGATGATTTGTGAGGCTAAGAAGGCTTCTCATGGTGTGGATGATGGCTTGAACGTCTCAGATCGCTTGACTTGGCTTTGTGGGCCCACCTGATGATTAGATCTTGGATTCTGGCCCTTCTTTTGATGATCAGACCTTTGATCTTGTTGTTTGATGGCTCATGTAGGTTCTTCAATGGTTTAGATCATGATGATCTAGTCTTTGAATGACTTGGATTGCTTGTGGCCCCCACTTGATCACTCTTCCTTCTCTTTGACTTGATCAGCCATGTTCTGGCAGCATTGCTTCGTGATTGGACCGGTGGGGTACCTTCTATATGATCTTGATCAGCCTCAATCGAAATCTGGAGTGGATCGGAGCCTTGGGCGGCCCACGGGGTGCCATCTGCTGACGTGGACTGTCAGCCTCACCTACCAAGAACCCTGGAGCCAATCCCGCGGAGAGAGGGAACCGCGTCCGTACGGGCGGCCCAGAGCAGGCCGCCCAGGGCTCGCCTCTTGAGCGGCCTGGGCTGGCTCGGGTTCGGACATTCCCTGCTGTCCTTTTCTCTTGTCCCCACATTCTCTGCACTGGATCATTCGATTCCAGCCATGAATCTTCATTTTGTCCCTTCTTTCCTTCTCTTTTTGTCTTGTTCTTTGTTGATCCTCTCTTGGGCAGCCATTGATGATGGCTTGGGGGCCATTGTCCAGCAATTGGTGAGGGCTTTAAAGATGGTGAGGTACCTTTGATTAATGGTGGAGATGGAGCATTAAGTGGGGGTATTGATGAGGGTTTAGGGATGGTGGTTGGTGGAGCTTTGAATAGCTCCATTAATGGTGGGATGGCTGGAATTTCAGATTTGAATGGGCCCCTCATTATGGGAGAAATGGATGGTATGGATGGGATGGGTAGGTGGGACATAGGTGAGGCTATGCATCCCTTGAGTGTGGGCCACATGGATGATGTGATGGATGGTGGTGATTGGAGTATGATGGACATAGATGGGTTGTTCTCATGCTTGGATGGTATGGATGGTTCAGATGATACCTTTGACGGTTTGGATGCTCTTGATGAGGGTCGAGATGTGCGGCATACTTGTTTGGGTGGACTTGATGTGGTCATTGATGATGTCCCCCTGATGATGGACGGTGTGGATGCCTCGATGATCCCTTTGATCGGCCAGGATGATGGTTGGATTCATGATTTCCTGTTGGAGAGGGCCGTAGGTCCAGATCTGACCGTTGATTCTTTGATCGGAGTAGCCGGGACCCTTCTTGATGGTTTAGATGTATTTTTCGACGGTCAGATTGGTCAGGATGCCACGATGTGCAGTGTGATCTTTGCTGATAGTCCTTTTGATGGGGAGTATCGTCCTTCTCCTGATCGTCGGTCTTTTGCGCACTCCGTTCATGAGGTGGGCGAGTCTTCCCATGCGGCTGAGGTTATGACAGTTACAGACAGTGATGCGACTATATCAGACATAGCCGTTACAAAGGGCAGGTCAGGGGCTGTGGAGTCTGCAGAGGTTCCAGCTTTTCCTTCTCCTTCGCTCGTAGACCTTCCGATCCTTGATGAGCTGTCATTGATTTCTGGGTCTTTTGTTCTGGAGGGAGTACCAGTGAGGACTTGTCAGCTGCTTCCTCGTCCTTCTTGCTCGCCACGACTGCTTGCTTGGCTTGACAACTTGTCAGCTTATGAGATTCGGGATTTGGAGTCCTATGGCTTCGGCAGTCTGATCCATATGGCTAGAGTTGACATTGATTGGAGGATGCTCGGAGCTGCCTTGATTGACTGGGTCCCTTCGTTGAACCTGTTTGCGTTCAACGATATGGAGATGGGACCCTCTTTGGAGGAACTTGCACGTTTGACAGGCCTTCCTTGGGATTATACTCAGTATTTCTCGCCGAAGACGTCGCCGAAGACGGCTACACCGCAGAACTGGTTCGGGATCCCCTATCTTGTTCGGCCTGCAGCCGCTGGCCAGGATGCTGTAGTGTTCTCCTTGGACTTGCTGTATGATCTTTTTTTGGGTCCTCGGAGTGTAGCCGATTCTACCTTTGCTCGGAATGCACTGATGTTCTGTCTAATAGCTGAGGTGCTGTTCTCGGGATGGCGCAGATCCCAGACTCCTCTGCTTTTTGAGGTGATGAGTCGAGCTATCCGACGGCAGGGGATCATTTCTCTTATCTTGGCCGAGCTGTTTAACGGGCTGACCGACTGCGCCCTGGGCCGTACTCATGTCCTTCGCGGCTGCTGTGCCTTTCTGCAGGTATCCTTTTTCACCTTTTTCTTCTTGTTTTGTTAGGAATTGCTTTGCTCTAGCTGAACTTCTTTTCCTTTTTGTGATCAGGTCTGGCTATGGGAGCGTCTTTCTTTGACCGTTCCTGTACCCCTTCCTGGCATTCCTAGCTCTGACATCATGCGTTATATCATGGAGTTCCTTCCGCATACAGCTAGGATGAGCGAGCCCTTGTATCGCAGGATGTTTGCTGAACTTTGTGACTAGAATGTTCGTTGGGAGTCATCTTGGCTTTCACTTCCTCCAGTGCTTTGTGACGCACACCGCCTTCCTCTGATGTTGGTAGGCTTTCGATCTTACTTTTCTTACCATCCCATTCGGTTCCTGCGGCAGTTTGGGTACGAGCAGGATGTTCCTCTTTTTGCTTTCACGGGTATCAGGCGTCGAGCACTTCCCTCTAGATCCTCTGACTTCAGGACCCGGATTGATTGTTCTTGGGCGAGCTACTTGACTGCTGATTTGCTGGGTTTTGAGCTGCGGACTTTTCCGATGACGACCGCCCCATATCAGTACTGGGTTGCTGAGCAGTCTTTGTATCGACGTATCCCTTGCTGGCACCAGACTGCTGATGAGGATGAGCAGGATATCCTTGGAGATGTTGGCTCTTCATCTGGTTCATATGAACCCTTTGAGGAGCGCCCGTTTATCGATCCTGGCTTCCTTTTGGCCACTCATGGCCATCTGCTGTCTGAGATCTCTGCACTTCGGTATCATTGTGAGATGATGTCGAGGAGATTGGCTGCCGATCAGAGATTATCTGATGAGGAGACAGCGATCCGTACCCTTGAGCGCGATGAGGCGCATTACCTGCGTATGGAGGTGAGCAGGTTGAGAGCGAGACTATCTCTTTATGAGTCAGAGGACTTACCTGATGTGGCCGAGGAGGAGGGTAGAGATTGATTGTGTTGGCCACCTGCACATTCTTTTTTGCATATATGATTGATGATGATGAAAAAAAAATTTGTATTTTTTTTTTTTGAAAAAAAGATGATATGACATGTGTAAAAGAAATATGATGCTTTTAATGAAAAAGAAGAAAACTGTTTGAAAATCTACTGTGCCATGAGTTGTCTTGTGAGTGTGTCTGGATTTTGTGTCGGGATATAGGAATCAAAACTGGGGCTCGGCCAATGCTTTGACCGATGTCTCGAGATTAACTTGCTTGATCCTTTGGTTCCCTAGAGGTGTAGGTAATGAAAACTGTTGCTTCTTGAGATTGTCAGAGTTTGTAGAGCTCTTCGCTCCCGACTGCACTTCTTCTTGTTCTTGAACTGTAACTGCTTGAACCGATCTGGACTGTCTGGTTTCTTGGTACCTGCACTTTTATTTATTTATTTTTTTCTTTCTTTTTTCATTCGAGCCATTTTTGCCTGTAGCGCTCTTTCGAGTTTTCACCACAGCCGGCCTTTTCCCATCATTTTTGCCCGTGGCGCCCTTTCGGGTTTTCACCACGTCCCGGGTATTTGATCTTGCCTGCCCCTTGGCAGCTATGCTGTTTTTACCTTCAGTGCCCTTTCGGGTTTTCACCAAGTCCGCTGTATGCCCACTGTTTTTACTCGGAGCGCCCTTTCAGGTTTTCACTCCGCCCTCTTTGTTTAGGCACACATTTTTCTTTTTTTTTTCTTTTTTTGCTTTTTTTTGTTTTTTTTTTTTGGATAACTGCGGTGACTAGAGGTCGGGAATCCGTCATTGCCGGCCGATGGCAGTCTTTCAGCCCTTATCCTAAGTTACGATGATAGAGCTGTTGGTCTTAGCTAAAGAACCTTCTGAGATGAATGGATGGATGACTGTGTTTCTTCTTGGGTTGATTTTTTTCTTGGGTGCCTTGCTTTGGCTTCCCTTTTTCTTTCTCTTTTCTTCTTTTTTTTTGTATTCTTTTTCTCTTTTTTTTTGTCTTTTCCTTTTAAATCCCCCTTATTTGAAACACTTGTTGGTGGACGGAAATGATTTCTCAGAGGTCTTAGCTTCGACCTCTTGACTTCAGCTCTATTAAAGTATCTCTTGATAAGGTCAGAATAACTTACCCGTGAAAGATCTTCACGTTGTCGGCGTTGGTTGGCTCAGGAAGATCCACCCCTCTCATGCTGGTGAGTCTGAGGGCGCCTCCGGGAAGTACTTCTCTGATGATCAGCGGCCCGTCCCACGAGGGTTTGAACTTTCCTCTGGGATCCGGAAGGTGCGACGGTAGAATCTTCTTCATGACCATGTCGCCTACCTTGAAACTTCTTTTTCGGACTCTCTTGTTGTAAGCCCGAGTGATCCTTTTCTGATAGCACTGTGAACGCCTTAGTGCACGTATGCGCTTTTCATCTGCTAGCTGCAACTGATCGAATCTGGCCCGTTGCCATTCTCCTTCTTCAATTCCGCTTTCTAGTAACACTCGTAATGATGGTATTTCCACCTCGACTGGTAGGACTGCTTCCATTCCGTAGGTAAGCTCGAAAGGAGTAACGCCCGTAGCAGATCGTACAGACGTTCGATAGGCCCAAAGTGCATATGGGAGCATATCTGACCAATCTTGATAGGTCACGACCATCTTTTCAAGTATCCTGACGATTGTCTTGTTTGCGGCTTCTACCCCACCATTCATCTGAGGACGGTAGGGGCTTGATCGATGACGTTGGATCTTGAATTTACTGAGGAAGTCATCCATCTTCTTGTTGACGAACGGGGTCCCATTATTTGTGATGATAGCATTAGGGATTCCATACCGGCATATGATGTTGTTCTTCATGAATTTGATCACCTGAGATGCTGCAATCATGGTGTAGGAGACTGCCTCTACCCACTTGGTGAAGTAGTCGACTGCCACAAGTATGTACTCATGACCATTTGATGCTTTGGGACTGATCTTGCCGATGATGTCGAGTCCCCACATGGAGAAGGGCCAGGGAGTGGTCAGGTTGTATAACTCTGATGATGGGGCATGGATTTGATTCGCATGCTCCTGACACTTGAAGCATTTTCTGACGTGCTGGCAACAGTCTGTCTCCATGGTGAGCCAATAGTAGCCGAGTCGTAGAATCTTCTTCGCCATCATGTGCCCGCTCATGTGTGGGCCACAGATTCCTTCGTGTATTTCTTTCATGATCTTCGCAGCTTCTGTTTCATCGACGCATCGAAGGAGGATGTGATTATAGGATCGCTTGTAAAGAACTTCGCCACTGATGGTGAACTGGCCGGCCAAACGCTGAATGGTTCGGCGATCTGTTGCTGTTGCTGACTCTGGATACTCCTGGGTTTCGAGATATTGCTTGATGTCGGCATACCAGGGTTTGTCAGGGACAGCTTCGGCTTCTTCTATTTGCAGGCAAAAAGCAGGTTCATCTTGAATTTCGACTGTGAGCTCCCATTCCGAAGCTCCTTTCGGGATCTTGAGCATTGATACAAGTGTGGCGAGAGCATCTGCGAACTGATTCTTGGCTCTGGGCATGTATGAGAAGGTGACTTCTTTGAATTCCTCGATCAAATTTTCAAGATACACATGATATGGTATCAACTTCTCGCCTTTGGTCTTCCATTCGCCATTGGTCTGATTGATGATAAGCTGTGAGTCTCCAAATACTCGTAGCTTCTTGACGCCCAAGATCATGGCTTCCCTTAAGCCAGCGATGCATGCTTCGTACTCTGCCATGTTGTTGGTGCACTCGAATGCTATGCGCCTTGAGATGGGAATAGGGATGTCATCTGGAGAGTAGAGGATTGCTCTAATACCACTCCCTTTTGAATTTGCCGTGCCGTCGAAGAATAATGTCCATTCATCTTTCTTCTTTTTTTCTTCACTTTCGACAAGCAATAGATCTTCACCAGGAAAGAACGTCTTGAGCGGCTGATAGTCCAGGAGAGAGTGAGCCGCGAGATGATCAGCGAGGGCCTGTCCCTTGATTACCTTCTGAGTGACATAAGTGATGTCGAACTCAGACAGGAATAGCTGCCATTTAGCTATCCTTCCAGTGAGTGCCAGCTTCTCGGACAGGTACTTGAGCGGATCCATGTGAGCGAGGAGGAGAATGGGGAATGCAATCATGTATTGACGGAGTCGCTGAGTTGCCCAGACTAGGGCGAGGCAAGTCTTCTCAATCGGGGAATACCTGGTCTCGTAGTCGGTGAACTTTCAACTCAAATAGTATATTGCTTGTTCGTTCTTCCCGGTCTCGTCGTGCTGGCCGAGGACACAGCTAATGGCTCCTGCTGCTACTGAGATGTATAACAATAGTGGTCGTCTGGGAGTGGGCAGCACTAGAACTGGAGGATTCATGAGATACTTCTTGATGCGGTCGAAAGCGACTTGGCAATCATCATTCCATTCTTTTGGAACGTTCTTTCGAAGGAGCTTGAATATGGGCTCATAGATAGGTGTGAGCTGTGCGATGAAGCGACTGATGTATTGAATTCTGCCGAGGAAGCCACGAATTTCCTTCTCTGTTCTAGGAGGGGGCATCTCGATGATTGCTCTGGTTTTGGTCTCGTCGACCCTGATGCCATCCTCGCTCACCATAAAGCCGAGGAGTTTGCCTCCCATTGCACCGAAGACACATTTCTGAGGGTTGAGACGGAGCTTGTACTTTTCTAATCTGTTAAATAACTTCTTCAGATCTTCAAAGTGTCCTTCAATTGTGCGAGATTTGACGATCATGTCGTCCACATATACTTCAAGCTCTTTGTTCATCATGTCATGGAATAATGCTGTCATTGCTCGCTGATATGTTGCTCCTGCGTTCTTCAGACCGAACGGCATTACCCTGTAACAGAAGGTTCCCCAAGGAGTGATGAACGATGTCTTCTCGCGATCTTCGACGGCCATCTTGATCTGATTGTAACCTGAGAACCCGTCCATGAATGAGAAGATTTTGTATCCAGCAGTGTTGTCGACCAGAGTGTCGATGTGTGGCAAAGGGAAGTCATCTTTAGGACTGGCTTTGTTGAGATCTCGGAAGTCGATGCACATTCGAACCTTGCCATCCTTCTTTGGTACTGGTACGATGTTGGCTAGCCATTCAGGGTAGTTGGAGACTACCAAGGATCCTGCGTTGTATTGCTTGATGACTTCATCTCGGACTTTCAGAGCCCATTCTGGCTTCATTCTTCGAAGTTTCTGCTTCACTGGCTTCATATCTGCCTTGGTTGGCAGATGGTGTACAACGAGCTCTTCATCGAGCCCCGGCATGTCTTCATATGAGAACACGAAGTTGGACAATCTTGGAGCACGGAACTCTACCATTTTCTGTTTCATCTCAGATGGCAATGATTTTTTAATGCGTACTTCCCTAGGGATCTCAGGTGTCCCCAAGTTTACTATCTCGAAATCATCGACTATAACATTGGCTTTAGATTCGAACTTTTTGAGGAGATCCTCTAGTTCGAGAGCTGGATCATTATCTTCCTCATCCCGAGCTTCGTCCAGACCCATGAGCTCGAAGTCTAATTCGATGTCAAAATCATATGATTCGACTTCAAACTCATATGACTCTCTAGACGAACTTGGCACACTACTGAATGCAGGAAAAGAAATGTTTTTTGGTTTTTGAGATTTTTCTGAAATGGAAATGCTAGATGTTTTTGGCTTTTGAAAGTTTTTTATTTTTTTGGGTTTTTGAAATTCACGGGACCTTGAACAAGCGGGCATTGCAGACCATGATTGAGCCCAACTTGTTCCAAAGTTCCGATCGTTGTCTAGACAGGCGTTTTTTTTTTTTTTTTTTGGAAGCCAGAGCCCTCAGACGACTCGCTGGCTGATTCAAAAGTTAGGGGAACGGATGACCATTCAGGACCCCACACTTCCTCCCCTGAAGAGGTGGGGGTTGATGATTCGGGCGAAGAATCATGGTCTGGCCCAATGACCATGATTTCTCGCTGGTCGGGTTCGGGATCTGAGTTGTACTCAGTCCCTCCCGGATCACTTACTTCGCATTGCAGTTCGTCTGGTTCCACGGCCAGACATGAGTTTGGAATCTGGACATCAAACCAATCTAGGGCTGGCTACTTCCCTTTCTTGGTCCAATGGATGGGCTGCTTCTGCCCCTGGCTGATGATTGTTGATGTTGATTCTGCAGAGATGGGCGAGTCGTGCCCCTTGCTGATTGATGCTGAGATGGGCAAGTTATGCCCCTGACTGGCTGATATTGAAGTGGGCAGGTTGTGCCCCTGGTTGATTGATGCTGAAGTGGGCAGGTTGTGCCCCTGGTTGGGAGCCGGTATCAGAGTAACCTGGTCCTGAAGCTGCTGTATTTGACTTCCTTCTTTGTCTTCATCGTTTCCTTCTTCTTCTGGAGGCTTAGATGGTTCGAGAATCTGATCCCATCGAATGGGGGGCCACGTGGCCCAAACTAGGCTCATCGGGAGGCCTTTGTGTAGTGCAGTCGGTTGATTCCCTCCTGGATCTTTGCAAGGTTCTCCTGGCTTAACGAACTGGATGGGTGAGCACCGGAATTTCCTCCTTCTTTTGTCCATGAAGGTTGCCTTATATCCGAGTCCCCATTTGCGTTGGTTATATACCAGCGGTACCTTTCTAGACTTGAAATGATTCTTCATTCGGTATTTGAGACTCAGACGTTCTGCCGGTGAAAAGACACGGTCCACCCTTATCGGTTCTAGATTGGCGATAGAGTTCACAGTCTCAAATTCGAAACTATGAAACGGGATGTCTTCTTCAGAGTGCTGGATATCGATGACAGGGATTTCTGGTTCAGTGGCAGCTGCATTGGAAGGAATGATAAGTTCCTTCTCTGCATGGATAGAGATCACTTGATTTCCACAGATGTACTTCACTCGTTGATGCAAGGTTGATGGCACAGCTCCAACCTTGTGCAGCCACGGTCGTCCAAGCAACATGTTGAAAGAGGCTGATATATCCAGGATTTGGAATGTGATGGTAGAGATTTCTGGACCTATCTGTACCTCTATGTCGACCTCCCCTTCCACTGATCGGCGGGTGTTGTCGAATGCTCTGACACATATGGTGCTGGGTTGGAATGAAGAAGGACTGATTCCCAGACGTTCCGCAGTCTTGAGTGGACAGACGTTTAAGCTTGAGCCATTATCGATAAGGACTAGTGGGACGCAGAGGTCTTTGTATCGTAAGGCTATGTTGAGGGATCGCCCATGATCACGTCCTTCTGGTGGCAACTCATTATCTGTGAAAGTAATGGCACGCGGAGCCAGGAGCTGTCTAATCATCAATGCTATCATTTCTGGTGCTGTATCGGAGGAGACGTGAGCATCGTTCAAGGTTTTGGCAAACATTTCTCGGTGTATGCGAGATGTGCAGAGTAGCTCCCATACTGAGATTTGAGCAGGGATTGACTTGAGCTGAGTCGCCACATCGTATGCGGCTTCATTTTTGTTGCCGAGGCCTGAGAGGGCGCCTTTGGGATCTCCTCTGTTTTGATTATCTCTTTGGATGCAACGCCCATTGGGATTCATATTTCCCACTTCCGTGCATTCTGGATAGTGCCATGGGACCTCTTTATAACTTTCCTCACCTTTGCCTTCTAGGATCACCGGTTCTCGCGACGGTGCTGGTGTGGGTACCAAATCTTCCTCGTATGGAGCTTTTGCCTTAAGGACTACATTGTTGCCTGTGCTGAAGGGGTAATATCGAGGCTTGTCTTCATAGACCACATAAGGTCGTGGTCCTGGCTTGACTGTTCCTGGGGCAGGAGGCTCCCATGGAATGAATACTGGTCCTCTTGATATGGCGGGAGGTTTCTCTGTTCGCCCCAACTGTCGTAGCGTAATTGACACGCCTCTAGGATTTGCCCCTTGCAATATGACCGGCTCAACTGGAGGAGCTCCTTCCAAGATAATGGGCTCTTGCTGCTGATGAGTATAATCCTTCCCTCGTGGATTGGATTGTTCTTAAATTGGGGTTGCTCCTTACAAGATGACAGGTTCATATGTGGGCTCGATGTATGATTGTGCTCCTTCTAGGACGACTGGTTCCCAGCATGAATGGTTGTAAGGTGCCCCTTGAACAACTGGTACATCATATGAAAGTGCTCCTTCGAGTATTACTGGCTCGAGGACTGGAGGAGGAAAGGGACTTGCCCCTTGCAAGATTGGAGGAGGATTTGTTGGCCCGTAAGTGTAAGCATGAATGGACTGGATAGGGGAGAAGAAGCGATCGAGATGGTCCCCTTCTTCTATACTATTGACTGCAGGGCCACGAGACGAACTGGGGTCCGTTGGATGCTGAGGCAGAGGATTCTGAAGGATGTTGGTGGAAGTTGCTGGAGAAGTTTCAGGGACCGAGATGACGATCTTGCGGTCATCAATCAGGTCTTGTATGGTATTCTTCAAAGTATAGCATCGATCAGTGGTGTGGCCACGCCCTTGATGATAGGCACAATACTCATTTTCTCGGTAGTTCGGTGGCAGAGGATGAGGCGGAGGCCGAGGTGCCATTAGAGTAAGTAACTGCTTCTGCACCAGCGTAGCCATGATTTGACTAAGTGGTTGAGAGAGGGGAGTAAATTTCCTGAACTCCCTGTAGTTTTGCCTATTTTGATATGAGTATTGACCGTTTCCTCTGAACTGCTGCTGTTGTCGAGGTGGTTGTGGCTGAGGATTCGGTTGTGGCTGATACCGCTGAGGCTGATGCTGAACTTGATTCTGCTGATACTGTTGACGTCCCTGTGGGGGAGCATGTTGATTTCCTTGAGCAGTGGTGGTGATGTTGTTTACCTCTGTTGGGCGGGGAGGAGAACCACTGCGGTTTTCATTCCCGTGCCCGATAGGTCTTCCTTCCACTCTGTTCCTTTTGATTGGAGTGGCTTGATGAGGCCATGGGGAGATTGTCCCGGCACGGATTCCTGCTTCGACTTGCTCTCCGGCACGGATCAATTGTGAGAAATTCGCATATGGATGCGAGATGAGATACCCGGATATACCTGGATATGTTGAATGAACAATCATGGAGATTTGTTCTTCGTCGTCGATAGGCGTTCGCATTCGAGCTGCCATAGCTCGCCAACGTCCCACATAAGCTGATAGTGTCTCATCACTCTTTTGCCTGAGAGCTGCGAGGTCGGCTCTTCTGGGTGCCATGTTGAGATTGTACGCGAATCTGTCGACGAAAACCTGGGAAAGTTGTTCCCATGTCCTGATGCGGTGGCAGTCCAATGAAGTATACCAATCTAGGGCATCGCCCTTCAGAGATTTTTGGAACAAACGAATGAGGGCCCCTTCGTTTCCTGAGATTGCACTCAGTTCTCCACAGAAGGCCTTGAGATGTGCTGTGGGACAACCGCTGCCATCGTATCTTTTGAATTTTGGAACCTCAAAGTTTTGAGGTACTTGAGCATCTGGGAAAGGACACAAGTCTCTGAACTTGGTCGAAGGTAGATCAATTCCTTGTTGTCGCTGAAGCTGATTTTGCAAGATCTGGAACTGCTCCCGCAACTCGTCCAGGCCTGAGTGATCTGTTCGAGCGACTGGTGCCTCCTGGAGTAAGGCACGTTCTTCTTCGGCATAGTGGTCGATGTCTTCGACCCTATGGGCTTGCTGAAAAGCAACCGCGGGTTGCTGAAATTGATTTGATGACTGAACTGGATTCTGATGAACTTGTGCTTGAGAGGATTGTAATTGAATTGGAGACTGTACTGAAGGTTGAATTGGAACTTGCTGGAAATTAACTGGAGATTGCTGAATTGAAGATTGCTGGAAATTAACTGGAGTTTGCTGAATTGAAGATTGCTGAAAATTAACTGGGATCCCATCGGCAGGGATGTGCTGGAATTGAAAAGTGCTACTGTTTGCAGGAGGCTGAGATGCTGGGAAGTGACCCCCTTGTTGGGTATTTGCCACTGTCCGCTGTTTGATGTGGGCTTGACACTGACCCCCATTGTGGGCATTCGCCAGTGCTGTCCCTGTTGCTGGAAATTGAATTGAAATCCCATCGGCAGGGATGTGCTGAAATTGAAAAGGAGTCCCATCGGCGGGGACATGCTGAGATCTACTGAGACTGTTGTTTGCAAGATTGACTGGAAGCTGACTGGAAGTCCCTGCGACGGGAGCGTTCTGAGATGGCCCTGCCGTTGCAGGAAGGTACTGAGGAGGATGCCCCCATAGAGAAGGGCTGAGACGGTTGCTGTCGGTAGCCTTGGGCAGACTCCGATGGTTGTGCTTGATTTGAACTGGAGGCCGGAGGGACCTGGCATGGCTGCTGAGATTGCTGAACTGGGCCAACCTGATTATTGGCTACTGCGATGGCTTGTGCTTGCATGAATTGCAAGAGCATTTCTTGCATTGCTCTCATTCCTTGTGCCAATTCTTGTATGATTGGCGTATTATCAATGGGCTGTTGCGCTGGAGGTTGCGCTTCGGTCATCTCAAGAGCAGGGAAGAGACGAGTTTCTTCTTCGTGGTCGGACATGGCTTGCTGAGCCCGAGTGCGGATTATGCTGCGGAAGGGAAGTTGTTTCCGAACACGTTGAGCCCGAGGAGGCGCAATGGTGAGGACTATACTCTTTTTGGGTTTTGGGATTTTCTATTTTTTTCTGGTTTTGGGACTTTCTATTTTTTTGTTTGTTTTGGGTAGAATGCTATGCAGATGAGATTGTAAGAGGATTAGTGACTTTCAAGTACGAGAAGGATTCTGTTTTTCAAGTCGGATCACGACTAGTGGGACTAGCTCTTCCCCAGTAGAGTCGCCATTCTGTGGACCCTCGCCGTTTTTCGTGCTCCCACACGACGTTCTCGCCCCTTCCCCTTTTGGAAAAAGAAGGAGAGGAGGATGCGCGAGTGCGAAATCGCCGTTTGTGCCATTGGCTTGCCTCATTCTCGAGGGTTTTGTTTGGTAGTCGTGTTAAGCTGGATGTGTTTAAGTGAGTTTATATAAGACCAGAGTCGCCACTAGCCAGTTACTTCGAATCTACAGTCGGCTAGATCCCGTAGAAACGTTAGAGAAGGGGATCCGAAGATTCCTTCCTCTAAATGACTCCTTTTGATTTGCGGCCAGAGATTCGAGGTAAGGGATCACGGTTACAGGGTGGGAAGAGGTTAAGCACCCCACACACTGCCCGTACCGAAGTACGGTCTCTACTTCACAGAATCGAACTAATACTTGAAAGTCTGTTTTAATCCTCGTACATTCTCATAGATGACATGATGCATGAATGCGGGTCTGAACAGTAAGAGTTTCTGATGGGCAGGTTCCAACAACGGGCAAGCCCAGAGCATACGCTCGAACTGACAGGTGCTTAATTTAAGACGTATGCAGTGTGCTTGAATAATCAAGGTGCTTTATAGTGAAGCATGAATGCAGGTCTGAACAGTAAGAGTTTCTGATGGGCAGGTTCCAACAACGGGCAAGCCCAGAGCATACGCTCGAACTGACAGGTGCTTAATTTAAGACATATGCAGTGTGCTTGAAGAATCAAGGTGCTTGCAGTGAAGCAGGGGGGTTGGAAGAAAAGTAAATGTTGCACTTATGCTAGATGCAAATGAGATGATGCTGGAAAAAGAGTAGCTGGATGGACGGAGGTGTCGCAAGGGTTGGCTTCGAGTGGCTGGATCAAGACTTGGATGGCTTGGGAGACTTGGACCAGTGGTCAGGCTGGGCTGGACCAGGGCTAAGCTCTCCTCACTCGGGCTCTCCTTGGTGGGAAAATGGGCTAAGGGGGGGAGAAGGAAACTCGAATGGACGGACTCTCTCTGGCCGGTTATTGTTGTGTTGAAATGAGAAGGGGAGGGGGGTATTTATAGCAGCGGGCAGTGGCATTTTGCGTAATTTATTTTGGGCGGCCTGCTATGGGCCGCCCGTACGGCCGTTCCTCGATTTCCAGCGAGGTACGGTCGCTCCCTCGGGGCTGCTGTTTGACTCGCTAGGTCGACTCAGTGAGTTGACTCAGCGGGTCGACTCGGTGATTTGACTCAGTGGGTTGTCTCGACGGGTTGACTCGGTGTTTTGACTCGACGAGTTGATTCAGCGGGTTAACTCAGCGGGTTGACTCAGCGGGTTGACTCAGTGAGTTTGACTTTTTTAGGATTTTTTGACTGGCCTTTTTTATGGGGGGTTTTTCAGGCTAATGTTTAAGACTGGGTTGACTGGGTTCAGGCTTGAACAGGGCTACGGAATGGGGCTTACAAGGGTGAGTTTAGCTGAGTTTGGACTTATGATTTGGGGGTATGGTCCTCCATTCATCCAGCTATCTCTACCAACAGTGTAGCCGAAGGTGGGGTGTCTACAGATAGTTTTAGGCTCGCATAGGTTATCGACCCATGTATAGATTTTTTAAATGATCAACAGAGGCAATATCTTTTCCAATTTACTCAGGATTGCAAGTTTATAATAATGTTGTTTTAGGTAATGTTCATTTGTTGATATTTACGTTAACTTGTATTGCAACCAATCTAACTTGTACTATTCTGATTCATTCATGACAACAAGTTTTTGAAAACAATGGTCAGCTACTCTGGGAATATGGTGCTGGAATGCATGGCTATAAAACTAAAGATGATATCTTGGGAGAAATTAATCCTAGTGTTCTGACTATTGCTAGAGGGGCAAGAGGGATGTGGATGCACGATTGTGTAAGTTTGTCATTGCACCTAAATGTGACTAACTTGTCGTATTGTTATACGTAATATTTTGTTTAGATGTACTTATAGTACTGCTTATGTATGTGTAGATATACTTTTCACAAAATATGAAAAACAGTCACTGGATTTTGTTTGTCGTATACCTCAAAAGAAGGCGGGTTTAATTATTTGACAACATCGACGAAAGCATATTTAGAGGTACGAAGAATTCATTAACGGCTATACGGAGGCATTGAGAAGTTTATTTTATTTATGTGACTGGGAGAGCAAACAACTTTGGGAGAAAATCTAGTGCCTCGAAGTAGTACAAGGTCTCCCAAAATAGGAATGTGGATCTGAGTGTGGGATCTTCATGATGAAATATACTGACTTCCTTTGTAGCAATCGAAAAATTTCAATCAATCCAGTAAGATTATTATGAAATATTTTTCAACCTGATACATTATTCATTAGTGGTCATGCCATGAATTAACTTTTAAGTTTACTTGCAGAAAAGTGTTTCTTATTTTATAGAGACATTGTCATTTGACTGTCTTCAACAATACAGAAAGATTGAAAGGCAGAGAACAGAATTAGCAGAGACGAGAGAGTAGGAAGACGATGTAAAAGTTATAGAATTAAGATCCCCTCGACGACCCCATCCACACATATATACTTACTCTGATGGAGGAAGTGAAAAAAGCATCCATGTGTAATGTATTAATTTTCTGTTCCCCTAGTTTTTTTTTTTTTTGAAAGGAGATTATATGCATAGTTGTTGTAGATACTATTTCATTAATATAATTTTTTATATGATGAATGAGCTTTAAAATATATGACTGTTCTAATTGTTGAATGATGCAATGGGTCACTGACCATTGATGATCCACAGTAGGTAGGAGCGCTAGATATTGTATTACAAGATTCTTCTATCTCATATGCTTCAGAAACTTTAAATCTACATGAAAGGGAGAGGGGGAATGGAGGCATGTTGTTGTAATGGATGCATAAGTGGAGAAATATTATAATTGTTAATAGTGTCATTGTCGGTCACCGATACTCAATATCCATCATAGATAATGTCATTGTCGATCACCGATACTCACTGTTTATCGTCGATAGTGTCACTATTGATCACCGGTACTCACTGTTCATCGTCGATAGTGTCACTGTCAATTGCCGGTACTCACTATTCATCGTTGATAGTGTCACTATCGATTGTTAGTTCTCACTATTCATCGCTGATAATGTCACTGTTGATCACCGGTCATTAGCTACAATTATAGTGCGTATCGACGATCGACAATAGACTATTGGCGACGGAAAGTTAGCATCGATGATTGAAAATAATGAGTACCAATGATAGATTGCATGTTCAACTATCATTAGTTCAAAGTAAGCCTTATGTTGTTATCTATTCAACATATTCACATCAACGTATACAACATCCACAATCTACGGCATACAAAAAACAAAGGTAACTATTTGAGTTCCTTCATATATATAAAACAAAATACATATTGTAAGAACCATTCGACATATAAGAAAAAAAACAAACAAACTAGGTTCCTTCACATATCTATCACAAAATGCATTTTAAATATGCCAATTCCTCACTCAATTTCTCAGTCTCTCATATCGAGAGGTCCAATTGACTAAGATCGTAACAACAATTGATAGATTCTCACTCCAGGTACTTGTTTGGACCTCTTCATCTTCATAACTAGCAAGCATTCTCTTAATGAGGGTTCATTCCTTCCTTAAGAGACAGTCAGCATCTTTCAATAATTCAGCCCTTAATACTGCTACTTGTTGGGCTTCTCGCAGTTGAATGCTGACTTCATGGAGGGGGCCTTCCAGTTCTGTAAGGGGGCATTTTCTAATGATCTGTTATTTCAATCTATCTTTGAACATAGAGAGTCGTAGGATAGATTGTATGGCAATATGGAAAACAATGTGGAAGGCCATATAGGTGGCTTCATGTTCTTGAAGGTCTTCTCTCGCTTGTCGAAGCTTATTACCAAGAACTTGATTATTACGAAGTCATTGTGTCGTTTTAATGTAGAGCTATTTCGCCTCTCGAAAACATGTAATGATGGTTCAAACCATTTGTAACATAGTGGCCACTTTCCGCGAAATCATGTCTGAATTTTCAAATGGATGGAGTAGATCGATATATAAATGGATCTCTCAATCCCTATCTTCATTACTCAAGGACAACAAATCTAAGTGTAAGATAGTAGCAAAAAAAGAAATAGCACAACGAGAGACTTCAGAAGGACATTGTACGATCGACAATGTGTATTAGCAATAGAGATTGCGTATGACGATCCACACATCAAAATATGAATATACAAAATGATGTTTAGAAGAGTACACACAAAAGACATCTTAATTTGACTCATTTGGCATCCTCTCATATCGAGAGATGTAGTCAACTAGGATCTCAACAGTCCTCGATGAATCCTCCCTCCACAAAATTGTTGACATCTCTTCCCCTTTATACCAGCCCTATAAAGTCATATAGAGTTCTTTTACCCTACGTAAGATATTTTCGAACCTTTTCACTAATTCAATCGAAAATAGTACTACGCGTCGGGTTTCTTCAAGCCTGAATCTGACTTCGTTTAGTATGTCTTCCAATTTTTCAAGGTGGCCTGCTCTTTTAATATGATGTCTCCTTCTGTGTATGATCGAGGAGAGCTTTAGATAGACTACCGGGAATTACGATGATCCGTGTGAAGGCCATCTGCGATGACTTAGACGTGATTAATCTTTTCTCGCATTCATATAAGTTCTTCTTGAAAAACTTGATGATCATGCAGTCGTTGTATCATCATGACGTAATGTTGTCGGTCATTTCAAAATTCAGGAAGGTATCTTTGAACTAGCCGTAAAATGGAGGCCATTTCCCGCGTAACATTGTATGTCGTCTCAAAGGGAAGGGATGGAGTTCATAGAGATGTGCAACAATCTCTTAATCCCTTCCTGCAAGGCTGAGGTTTGATAAATCTAATTGAAACATAGAAGCCACAAAAGTGACAGCGCGGCGAATGGCAGCGGAAGGCATGATTAAATGGATTATTCTCTAAAAAACAAACACTACACACTCTATTCATAGAACACTAAAAAATAAATTAAAAAAAAAACTAAAAAGGAAGGGCCCGTACAACTACCAACCGTTGAAGAAGATTCAATCCATTGTGTGGTCCCCTCTTAAATAGAAAAACCCACTACAGCAAGGGCCCCACGTTTTGAACCAATCCCATAGATGCGCCAAACGTAGAGAGCTTTGACTCTTCGTCGTCCTCCTTCCTATGTGAAAAAATAAAGAAAGAAAAGGAGAAAAGGCTGAATAGTATTTTCTGTGCAAGGGCCCCACTTTTAGAACCCACGTGAAGCTCTGTGTGGGGCCCACTGGATAGTTTTGGAGGAGATCCTGCCATCCACGTGAGAGGGGTTTTAATTTAAGGTCATTAGACGAAGTCTGACGACCGAAATCATCGTTGATGGACCACACCCATGAGAATAATCCGAATTAATGTATGATTGTGGGCCACATATAGGTCAAAAAAGTTTAGAAATGATCCTCATATGCGTTTGTGACTGTCTGAATATAGTGAATGGGTTAGATCAGCCGTGGGATGGGCCCAAAAGTTGATTTGATGGGGCCCATGCCCTCATGCGCAAAAAGCTCCTCAACTTCCTCGCTCTACTGCATCCGTACGAGTTAGAGATCGTGCAGTGAGGCAATTTCAACTGAGAAAAGGTCCAACAATGCCCAGGGGGCCAGATAAATAGATGGCTCTGACAAGGGGGCTAATGTCATAAATGACATAATAATCATGGCTTTCTCAACTATTTCCCCGTGGTACACTTGAGTTTTGAATCCGCCTTATTTTTGGAAGCGGATTGCCTAGCGTGCCACACACCATCAACCTCCATGGTGTGTTGATGTGTGGGCCCCAACATGATGTATTTGTTATATCCACACTATCCATTCATTTTGCGAGATCATTTTAGTTCATGAGCCAAAAAATGAGACATATCTGACTCTTAAGTGGACCCCACCATAGAAAGCAGTGGGGATTGAACGCCTACCATTGAAAACTTCTTGGGGACCACAAAATTTTGGGATCAATCTGATATTTGTTTTCCCCCTCATCTAGGTCTTTGTGACATTATGAGCCGGTTGGATGACAAATAAACATCATGGTGAACCCTAGGAAGGTTTCAATAGTAGAAGCCATTCTCCCCACTTCTTTTTATGGTGGGGTCCACTTGAGCTTTTTGATCTCTCTCATTTTTAGGCTCATGACCTAAAATGATCTCACTAAATGAATGTACGGTGTAGACATAACAAATATGTAATGTTGGGGCCCACATGTCAACACACCACAGAGGTTGGTGGTGTGTGGCACACTAGACAATCCACTTCCAAAAATAAGGTAGATCTAAAACTCAAGTGTACTGCACGAAAAGAAATAGTGAGGATTGATGGGCCACATAATTTTTGGATCTGGCTAATATTTTCTAACTTTCAGTTCAAAGTTCATCCCGATATAAATGAATTTATGAACGGCATGGATGTCATATAAACTTCACAATGGGCTTAGGGAGGTTTCAACAATAGGCATTTCCCCACTTGCTTTTTTCCTAGTACAATCCACTTGAGTTTTAGATCTGGCTCATTTTTAGGTGCATGGCTTAACATGATTTGGCAAAACTAATGAGCGGGATAGATTTCTCACAAACATCACAATGGACCCCACCTAGCTTCACGTACATGGAAGCTCTTGTAACTTTAGCAAGCCATTCGCATCCAAACTATTATGCTATGATGTATGTGTTAGATCCACGCCATCCATCTATGTTAGATCGATACTGTTCATCTATGTTTCAGGGTTGAGGTTGTCATGTATTAAGGGTCGAGGTTGCCATGTCTTAAGGTTTGAGGTTTTCATGTGTTAATAGTCGAGGTTGTTAAGGTCGAGATTGTCATGTGTTAAGGGTCGAATTTGTCAGGGTCAAGGTTGTTAGGTTCAAGGTTGTCATGTGTTAAGGGTTGAAGTTACTGTGGAAAGCTTTTCCTGCAACATTTGCCTTCGTACAACATCTGTACGTATGTCCCATCTTCAGGGTTTTGGTCAAATTTACTCCGTCCATTTTCTCTAGAATTTTGAGGAAGTCAATTGACCAAAGAATGACTGACATCTTCTGATCAGGTGGCTCACACCACAACAAAACAGTAGGTACTGTTCTAACCACCATTGAGATTTTTTCTCCTTGTGGGCCACAGATACCCCATAACAACGTGAATATAACATCTTCTCAAGAAAATCCTGGGTCATGAATATTATTAATGGATTGGATCTACTAGATGATGGGCCTTGTGACCAAAAGGATGCAAGGTGTTGCATTTGGAAGATTTTTGCTTCGAAACTTCTCATGCACGCATAATTTGGTTGTACCGATCTACAATTAACCGGGAACTATACACACTAAGCTTTGTGGGGTCCATAGTGATGTTTATATGTCATCCAACTTATTCATAATATCACATAGATATCGATGAAGGGAAAACAAAAATATCACATTTATCCAAAAGATCTGGGGCCCACAAAGAAGATTTCAATGGTAACATGTAATTCACACTGTTTCTTATGGGGTGGTCCACTTCATCTTTAGATACACTTCATTTTTAGATTCCTGTACTAAAATGATCTTGTAAAATGGATAGACGGTGTAGATTAAAGATGTAAATCATAGTGGGCCCCACAACATAACTAAGTATCTTGTTAATACTGAGTTATGCAGTACCAAGCCAAAGTCCCTCCCACCATCATTATAGCTAGGGTTGAAAGTCGGACGGGTTGGGTCGAGTTGGTGGTCAACCCTAACCCAACCCAAGGTTCCTATATCTCAACCCTTACCCAACCCAACCCAATCTCGGGTTGGGAATTCTCAACCCAAGCTCTACTTAAGCGATCTCAATCAGGTTGATACATGCTAATATTTTTGTTATTATATTAGTCTATTATATTTCGATACGCGACTTTTTTTATTTTATTTTTATCTATGACTTTATCAATAATATATATAGTTATTTATCATAAAGAACTTTACTTCTTCTAGACAAACAAGCTAAAATGTAGGACAACTACTCCTTTAACACTCAAGCATATCAAATTCAAGAATTAGAAGTTTACTTACTAAAGTAATATAAGCTAATAAATTTACTTAACTAAAGTATAATAAAATTATAAATAACTTGTATATAGATTGAGTTTGGGTTGGGTCGGGGACCTGAGACCTCGACCCAAGCTCGAACCAAGCTTTATTGGATTGGTGTTTGCATAGCCCAAGCCTGAGATCAGACTTCGATACTTCCCGCCCGAGCCCAACCCAATGTCAGCTCGGTCACGGGTCAGTCCGGTTGAACCTGCCTGCCTTTCAGCCCTAATTACAGCCCAGGCGTAAGGCTCCAGGCATGGCCAATTTCGTCCCAATTGTTTTTTTTTAAATGTGTCATAGGGCTAGGAGGGAATATTTTAAAAGGCTTTTCCTTCTGCGGCATTTGTCAATTCCACGGGGCTACTTTTGGTCAAGTTCCAAAATTAAAGACGGAAGGGGCTCGATCCGGTGTACAAAATATACCTGTGGGGCCCACCGATGTGATGTTTTAGTCCTGTCCGTCCATCATGTGCGGCCCTCCTATTCTTCTGGATTCCAAAGCTAGGAAGTGAGCTGCCTGTGCCCCCGCTCACACGAAGTTCCTGTGGTCGGGAGCTACGTGGGGCCCACTGAGATGTCTGTGAGAAATCCATCCCGACCATAAGTTTTTCCAGCTCATGTTAGGACATGAACCAAAAAAAGCGGCAGATCCAAAACGCAAGTGAACCACATTATAGGAAAGATTTGGTATGGTATGCTTACTATCGAAGTCTTTATAGGGCCACAGAAATCTCGAATCAGGCTAATATTTGTGTTTTCATTTCATATCAGTTGAAATGACCTTTTGAATGGTTTGGATGGCATATAAACTCCTTGGTGGGCGCAGGACTGTTTCAACGGTTGGCAATTCCATCTCCACGGTTTCAATGGTTTGGATTGCTTCATTTTTGGGACCATGTCCTAACATGATCTGGAGAAATTGATGTACAGGGTAGATTTCTCACTGGCATCCTGGTGGGCCCCATGTAGTTTCTGCTCAAAGATCAGTTTGATCTAAAATTTAGGTGACTTGCACCATGGAATCATGCTTAAAACCTCTAAAATGGTATGAATAGTGTGTTGTGGCCCACATAAGTTTCTAATGACTCGATTTTTTGAGTGTCCAATAATCTTAGTCAGATGCACCTTCTGAATGGATTAGATGACATATACAAAAAAACGGTCAGCTCCACATACAATCTGAAAGGTTTTTTCGATGGGTGTCCTCATTCCAACTGTTTTAGGGTCGTCCATATTTTTGTGTGCCAAGTAGAACACTGGGCCTCACATGATGAACGGATTACATGTGATTGAAACATCATGGTGGCCCCATTAAGCTTCTCAAAAATCGTTTGTATTGCATCCAGCTCAAAACATAATAAAAGCCAAAGAAAAAGCATTAACCAAAAAAAGGCAGCCAAATTTGTCTAATTGTCCTCCAATCAATGGGAAATGTTCACATACAGCACATAGATCTCTTTTTCCTTCCCTCCAACATGTCATTCTATAGAACATTCGATCTGCCAAAATGGTGGGCCTCAATATAAAGATCACCAAATCCAGGATAGTCAACTCATTAGTTGGGCTCGCCATTGAGATTGATGGGGAGCCAAGGGTTCATTTTATGGTTGTGGCCCACCTAATGAGCAGATTGGTCCTAAGTTTCCCTAAAAGACGTTTGTGGTGCAGCCCACCTTGGGGACGGCTTGGATGATCCACACAACATGACATGTTGGCAGGAAAGAAATTGTTATACAGAAAATTCACATAGGAGTTTTTGAATGTGAACAATTCGGCAGGTGAGTCCCACTGTGATCTTCCAGTGACATCCGATATGTCCATCATGTGAACCCCTATTTTCTTCCTGTACGACGGTTGGTCAAAAAGTCAGGTAAGCCACACCACAGGGAAAAGTTGGGATGGGGATTCCCACCGTTAAAAAGCCTTCCATATTATATCCGACACATGAAGGACGGATTAGACCCACACGCGAGTTTGTGGGTAGAAACGTGCGTAATGGATCCGGCCTAAAAAATTGTCCATTTTGCTTGTGTTATGCCATTACTGTAGACGAACGGATGATTGCTATTGTGGGTTGATTCCGAGCTGGCTTGCAAACGAAGAAACCCATAAGCCCAAAAGTATGAGACCTCTGCCCAAAAGGAGCAGAGGGGATACGATGATGACCACAATCGATTTCAACTGCTACGGATAGCAGAACGAGAATACAGCTCGAGCATCGGCTAAGGCCGAGGACAAGGACTTATTAATAATGACTCTGTCCAGGAGCACACACTATTGAGAACATCAGCATACCCGAGTAATGTCTACGGTTCGAAATGGACCGCAAGTAAGGAAGCTTAGGTACCGTGCTTCCTGGACAAGGTGAACTGACGGATCTCTCAGAGTCGGTCCAAGATATCCGAGTGGATTCGGATATTCCAAGATCTACCCTTACTCTTAGCAAAATCTCTCCGATATGATAAGGGAGATAATTCTACTAAACTGGGACTCTACCAACGTATCCCAGGGAGACACAGATCTCTCTAGGATCTTCTCCGAGTACAATAAATAGGGCCTGGGTCTCCAACCTCAAGGTATGACACATTTTAGCCTTAAACCCTTTACTCTATCAATTCATGCATTTGACTTAGACCTCATAGAGTTCCTAGCCGCTTTGCGGCACCTCCTCCCTCCCTACTTCTCCTTCTCCTTGTAGGTCCAGTGAACCAGAGAAGGTCCTACGAGCGTCCACCATTTAGAGAGGACTAAAAGGTGAAAGACTACAAGCCGGTCTCAACAGACCTCGTCCGTTGTCCAAAATTGTGTGACAACAGTTGGCTTCGTCTATGGAAAAGCGACTAACTTTGTGTTCTCACCTTCTAAGTTCAGCAGTCAAAACCAGTTCTTCCTTAGTTCGTCACTATGGTGAAACACAAAGGTAACAGACACGTTGCTGTTGGAACCTCTCGCTAGGGCCTACCTGGAGAGGAGCAAGCCCAGCAAACACCTTATAAGGCCAATTCACCACAATTTTCGCTGACCACGAGCTAGTGGAGGTCACAAAGTAGGAGGGCTCGAATTGCTTCCATTGAGGAGAAGCTCGATGCCTTAGCACAATAAATGGCCCACGACCCACCTTGCGACAGTAGTAGAAGGACAATGGAGACAATAGAATAGCCCCTTGGGGCCTGCGCCCGAACCACCTCACGTTGATCGCCCTAAAAGATCATGCCAAGAACGACCTCTAGCAGACGATGACCATGCTAGTCGGGCTGACCCAGCCAGGACGCGCACAGTCGGAGGCCTCAACGCTTTTGGCCTTTGCCATACTCTCAACAAGAAGCGCCAAGCAGGGAAAGGCAAGGCCCCAGAACAGACCGTGGAGAGTGAGGTCCCATGGGAGGCGCAGATCAAGGAGATTTGGGGTCACCTTGGTGATATCCAACAAGCATATCGAGCTAAGGCCTCGGTATCCATTGACGATCTCCTGGAGCAGACCGAGCCCCTGTGAAGATGAAATCATGGCAACACGACTACCCTAGGGGTTTAAGATGCACCAGATATAGTCCTACTTAGGAATAGCGACCCCGCCGTGTTCTTGGAATCCTTCCGAGCCTGGATGGGGTTACATGATGCACTCGGACCCATCATGTGTAGGGCCTTCCCCATAACACTTTCCGATGCTGCACGAGTGTGGTTCAGGAACTTAAAACTAAAATCCATCAGCTCGTTCTAGCAGCTCAATAGGGCCTTCGCCACCCAATTCATCGGCAACAAAGGTATCAGGAAATCGACAACTCACCCCCTCATGGTGAAGTAAAAGAGCAAAGAATCATTGAGGAACTACCTAGTTCAGTTTAATGCCAAGGCCATCCAGGAAAAGGCTATACCGACCAAATAGCCCTGATGACCCTTATGGGCAGGCTAAGGCCCAGGAGGTTTCTCTGGTCGCTCGGAAAGAACCCCCTCAATGATCCTGTCAGACCTACTAAACAGGACACATAAGTATGCCGACGTCAAGGAGCTCGTCAGCACCCACAAAGGTGAAAGAAGCTCAACCAGGGATAAGAAAAGAAAGGAATCCAAGGAAGGGTCCAGCTCTGACCCCAAATGGAGGAGAGAAAATGACAAGGGTGACTCCTCCCTAGCACCCAAATCCCATGCCAGCTGGTTCAAACGGTACACACCTCTGAACACCTCTATCGAGCAAGTGATCATGGAGATCAAATAGAAGAGGTACCTTAAATTTCCTAACAAGCTAAGGTCAGACCCTGAGAAGAGGAATAAGACCAAGTATTGCCTCTTACACAAGGATCACGGGCACAACACCGTCGACTGCTTCAACCTAAAGTAATATATCGACTCCCTTATCCATAAGGACTTCCTATAGGAATATGTTGACCAACGCCGAGATGATCGATCGCCTCCTCGACAAGAGGGGCAAGAAGAACACAAAAAATGAGCCGGTGGGGGAGATCTGAACCATCTTTGAAGGACATGCAGGCGGAGGAGATTTAAATCGTGCCCGCCGTGATCGCACCCGGAGTGCCCAGTATGACAGCGAGGTGCACCACATCAACCTCACCAGTCAACTTGGTAAAGAGCTACGAGTAGAGTCATACCCCATCCCATTCATCGAGGAGGATGCAAAGTGGCTACATCACCCCCACAACGATGCGATGATAGTCATAATAATCATCATCAACCGCAAGTTGCATAGGATGCTGGTTGACACTGGAAGCTCGGTCGACATCTTGTATGCTTTGGCCTTCGACAAAATGGGGATTAAAAGATCCCAACTTCAGGCAGTTCAGATGTCACTGCTAGGGTTTGTCGGAGAGACTGTGATGCTAGAAGGAAGCATCACTCTACTGATGATGGTGTGAGAGGCCCCCCATCAGGTCCTCCGCATGATGGATTTCTTGGTGGTGGACACCTTGTCCGTCTACAATGCTATCCTAGGCCGACCATTCCTAGATGCCACATGAGCAGTATTATCAATATACCACCTAACAATGAAGTTCCCAACAAGCTAAGGGGTCAGCCGGGTCAGGGGTGACCAACAAGAGTCGTAACGATGTTATGAGATTGCCCTCCGAGAAAAAAATGCAAGAGCCCCAAGTCTACAGGTTACCACTTTGGATCCACGGGAGGAGAGCTCAGAGAGAGGTTCCCCAGTCGAGGACTTGGTCCCCGTACATCTCTCCAACGAAGATCTGCCAAGAACTGTGGAGATCGGCTCACTGCTCGAACCCTAACTTTAAGCCCAAATCACTTATCTCTTGAGGGAACACGCTGACGTGTTCATCTGGTCCCATCGGGACATGTCTGTCATTGACCCAAGCACCATGGTCCATATGATAAATGTGGACCCCGACTACAGGCCAATACAACAAAAAAGGCAAGCCTTCGACGCAGAAGAGTACATGGCCATAGGAGAAGAGGTCAGCAAACTTCTCCAGGTCGACTTCATCGAGGAAGTACATTACCCCGACTGGCTCGCAAACGTCGTCGTTGAAAAGAAGGTCAACGGCAAGTGGAGGGTCTATGTGGATTTCACTAATTTGAACAGAGCATGTCCCAAAGACAGCTTTCCTTTGCCTCGAATCGACCAACTGGTCGACGCCACAATTAAGTATGCCCTCCTCAACTTCATGGACGCATACTCCGGCTATAATCAGATCAGCATGCACCAGCCCAACAAGCAGAAGACTATTTTCATCACCGACCATGACTTATATTATTACAGGGTGATGCCCTTTGGACTGAAGAACGCCGAGCCACATATCAAAGGTTGGTCAATAAAATGTTTTTTGAACAGATCGTGAAGACCATGGAAGTTTATGCCGATGACATGCTTGTCAAGAGCACTGAAGCAACAGACCACATGGTCGACCTAAGAGAGATGTTTGGCATCTTGAGGAAATATAGAATGAAACTCAACCCAAGCAAGTGCACCGTCGAGGTTAGCTCAGGAAAATTCTTGGGTTTCATGGTCCACTAATGGGGAATTGAAGCCAACCTCAACAAGATCTGAGCTCTTATGGAGACGAGCTCGACAAGTACAACAAAAGAAATCCAGCGCCTCATAAGTTGGGTGGTGGCACTGAACAGATTCATTTCCAAAATGACAGACAAGTGCCTGCCCTTTTTCAAGCAGCTAAGGGGCAACAAGAAGCCAACGTGGACTGAAGAGTGCGAGCAAGCATTAGCTTAAAAGGAACCTTAGATCCTCACCGCTACTCTCTAAACCACTACCCGAGGAGGAGCTGATGTTGTACCTGACTATCTTGCCAAGAACAGTTAGCTCGACCTTTATTAGGGAAGAAGAGGGCACCCAATAGCCTTATTACTATGTGAGTCATGCTATGGTCGAGGCCAAGATGAGCTATCTAGAAATTGAGAAACTAGTGCTGGCCTTGATCACATCATCATGACGGCTGAGGTCGTACTTCCAGGCCCACACGATAGTCATCCTAACCAATCAACCCCTCCGACAAGTGCTACAGAAGCCAGAGGCATTAGGTTGGCTCGCCAAATGGGTGATTGAACTTGGCAAGTTCAACATTCAGTACCTCCCTTGGACATCCATCAAAGGACAAGCTGTCGCGGACTTCATTGCCGAATTCACCTATCTGACAAGTAGTCAACCCGAGGATGAAGAGAATAAAGAGGATTCTCTGAGACGATGTGTTTAGATTCTTCTTCCTTGTCTTCCACACCCAAGGTGTTGATCTCCTTCACCTCTTCAGGCTGTTGAATAACCTCTTAAACGATGGTGGGCTGTGCTTCATCTTTTCCTTCCATGGCCTTAACATCAGTCGACTCAGTAGATTCTTCAACGTGATCTTGGACAACCATAAAAGAATGCTCCTCCACTTTAAAAGTTTCAGGGGTCTTCCTATTTCTGTAGGGGTGACATACACACTGAGCTAGGGACCTATTGCGACCCTGCATCAATAAGATCTTCATCGTCGTTTAGGAAACGAACTAGCAGTCGTTGTTTCATCCACTGCCACAAGCGAATTGGCACCCTTAACTGTTGTATATGCTCGTGCTGAAGTTACCCCCACCAATTCGTGGTGTCGCCCTTCAAGATGAAGGCCACGAACGGAACCTTCCTCTCTTCAGGAGTGTGCATATAGCTGAAGTAGCGCTCAACTTCAACAAGCCAACCCTAGATGTGAATCTGGTTATTAAAGTTAGGGAGATCATTCATCCTCCTATAAGATCGATCTGTTGAGAGCGATTCATCTGGGGCAGCCCTACAATTTATCACCGAGGGCGCCCTACGAGTAACTTGTTTGCACGGTTCGGCTACCACGGAAGGCTGAACATCATGAGCATGGGGCAAAATTAGCTCATCCACAGCCTAGTTGAGGGTTGCCTGTAGCCCTTGCATAGTCAACTGACTCTCCCAATGGAGAGCTTCCATTCTCTCCGCAAGATAATTAATCCCTTGATTATCGTTAGTGGGGATTTTATCCATATCTTTGTAAAGAGACATCGGCCCGAGGGGTGTCTTCACTCTGATACCATTTGGTGCAGGCATGAATGTGGTGAGGTTGATCACCGTCTTCCTCATAGGATTACTCTAAATCTATGGAGCTTTCGGGACTCCTTAGTCGGACTTACTTGAATCCACGAGGGAAAACTTGAATCCACGAGAAAAAATTGAATAACTTTGAATTTAATTGAATAATAATAAGATTAATGACATTAAACGAGTTTAAACAACTATAAATAGAGAAAACTAAACCCTAAAAACCTTAATTGCGTAATAGAAAACTCAACCCGACCAGTTGGCCAGCCAAAGTTGGAAGTCAGTCGTCCGAAGTTGGAGGTCGGCCTTTCAAAATAGGCCCAAACCGCCTAGTGAGTTGGGGAAAAATTCAGCAGATAGATATAACCTATCGGCCGATCAACAATTCCTAATGGCCTAGATCCATTGGGAATCCTGACGGGAATCCAAAAGTTACAGAATTTCTGCCACTTTTCCTTGATATTTTTTCGATCCATTTGTGATAGGAATGTGGCTGGTCCTCACCCTTCACCAGAGGGGTCTCCTCCCTACATCAATATCATAGGAGATGGACTCCATATGTCAGAGTGCACATAATCCAACGGTCCCTTACTACTATGTTTCCCGATTTTAAATGACAATTTTGAATGTTTACCATATATGCAATGCTCACATACATTTAAATAAAAAATTTTAAAAGTAAAAATTAAGCTTGGATCTAGGAGTACCTTCATACCATGCTCGCTCATGTGGCCTAAGCTCGCATGCCACACATGTGCAGACATGGATTCCGCTACAAACACTGCAGCTACACTCGATATAGTATTTTTGATTAACCTGTAGAGATTGCCACTCTTTTATGCCTTCATAACGGTGAGTTCTCGCTCTGAAACTTTTAGGACACCATCATGGCTGGTGAAGTTGCATCTTAGTGCATCCATAGCAGCTAAAACAAATAATGTTTTCTTCAAATCTGAAATGTGCCTCACATCGGTCAAAGTATGCTCCACCCCTTTAAACATTTTGATGCGAACGGATCCAATTCCAAAAATCTACAAGCATGATCATTACCCATAAGAACCAGGCTACCATCATACTCGCTGCATATGGTGAAGCAACTCCGGTGAGGGGTCATGTGGTACGAAGTTCTCATATCCAAAATCCACTCCTGATAGAAGTGGTCCGTTTTGGACATCGATAATACATCACAACCATCCAAACCTTCACGGGATTTCGCTGAATTGGCATCTCTTGTAAAATTATCTGAATTCTTATCCTTCTAGGCTTTAGGGGACCAATAGTCCTTCATATGTTCACTTTTTCTCACAATTTCAGCACTTCATCTTGCCCTTGCCCTTAGACTTAGATCTCAATCGCGCTCCCGCTCAGAACTTCTTCCCCTAGCAACCAACACATTCGTAAAAGAACCCTGTCCACCATTCTTCTTTCTTAACTGCTTCGAATGAAGGGTTGAGATAACGGTTTCGACATCAATTGTCTCTCTACCGTTACACAGAGTGTCCATAAGATTCTCGTAGGACTCTAGAAGAGAATTTAATAGGCTTAAGGCTTGATCTTCCTTGTTGATCTTCACCTCCACACTTATCAATTTACAAAGTACCTTATTGAAGTTGTTGATGTGTTCATTAAGATTTGTCCATTTCACCATCTTCAAATTGTAGAACTGCTTCTTCAGACACAGACGATAGGAGAGAGATCTCTTCATGTAGAGACTCTCCAATTTCGCCCATAATCATGCGTTACTTGTCTCATAGATGACATTATATAAGACATCATTGGGTAAACACAATTGAATTGTGCTAATTACCTTTTGATCTAATTCATCCCACTCTCCATCGCTCATATTATTAAGACGCTTCATTTTTTCAAGGAGTACCTTCTATTACCCTTGCTGAATTAGAAGGGCTTTAATCTTCACCCTCCACAATTCAAAATTATAATTTACTTGTAAATTTCTCTGTTATGAACTTAACATTTGTCCCCTTTGATGCTATGTCTTCAGATTCAATCTGAAACTCCAACTTGATAACATGATTGCTTTGATACCATTTGTTGGGCACAGAAGCATCACCCAAACGTGACATAGACATGAATCAAACAAGCACAAAGATAGAAAATTTGAGCATGTATGGAGAACATGACGATTTACGTGAAAAATCCCTTCTGGGAAAAAACCATAGCACAAAGCGACAAACAATCTACTATGAAAATGAAATTACAAGAGATGATATCAACTTTCATGCAAAGTAGAAAACCCTAGCCTCCTTTAAAAACCTTTTAGAAAACGTTTAAGCTCTCTTAAAATAATCTTAATTCACCTAAACAAAGTTTATATAAACACCGTTATAGAATTAGAAACAAAATCACGTAATTACACAAAACTGTGCAAACTGTCAATAGGACCTTTGATAGGATCAAGTCCAATCAAGGGTCGTCGATAGGATCGAGGCTGCCTTTAATAGAATAGAAGAACGCCCCAAAATAGTCCAACGAACAAAGGGGAAAAATTGAGAATTTCTCAATAGTATTGAGCAGTCTATGAATCCTATTGAAAATCTCCTATTTAGCCAAGATTAAAGGCACCCAATTTCAACACACACCTTTTAAAAGTTTTTAAGTGGACGTCTCTATTTGAACCATTCCCACCTTATTTTCAGATCGGCTATATTTTTGGGCTCATGTCTGAAACCTAGGGTGGCACACTTGATGGATAGGGTGAATCTCACGCACATAAAATCGTCCCTCCAAGGAAACTCATGACTCCTATGGCCACACAGTTAAGCTGTCTTTGGGGGCGTTCCTACCTTTAACATGGGGAGAAGAAATTTGCGTAGGAAATCTACCCAATCCATTTGGTGTGCCACCCCAAGTTTGTCCTTGTTTCCAAAAAATCAAGCTAATTCAGTACTCAAGGGCATCTACACCTGGCAAAATTCAACCCGACCTGCTAACCTGACCCAGCTCGACCTGGTTTTTTCTAGTTTAGGGTTGGAAAATTTGACCCGAATTCAATTTTTGGGTTGACCCGATCCGACCCGAATTTTTATGGGTCGGGTTAGGGTTAAAGGTGACCCGACCCGACCCGAATCATATAGGGGTTAAGTAGATTTCACACACCCTGCTAAATGATGGACAGAGTGGATTTCACTTCTGATGAAAGTAGGCGCCATTTTTATTGGTTTTGAAAAACGGATGGACGGTGTTGATACATAATAAATACATAAAAGATGAGCCCACGGTAAGGGCCGCATTGTCTTAGGTGAGGCCGAGGTCTCACCTAATCCACTTCCGCTAGGACGTAGCTAGAGGGCGCATATCTGCTAGTCGCAGCAAAAGGATGGTTTCAAAGCTCTGTGGATCCCACCATGATGTATTTTTTTTATCCAGCCTGTCCATCCATTTTTCCATATGATTTTAAGGTACTAGCCCAAAAATGAGACATATATAAATCTCAGGTGGACCACACCACAAGAAAACGATGGAGATTGAACTTCCACAAGGATGTCCATGACAAATCCACTACGTCCATATGTTATTAAAGACAAAAATAGGACATGATTCTAAAAATTAGGCAGATTCAAAACTCGGGTGGGCCACACCAACAAAACAGTGGGAACACCAACGTCCACCGTCGAAACCTTCCTGGAGTTGACCATGATGTTTATGTGCCATCTAAACCGTTCAAAGAATTATTAACACTCAGATAAACTGTATGAAAAACTATCATCCTTATGCAAAACTTTTATCACCGCTAAGTGTTCAATACCCACTGTTTCGTGTGGTATGGCCCATCTGAGTTTTGGATCTGCATTATTTTTAAAATCATGTCCTACCGTGGTCTTCCAAAACAGATGGACGTAGTGGATTTGTCACGGACATCCCTGTGTATCCCACAGAGCCCCGGCCACAGGGATATCCCTGTGGCCGGGGTCATAGGCAATCCGCTCCCCAGTTGGGTGCTCGCCAGACTCTTTTCTAAAAAGAGAGATTTTCTCTCTCCTTTTCTAGCTTTAAGCTGATGAAATGAACAGTGTATGTCTCTACTTGGCGTGGCCCACCATTTGTGGCCATGTGTTTGGTCTGAGCCATCCATCATGTCCAACGCATAGGTATGACGAAACCCTAGGAAGTGGCCCTCGTTTCTATTCATTGTATGGTCTGCAGTGTGAAGCTGAAGTTAGGATGTTGAAATAAGTTTTGTGTTTTCAGCAATCTAGTTATCCATTGATTGTGATCGATGTGGGCCACCGTTAGATGATCTGAACCTTCCATCATGTCTGGGAGTCGAATCCAAGCTGATACCTATTAGGACCTCATGTTGAAAGTCTTGATCGGAGGCTAAAGTCCAGGCATAAAGTGTCGAGTGCGGCTGTTTATCTAAAACTTCTACTTTCCGTTTCTTCGATCTGTGACCCGCCTAAAGTTTGGATTTGACTTATATTGGAAACTCATGTCCTGATGAAGTTTGGAAAAACATATGGACTGAGTAGATCTCACAGATGAACCCTATGGCCCCACTTCCAGTGCATGCGTTTGCACTGGTGGAGGTGCACCAGCGGCGCACCATGTTAGTGCACTTTTCTGTGGCATACTAGTGCACCTTATTTGTCAATTACTTAGGTCAGTGAGTCCAGTGTCGGTTGAGCTTAATGAAGATGAAGATCGAAGAATTAAAACGGACCAACTGCATCAAGAAAGAAGAAATAGGTGAAAGTGATAAATTGGTGAGCCTTAACCTTGTACCTATAAAAAACTATAAACCTCTAGATGACCATGACCAATAGGCATACCCTTAGTAATCTTAGATTGGCCTTAGGTGTCCCAAAAGACCATCAAAAGAATGGCCAAAAGGTTGCATGATCTGCTGCACAATATAAACCCAACAACAGAAAAACATGCCTGGCCAGGCGCCCGACCAAGTGTCCATCAAGTGCCTGACCTAAGGAAAATCCGTCCAAGTGAGTTGGCCAGAAATCAGAAGGTCATCGAGCGCCCGACCATAACCTGTCCAGGTGCCCGACCAGTGCAAAAAATGTCCAACTTCATAGACCCATTCTGGACTGAATTTTGGATGCCCGACCAAAGTGACCACCGGGCACCCAACCAGTGAAAGTATGGTCATCAGGTGCCCGACCACACCTTGTCCGGGGCGCCCGACCAACTCCAAATCTGTCCAGCGACTAAATCTTTTTTATGGACTGAATTTCGGGCGCCCGACCATAAGTCCACCGGGCGCCCAACCCTGCATGAATCTGCCCGTTATTTGACCATTGAGAGAAACTTTATAAAAGCGGAGGGTTTAGTTTTAAGGCCTAGTGAGGAAATTTTGAGGAGATAGAAGCCACCATTGCTAAAGATCATTAGAGGCTCTTTTCCAAACCCATAACAAGTTATTCTCCTTGCGTTTCATCACAAGCTTGGGTCATTCAATGACAATATGAGAATAAACTTGTTCCCTCTTGATTCATAGGAGTTTAGATACCTTGATCATAGTTAAATTCCTTATCTAAACACCACCTACGAGTCCAAATAGGTGTATCCGTCTAGGAAACTCATTTCTTATCATTTGTACAGGTTTTACCATTCCTTAGCACCTTAGGCATCTCCAAAGGAGCATCACATGCAAGAGAGCTGATCTTGGAACTAAAGCCTTAGTAAATCAGTAGCATCAAAGATCGGGGGAGCACAAGGGGAACTGATTCAAGCACGTGAGAGCAAGAAGAAGTAACTCGAAGCAGTGCTACAAAGGGGCTCAATCTGACAAGTGAGTTATCTATTGTAAGAGTCCGTTTTCACTCTTTTCTTATGAGGAATTGAGTGTAGAGTTTGTTTGTCAAACTCGTATTCTAGGGTCATTTGCTGATCTTTGGTTTGTTTGTTAAGCCTAAAACTCTAGGGACATTAGCCGTTCCTTGGCCTGTTTGTCGGCCTAAAGACTAAGAGTTGTTTGGCACTCCTTGGCTCGTTTGCCGGACCTAAATTCAGGGACGTTTGCCGTTCCTTGGCACGTTTGGCGGGCCTAAACAAGTCTCTAAGGGGAGCCACCAACACGGGTGTGAATGTGTAGGTTGGGAGGAACTTGTAAACTCCTCGGTTGGGTGGATCCGATTTAAAACACCTTGGTTGGGAGGAACCAGATTTAAACTCCCCAGTGAATGCTGGTGTGCTCAAAGGGGTTGAGTACTTGAACCGGAAGTGGAGTAGACAAGTAGTAGGAACTTGATAGGCACATCCACACACGCAAGATGTACTTTCACTCCTCATGTAGTCTTGAGCTCATGTTGATCCATCATCTATAGTCTACTTGTGTTGTTTAGACTAGATTGTTTATTGCCTTAATCATTTGCTAGTCTATTAATTTGACTCACTTAGGCTTGGAAGCCGAAGTGTTCTTTCTTATTTAGTTTAATTTGTTAAAACTATTAAGTAGGCGAAAAGAATTTCAAAAGGTCCTAATCAACCCCCCTCTAGGACTTAGCCACAATTCTAGTTGCTTCTTAAGCTTCCGCACCCGTATGCGTAGGGTGTCGTGTAAGATTACCCGATGTAATTTCACACCAGACCTAGGCCTCAACCAATCAAGTGTTGCCCCGATAACTTCTCGAGAGAGGAAGGTTTCCTCCTTCCTTTCTGTTTCTCCCACCTGCGGGCATTTTTAATGGACGAGCGTCGGTGCGTGCCGTTGTGGCCCACCATCACAGACCACCTCAACGATTCGAGTAGTCCATCGTATAAGGCCTTTGATTCCTACCAGAAACCAATCATCACCACATGTGAATACACCCGTCCCTGAGCACAATTTCTAGTGCAAAGTGAGATGTGCGGAAATTTTTTTCCTGAAAATGGTAGTTCCGTTTCTGCCTGATAGATGGCAAATCTAAGAGATCTTTTCTCTCTTAATCAAAGTCGTTTGTTCAACAAATCCTAGCCATTCATTTTAGGGTAATCAGCGAATAAGGTGAGGCCTCTCATTCGGCCCTTCTCGCGATAGGCTTTCGTCTCCAACCACCTCTGCCCAAACTGGAAGGAGTGTGGGGGGAGAGAAGAGAATAACACACACACACACACACACACACACACACACACACACACACACAGAGAGAGAGAGAGAGAGAGAGTGGGTTGTTTGGCCCCAATTTCAGGGAAGGATCCTCCCTTCGTTTGTCATGGTTCCAACAAGCTTTGGGCCAGCCGTTGGGCCTAGTTGCTAGGTGGTTCCGGCCCAACCAAGTTTTGGTAGAAGCAAACCGAGTGGGTGTTTTTCACGCTTCTAAAATCGAGCCAGGACAACCATCGCCATGGTGCAGGCATCACTGGGCCAACCATTTGGCTATTAGCCATTTTAGGTAGCAATCTCAGCCATTGGAATGTCCAACTTGTCGGTTTTCCCCAAACCAAAAGCCTATCTGGTGGCTTGAAATCCATCCCAGGTTCAGCATCTTGATCTAGTTGGGGAATTGAATCTGAATCAAACATCAAATCTGCTCAGGATTCTTGATACATTCAAGTCCATTCGGTTTTACTTGAGAAGGTGATGATTTCTTCCCTTGGACTTTCCACCCATTTGTTGGTTGAGTAATAGTTTCTATTTTAATTATTGTTGTTAAATGGTTTATGCTAATAACACACTTAGTCATTATATGAGTTGAAACATGCTCAGTTTGTACTTGAGTTGATTATACCTATTGGTTATATAAATCGACATATTTAACTTGTGCTTAGCTCAAATACCTTGATGTTCATTTGAATAATTAATATAGATTCATGTTGTAATAAAGTCTCATTTTTTCCCCAACACACCACTTATTAGTGTGCCATGAAGTTCATTCAAATTTTAATTTTATTATTATGGAAATGTATAGCTTTTAACAATGAATTTTAATTTACCTTGCAGTGGTCTAATCATGTCAGCTTCACTGGATATTGATAATGATGATATTGAAGTTATTGAAAAAAAATTCTATAATCGAGGCAACATCCAAACGATCAAGAAAAAATCGTTCTAGTGTTTGGGATGAATTTGAAGTGATAGTGATTGGACAAGAGGGTAGGAAAAGAGCCAAATGTAATTATTGTGGTCAGCAATACATAGTTGAGGGTACCTATGAAACTACCAACCTAGAATGGCATTTGAAATCTTGTGTACAACGGACAAATAAAGACGTGTGACAAATGCTCTTGTCATCTACGAGTGGGTAAGCAAGTGACTCTTTAATTTTAAAACCCTCCAACCTTGATCAAGTTGTGTTTCGTGAGTTAATTGCGAAAGCTATAGTAAAACACAACTATCCATTTCAGATAGTGGAACATGATTGGATGAGAGACATTTTTACTTATCTTAACCATGATATCAAAAATATAACTCGCAACACGACAAAAGCTGATGTCTTGAAATTATATAAGAAACAAAAAAAGAAAGTTCAAGAATCGTTAAAAGAAATGCCTGGAAGGGTCAGTTTTACTTCAAATCTTTGGACCTCCATTACAACGGATGGATATATTTCCATCAGAGAACATTTTATTGACAAAGAATGGAAGTTACAGAAAATGATTTTGAATTTCAGAGCGATGGTACCTCCACATTCGGGTGTTGCTATTACTGAAGTAGTGCCTATGTTATTGAATGAGTGAGATATAGAAAAAAAATTATTTTCCATCACATTAGACAATGCTTTATCAAATGAGAGGTTTGTTGAATGTTACAAAAGTTAATTAATGCTAAAAAATGAACTATTATTGGATGATGAGTTCTTTTTTGTGCGTTGTTGTACACATATTATAAATCTTATAGTGTAAGATGGTTTGAAACAAATTGATGAAGCTGTTGTAAAAGTTTGAGAAACCATCAAGTATATCAAAAGCAGCCAAGTAAGGAAAAAAAAAGTTTGATGAGTGTGTTAAACAATTTTCTTCTCAAAGTAAAATGGAATTGCGTCAAGTTGTACCAACCAGGTGGAATTTAACATATTTAATGTTGGAGAGCGCAATTACACATCGCAAAGCAATATGTTATTTGAAGTTGAGTGATGTAACATGAAGTGGATGGTCATTGAAGAAATTGTAAAATTATTGAAGATTTTTTATAATGTTACAAATATGTTTTCGGGAACCAAATATCTAACGGTAAATTTATATTTTTATGGCATATGGCAAATTGAAATGTGCATTAATGAAGGGATGCAAAGTTCACGTGGATTCATTAAAACGATTGCATGACAGATGATGGACAAGTTTGATAAATATTGAGATGATTATAATATTCTATTTGTTATTGCTGTTGTTCTTGATCCTCGATATAAGATGAAGCTAGTTGAGTATTGTTATGTCAAGCTTTATGGTATTGATGATGCTGAGTCATATATATCACGCATTTGTAAGAAGTTAGATGAGCTTTATAAAGAATATGCACATCACTCTTCAACAGCCCCATCAAGTACACAGGACGTTCCCTTAGCTTCGAGTGCCAGTTTGAGTAGCTTTACTGATCCACTACAGGTATTTTTATTTAAAAGATTACCTTTTATGTTCATTATAATTTAATGCATTTATATTTTTATTTAATTAATACATATTTTATTTATATATAATGTAGGAATTTAAGAATTTTTCTAAGTCCACAAAGTCAAAGTCAGAATCAGATTTGTATTTCAACGAGCCTTTTTGTGAACAAGAAGACTTTAATATTTTAAAAGATTAGAAGCGAAGTCAATATCGTTACCCTCAACTTGCTGCGATGGCTTGAGATATATTGGCTATTCTTATTTCAATTGTTGCTTCCGAGTCAGCATTTAGCATTGGAGGGAAGGTCGTTGATCAAAATCGGAGTGTTCTTATATAAAAAAAATGTTGAAGCATTAATATGTACAAGAGATTGGTTGTATAGGTCAGAAGGTAACTAATTTCATTACCAAAATAAATTTTCTTTGATATTTTGTTAATGCATGAAATAAATTATTTTTTTTTTTTTCAAAATAGATAAACTGATTGATTATGATATTGATGAGGCGATAAGCATCGACGTATCTGAAGCACCATCCCATAACTCTAACGGCATTGATGCTTAAAGAGATATGCTTTAAATATGCACTCCATTCTCCATTTATTTCTCTTTCAATATTTGCGTAATAGAAATACTCTATAAAAAAAAAGGCCTTGATTTTTTTTTTTACATATAGGCACTTAGGTACCTATTAAACATAGATGGTTTGGTTTTCAATTGAATGCTAGTGTTATATGCATCTAGTTTAATCTACAAATTGGTTAGTTGATTATTAAAATGCGGGTCAACCCGACCCAACCCGGTTTAATTTGGGTTGGGTAAGGGTTGGGAAAATCGAACCTGCATTCGATTTGGGTCAGGTTAGGGTTGAGGTGGAAATGACCCGACCCAAACGGACCCAACCTGACCCGTTGCCACCTCTAAGTGCATCACTGTTAAAGTTTTTTAAAACACAGCAGAAAATAATTTTTTTTAAAGGTTTATATTAATTAACAAAGCCCTATGGGTCATCATTAGAAATTTTCAAGCTTCTATAATTAATCAAAATAGAGACTTTAGATCTGGCCATACCTATTAATCGTTGCAATCGAATACCGTTGGATGGCCGATGCTAGCTGTATCCTGAAAGCTAGAGGTTCTCTCCCAAATCTACGCCAAATGAGCGGAGAAGAAACGCCTATATGCAGAGCCTTGGAGCAGAGGTAGGGGCCGCACGCAAAGAAATGTTGGGCGAACAAATGTAGATATGTGATGGATGGATGGTTGGGCAGGTGATAGTGTTTTTAAAGGTTACAGACGAATGAAACGAAATTATTGCTGGTAGTGCTTTGTAAATTCTGTGCATATGGCTTTACAGAAACTGAGGAGACGAAGAGAAGAGAAGGTAAATCACTGAAATTAGAGCTGAGAAGAAGAGGAAGAGAAACTGCTGAGAAAAGATAAGGTAAATCACTGAAATTAGAGCTGAGAAGAAGAGGAAGAGAAACTGCTGAGAAAAGAGAAGGTAAATCACTTAAATTAGAGCTGAGAAGAAGAGGCAGAGAAACTGCTGAGAAAAGAGAGTAAGTCACTAGGAGATATTGAGTCGGACGCGGATTGCCTGCAAAAGCCAATCAGGCATCTCCTGTGCTCGGAATCTATGTGGGGCCCACCTTGATGTTTGTGAGAAATCTACGCCGTCCAACCGTTTTGTGAGATCATTTTAGTCGTTGCGACCAAAAAAGAACGGATCCAAGACTCAAGTAGGCCGCACTAAAGAAAAAGGTGGTAGGGAAATTCCCACCGTTGAAACATCTATGGGATCCACATTGATGTTTATATGCCATCCATACCGTTCATAATGTTATTCCTACTGAGATGAACTGAAAACACAAATATTATCCTGATTCAAAACTTCTGTGGCCCCATGAACATTTCAACGGTGGAAGTTCAATAGTCACGTTTTCAGCCCACTTAAGTCTTGGATCCCGGCAACACCTAGAATGATCTCAAAAAACGGTTGGACAGCGTAGATTTTTTCACAAACATCATGGTGAGCCCCAACCAGATTCCGAGCGCAGGAGATGCCTGCAGTCAATCCGCGTTGACTCCAAATTGTCTGCTTGGCTTTAACCAAATTTTTCTGTTTGCAGCACACATCAGTACAACAGGATTTTTCTGTTTGCCCACGCATTATTGGTCATTGAAGCCAAGCAGACGATCTGGATTCGGCGATATTCTTGTGTGCCACTAAGAACATTGAGGGGTCTCAAAACATGAACGAATTAGATGTGGTTAAAACATTCTGGTGGGCCCCACATGCCGACGTGTAGTTCAAGCTGGTAAAAATCGTTCATACTGGGTGAATTTCATGACATAAAAGAATAAAAGCAAAAGAAAAATTATGAGCCAACAGAGGGGAGCGGATTGCCTGTGACCTCTCTGTGCCCGTAGCTGTGTGGGGCCCATAGAGATGTCAGTGACAAATCCACTCCGTCCATCTGTTTTGTAAGACGACGTTAGGATATTATTATAAAAATAATGCAGATTCAAAACTCATGTGGGCCATAACACACGAAAAAGTGGGTATTGAACACTTAACGGTGAAAAAAGTTTTGCATCAGGCTAATATTTTTTTTTATTACAGTTTATCTGATTGTTAATAATTCTTTGAACCGTCCGGATGGCATTTAAACATCATGGTCAGCTCCAAGAAGGTTTCAATGGTGGATGTTAGTGTTCCCACTGTTTTGTTGGTGTGGCCCACCTGAGTTTTTAATCTATATGATTTTTTCTTTCCTGTCCTATTTTTGTCTTACAAAACATATGGACGGAGTGGATTTGTCACTGACATCTCTATGGGCGCCACACAGCTACGGCCACACACGCATCCTTTTCTTTCCCTCAAACGTGTCATTTCCCATCTGTGGAAAAATGGGCCTCAACGCAAGGATCACCAAAACCAGGATGGTCTGCTTATTAGTTGGGCTTCACCATCAGAATTGACGGTTCAGTCAAGGTACGTCTCATTTTATGGTTGTGGCCCACCTAATGAGCTAATTGGTCCAATTGTTTCCTTAAATGATGTTTATGGTGCAGCCCTCCTTTTTTACGGCTTGGATGATCCACACAAAATGATATGTTGGAAGAAAACAAATCATTGCACATAAACTTCACATAGGAGTTTTTGCATGTGAACATTTCTCAACCAGGAAACGTTTGAACAAATTAGCCCTATTTTTCTCCCGTGCGCCCCAAAATCAGGCTGATAGTCCGCGCCGCCATGGGATTAGTTGGGATGTGATGCTGACCATTAAAAGCCTTCCAGATTGTATTTGGGCCCTTCTGTGTTTTGCATATTTCATCTAATACATTCAGAGAATGCATCCATTCAGGATGAATGAAAATCCAAAAAATCATGCCATTCCAAAACTCAGATGGGCCACAAAATCTAATTTTAGAGGTTTTAGGCATGATTTTACAAGATGAGGCTCACCAGAGTTTTGGATCAACCTGAATTTCAAAAGCCAACAAGATTAGGTGGGGGCACACATGAAGGACGGATTAGATTAGGCCTGGCAACCGTCGTGTTGAACCGTGTTCGTGTCATGTCATGTTCATGTCGTGTTAAAATTTTGCTCATCCAAACCCGGCCTGTTAACTAACGGGTTGAAATTTAGAAATCCAAACCCATTTGTTAATTTAATGAGTTACCCCTTTAACCCGTTAGGCCAATCTACTCATCAAATGGCCATACTGTTGATGAAGACAACTAACAGTCTGACCCAACATGCAATTGTAGTCAACCTAATTGGCCCATTCTATCACAAAAAACATTAGGATTCACTAATGAGACAAGGAGGAATCATCTTTACATTGCAATATTGCATATGATGGAGCGCCAAGGTCATAGGTGGGCCATGGTTTGGTGATCTAGACCATTATGTTAACCAGTTAAACGGATTCGCGGGTGAAACATTGACCTGACCCGACCAGTTATGTTAATGGGTCAACCCGTTAGTGACCTGACATAATAAGGCTGGACCGACCCGACCGGTTATGTTAGCGGCTCTTAACGGGTCAACCCGTTAGTGACCCGACACGATAAGATAAGGCTGGACCCGAACACTGGTTTTTTCGTGCGGGTTTCGTGCGGATAAAGATAGTGTGTAATTTTACCGGGCCTAGATTAGATGTCACTAAAACATCACAATGAGCCCCCACAGGTGGGTTTGACCTGGCCTAAAAAATTGTTCATTTTGCCTCAGGTGCAGCTCAGCGCATAGATGAACGGATGATTGATATCTGCACTGTGGGTAGATGAGTTTATAACAATGGAAATAAAATACACCAGGGAAAGGTACCAAATTTCAGGTACCGTACCATTCTTTCAGCCAACATAATACTTGTGCAGAGCATCAGTACAGTGAAAACAGTACGTTTTATTGCGAAGATCATTGGCTATGAAATTTACGTTGGTCCACTCATCAGGTCCGTGACACCGTTGGAACCAATAGACAACCGTCAATCTGACTCAGCATAAAATTGCAGTGCACCTAGTGATTGGATCAGCGTGATTTTCGAGAATGGTCATTGATGTAGTGGAACCTACTATTTTAATGGTATTCAAACAGAAGCAAAATGTTGGGGAAAAGATGGTTCTGTACCGCAGCTTGGGGTACCTTTGGCTGTATGTGACCAGTTCTGCAGAGTAATAGCGGGCAAAGCGATGGTGAGAGTTCACCACTATTTTTTTGTTCGTCTCTTACATCCACTGCACACTTAGAAATTATAAAATTTAATCTAAACCATCCAAATTTCAGGGCCCATTGCAGAAGGAAAATAGCCCAAAATTCACATCATTAGAATGATCTTAACCATTTAATCAATGTTTATCAAACGGCCGGATTATCCTATGGTTAAGATAGTTGTGAATTTTGTGCTCGAGCCTATTCAAAAATATACTTTCTATACCTTGCATTCAGCTTAGTCTTGTGTTATTTGAAAATTCATACATAATTGTCATAATCACAACTACAAATAAATGAATAATTAACAAGTTTTTAGGACCATACTTCTCTAGGGATCGTACAATCTAGTGCACTTGTAGGAGAACGATTTACCAAGTAACAAGTCGTATTAATGCTTCCTCCAAAAAGTACTGTTCGAGTTTAGCTGAACTCAACATGCTCATTCCACAATCTATAAGAGTACAGTTCACACGTTTTGTAAATCCGTTCTGCTGTGGAGTACCAAGGATTGTGTAGTGCATCTCAATGCTATGTTCACTATAAAAATTCTTAAATTCTTTCGAAGTATATTATCATTCGTTATTAATTCTTAGACACTTAATTTTCTTTTCATTTTAATTTTCAACTAATGCTTTAAACTTGATAAAACAAGTAAAAGCATTACTTTTCCGTTTTTTAACATGTAAATCTATACTTTCTTAAAGAAATCGTCAATAAAGAAAATAAAGTACTTTGAACCTTCTAAGGATTTGACTAAAACCTCCCAAGTATTAGAATGAATTAAATTTAAAACATCCTTATTTTTTGTAGTGGATGAAGGAAAATGATCTCTATGAAGCTTTCCAAATAAGCGATCCCCACAAAAATATAAATTAATAAACTTTAAACCAGAAAGTAAATTTTAATCAAGAAGTATATTTAGTTTTTGCTTGCTCATGTGTACCAACCGCCTGTGCCAGATTGTAGTAGAGTCTGTCACGACATTAGCAACAATAGCATCGCTAAGTACAATATCTCTACGATATAAACTGCCCATTAAATCTCCTTTCACCACCACCATCGTCTCTTTAATAATCTTTAATCGACTCTTTTCACCAACAAATTTATAGCTATCTTCTTCAAACTTTCCTAATGACAAAAGAGTCTTCCATAGGTTTCATACATGACTCACACCATAAATGTACGCATGATACCATCAAACATAGTAATTTTGATATTCTGACATCTCCAACCCCTACAATTTTACATGTGATATCATCACTCATGAAAACTGTGCCGTCATCACATGGTTGATGTGTGTAGAAGTAGTCTATGTGTGAAGTCATATGGAACGAAGCACTCGAATCTAAGATCATTGATAGCTCAGATTCTCTCGTGAAAGCACTGCCAACAATAATTTCCCATCCTTAGATGAATTATCTGTCTCAACTAAATTTCATTGGGAACTCTTTGAATCTGATGCTTGATCATGCGAATCAAATTTGTAATTTTCCTAATTTACTTTCTTGAATCTATAATTTTTACATAAGTGACTATTCTTTTCATAATTGCAACACTTATCTATTTTGTGCCCTTTCAACTTAGATCTCGTCTAATTTTTACCACCGGTACTATTTTCAGTAGATATTCCTCTGACAATCATAGTATCACCAATAGATTCTCCATGTGTTTTTCTGTGTGACTCTCTTTAGTAAGCAATGTGGACACGACCGACTGCATAGTGAGATCTGAACCATTACTGAGATTCATAATCAAACCACCCCACAAATCTGACATCGAACTAAGCAGAAGTGCGACTTTTTCTTCATCGTCAGTTTTCACATTGACTATTGTCAATCTGCTGATTAGGATGTTAAATTCATTAAAGTGTTATCGCAAAGAGGATCCTTCATTCATCTCCAAGTTGTTCAGTTGCCGTTGGATAAATATCTTGTTCAACATCAATTTTCTTTCATATAGGTTTCACAATTTGTCCCACAAACCTTTTGCAGTGGTTTGATCAGACACGTTGAATAAAATCGTATCATCTAGAGTGAGAAGAAGGTCCGCCATGGCTAATTGATTTTTACCCTTGAATACCTCATATTTCATCTCTTCATACTTCTTTTCTTTTCTTTGAATCACAATTGCACATCCTTTCTTAACCAACACCGCGTTCATCTTGAGTTTCCACAACGCTTAATTAGATTCGTCGAACTTCAGCACCTCGAATCTGGTAGAACTTGATCTGGCTATTTGAAATACAATTGTAAAACAAAAACCAACACTGATCTTGTGTTAAAAGTTTTCTCAATCTTTGGCTTTAATACCAATTGTTACGGAAAAACACCCACACTTGATCAATGTCAGCGAGGCTAAACAAAAGCCAAAAGGTCAAACCAAAATAAGAAACAAGAAGCATAACGATATACATGGTTCAGTAAAATGCTTACTCCATGGGGTAGCAAAACAGAGCTTTTTTTTTTTTAATTAGAAATAAGAGAAATAAAAATATAAGGCTTACCTCTCTCGAACTCATACAAGGAATCACACACCAAAGAATACCCCAGAAGATGAATACAACGGAATAGAGTCATTCTCTCTACTAATGACCCTCAATAATATATAGACTACACCATGTGAGAGAGCACATTAAAAAAATATAGGAAATTCAGGATTCATCGTACATGGCCATATGTACAGACGAAGAGAGAGGGTGAGAACAACGTCTCCAAGTAGGACTCTGCCTTCACGTCCACCGCCACAACAACCTTGGCCTCACCCAAGACGGTGTGGGCCTTCTTGTGGGGCCCACTTGATGTCTATATTTTGTATCCATCCATTTTTACAGATCATTTTAATTCATTATCCAAAAAATGAAGCAAATACAATTAGAGGTGGGCAACGATCCGGGCCGGGCCGAGTTAGCCCTCGTTTGGTTTGACTTGTTTTTGTGCCACCCCAGTTTGTGGATTGGCTCGGTTTGGGTTTCGGGCCGACCCATGTAGCCCAAGTTTGGTTTGCTCTAGAAAAATTTGGTTCGAGCTGGGATCGATTTGGTAAAAAATTTCGAACTGGGTCAGGCCGAATTCGAACAGGTGGTGGCTCTTTTTTTTTATTTAAATAAAAAAGAATTTAAAAAGTTAGAAAAATAAATAAATAAAAAAATATCTTACTATATGATGTTTAACATCCTCTAAAGGAGTACAACTTCAAAATCGACATGTAAAAGCCTTTTTCAAACGAAAGTACACCGGCATAACTTTACGAGTGTAAGGAAATAGTGTCCATTCATGTCTGTATTATGTCTTATCCACGCCATCCATCTGGCTTTACGTATCATTTTCGAACATGATCCCAAAATGGAATCACATCACAAGAAACAATGTGCTTAGAATCTACGAGCCGAATCAAACCAAGCCGAATCAAACTAATCTTCAAGTCGAGCCGAGCCGAGCCGACCCAGTACCACCCTAGTTTGAGTTGGTTTTCTTTTTTAAACGAGCTTGACTCTAAGGCTTAGTTTGGTTTGACCTTCTATTCAAACCACAATCCAAGCCGAGCTTTTTTGAACCAATCAAAGCTGAGCTTTCGAGCTGGCTTGGTTTGTGCCTAACTCTAAATACAATAATCAGGTGGACCATACCATAGGAAACAATGGTTATCGAATATCTTACCATTAAAAATTTATTAGGGCATACTTTACTGTTTCTGTAGTAATTATTTGCCATTCAATATGTTGATAAGGTCACATAAGCCAGGATGAAGGGAAAACAACAAATATCAGCTCGATCCAAAACTTCTATGGCCCATTAATGGTTAATCAACACTGTTTCTTATGATATGCTCCACCTGATAATTGGATCTGTTTCCTTTTTAGGGATAATGTCTTAAAATGATCCTGAAAAATGGATGGACGACGTGGATAGAGAAACATACGTCAAGGTGGGCCCCATGGTAAGCGCCGCACCGTCTTGGGTGAGTCGGGGTCTCACCTAATCCACTCCCCAATTACACGGCGTCAAACAAAAGAAAGGCATAAGGGTGGGCCGCACCTAGCTAATTCCCGTTCTACGAAGTTCCTGCCAAAAGCTTTCAACCAATTCTGCTCCGCATTTCCATTCATCTTTAAATACACGGTGTAAACGAAAGAAAGGCATAAAGGTGGCCCCACCTAGCTAATTTCCGTTCCACGGAGTTTTCGCTCAGTCTGCTCTCCATTTTCATTCATTCACATTCAAATTCAAATTCAAATTCACGACGCGTCAAATGAAAGAAAGATATAAATGCGAGCCCCACCTAAATTCCATGGAGTTCCTGCAAAAGTCTTTCGCAGGCAAGCCGCGTCTCCCGCTCTCCGTTCCCATTTGCCTTCAAATACACGGCGTCAAACGAAAGAAATGATTCCGTTTACACCCAAATACAAAAGTTACCAACGGCCCATGTGTAAATCCATCTCTCCGGAAGTCTAGGTAGTGTTGGGTTCTATAGGACCGCTGTGATATATGTGTTTTATATCCGAATCCGGATCCTATGTTGAAAACGAGCAGTAAGATCCTGCTCGTCACTACTCTGATTGTTCCAGCTCAGCCTGACTGTGTCAGAGCTGATCTGCTCTGACACAGTCAGGATGATCGGGACCAATCAGGGCAGCAGCAGCAGAGGTTCTCTCGTTTTCAACAGAGGATCCGGACTCTTTATATCCAGGCCGTGCATCTGTATTGCCCAGCCATTGCCCAGCGATTGGTATGAGCCTAAAAATAAGTGATCCTAAGCTCAAGTGAATCGCACTATAGAGAAGATTTGGATGATGATACGCACCGTTGAAACCTTCATAGGTGTTTATTTGTCATTTAACGTGTTGGTAAGGTCACAAAGACCGTTGAAACATTCCTAGTTCCCACTGTAATGTTTATTTATCCTTTAACGTGTTGATAAGGTCACAAAGACTTAGACCCAGCAGCCATCGCTCACAATCGCTAACATTGTGATGTAACTAACAGGGGCCGGGGCGGGGGTTTACTAACAATGGGAGTGTGTGAACTACTAACCCATAAAAAATAATAATTAAAAAAATAAAAAAAGTCACAAAGATTAGACCCAGTAGCCATCGAACCTGTTGATAAGGTCGCAGAGACCTAGACGGCGACCACAAATATCAGATTGATCCAAAACTTTTGGAACCTCAAGATGTTTTTAATAATGGCCGTTCAATCACCACTATCTCCTGTTTCACTTTTGGGATCATGCCATAGAATGAGATGGCAAAACAAATGAACGGCCTGGATAAAACACAAATCGCGGTAAGCCCCACGGCACCCAACAGCACCCAATCTGCTGCCCATCTCTCCATAACACGTGGCAGTTTATATGCAATCAGGACTGCCCATCTAGTTCATTTACTTGTGGATATGGTAACTGATTTAGACCGTTTGATAGTAGATACGCTTGTAAACAAAACCATTTCAGAAAAGTGATGTAAATTGATGGGTAGAATCGTAAAATATAGATAATTTTTCCAAAACCCATCCGTCATGATCATTACTAGATGGACGGATTTGATTCATTTGTTACCTTGCCACGTGTACGGTCAAGAGAAGTATCTAGCGTATTCTGGAATCTACTGTATTACTTTCAAACGGTCAAAGTTCGAAGCGTAGACTTCACAGGTTTCGAGTCCTTGCACCTAATCTACTCCCATCGGATTGCCTACCGACGCTGATGGACCAAGGTGGCTACTTGACGGTGCTTTGTGGGCCCCAGCACGATGTATTTTTTTTATCCATACCATCAATCCATTTTGGATAATTATTACAGGGAAAGAGATAAACAATGAGGGATATCCAAGTCTCAGGTGGACCCTAACACATGAAAACAATGGTGATTGAACTTCCACCATTAAAAACATCCTAAGGCCTATTGTAATGTTTGTTTTCCATCCAACATGTTCATAAGATCACACAAACATGGATGAAGGGAAAATACAAATATCAGATTGATCCAAAACTTATGTGGCCCCTAAAATGTTTTTAATAGCTGAATACCACTGTCTCTTATAGTATGGTCCACCTGAGGTTTAGATCTGTTTCATTTTTTGGATTAAGCCTAAAATGAGTTTTCAAAATGGCGGGACGGAGTGGATGCAAGTCCAATACATTTAGGTGGGCCTCACATGGTGAAACACACCATGTTGGATGAGAGACAAGCCACAGCTAATTCATTTTCTTCTCTCTCCAATGTAAATGCTAGGTGATGTGACGTGATGTGAAACGAGGTATCTAATCCTACTACGTTGGGCCCACTGTAATGCTTGTGAGAAATCCACTCCATTCATCCGTTTTGGAATATCATTTCTAAGAGGGATTTATAAAGTGGCCTAATTGATCAAGAGCTTTTGCTACCCACAAATGTTTAAATGGTGCCCGTATAATCTCTAAAATTTTCTTTTGTGTGGCCCACTTGAGCTTCGGCTAAGCCTCATTTTTTGTCTCATGCCATAAAATAATTTGACAAAATATGTGAATGGGTTTGATTTCTCACAAACACAATAGTCGGCCCTGTGTATCTTGAGATCCAAGAACACTGACCGCCCCTCCCTCTGATGTTACGTGTCTTGAATGAACGGTATTTTAGTCTTTTACAAAAAAAAAAAAAAAAGGTTTCTAAATGATAAGCAATTACAACGGCAAGTGACGCCAGGCGGTCAAATCGATTACGGAGCTAAGGGGTAAGGGTATTACTTTAAATAACTTAAAAGTAAATGGGTTTTTGTAATTTCGATGGAAGATAAGTGGGTTAGTAAAAGGCTAAACAAAAAAAGGGGAAAAAAAAAAGAGAAAAAAGATACTTCATTAATGTAAAGCACAAAGGAGAATGGTTGTACCATAACTTATTGTTGGACCCGGATTGCGTAGTGCACCATACACCAGCTCCTTCCCTGGTGCATGGACGTGGCAGACACAGAAGACGTCGTCAGTCCTTGATTTTCGGGATGTACGAATGACAGAGAGAAACGTCGTTTCTCCCGTTAACGGACGAGCAGTCCTCGGCCGAAATTAAAAAAGGTGGGAAAGAGGGGGAAAAAAAATCTTTTTCATTCTCCTTGGCGCCGTCCCTTTTTTCGTCTTTCCTTTCCCGCGTGCGCCCAACCCCTGTGTCCAACACTCAATCCCAACATCTCAGACACTTCCGGTCTCTCTCGCCGATCGTCGTGGTGCCATCACGGGGTTGTCATCACTTCCCCTATCTTTCCATCAAGGAACGAGGTCTCTCTCTACCTCTCTCTCTTCCTTTTTTTCCCTTGTTTAATTGCACTAATTTTCTGGTGATTGCGATTCAATGATGAGGAATCCAGAATGCATTCCACTGCCAAAAAGATTAACTTGCAAAGATTGATGTTAAGGTATTTTTTTCATAAAAAAAAAATACGATGACACGATGGCAACGAGAGATTGTTTTTCGTCAGTTCAACAAATTTTTTTTTTTTTTTTGACATCTTCTCTACCTTTTGATTTCATTTTTACAAACAGGTTTTTTGGGTTGCTTTGACTTCCTTTTATATAAAATATTTCATCACAAAAAAAAAAAAACTAGAGTTTGTAAATTTATAATGTTGATGATCTTTTCAATTTTGGGAAAAATCAATCTCTACGAAATGTTGTTGTCACTATATCATTTAAGGAAAATGCTTTAAAGAAAATATGAAAAAATAAATGCCGATCATCTCAATCATAGGGTTTATGCCAATTTGTCTCTTGTTTCATTGAGCAAAACCACAAAAAATGTGAAGAACAACCAAACAAGATAAAACTATCTTCAGATTTTATTTTTTATTTTCAGAAATATTTACTCAGACAAAGGGAAAGAATCCCCTATAGTTGGGCAGATAATTCCACCTTTATCAAATAAGGGCCAATGAGGGCTTTTTTTTTTTTTTTTTTATATGGGTTAGTCATGCAATGCACACACCCCGCTAGATGCACAACGCACCCACCCGGTCAGTCACCCAATGCTCCCACCCACTGCTGGGGTTAGTGGGTTTTGAACTCGAGACCAGCAGTTGAAACGCCTAGGCATCTACCAGCTGGGCTAGCGGGCGATCCCCAAGGGCTAATAAGGGCTAATGGAACATTTATGCCTTTTTGAAAATAATGTAATGCTGTTTACATGCCCATTTTTCTTAGCTTCCAATCATACCCTAGACTTCTTGATTACAATCCCTAAACCGCTTAAGGAATTTATTATTATTATTATTATTATTATTATTATTATTTGTAAAAAAATGTTTACTAAGAAAGAAAGACACCACAAGATAAAGGGAAAAAGAACCCCAATAAGAAGGCAAAAAAATCCACCATTATCAGCTAGAAATTCTATGCCACTCTGAAAACAACGCAGTGCTACTTACATTCCTCCTTACCTTCCAATCATACACTAAACTTCTAGATTACAATCCTTGAACCTAGGGGTGTCAATGGGCCGGGCTCGGACCTATAAAAATCAGAATTTTGAACTGTTTTGGGCTAGGCCGTTTGGTTGGCCCTATTCAAAATTTTGATTTTATAAGCCCGAGCCCAGTCCATTAACACCCCTACCATAACCATATGCTGCCATCTCACATGATGCTAACTCCTAGATATTTTTTTTAATATTAGATTACCATATATTAAAGAAAGTCCCCATAAATATTTCATAGGCATGCACTTCTCACACCTATGAAAGTCAATCCCAATAGAGAACTACTTTATTTGGATTTATTATAATGATTGAGAAACTGAAGAGTATACAAATGAAAGAAAATACCCGAGTTCATGTAGAAAAGTATACAGTCCAATCTCTATAACAAACTTGAGTGGCTCTCATTAAAATGATATGTAAGCACAATTTGTTATAGTTATTTGATTGAAAAGCTTATTCGATATGGATTCTTAAACTGTCCAATAGAGCTGAACACTATCCAAGCCAGATCAAAATGAACCTCATTTAAAAAAAAAAAAAAAAACCTCAAACCAGGGTAGTATCGGCTCAACTCGGCTTGATTCAGCTTGGTTTGATTCAGCTCGTAGATTGAATGCACATTGTTTCCTCCTGTGGTGTGATCTACTTGAGCTTTGATATGATTCAATTTTGGGATCATGTCCTAAAATGATATGTAAAAATGGATGGACGGCATGGATAATACATAATATATACACATGAATGCACACTGTTTCTTGTGGTTTGGTCCACTTGCTCTTTAGTTATGATTCAATTTTGGATCATGTACGATAATGATATGTTAAAACGGATGTACGACGTGGATATATATATATATATATATATATATATATATATATATATATATATATATATATATATATAATGGTGGGCCCACAAAGTTTGCTCAGTACACTAAAGCATTATTCGAATTGGGTAGTGACCTCAACACCCGCCACGTAGTGTTAAAGCTCTGTGGGTCCCACCATGGTATGTGTTTTATCTAACTATCATCAAATTTTCTAGCTTATTTTATGGTATGAGACAAAAAATAAGTAAGATTCAAACCTCCGGTAGACCACAACACAAGATCCAAACTTGTTGGGGGATAGAAGTTTCATCTACTATTTTCCTGTGATGGGGCCCACTTCAATGTATGTGATGCATAGCCACGCTGCCCCCATCCATTTTTCCCGCTTATTTTATGGCTCGGTTCGAGTCAGATATTTTATGGCTCGGTTCGGCTCGGATATTTGGACCAAACCAAAGCCAAGTTCAAGCTCGTATAATCTGGACCAAACCAAGCTTAAACAATAGGTATAGGCTCGATGCTCGGCTCATGTGAAGCTCGAATAGGGGGTGTCACATAAACAAGCCAAGCCAAACTTGGGTCAAAATCGATTCGGCTTGGCTCGTGTACAGCTCTACTATCCAATTTGTGGACAGGTCAATAGTATATCATGTACCTAGGATGTTCTCTACACGATTAGATGCAATTTAAGATTTACTGCACCAGCCCTTATGTTCTCCGAATATATGGTTATCTATTGATTGATTGCCTTCTAATGTCTGTTGCTTTTGTAGGTCAACAGGCGAAATGGATGGTAATACCTTAGAGAGCCTACCATTTTCTCAGTCGTGTCAAAGATTAGATTTGAATGCTGAAATAAATGATCAAGGAGCAAGCCAACAATTATTGGAGAGCCTATCATTTTCCCAGCCATGTCAGAGATTAGATTTGAATCTTGAAATAGATGATCAAGGAACAAGCCAACAATTATTGGAGAGTTTACTGTTTTCTCAACCATGTCGAAGATTATATTTGGATACTGAAATAGATGATCAAGGATCGAGCCAACAATTATTAAAGAGTTTGCATTTTTCTCAACCGTATCAGAGATTATGTTTTGATGCTGAAATAGATGATCAAGGAACAAGCACACAATTATTGGAGATTTTACCATTGTCTCAACCACGTCGAAGATTAGATTTTGATACTCAAATAGATGACGAAGGGACAAGACCAGATTTAAGGATAGATATAGACGAGAATTTAGATGAAGTGCCAAAAGTAGGAATGGAGTTTATGTCTGACGAGAGTGCATATAAGTTTTACAATATGTACGCTAGGAATATAGGGTTCAGTGCTCGAAGGGGATGCGTAAATAAATCTGATGATGGTAAAATCATAGTTGCCAGAATATTTTGTTGTTCTAAAGAAGGTCATAGAAGTGAAAAGAAAAAAACAACCAGCCAAAGTTTACTCGACCGATTGCAAGAACTCAATGTCTAGCAAGCATGAAGATTAGGCTTCAAAAGAATGGAAAATATAGCGTGACTGAGTTTGTAGCAGAGCATAACCATGAAGTTATTACACTAACGAAGGTGCACATGTTAAGGTCACATAGAGGCATGACTGATGTTCAAAAAGCTGCAGTGGATATAACGAAAGCTTCAGGAATAAACTCAAAAGAAGGTATGGAATTATTAAGTAGACAATCTGGAGGCCTGAAAATTTTGGGTTTCTCACGTGTTGATTATTAAAATTACTTACAAAAGAGACGAATGAAAGAGATGGAGAAGGGTGATGCAGGAGCCGTTCTTGAATACTTTCAGAAAATGCAAGTGGATAATCCATCTTTCTTCTATGCGATACAACTTGACGAAGATGATCAGATGACAAATATATTCTGGGCGGATGCAAAGTCAATAATGGACTATAGTGTGTTTGGAGACATCATTTCCTTCGATACCACATATAGAATAAATAGTTATGGACGACCGTTTGCTCCATTTATCGGGGTAAATCATCATAAGCAAACTATTCTATTTGGTGCGGCGTTGCTATACGATGAAACAATTGAATCTTTCAAATGGCTATTTCAAACATTTTTAAGTGCAATGTCTGGAAAACAACCAATGACAATCTTAACAGACCAAGATGCTGCGATGGCCAATGCAATAGCTTTAGTGATGCTAGGAACACATCATCGTTTATGCATTTGGCATATCTACCAAAATGCTACAAAGCACCTTAGCAATGTGTTTAAAGGTTCAAGAAGTTTCAATCATGATTTTAATAGGTGTGTATATGGTTATGAGGAGGAGGAAGAGTTTATAAATGTATGGATTAATATGCTCGAAAAGTATGGATTAACTGAAAACAAGTGGTTAAATGATTTATTTAAGGAAAAAGAAAAATGGGCATTGGTTAATGGAAGAAATACATTCTGCGCAGGTATGGTGAGTACGCAACGAAGTGAGAGTATGAATCATGTGTTGAAAACATATCTAAAGTCTAAATATAATTTGTTGTGTTTCTTCCATCATTACGACAGATTATTGGTTGATCTGCGATATAAGGAGAACGAAGCTGACTTCCAAATGAGGCACAGTTCCCCTGTAATGTTTCTTGATGTGGAAATGTTACAAGAAGCGATAAAGGTGTACACTCCAGAAGTGTTTGCATTATTTCAAGAAGAGTATAAGAAATTAGTAGTCATTCAATTTATAAATGTGGTGAGTTTGGCACAGTTACTGAGTATCGTCTTATCTACAACAAAAAAGATGAAGGATGTACTGTTAAATTCGACGCATCAGATAGTAGTGTGAGTTGTAGCTGCAAGAAATTTGAATTTACGGGGATATTATGTAGTCATGCATTAAAAGTTCTGGATTTTTATAACATAAAGGTGCTCGATACCCGTTATATCTTAAAAAGATGGCAAAGAGATGCAAATACAGGTTTTGATAGAGATCGAACTGAATTATCAATGCAGGAGCGCAATATCGATTCAAGTAAACATTACAAATTTTTTTGTTAAAAGCTTCATAAACTTGCGGCAATTGCCGAGGAACATGAAGACCTCTTCAAATTCGCCGATAGATATACAGATAAGTTTCATGATGAATTGATGGAACGTAAAAAAGGGTTGAAGGAACCACCACAAAAGTCACATCAAGTTGTTGAACATTCAATCCTTGAGCCTGTTGTAAGTGTAGATGTTGAACGCGCATGCTCTAAGTCGACTGAAATTATTCATACCAACGATGCACGTGATGAGCAAGCTGAAAGTGTAGATAGAGAAAGCGCACACCTTGAGCCGAACGAACAACAAGCTATTGTTGTTGAAACTCAATGTTCACAAACGGTAACTGGGATTAAAGTAAAGCCTAGGGTTGGAGGCAGCCGTCGTGACTATATAAATCCCCTAGATAAATCAAGGAAGAAAAGATCCCAAATTGAATCTGTTCACTCACAGAAAAATCAAGAGAAACAGGAAATGACCCAAGCACCGAACAAAACGCACCTTGCTTCATTTCAACCTTCACATCATTCATGTACATTACGTGCATCTAGTCTTTTCAATTAGGTATTGGTGAGGTTTTGTTTACTAATGTTTGTTATGTTACATGCATGTTATAGTTCCTGAACCTAGTGGATTAGCAACTACACCCTTGGTTCAATGTGGCTATGAAGTACCTACTGCTAGTACATTTGGACAAAACATCTTCAACATTGAAACTCAAGTAAAGGTGAGTTTTAATTTTATACTTTGATAATAGTAGATGTAATATTCATATAAATTGCCCTTATTGAAGTTTCCCTTATTATATTTTTTTCTACTAGAATCCAATGGTTGCTAAACCAAGTCATGTGATGATATCCACTCTTGGTCGTAGTGGGTTAGTAACTACACCATTGGCTCAATGTGTGTATGAAATACCTAATGCTAGCACAGCTGAACAAAACATATTCAACATCGGAACTCAAGTACAGGTGAGATTTAATCTTGTCCGTTGATAATAGTAGTTGTAGTATTCATATAGCTTATGCTCATTGAAGTTTTGCTTATTGTGGTTTTTATCTACTAGAATTTAATTGCTGTCAAATCGAGTCATGTTAGGATATCCATTGCCAGTCCTAGTGGGTCAACAAATGCATCATTGGCTCAATGTTGGTATGAAGTACCTAATGCTAGCATGTTTGAACAAAGGATCTTTAACATCGCAGCTCAGGTAGAGGGATATTTAAATTTGTATATTGGTAATAGTAGATGCATTGTTCATATACCTTGCGCTCATTGAAGTTTCACTTATTGTGTTTTTTGGCTACTAGAATTCGATTATAGTCAGACCAAGTCATTTCAAGATGTCCACTCCTACTTCCAGTGGGTCAGCAAATGCATCATTGGCTCAAAGTGGGTATGAAGTACCTAATGCTAACATTTTGAAACAAAACATGTTCAACATCGGAACTCAGGTAGCGGTGAGATTTATTATTATACATTGATAATAGTATATGTAATATTCATATATATTGTGCTCATTGAAGTTTTCGATAATTGTGTTTTTTTCTCTACTAGAATTCGATTATTGCTAGACCAACTCGTTTCGGGATATCCACTCCCGGTCCTAGTGGATCAATGAGTGGACTTTTGGCTACACGTGGCTACCAACCAAGCATTAACTTGTACCAAGAAATTCGTAAGAGCAACCCACAATTACCGCATTTGTATCAACAATCATTTACAGGAAGCGTTGTGTTTGCTCAGGTGAAACCAACCATCAATATGTATGCGTTACAATATATTTTAAATTGTTTGAGTCTCAATATTGTGAAACGTTTTATTTATTAACATATGAAATATCATATGCAGTCATCAAATACGCCATCCGACATCAATCAATCGTTGGGGTGTGAAGACCACAACGTGTGACAAAAAAAAAAGATCTTTTTGTCAAAGGTGAGCGTATTTTTTAACTTTTTGAGAGGATCCCAAATAATTAACTTTTTGTCGATTTTTTACTCAAATTTGTTGTTAACAATCATATGCCTGTTTATAGTGGATTGTACGTTTCAAAATATCATTATGCTTTTTATATCTTTTTTACGAAACTTTCTTTTCTAATGTTTTAGCCATACATCGCTTATGCATTTGCAGATATTTAGTTAGACCACAAGTCTGCAAGCTTAATGAAGTAGATCTGGCTGAAAGTGGCTTTGTTTTGGGAGGCTCATGTTGCAATTTTGGCGTTCTCCTTTTTGGCGGGCCATGTATTGGGTGTTGCCTGGGTGGAATCCATGTTTTTGTGATACCTGGGCACAAGTCTACGGTTATTGATGATGTTTTGCAGGCCCATTATTCTCCCTTCTTCAGCTTAGTGTTTTCTGCTCTACTGGCAAAGCTGTCCAATCCTCATTGGAAGATTTCCTCATGTTGCTGGTGGTGGGTGATCATTTTGAAGATGGATGTATGCGGCCAATGCTTGGTGTCCAAAGGCGTTTCAGGTATTTTGGGCAGATGCAATGTAATTGATGGCAACTACTAAAAAGGTGTGTTGCATCTGGGCTTATCTGCAGGTATGAGCCAAAGTTGGGTCGGTATTGGATGGTTATGGCAGGTGGTTTTCATGTGGAGGTTTTGTGATGCATGGGTTGGAGGTGGTGGCATAGCCTATTATGTTCAGTCCATGGCTAGAGTTGTTATGTCAGGGGGCCCGGTCCCTCATCTGCTTTAAGAGTGCAATGGCTTTCTTATGTGATGATGTCATGTTTTGTGATGCAATGGCTTTTTGTACATTTTAAGTTTTTTATGTGAGTATGCAATAGGTGAGGCCCGTCCTTTTTGGGGAGCCCGCCTGAATTCATGTACAGCTTTTTTGCAAAGATTAACAAAGATACATGTGATGTGATACCACCTTTCCCAAGATAAGAAAAAAAGAAAGAAGAAACAAAGGGGAAAAAATCATAGAAAGTTATAGCTTGTAAAGTTCCTCCAAGGAGGAAATTTTGAATTACAGTTTGCAGTTACTTTTTTGAGGAAATTTTAATTTGTCTTGTTTTAGTTTGAAAGCAGGTTCATTGGTGTTATTGAATCCCAATCAAAGGATTGACCATTATGAATGAGTGGTTAAAATTAAATTTTTCGGTAGTTATGAATGAGTAGTTAATTTTTAAATTTTTTTTATTTTTATTTTTTGAGTTAGTCATGCAATCCACACGCATGCTGTTAGATGCGCAATGCACCCACCCGATCAGTCACAAGATGCTCCCACCCACTGGTGGGGTTAGTGGGTTTAAAACTCGAGACCAGTAGTTGAAACGCCCAGCCGTCTCCCAGCTAGGCTAGCAGGCGATCCCGAATGAGTAGCGGACCATAGAAACTATCCCAAAAGAGTAGCGGACCATATTGTGCGTGGCACAAAAATGTTGCCTATATGCCATGAATCAGAGACGTGCCCCACCCAGCTGGGCTAGCAGGCGATCCCGAATGAGTAGCGGACCATAGAAACTATCCCAAAAGAGTAGCGGACCATATTGTGCGTGGCACAAAAATGTTGCCTATATGCCATGAATCAGAGACGTGCCCCACCAGGATGAATAACCAATAAACAATTAGAAGTCATCTACCTCATTGCGGCACCTAACAAGCTGTTGTAATGGATAGCCTATGTTTGTTGGATGCCCTTCAACCTCTCAGGGATTGAAAGTGTCCATCTATGCAATTTATGTTTGGATCCTTTTTATTGATCCACATCATCACATAGGTCTACAACCTAGTCATATCCTCGGTGCAACCTCATCACACTTCAATGCAACCCAATCACACTGACGTCATGCCGTATGATGTGGACCAATGAATAGGCTCAATATAAATTGCTCGTGTAGTGAATATCACATGTACAAGCTTAAGATCTTAAATGGAATGGAACCCACTTCAATGATTCACTTTATTGCATTATATTGTCATAATTCAATCGGACCCATTCTTGCTCGGTCGGGAGCCCGGACATAGTTTAAATTGGGCACCCGATATTACATAATATTGTACATTTTTTGACCAGGTCGGGCGCCTGGTACTCGATGGGGTCGGGTGCCCGGAATTATTCAAGAATTTCATTGATCCACACTGGACAAGTATTTCACTGGTCGGGCAGTCGGGCGCCCTATTGTCATACTGATTTTCATAAAGTGCTCCTGGACAAATCTTCCATACGTCGGGCGCCCGGAAAACCTTTCACACCATGCACCAAACTTCTTCAGGTGGTCGTGCGTCCGGAAGAACAATGGCCGGGCGCCCGGTGCTCAATCACCAGGATTTTCGTAAGGTCAGATTTCTGGTTTCTTTCCGGCAAACGGAGTATGGGCCATTACATACAAGTCCAAGCTGATCTTTTGGACTAACCTCTATGGCCTGGGAGATAATGGAAATGCCATTTATGCAACGGCCATGTAGATGACAGGGGTTTTCAAAGTTATGTGGAGTGTGATTGAGAGGGTTGGTTAAGAATGAAGATATCTTCGTAGATCTTCAAATCTCAAACTCTGAAACCAAAATCTTAACTTTTCAGGTGGTTTCTTCAACTCGAATGACTAAAGAATACTTAGCTGATTGAGCCCCTTGATGATGCCTTCCGTTGAAGAAGCTTCGGCTTGCACAAACGATACCTTCTTCAACTCCCTCGATCAGCAACCTTGCTACGAATGTCTTCTTGTAGGTTTGAAGGCGAGGGATTAGGTTTTGGTTGAAAATTCCTTAAATGATACGGCTTTAAAGGGTAGAGAAGGGTTTCATCAAGATCTTCATTAATGGCAATAATGACTACAGGATACAGCTAGTAGAGATTAGGTTAAGAGCCATTAATGAGGGCTTCAGTTCAAGATCTTAACGAGCTTTGAATGCTCAAAGAGAGTTTGTAACAACTACGATTGAACAATGAAGTCAAGGATTAGAACCTTGAGAAGAGAGGATTTGGCTAAGGATAATCACACACTCAAAGGAAGGCTCCATTTTTCATAGGAGGTTTTTGTCGAAATGAATAGTTAAATAAATGTGGAACCAATGGGCCAAAATGGCAAGTTCGGGTGCCCAGACACATGGTCCAAAAAACTTATTCAGCAACATTCGGGCGCCCGGTGAACTCTGGGTCGGGCGCCCCATATTCAGACCGCCCAGAAAGAAATGGACTATGGACGGTTTCTTGCTTGGTCAGGCGCACGGACACAGTTGCAGTCGGGCGCCAGAAATTCTCTTCATATTTCAGATGGTCCTCACTGGACAATTTTCAACCATGTCGGCCGCCTGAAAGCAGTTCGAATCGGGCACCCGGTATAGACCGAATTTTCAAAAAAAATCTTTCGACCTGTTTTTCACAGTCCGGGCGCTCGGGAACAGTTTTAGTCAGGCGCCCGATATTATCATGAATATGTTTATATGTTGCTGGACCCGATTGCTATAGGTCGGGCGGCCGGACACAATTTCATTCGGCCGCCCGATATTCATATCTATGCTGGTGGACAACTTTTGCATGGGTCGGGCGCCCGGACAAGTATGGGTCGGGTGCCTAGACAACTTTGGGTCAGGCTGGACTTGTCTTCAGGTCGTCGGGCGACCAGACACACATTCGCCGGGCGCCCGATGCTCAATTTGCAGGATTTTCAAGGCTCTGTTTTTTGGATTATTTCCTACAAATGGACTATTGGCCAATACATACCACGTCCAAGCTAATCTTTTGGTCTACCACTATGCCTTGGGAGATAATGGAAATGCCTTTTAAGCGACGGGCCATCTAGAGGACATGGCCTTAGAGAGTTATGTGGATCTACGGTTGAGAGGGTTGGTTTTGGATGAAGATATCTTCGTAGAACTTCTGAGTTGATCAGCCGAAGATCTTCAAGGCTTCAATCTTCAGCGTCTTCTAGGCTCATCAGTCGTGACGACTTAACCAACAAGATAATTGACAAACATGGGTACTTACAATCCCCCCCCCCCCCCCCCCCCCCTTGTCAATTACTCCACGAAACCAACCTAAGTGTCATGGACCGGAACCAATGACAATCCTAGACTCAAAAACCCAAAATACATCATTTACATGTCATCAACAGCTTTTTACATTCATTCATTGGAAGAAAATAGACATGTACATACATAATTTACAGACACTTGGCTTCAATTCCTCCCCTTAAGTTCCTGCACACCAAAGACCGCCAAAAAGATAACAACCGTAATTGGTGGGATTCTTCTCCCCTTTTTTTTAGTCAATGACAAAGGGTTAGCGCATTTAGGTTGGTTTAGGAAGAAGGAAAAGTAAACAAAATGGACATAAGGACATATACATGTATAAAGCATGTTAAAACAGAGGGCTACTAGCCCAAGCAACCATTCTCCCCACGTGATGTATATCATGACCAACAAGGCTTCAAATAATGATAATGCACATAAAAAGCAAGCCATAACAAAAAACATCCAACCATCCATACATAATAAGAGAATATAACAAAAAAAGTTGGAGGATAGATAGATCAAGTAAACAGTGAAAGCTAAAAAAAAAAAAAAAAAAGGGCATCCACTGGCCCCAACAGTCTAAGGAAAGTTAACATATACAAACAGGTCTAGAGTTAGAATTCCAAAAGGTGGGGGCAACCATTTCCCCATTCGAACACAAATTAAGTCAGTCGAGCGACTAGGAAAAACTGAGTGCAGCTCCTACAGTGAGCGAGTGGGCCTAGCATCCTTGCGTGGAGCAGGAGGAGGAGCGTCGTTGTTGCGGCAGGTGATCATTGCTAGAATCATGTTGGTCGTGTCCTGAAGAGATTTTAGCATTTTCTCGACACGAGTAAGCCGAGCATTTATCTCTTGACCATTAGCGTTGGACGCTTTGGAGTGTCGAGAGGAGCTGGGACGAGATGGATCACCCGGTTGTGTTCCTCCGTGACCAGCCTGATGAGTGGTGTGTGCGGCTATCTCCTCTTCAGTAGGAGTCTCCTTGTAGATATCAGGCCAACCAACCTCCTCTACAGGATCGTGCAAGCGCATGTAGCTTATGGTGCGTTTGTTGACATCGGCGCCATAGACCGGATTCTCCGTAGTAGGTGGAAAGCTGTAATCACGAGATAAGAGTGATAGCAAACGCCCAAAAGGGATCCCGGCAGATTTTTCCCGCACAGTAAAGATGCAGACCATGTGACTCATGATCTGAGACGGCAAACACATCGGATGACCTTGTCCGACCCGGTAAACGAGATCTGCCATAGATATTGTAAGGTCGGATCGATTTCCTCTTCTCGGGTAGACATTATAGGAGAAGATAAGGTGGAGGAGACGGAAATCATCAGTCATTTCCCGTGCTGGGAGAACATTCCCGCTTTTACCTCCCGACCACCTGACATTTCTTCCCCCACATAATGCCTTTGTCCAAGTGACCTTGTTCGTGAGTGCATCGGGGCCAGATGGGGGAATCCGCTCGTAGGACATGGGAATGTTGAGCACCCTGGCAATGGTCCTAGCATTGATCACTAAGAGCTGTCCATCCTGATCGACAGTGAGAGATGGTGGGTCATCGGTGACATTGACCACACAAGAAAGAAAACGATACACTGCATTGGGATAAACTGGCCCCCGAAAATCCAGTAATCCATGCCACTTGATGGTGGTCAACCTCTCATACACAAGATATCCGACAAGGCAGTCCCGCTCAACCTGCCGTTCCGCAACAATGGGGCGTCGGGACAGATAGTCCAAAGAGCGGAAAGGGACTAGGGTACCTCCAACCTGAGATGGACTCCCTGGCTCAGAAGAACTTGGAGAGGGCTTATGAGCATGGGTGGATGCACGGTGCGTGTTTGAAGCCTGCTTGGGAGCAAGATGCTTGCTCCGTGAGCCCTTCGAGGAGCCTTCAGTGGCTGGACATTTTTGCTTCCTATCCCCAGCCATAAGAGAGATTTAAGCCCTAAATGAAGAAGATGTAAGAGGGAACTCACCTAAATCCCAAATCTGAAGCGAAGACCAGAAGGAAGGTAGAAGATGACACCAAGAAAGAGCTTCCTATGGCTGAAAAGTGATGATTTTGTAGGGAAGCTCACCTTGGAGGGCTGGAGGACGTCCTAGGGCCCACAATGGAGGAGACCTTTGCTGAAATAGGAGGATAGAGGGGTGCCCGAATGTCTTTGGACTGCCCCTTAAATACAGTCGGACGCGTGTTGCCGGGAGCCCTGACAGTTCCGAGCCGGGCGCCCGATAGACCTCTGGAATCACAGTTTTGCTATGAATGGTACTGTTCGGATTAGAGTTGAGAAATGATTCCTATGGGTGGATTTTCCATTGAAGGATGTGTTGGACAATGATGAGCTTAGCCTAACCTTGTTTTCACCACCCAAGCGTAAATACTAAGGACCTAAGACAACCAAGTGATGAGTGAAAACCAACTTACATCCTTTGATGAAACTAACTTGTTGGACCAGTCCAAATTCACAATATCTTTGCTAAAGAGCATTAGGACATGAGGTTACATATTCTGATTTTCCTATAACCACATAGCTCTTCTAACAGACTAAGTTGAGCATACCTCGATCGATTTGCTGAGGTGTTTAAACCTAGTGGAATCTAACGGTTTTGTAACGATGGCGGCCGATTGTCGCTCGGTTTGGAAGTTTTAAAGTTTGACCACTTTTTCTTCAACGAGTTCTCTTATAAAATGGTGCCAGATGTCAATATACTCCCTTCGATAATGTTGAACACGATTTTTTCTAATATTAATGGCGCTTGTGTTGCCACAATGGAGCGTCAACCAAGTGATTGATACCATAATCCTTCAACATTTGTTTCATCCAAAGTCGTTGCGCACAGCAATTACCCGCAGCAATAGTTGCAGCTTCAGTAGTGGACAATGAGATGGAAATTTGCTTTTGGTTATGCCAAGCAACTAAGCAGTTTCCGATGTAAAAACAGTCACCACTTGTGGATTTTCGATCATCCATAGTTCCAGCCCAATCGGCGTCGGAGTACCCCGCAACGATGGATGATGTGTCAAAGGGGTACCATATCACATATTCATTTGTGCAGGCCACATATCTGATGATTCTTTTTACAACAGTTATATGTGATTCCCTAGGATCAGCTTGAAATGTAGCGCATGCACCTACTGCTAAATGCAATATGTTGTCTACTCATTGAAAGTTTGATTACTGCTCTTCTAGAAGCAAGAAACTGCTTTCTTTGTCGCAGAGGGTGGTGAATAGGACACTATTTAAGTTAACCAATTCAAACACTCACAATCATGCAAAGCATTTCAGAAATCTTTCTTCAAACACTTGATATGCAGAATATTAACTTTCAACAATACTAGAACAAGCTATACTCAGATTATCTCAAACATGAAAGAAGTAAAGCAGTTGCAATCATTCATCACACAACAAGAGATTTTATAGTGGTTCGGTTATGTACTTACTCCACTCCGGGCTGATCCACTCACTCCTTGAGTGGATTTCACTATCACAAGGGCTTGTCCTACTCAAGGACTTGTGCTAGCTAAGGACTCTACCTAGTTTGGGTCTTCAAACTCTGAAACCCAAATCTCAACTTTTGAGGTGGTTTCTTTGGCTCGAATGACTAAAATATACTTAGCTGATTGAGCCCCTTGATGATGCCTTTCGTTCAAGAAGCTTCGGCTTCAACGATACCTTGTTCGTCTACCTCGATCAGCAACGTTGCTACAAATGTCTTCTTGTAGGTTCCAAGGTGAGGGATTAGGGTTTGGTTGAAAGTAACCTTAAGGATACAGCTTAAATGCTACAGAAGGGTTTCACAAAGATCTTCATTAATGACAATAATGAGTAGAGAATACAGCTACTAGAGATTAGGTTTATAGCCATTAATGAGGGCTTTAGTTCAAGATAGAATCCGAGTTTTGAATGCTCATTGATAGTTTGTAACAACTAGGATTGAACAATGAACTCAAGGATTCGAACCTTTAGAAGAGAGAATTTGGCTAAGGATAATCACACACTCAAAGGAAGGCTCCATTTTTCGTAGTTAGGTTTTTGCCCAAATGAATGCTTAAATAGATGTGGAAGAAAGGGAATAAAAATGGCAAGTTCGGGTGCCCGGACACTTGCTTCAGCTGCTCGGACACATTCTGAAAAACTGTTTCAGAAGTACTTGGGCGCCCGATATTCAGTCCATCTAGCAGGTTAAGTCACTGGACCACTTTTTACTTCATCGGGCGCCTGAACAAAGTATCCGTTGGGCGCCCGAAAATCTTTTTGAATCTCAAAAAGCCTTTGCTGGACAATATTAGCCCTGCTAGGGCGCCCGGCCAAATTTTTATCCGGGCGCCCGAAATCCCAAACTAAATTACATTAAAAATATGACAAACATGTATTTCACTAGCCGGGCGCCCGGACACAATTTTAAATAGGCGACCTATATTCATACCGAATATCGTAAATTGTTGCTGGACAGGTTTTCCATATAACGGGCGCCCGATAAGAGTATCAGTCGGGCAACCGAAATTCTCTTCGAATTTAAGTGGCCCTTGCTGGACATTATTTGTCCTAGTTGGGCGCCCGGACAAAGTTTTATCCGGGCGCCCTGAATTCCCCTGGATTTTCATTAAAAATAAGTGCACATGTATTGCCTTGGTCGGCCGCCTGAATACAAATTTAGTCGGGCACCCTAATTTCATACCGATTATCGTAAATTGCTGCTAGACCGGTTTTCCATATGTCGGGTGCCCGATTAGTTTATGGTAGGGCGCCCGATATTCAGTCCATCCAGCAGGTTAAGTCACTGAACCCTTTATAACTTCTTCGGGCGTTTGGAAATATTATCAGTCGGGCGACCGAAATTCTCATCGAATTTCAGATGAACCTTGCTGGACATAATCTGTAATGGTTGGGCGCCCGGACCAAGTTTTAACCGGGCGCCCGAAAACCCTCAGGAATCTCACTAAATTATACTGGACCTGTATTTCACTAGCTGGGCGCCCGAAAACAATTTTAGTCGGGCTCCCGATATTCATACTGAATATTGTAAAATGCTGCTGGACATGTTTTGATTAGGTGGGGCGCCCGGAAAGGTATCGGTCAGGCGCCCGGGATTCATTTTCACCCTCCTGAGGGATTCATTAGGTGGTCAGGCACCCGGAAGTACAAAGGGCGGGCACCCGGTACTCAATCTTCAGGATTTTCATAAGTTCAGAGTTAGGGTTTCTTTCCGGCAAACGGACTATGGGCCATTACATACAAGTCCAAGCTGATTTTTTGGACTAACCTCCATGGCCTTGGAGATTATAGGAGAGCCTTTTATGCAACGGGCCATGTAGAGGACACGGGTTGGTTAAGAATGAAGATATCTTCGTATTTCTTTTAAGGTGAGCAGCCGGAGATCTTGAAGGCTTCATTCTTCAGTGTCTTATACGCTCATTAGACGTGACGACTCAAACGACAACATAATTGACAAATATGTGTACTTACAACAACCACATCACATCCTTCAGTGCAACCTTGTCACAGAATCCATGAACCATATCACATTGTCCAGTGTAACCTCATCACACTATAATGTAAGTATATCACATCCCTAATGCAACCTCATCACATCATCCATCAACCGTGTCACATTCTCAACTGCATCTTCACCACACTGTCGCACATCCAGAAAACTTCCTTAAGTGCAACCTCATCACACTGCAATGTAACAATATCACATCCTTCAGTGCAACCTCGTCACAGAATCCATGAACCATATCACATTGTCCAGTGTAACCTCATCACACTATAACGTAAGTATATCACATCCCTAATGCAACCTCATCACATCATCCATCAACCGTGTCACATTCTCAACTGCAACTTCACCACACTATCGCACATCCAGAAAACTTCCTTAAGCGCAACCTCATCACACTACAGTGTAACAATATCACATCCTTCAGTGCAACCTCGTCATAGAATCCATGAACCATATCACATTGTCCAGTGTAACCTCATCACACTATAACGTAAGTATATCACATCCCTAATGCAACCTCATCACATCATCCATCAACCGTGTCACATTCTCAACTGCAACTTCACGACACTGTCGCACATCCAGAAAACCTCCTTAAGTGCAACCTCATCACACTGCAATATAACAATATCACATCCTTCAGTGCAACAACATCACAGAATCCATCATCCATATCACATTCTCAACGACAACCATATCACATCCTTCAATGGAACCTCGTCACAAAATCCATCAACCATATCACATCCTTCCATGCAACCTCGTCACAGAATCCATCAACCAGATCACATCCTTCAGTACAACCAGATCACATCCTTCAGTGCAACCTCGCCACAGAATCCATGAACTATATCACATTGTCCAGTGTAACTTCATGACACTATAACGTAAGTATATCACATCCCTAATGCAACCTCATCACATCATCCATCAACCGTGTCACATTCTCAACTGCAACCACACCACACTGTCGCACAACCACATAACTTCCTTAAGTGCAACCCCATCACAGAATCCATCAACCATATCACATTTCTCAACTGCAATCATATCATATTGTCAACTACAACCGCATCACACCGTCACACAACGATATCACATCCTGAAGTGCAACCTTATCACACTGCAAAGTAATGATATCACATCCTGAAGTGCAACCTCATCACACTGCAAAGTAACGATATCACATCCTAAAGTGCACACACTGCAATGTAACAAGATTACAACCTTAAGTGTAACCTCATCACACTGTAACTTCACTATATCAAGTGGAAGCTCATCACAGAATTCATCAACCATATCAAATTCTCAAATGCAACCACATTACACCGTCACACAACCATATCACATTCTCAACTACAACCACATCACACTGCCACACAACCATATCACATCCTCAAGAGCCATAAGAGAAACCATATCACAATAAAAATATATAATATTTACAGCACTAAGTTGAAAATGGTCCAATTACATAAAAAAAAATAAAAATCTTCCATGTGGTCCACTCGTAGCTTGGCCACACGGTCGAACAAAACATAGACGACTAAACTAGGTTGCCCTTATATTAAGCCACTTCATCATGCATGCATTTGGCTATGAACATGGATGGCATTGTTGGGCCGATTGTCTTTGCGCTCTATATCTCCACAATCCACTTCACCACCTAGTTAGGAATTAAAACATGAAAAAGGTCAATTAAATTTATAAATGTTAAGTACCAAATCTAAATATAGATCATCTACATTCATGAGGTTGAAATGACATTAGATGGATTGCCACCACCAATTTAACTCGTAAGAGGCACGTGTCATAAGAATGGATAAAATTTACATCATCGACTACAAAAATATGACGCCTCGCCGTGGATGGACCAATGGACCCAATGCTGAAAAAAAAAAAGAGAAGAAAGAACTTCCCAGCAGGATAACAATGCGAGAGAGAGATTTTTGTGCCGAAATGAATGGAGGGAATTACCTATTACAGGAGAGAGGAGTTCTTCCACCTTCCTCTCACATTGAAATCACAACAAGCAGGGATTCTCTGTTTGACAGCCAACAGAGGATCCGGACTCAGCTCAATGATTCAGAAAGGTTAGAAAAAATCACATTTGGGGATGGGGAGCAGATTAGGTGAGACACCGGCCTACCAAATACGGTTCGGCCCTTACCGTGGGCCCACCATGGCATATGTATTCTTCATCCACGCGGTCCATACATTTTTTTCAGATGATTTTAGGAAACAATCCCAAAAATAAACCACATTCAATTATTAGGTGGAGTGTTGGGAAGGAGTGGTGATTGACCATTAATGCGCCATGAAAAGTTTTGGATCAAGGCTTATGTGACCTTATCAACAGGTCACCTAACCATGACCCTCATGTTAATGTCAAATTTTGTAACGAGATCCTCCGGCTTTTCTCCTTCACTCCAGCAGAGATTTCCACCACCAGACCTGAAGCAAGACAGCAAATAAGGGTGGCTGGGGACCAGCCGTTAGCCCTCCGATGCTTAAGTCAGGCTACAGTAAGAAGAGAAGCCAAGCAAAACGGGACCAAGATTGAATGTTGTGTGCGTACCTGCTCTTAATGGAGCCACCCCTTTATATAGATCTGAGGCAATCCAATTTGTTACGTAAGATGTCGAAATCCCGCTGATGTCGCATACGATACTGAGATCTTGCTGATTTCGTGGGATAAGATCCTATCTTTTGAGTCAGATCCAACCCAATGACTTATTTCAACAATCACGCCCCTTGATGGCAATCCCTTGAGATCCGGATCCATTTAGAGAAGATAAGCCCAAAAACCGACCTATACGGGCTGCCAGTAAGCGTGGTAATAGCGCTGATGTGTCATGATAAACTGGAAGCCGTAGTTGGAGTCATAGCTTCCGAAAAGGAAGGAGACGCCCGTAGTTGGAGTCATAGCTTCCGAAAAGGAAGGAGACGCCCACAAGACGGAAACCACCAAACTGGATGTAGCCCTGCTTGGTGTCGCAGAGGGATTGGACAAGCTGCTCGATGGGAATCGGGTGCTAGTACTGAAGGCTAAGAGATATTACCGCAGGAAAGCTACTTGCATGTTAGAATGTGGTCGCGAGTCCAAGTACACACTTAGATGTAACGTCTTTCAACGACTTGTGAGAAGGTCTACTCGCGGATCGAGCTTTACCGTATTTGACTATCGGTTATGAGAACTCGAGACTTGCGAATAGCTGCTCTGTATATCTTAATCTGCGACTCCTGATCAAGTAAGCTCGAGAGCCGAGTTAGTGCCCATACTGTTTCAATATTCGACTCTCGATCAGATGATCTCGCGAGTCGAATGGACGTCCCGTATTTATTCAATATTCGACTCTCGATCAGATGATCTCGCGAGTCGAATGGACGTCCCGTACTTATTCAATATTCGACTCTCGATCAGATGATCTCGCGAGTCGAATGGACGTCCCGTACTTATTCAATATTCGACTCTCGATCAGATGATCTCGCGAGTTGAACCGGCACTCCGCATTTACCCGTTCTGCGACTCTTGATTAGATGATCTCGAGAGTCAAATGGGCATTTCTGCGTGAAATCTTATCTCCACCATTTTGCCTATAACACCTCATATACTAATTGTACCATTGGACAAATAATTTGAACACCAAACATACAACGAATAATAATTGAAAAATAAAAGGATCCCCACTTACAATAGTCCATTAGACTACAAAAAATCTAGAGTTCTAATAGCGGTTGGCATCTCTCCTTCACTTCAGATTGGTGATCTGAATCTTGCTCCATTTGTTTTACTGGCCACTCATCTCTTTGCCGTTTTAAATCTCGCTTCAGGATTTATAACGTAACCTGAAAATCAGGCCGGCTATATTAATATCATATTTTTTAAGAATATAATAAGATAACAATAAGCAAAATTGTGAAAGTGAAAGTAACTCCAAAACAGGATATGTCCAAAGTTTCCATTGGCACATGCAACGTAACGGTTGAAACAGCTTCACAAACAATCCAACGCAACACTTGATGCAAGAAGATGGTTCACCTGCAAATCAAGAAACAGAAGAACTTCGGTTTCCTCCATCCTTACTAGTAAAAGATGAGCAAGCAATACCTAACAACTGCATCATCAAACCCCTACCCCATATTCATAAATGACATTATAAAAAAAACAAATATCATATCATTCATAAGCAATACATAACAACCGCAGCATCCAACCCCTACACCTTGAGCATCCTCTTAAGTGGGAATATATGATACCCAATCCCTGTCTTATGAATTCAACTATTGTTAATGATAATTTCAAGACCCACCTTGTGCAATGTCATGGCCTAAAGTACATGCCAGTTGATGCATTGATAGGCCATATGCGTATCAAAAGAGTCCGGATCCTCTATTTAAACCATAGCAGAGAAACCCTGATCGTCACTTCTCTGATTCGTCCAGATCAGCCTGACTGTGTCAGAGCCGAGCTGCTGTGACACAGTCAGGATGAGCTGGACCAATCAGAGCAGCGGAAGTAGAGGTTCCGTGCTCGGTTTCAACAGAGGATCCGGATTCGTATGAAAATTGTCTATAACATTTAACAATATAGACATGTTATATCATCTGTTTGTTTTAAAGGTCGGAGTACACCACTTGTAAAATTTTCTAATTTAAAAAAAAGAGTATTCAAACATTTGGGTGGTCAATATAAATAAATTTGGTCTTCACCTATCATATAATATAAACACGGGCCTATATAATTGCCAACAAAGGAACAACCTAACAAAAAAGAACAGGTTTTGAGGGCCCTCAACCACATCTTCCCACAAAATTCTTCCAAGAACTGTATTGAATGCATAGGGACAATTAAAAAAATGACTATGAACCAAATTCACGTGAATTGGATAATGAACATCTATTCAGCTTGGCTCAATTACCTTGCACGAAACGTTTGCTACAGTAGCCATCTCCAACTGATATGAACCTGCAAAATACATTCAGCAGGCCATAAAGGATTGTAACTCTTAGGTATAGAGATAAAAAAAAGAAGGAAAGAAGTAGCTATTACTACTAACCCGATGTCTATAGCCTCTTACCTAATAAATTAGCAATGTTCACAGTTGACTGGCTGAAAAGCAGTATATATTACTATTGTCTACTAAGAAAGAGACCCACTTAGGATCCCATGTAACCAAGAAGATGAAGTATCCACCGATCTAAGCCAAGTCAATGTAAATTGTTTTTATGGGATTCAAATGAGTGGCTATATCCAATTTAGTAGCGGCGGCCATGGTGACAATTTTAGTAAAAGATGAATAAATGGGAATACAATATGTAGATTCGCAAGTATGATTAAGGCACGTTTAAAATAAAAAATCGTACTTTATTTTTATGGAGTTAGTTTGTCGAGCAGAAGTTGTGCAGCTATCTTTTCTCGTTCAAATGTCATGTCTTTCCGACCATGACATTGGAGTGTGAGTATATCGCATAAGAGTTATACATCATTAGAAAATAATAAATAGAAAGTGATCTTACTGAATTGAAAAAAAATCCATCTCCTCGAGACAATTAATCCATAAATTTCATTACAAAAAGACTGCAATCACATCTAGTTAAAGAAAATGATAAAATTGAGTACTAAATAATATAGCATCGACACATTAAAGCACATATATGAATTTTGTTGTTGAGGGCAGTCAATGTCCATAACAAGTTGAAAAGTATCACAGTCGGGTACACCATATATTGATAAATACTTCTTCATACTTGTAACTTGTAATAAAAAAAATATCTTCATGATCACATTATTCGACTTTAACAAACTTATATTAAAACACATCAACAAGTAAATACCATTGTTTTGATGTAGCTAGACGTGTGGTGACCTTTGATGGAGTTATAAACTAAAAACTTTTTGTGCTTTAACTCAACGACGAGCAAATACCAGTGTGATGCTTCATTCATAGGAATAAAAAGTTTCTCTCTACTCCCTAAATCGTAAGGTATCTTGTCGAAGACACCTTTGATTTGTCGACTATAACAACTCTCTGTCTCATCACTTTTCTTTCCTTTTATCTTTTCGATTCGGCTCCATATATAAATCGCTGAAATAGTTCAAGTATGATCCACTTAGAATGCTTGTCAAACACACCAATCTTTGTATGGACGTTGCATACTTATTTGAAAAACTTACGTGTAACCAGGGATTGAAATAATGACATTTGAATAAATCTTTTCCATCTCCCTTTTCTCGATGCTCTAACAATTCACTATATTTGTCTATAGCCTGAAATAAAACTTTAACAGAAATACAATAGGTCAAGTGACTATACTCTTTACATCTATGAATGGTAGATTAATAAATTCTTATACATAATGAGCAGTAAGAGACAGAAAAAAATATGGGTGGATATACCTCATCGTCAAGCCATCCAGTAGGATTAAGCAATATGTGTAACGAACTTCTCCTCACATGGAGTGGTCCACATGAATCTTCCCTACAAATGTGTAATTTGGTATTAGTAAGAAAAATTACCACAATAAAAATAATTAAATCAATTACAAACTAGTTAACGTGTCATACTTGTAGTTAGTCATGTTCTTAAAACTCGTAATTGCAACATCTTCTTCTGGAGACAACACATGCCCAATCACCTCTCTTCCACAGAAACCGAATCATCATCAGGTGATTTAACATTCTCATTAGTTTTACATTTTTTATATGTCATCACGTACGATAATTGTACGGCTTTCGAAACATTTTTAATCCTACCCTCTTTCACACGCCTAACTAAGGAGCTACGATTTGTGAGTATAAAATCATTCTTGGTGGGCATCGCATTCGTTGGACCGGAAAGTTGTGGACTATTTGCGACTAATAATGTATCTGACATCGCATTTACAAAAGGAGAAACATGTGGACTATTTGCAGCTAATGGCGTATCCGGCATTGCATTCATAAGAGGGAAAAGTTTATCGGATAACTCTTTGATAAGTGCTGCCTGGGCATCTAGCTTATCTTGCATTTCTTTGTTCGCCTCCAATAATTGATTATGCTCCATTAACATTTCTCTGTAATGGATGTTCTCTTCATGATTCCTATTCCCAGTCATAGGCTGGTCCTATTTCAATAGAAAAAATTTAATACGAGTTGAAATAAACCACAATAAAATCAAAGTATTGACAGTATTTTTTTGGACGGCCATATTAAATAAGCAATATGTGAAGAATACTTACGATCTTTTCTTCAATCTTCGCAAGTCTAGGTTCCAACCACCGACGAATTTCTTCATCCTTGTTCAAGGTCGTCTGAATGTCAATTACAATAATTACTTATATAAAGTAATGTGAAATCAGTTATATAATCTAGTCAAATATAATAAAACTAAAGTTATATGGACAATATTAATAATTTTACTTACAATTTTTTCTTCAATCTTCAAAACTCTATGTTCCAACCGCTGACACATTTCTCTGTTCGAGTTTAACGCTTCCTATATGAATATCATAACCATAACTGATATGATCACATGTGGAATCATTTATAGTACCAAGCATCAATAATATAAATAAATTAATATTTATGTAGAAAATATTTACAATTTTCTTTTCAGTCTTCATTAGACATGACTCCAACCACTGGCGTATCTCTTTGATTGTATTTGATGTCTCCTGCATGCATTGGGATAAGAATGACGTATATAATCAAGTGTGAAACCAATGACTAAATACATATATGTAGATAAATGAATAAAAACCACTTACAGTGCGAGGTAGAAGGTGGCTCTCCTCATTTGTGGGGCTTATATCTTCAATAATTTGATGGAAATAAATAAATCAATGTAACTATATATTTGGACACAATATTAGCGAATATATGATAAATAATTCTTTAAAAAATGTAAATACCTGTGTGCAAATAAGTGTGTCTAAGAATTTTTTATGTGTGGCAGTTTGTTAATAACTTCTTTCGACTCATCTCAAAAAAATGTGGATACACCATTTTGGTTGACATCCGTGACGGAAGGATTATATGCTCTTGTAACCATGGCTATCGGAAACAATATCATTGATAAGAAAGACATTCAAAGCAAGATAAAGAAAAAAATCATTCATATAACAAGAAAAACTTCTAGAATCATGACACATCAGTTTACGTATATTTTATTCATCTTCACACATTCAGAAATGCTACTAACCAGAAACTCACAAATGGCAGTGGCCCATGCATAACTATGCAGATTTTCCAACTCATTCACATAGTGCAACAAAAATATACGAGTAGTCTCATTGGCGTTTGGAAATAGAACTGTATTGAATAGATACATGAGGAACAATTTTGTAAAATCGGATGGAGATTCTTCCGAAGTTTCTTCCAACAGCTTCTCAATATTCTTCTCTATTAACTTTCTCCTAAGGAAATCATTTACAAAATATTTTTCCTTCAATTCTTTATCACAAGCATCCAATTCCCTTCTCAAATCCACGTATTTTCCGTTCATACTCAACCTCAGTATTACGGCAATATCTTGTGGTTTAAGAAAGACCCTCTTTCCTCCGAGGAGGAAACAATTATGTCCATCATCCCATCTAGCAAGAAGATTGTTTAGAAATGTACGTTGAAATGGAAACTTTGAAAAATTCATAAACCCTTTAAAATGAGTATCTTCTATCGCTTTAATATGCTCTTCCTTCAATTTCAATCTCGTAATAAAATCATAAAACTTTGACGGAGCACATCTACTAGTATAATTGAACTTTTGTGATTGAATCTTCTTCTCCTACATTCAATGAGAAACAATCACAATGAGTTTATCCCATACTTTTATACAACATGCATTTTACATCAGTCTAAACTTGATCAACTTTATTTGAAAAAATTAATAAAATAACTCACCATGTTGAACTAAATATGACTTCAATAACATGTCATAGTACAAAAATATACTCCTGTTATAAGACAAATAAATGATGAGAGAAAAATTAAATAATAACAAAAGAAAAAATGCTTCAACATATGTCTAAATTTTAAATTGACTCAAAGGGTTCAAATAATCTAAAGAGAACATTTTATTTGTTCTTCAGCCTCTATACAAAGTGAGGAGTATTATATAAGCACTTTCGATCATACATTCGACAGTTTGGCCAAGCTATGAGTGGACCACATGGAGGATTTTTAAATTTATTAAGTATTTGGACTATTTTCAACTTGTATAAATATTATTTATTTTATTGTAAAGTAACACAACTTATTTTCATATTCCTTTTTAATTGTACTTTAACATTCATAAGTTTTCAATTATTAAAAAAAAATTTACAGGATTCAATCGAAATATATAAAATTATTGGCTTTTGCCGGTGGTTGCCCACTTAGAAGGCAATGTGATCAGGTTACTCATAACAGAATCCGGATCCTCTGTTGGCTCCAAGCACAGAAATTTTGTTTGGATCCTTTTTATTGGACCACGTCATCACATAGGTCTGCAACCCTGTCACATCCTCACTGCAACCTGATCATACTGACATCATACAGTGTGATGTGGACCAATGAGAAGGCTCCAAGCAGGGTTTTCCTGCTTGGAAGCCAACAGATGATGCGGACTTTGAAAGAGTATAACAATGCCATGTTGTTTTAGGTTAGTGTGATTGGGTGGCTGTTGAGGATGTGATATGGTTGTGTGATAGTGTGATGTGGTTGCTTGTGAGAATGCGATATGGTTAATGAACTCTGTGATGAGGTTGAATTTGAGGATGTGATATGGTTCTGTTATAGTGTGATGAGTTTGCACTTGAGGATGTGATATGGTTGCGTGACATTATGATGTCTTTGTACTTGAGAATGTGATATAGTTCTGTTATAGTGTGATGAGGTTGCACTTCAGTATGTGATTTGCTTGTGTGACATTCTGATGTGTTTGTACTTGAGAATGTGATAAGGTTGTTAGATGGTGTGTTGATGATGTTGCACTAGAGGATGTGATATGGTTATAAAATACTGTGAGTGATGGAGTTACACTTAGGGGTGTGATGAGGATGGTGGAGTGTGTGGTAGGGTTACCTTTCATGATTGTGATGTGGTTTGTTGAGAGTATAATTAGGTTACACATTAGGATGTAAAGGAGTTTCAAGACAAGGTGGTGGGGTTATACTTGATGGTGTGATGGGAAAGATGGTGTATATGTGTTGGGGTTCATTTTTATAATGTGATGTAGATGGTGGAGAGTGTATTGGTTTACACTTAAAGATATGATGTGCACTTTAAGAAGTGTGTTGAATATGAAGGTGTGTGTGATTTGGTTAAACTTAAGAAATGGTGAACAATGGAAGAAGAGAGATTGGTGAGAGGATCCGAACTTGAAGAAGAAGCGGCCATTTCTTTCTCTCTTGCTTTTTTCCCATTTCTTATTTCTTTTTTTCCTTTTTTTTTTCTAATAGCTGGCATGTGAGGTCTTTTTCCTTCGTCTTTTCTTCTCACATTCTTTTTCTCTTTATTTTTTAAGACAGCTGACGTGGACCAATAACATTGCCACAAATAGAGAATCTCTACTTACTTTAAAAAAATGATCCATACTCTCTTCGTCTTACATAGAAAACAACTATCAATTCTGTATTATGAAGTATGGTCTCAATAACATGTAGTGTATGGACTCTTGATGCAGATTTTATTACATGAGACATGCGAAATAGAAGAAAAGAAGGAAAACCCATGTCAGAAAAACATGTAATGAGATAGAAGTATGCATGGATCTTGCATATATACAAGGAAAGAAGAATCTCAGAGGAAATATAAGCAGTAGAAGGACAAGAATAGCCATTGTCATGGCGAAGAAGATGGTTTGCAAAAGGCCTAGAAAGGTCCACCTTAGACACCAACCATAAACAAGATAAACACTATAAGGATTAGAATAGCCATTGATGGGGAGAGAGAGAGAGAGAGAGAGAGAGAGAGAGAGAGAGAGAGAGAGAGAGAGGGTGTGTGTGTGTGTGTTTGGGGGGGGGGGGGGGGGGGGGGGGGGGGGATGAATCTAAGCAGGTTCGGATTATTATTTGAGGGCATCAACCCAAAAATGATGAACATCCAACTCCCAAGTGGTCCATACCACATGAAACAATGGTGATATAATGCTTGCTATTTAAGTGCTGATTGACCTATTCTTGTGTAATTGATCTTAATTGTCCATGCTAAAGGCCATTCATCAAATGGTTAATATTGTGAAATTGGTGTGATGTTGGCATAGCAGCCTAAGAAATGTGCACTATACATAATGAACGGTATAGATCAATTGAGTGGGTTGTCTAAAGCTCCCAACGCAACTAGGAGCATTGTAACTTGTGGTGCACTAAGGGCATTGGAGTATTTATTTGTATCACTAAATTGGTTAAAATTCACACTGATACAGACGATGGAAAGTGTGTGTCATCTGGTACATCATAGTACATGTTAAGAGGAGTCACCCGCCCATAAACCTTCATGATCGTTTATTGGGCCCACTGAGCTGTGGTTCACAAATCCTGTCCATCCATTGTGCATGTCCTACTTGGATGAGGGGCCTGACCAAGTTTTAGCCGCATCCAAAAATCAAGAGGATCCCACCAATGCATGACGTTGATGTCCAAAATACATTACGGTGGGGCCCACACAGCTTGGGATATATATATATATATATATATATATATATATATATATATATATATATATATATATATATCAAAATTAGGATTTTGACAATGAAAATCCCTAATTAGAGATTACGAAAATAAATCCCCAATTACATTCCCCAATGCACAAAACAAAATCAGGATTTCGACAGTGAAAATCACTAAGTACAAATTACGGAAATAAATCCCCAATTACATTCCCCAATGCACAAAACAAAATCAGGATTTTGACAGTGAAAATCCCTAATTACAGATTACGAAAAAAATTCCCCAATTACATTCCCCAATGCACAAAACAAAAACAGGAATTTGACGGTGAAAATCACTAATTAGAGATTACAAAAAAAAATCCCCAATTAGATTCACCAATGCACAACCCTAAATAGGGTTTCAATGTGAGAGAGAGACAATATAACTCGAAATGAATGGAGAGAAAGTACCTATTACGGGGGAGAGGAGTTCTTCCACCTTCGTTTCTTCCTATTTTTCGATCTTTGAAAGAGAGAGATGAGGAGAAAATACCAGCTGTGAGGAGTTGGCGATGAGTTCTTGAGAAAAATGAAGAAAAATGAAGCAAGAGTTGAGAGAGGAGAGTTGAGAGAGGAGGGGAAGTTAGGAGAGGTGTTCGTGGGAGTTGGAAGAGAAAAGGCGTTGGCAGGCTAGCTTTTCTCTTTTTTTCTTTTCATATTTATTTTATTTTTCATTTTATTTTATTTTACTGTTTTCTTTTTATTTGGAATGTAATATTTAAGGCACTTGTTGACGTGGACCAATAGAATCACAGCAAGCAGGGATTCTCTGTTTGGCAGCCAACAGAGGATTCAGACTCTTTTCCAAAACCCTCACACAAGCTTTAGAGAAGGCCATTTTTTTTAAAGGCTTTAAAGAAGGCCATATTCTAGGCTTCCTTTTCTTCTTCTTCATTTTTTTTTTTTTTGCATTTTCAGCTTGGATATTTTCGTGTTTAAAAGCACATTTGCCTTCATCCTCCACAAGCAAGCTACCTTTCATCATATCTTTTTTTTTTTTTTTTTTCTGACAAAAAAAATCAAGAAGTTGAGAAGATGAGTAGTGCATTTAGGTTTCCTACCTAAACAAATGATGCAACTGGGGTCATGGTCTAGTAGTTAAGAGTTCTTGAAATAAAGGACAGAGAAAATGAAGAACAGAAGCCTATACAGTACATCAACAAGGATAAAGATGAGGAATATAACAGAAGCCTATACAGTACATCAAAAACATGTTGTTTAATGTGGCTCATTAAACCTATTTCCCAATAAATGCAGATGGGGTAGCTTCCATTTGAGACGACTTTTTATCGTTTTTCCTTTTCGTAAGTGACAAAAAATTACGAAAAAGATCCATCAAGGCAACAGAAGCAAGTTCCCATATAAAGAGAAGGTCAAGCGACTACCTCTTGCTTCAGGGAATCAGCAATATAGTTTAATTCTCAAGGAATCAGCTCAAATACAACTCCCAATGAGCAAGTGACTCCAATTCATTCAAGATGAAGCCAACTTCTAGGCTGGCGCATATTTTATGGAGGCCGCAACTCATTTCTTAAATCCCCTCCCACAATCAAAGACCCACCGCAATCATGGATAGAAAAAATCTTCATCTAAATTCAGCTTGATTCCAAGTTCCCGCCCCTGCCCAGCCATAAAAATAAACCTTGCTACTTGCAGATTCTAGAAGCTCCCCAATCAACTAAATCATTCATCTAAAATGGCACATGGACAGGGGCATTTTGCAGCTCCCCAATCAACTAAATCATTCATCTAAAATGGCACATGGACAGGGGCATTTTGCAGCTCCCCAATCAACTAAATCAGTCATCTATAATGGCACATGGACAGGGGCATTTTGTAGCTCCCCAATCAACTAAATCATTCATCTAAAATGGCACATGGACAAGGGCATTTTGCAGCTCCCCAATCAACTAAATCATTCATCTAAAATGGCACATGGACAGGGGCTTTCAGAGGCATAAGCTTCTTGTAGGAATCTATGGAAAGCCCATTCAGAGGAGCTTCGGTTCATCACCTGTCTTCGGTTCGTCGCTTGCTTTGCCGATGATGAATGGGATGAAATCAAAAGCTAGAAAAGATGTAAAAAAATTAACTATGGAATTGTCAAAATACCTTAATATCGATCTTTGTGAGCTAATATGTCCGACGGTGGAATATGCTCCAGAGAACTCATCACTTAATCACAAACATCTGATCCAATCCTCACAAGGGCCCAGCTGAAAATACCAGAAAGACTAGAGCAGTTAATCAAGAAAAAAAAGGGAGAGAGAGAGAGGGAAAGAGGCAGAGAGGGACATCGTTCCTTGAGGAAAAGAGAGTGGAACAGACGATGACACGATGGCGACGACGACCGGCTAGATAGCCGGAAGTATTTGAGGAGTGGAGAATGAGTTTCAGAAGCAGAGGTCAGCCCAAGCGGGAGATGTTTTTTACTCAAAATGTTTTTTTTCCCTCTTTCCCACCCTTTTGATTTTCGGCCGAGGACTGCTCGTCCATTAACGGGGAGAAACGGCGTTTCTCTCTGTCATCCATACCTTTCGAAATTCGAGGACTGATGACGTCTTCTGCGTCTACCACGTCCATGCACCAGCAAAGTAGCTGGTGTATGGTGCACTACCTAATCCGCTTCCCTTATTGTTGGACCTAAATAAAGAGTTACCTCCAAGTAATGTACAACAAACCTCTCTTTCATTCTTTTAATCCAATTGGGCATTGTTTCCAGTGGGCCCATCGAAGAGAAGAAATGTGTCAATTAAAATATTTCTTACCTTAGCCTAAATGGGTGAGACAATGCTACCTAAATAGGAAAAAAGGCTAATGCCAAGGGCTAGATTAGGTTTCACCCACCCTGCATTTTTATCAAAAGCTACTACAATTGTCCACATTAATGCACATAGGATGGACCCACCTTTAGTGGCATCCCTAGCTAGTAACCACTATTTGAAGGCATAGTTGTTGTGTAGTCATGAGAAAGTGCAATAGTTTTTCCCCTCTTTTAACAAGGATCACTTTGTCAATGGTTTGAGTCCTTGCCTCGGTGGTAGACTCTCAGGAATTTCAACAGGAGATCTTAGATTCGAGTACCCATAGGTGGTGAAATCCCACTACAGCGTGAGCGCAGGGGTGTTTAAAAAAAAAGACGTAGATTGTGTACGACTCCTAGAGCTAGGTTAGCTGACCATGATGTTTACGAGCGATCCACCCTGTCCATCCATTTTATCAACTCATTTTAGGACATGAGCCCAAAAATGAGAGAAAATAGGCCACACGTTAGGAAAAAGTGGGGAGGAAAATGCCAACCCTTAAAACCTTCTCGGAGTCCACCTTAATATTTATATGTTGTTCAAACCCTTCATAAGGTCATTCCCACTAAGATGAACTAAAGACAAAAATATTAGCTTGATAAAAACTTTTGTGGGCCCATGAATGTTTTAACAGTAGGCATTTAATCCCCATTCCCCATTGTTTCTTGTTTCTTGTCGTGTGGCCCACTTGGGTTTGGTCCATGTCCTAACATAAGATGGAAAAACGGATGGACAAGGTAGAATTCTCAGATATATCCTGGTGGGCCCCACCTGGCTTCAAAGCGCCCAAAATTCTTGCAGTCCAGGTTGTAAGTAATCAGTGTCCCTTCATGTGGCTCACTCACAGCTCACGCATGACAACATAGGAGATGTGCATGAGATCTTAACCATTCATCATATGAGACCTGCAATGCGCACGCATTCCCTGCACTAGGATAGGAAATTTTTTTGATCTTTTGGGCTACTCAAGGATGAAGAAGCTCCGACAGATGAAGATCTGAAGTCAGGATGAAGATTGAGCAGATGACGTCATTTTGGCAATGGATTGCCAGCAGGAGGTTCTCTCACAAAAAACCACAGTTCTTCTATGTTAGATTCGATTTTCTGATATCTTTTTCCTGTTCATGGCTGTCCCTTTTATAGGGTTTGGATTGTAGCCATTTCGGAATTTTTCATTACTGTCGGAGAAACCGTTATGGAAGAGATGGTTGTTTTCAGCTGTTACAGGAGAGAAAAGAGATAGCGTTTCTAGAGAAGTTTATGGAGAAGGGCTATCAATGGCCATATGTTCCAACATCTCCCACTTGCCCACTATGGCCGTCATATTTACAGATATACATTCTTCTCCCACTAATCATTAGGTCCATTCATCGATTATTTTACCCAAATGATTTAAAATATTTTTGATGTACTAAAGACATTTTGACTCGGTAGCTTTTTCCTTTTTCCCTATGGTATGAGGATCTTTTTCACTCATCCGTGGTTTTAATGTCATGGCCTACCATTAGTCATATCTCAGACCCATGGAAAATACATGTTTTCTTAAGTCTTAATTAAGAACTACTTTTGTTAATAGGTCTGTTAACATTTCTTTAGATGGTAAAAAGTTAAAAAAGTTTATAGTTATCCTATCCTTTTGCAAAACATCATTATATCAAAGTGTTGCATTTCAATGTGTTTTCGTTTTTAGCTCATAACACCATTTTTTATACTAGTCACTGGGGCCTGATTATCACAATAAATGTGAACAGGTTGTTCATGGATTTCATTTATCTTTAAATATGTTATAAATCCTTTCATCTAAACAACTTTGGTAGCTACCATACTATATAGGCGATGTATTTCGCCTCCGTAGTGTATCTAGCTACACACCCTTGTTTCGTACTACACCAAGATATCGCTCTACCTCCAAAGCTGAATACGTATCCTGTAGTGGATTTTCTATCATCTATATCTTCGACAAAATCAACATCTACATAATCTTTTACTAACAAGTAATCATCTTGGTAACATAATTTATAACTTTTAGTTCCCTAAATATATATCATGATATGCTTGACTGCTATCTAATGAGCAATTCTTAGATTATTTTGATATTTACTAACCAGTCCTGCTACAAAACTTAAGTTAGGTCTAGTACATAGCATTACATACATTATACTTCCTACGGCCTTTGCATAGGGCTTGTCTTTCATTTTAGTTCTTTCTTTTTCATTTGAAGGAGATAAGTTTTTAGAAAACTTTGTTCCTTTACATATAGGGGCATCTATTGGTTTACAAATATTTAAAATCTTTGTAAAAGTCTTTCAAGATATAATTTTTGAGATAAACTTAATTTCTTATTTTTTTATCCTTAGTTATCTGGATTCCTAAAACATAAGAGGCTTCTCCCATATCTTTCATTTCAAATTATGATTTGAGCCATTCCTTTGTTTCAATTATTTTTCCTTCATTAGTACTTATTAAGAAAATATCATTTACATATAATGATAAGATAATAAGTAACTCCCACTATCCAATTAAAGAGTATACACAATGATCATATGTGTTTGAAACAAAGCCATATTTTGTGATAATATTATGAAAAGTTAGAAATCACTTTCTAGTTGATTGCTTAAGGCCATATAAGGATTTATTTAATCGATATACTTTATCTTCTTGTCTTTCTACTATAAATCCCTTAGATTGTGACATATAAATATCTTCTTTTAGTTCTCCATTTAAAAAGGCCATTTTGACATCCATTTGATACAATTCTAAGTCTAAATATGTAACTATGACCATTAAAATTCTAATAGAAGTGAATTTAACTATGAGGGAATATGTTTCGTCATAGTTTATTCCTTCTTGTTGGGTGTAACCTTTAGCTACTATTCTTGCCTTATATTTGTCTATTGTTTCATCTAGTTTTAATTTCTTCTTTAAAACCCATTTACATCTCATAACTTCTTCATCATTTGGTAATTTCACTAATTTTCATACTTTATTTTTAATAATGGATTCTATTTCTTCATTTATTGTCTTTTTCCATTCAATTGCATCTTCAAATTTCATTGCTTCTTTGTAATTTATATGATTCTGATGTTTCTTCATTGACTAAGGCATAGTAGTCTTTCAAATATGATGGTGGTTTCCTTTCTTGTAATATTTAAGTCAATGTATCTTCTTTAGGCTGTGGTAGAATTACTATTTTTTCTTAATTTATTTTTTCTTTATCTTTAAGAATTTCAAATAATTCTACAAACTTATTTTAAATGTTTGGATTTAAATTTTCTTCGATAAAGTGGGCATCTCTACTTTCTATTAATCATATGGATCCATTTTGTTGGTGTACTATAAACCTATACCCTTTAAATTGGCTTAAATATCCTATAAAGGTACATTTAATTGTTTTAGGGTCTAATTTAGTTCTATTTTGATATGAAATTTTTACATGTGCATTAGATCCACATATTCTTAAATTACTAAGATTTGGTTTTTTACTGGTCCATAATTCATATGGTATTATTTTTATTGGTTTAGATAGAACTCTATTTAAAATATACATTGCGGTGTCTAAAGCTTCTCCTAAAAAAATAGTATTTAAGTTGGAATGACTTAATATACTTGTTGACGTTAGATTTTGGTAACAAGTCCCTCCCAAGTTTATGCTCTCCTCGAAGTGAGCTCCCCTCCAAACCTGAAAGCCAAAGAAGAAAATTAAGGGTGGCCGGCGCTTGGCCGTTGGCCCTCCGAAGCTTGAGTCAGAGGTGACTTGATAGTAAGATGAAGTGTGAAACGTAGGCTTAGAGATCGTGTACCTTTATCATCTGTGGGGTCATCTATTTATGCAGATCTGGGTGATCCAGTCTGTTACGCAAGCCGTTAAGATCACTGCTGATTTCAGGGGACAAGGCACTTATCCTGTTAATCCTTAGATAAGGGGATAGCCTAACCACTCTAGACGTCTAGCTGATTACGTCTCTTGATGGAGATCTCCCATGGTTCGGAGCTACAAATAGAAACAAGCCAAAATCGGCCTATATAGGCTGCTGGTACTATTAGACGAGGGACGTCCTTGCCAGAGACCAGAGACCAAAGACCAGGGCTGCTCACATGACGGGAGCTGCTCACTTGTCGGGAGCTGGTCACATGTTCGGGAGCTGCTCACATGTCGGGAGCTGCTCACATGTTCGGGAGCTTCCCCACTCAATGACCAAAAGCATAGCTGCTCACATGTTCGGGAGCTGCTCACATGCTAGGAGCCTCCCCTGGCGGGGGTGTATAGGCGGTCGCAGGTTTGAGTGATATACAAGACGTGAGCAGGAAGGCTCGCTAGTCAGATGGTTTGGTCGTGACTTTTATGGAGAGACGCTCACTGGTCGCATATCTTTTATACTTCTTCGACGACCACCTTTATTCTACAACAAATGCCCCCCAAGTCCTTAGTGTTGAGGAGCTACGCGAAGGACTTGTATGTATATGTAACTGCCTATTTTCGGAGGAGAAGCCGTACATGATTGAGCATGCATTTATGAGTGCCAGCTTTCTGCATAGAGATAGACTGGCCTATCAACTGAGTCTTTGGCCTTGCGGTGAGCAGAGGACTTAGTCAATTCATGATAGAATGTTTTACTCAACTCATGAAAATGAGTTAGGCTCAATTAGGGAGGTCTTGGCGACCATGTCCGCATAGAGATAGGCTGGCCTATCAATTGAGTATTTGGCTCCGCCGTGAGCAGAAGACTTAGTCAAGAGAATGTTTTTATTCTCTTCAAGGCTATTCAGGTCCAAAAAATGGAGTAGCGACCAAGTTATAGATTCCGTAGCTGAACAGCTGGAATGAAAGAGATCGTCTTTATTTAGGAATGGTCCAATATTCACATGCTTTATGAAAAATATTGGAGTAAATGTTCCACGTGCCAAGGGTGACGTAGGGGTCTTCCTCGCATGTCTTCTAGATAATATGTACCTGGTCGAGCAATCTCGATGACTCGATACGGGCCTTCCCAATTAAGATGCAATGACCGAGTGGCTGTTCCGATGTTTTGCCTGAGCACCGAGTTACCGAGCTAAAAAAATCCTGAATTTAACCTTTGAATTATGACAACGGGCTATACGTTGTTGATAAGCTGCTACTTGAAGACAAGATATGTTCATTTTCTCTTCTAGGAGATCGAGGTGAAGTAATCGACTGCCACATCCTTTTCCCATAGGTAGTGGTCTGATTATATCGATTCCCCATTGAACGAAAGGCCAAGGGTTGTCCATCGACGTCATTTACTCAGACAGTAAATGAGGGACTGGAGAATATCGCTGACATTTGTCACATTTCTTTGAGAATTTGATAGCATCCGCCTTCATACTGGGCCAATAGTATCATTGCCTCATTGCTTTGTATGCTAGAGACCATCCTTTGGGATGATTACCGCATGCCCCCTGATGTATTTCATCTGACAGCACGATAGTGAATTTTTCGAGCTGATTTTTTTATCATCTGGGAGTCGTCCGCTTTCGAGGTAAAGGATGATCGGGTCCATCCAACATGAAGATAAAAGTAATGTGCGACCTGCTCTGGAGCAACTTGATCGACACTCGGGGTAGATAGATGCTCAATAAGAATAGCTCGCGTCAGATCGGACTCAGGTGCAGAAGATAATTTTGCCAAAGAATCTGCGAGCTTGTTCTCCTCTCGAGGAATATAACTTATTTTATATTTGTTCAATTTGAGCGAGCAAGATGAGTACCTGAGATTTGTACGAAGCCATCTGCTCCTCCTTTGCCTCGAATTCATTGAGCACTTGATATACAACGAGCTGAGAGTCGTTGTAAATGAGTAGGTTCCTTATTGCGAGTATATTTGCTAATTCGAGGCAAAAAATTAAGGCTTCATATTCTGTTTCGTTGAGGCATGAGAGCTTTAATGCTACAACGATGGAATCCTTATGAGGAAAATGGATTCCTTTAACATCTTCGTGAGAGAGAGAGATTGGATGATGGCTCCAAACTTAACGTGTTGGATGATTGCTCCACCCAATAAATATGCTAAGGCTTCTGGTATGCCTTTCGAGTATATGCTTTTCTTGAGGCTGGGGAATCTCCTCTACAAGCCGGACTACTGGCAATGGTCCGAATTTCACCCGTAGGTTCGGCATCTTCCTGTGAAGGACGACGCTGTGGTTACTTCTTCCTTCGCACTTGATGTTCACGATGCGCTGGAGGATCGGATCATTTGGGCGAACGATCTTGCCGTGCGACAGTCTCAGAGGTGTCCCTTTCGAATGAGGGCTTCAATCTGGTCTTTAAGAGATATACAGTCTTGGATGTTATGACCATGATCTTTATGGAAGTAATAAAACTTTCTTTTGTCTCTTTTTTCAGAATTTGATTTGATCATCAGAGGCCATTTAACATACAACTTATGTTTGATCTCCATCAGTACCCTTTTCTGGTGATTGATTGAGAGGCGTATAATTGCAATATTTGTCGGGATAAGACTTCTCTGGAGAGCGGTCTCGTCGATCACGCCGATACTTTCTGTCTGTTGGAGAAATTTCTTCAAACTTTCTCTTCTTTCCCTGAATATCATTACGAGCCAAGGCTACTTCTTCAGCATTAATATATTTTTGAGCTTTGGCTTGGAACTCGGTCATTGTTTTGGGAGGATTTTTTATCCAAGGTGAATCGAAATTTTTCGCTTGTAATGCCTGCTATAAGGGCGGTGAGACCCTTATTTTCAGTATAACCTTCGGTTTGAACTGTTTCTGCCGTAAATCAAACTGTGAATTCTTTAATTATCTCTTCATGCTGCTGCTTCAAATCTGATAGATGAGATGCATGTTTTTTGGTACAGATGCTTCCCATGAACTGAGAAAGGAAAAGATCCGATAATTGAGAGAGACTTTATGGACCGAGGTTTCAGACCGCGAAACCAAGTACGCGCTGCATCCTTTATAGTTAAAGAAAAGGCCCTGCACATAATTCTGAGCTATATCCTTCTAGCTCCATAAGAGATCTGTACGTCTCCAGATGCTCAAGGGGATCACCGATACCGGTATATGGAACAATATTGGTCGTTCGATATCTTTTAGGTAAAGGAGCCTCCATCACTTCGCGAGTAAAGGGAGGTTCAGATTGTCGAATTGTCGCCAGAGTGGATGTCGGGAGGTTAGACTGATATCATTGTTCAATATCAGCGAAACGGTCTTCAATTTTTCTGTGATCCCTTTCCCAAGGCAAAGTATAACTGGATGTCTCGACATCAAGTTGTTCTTCAGGTTGATGTTGTCGGGAAGCACTAGAGTGGATAAATTATGGGCGTTGATTAGGAACTTGATTTTCGGGAGGAATACGATTTGAAGAAGGGTTGGCCTGAACTTGTGGTTCATCTAGAGAATGTCTAGAAGCTGCAGGCACAGGTTGTAACAGTGGTCCTTCTGGAGGGTGCTGCGATTTAGGAACATGTTGGTCAAACCGATTAGATAAGGTTTGAAATCCAGCCTGGAGAGTAAGGAGTGTATCCTCGACGAAACACATAATACTATCGAAGCCACCAAATATATCTTGGAACAGACTGTGCAGGAAAGTTCGGCTCTGTAGGAGGAATCCCTGTTGAAGCAGCCTGAGGGAGGTTGGGAGTTGGCTCAGGGATGTCTGGTGGTGGTAACGTTTGCTTGGAGGTGGAATGATGAGTTGTTTTCTTAGGAGGCATAGCAGGAGGTGACAATTGTAATGAGAACGAATTGAATACTCGTTCCCACAGACGGCGCCAATCTGTTGACGTCAGATTTTGGTAACAGGTCCCTCCCAAGTTTATGCTCTCCTCGAAGTGAGCTCCCCTCCAAACCTGAAAGCCAAAGAAGAAAATTAAGGGTGGCTGGTGCTTGGCCGTTAGCCCTCCGAAGCTTAAGTCAGAGGTGACTTGATAGTAAGATGAAGTGTGAAACGTAGGCTTAGAGATTATGTACCTTTATCATCTATGGGGTCATCTATTTATGCAGATCCGGGTGATCCAGTCTGTTATGCAAGCCGTTAAGATCACTACTGATTTCAAGGGATAAGGCACTTATCGTATTAATCTTTAGATAAGGGGATAGCCTAACCACTCTAAACGTCTAGTTGATTACGTCTCTTGATGGAGATCTCCCATGGTTCGGAGCTACAAATAGAAACAAGCCAAAATCGGCCTATATAGGCTGCTGGTACTATGAGACAATGGACATCTTTGCCAGAGACCAAAGACCAGGGCTGCTCACATGACGGGAGCTGCTCACATGTCGGGAGTTGCTCACATGTTCGGGAGCTGCTCACATGTTCGGGAGCTGCTCACATGTCAGGAGCTGCTCACATGTTCGGGAGCTGCTCACATGTCGGGAGCTGCTCACATGTTCGGGAGCTGCTCACATGTTCGGGAGCTGCTCACATGTCAGGAGCTGCTCACATGTTCGGGAGCTGCTCATATGTCGGGAGCTGCTCACATGTTCGGGAGCTGCTCACATGTTCGGGAGCTTCCCCACTCAATGACCAAGAGCAGAGCTGCTCACATGCTAGGAGCCTCCCCTAGCGGGGGTGTATAGGCGGTTGCAGGTTTGAGTGATATACAAGACGTGAGTAGGAAGGCTCGCTAGTCAGATGGTTTGGTGGTGATTTCTATGGAGAGACGCTCGTTGGTCGCATATCTTTTATACTTCTTCGACGACCAACTTTATTCTACAACAATACTTATAACAATATTTAATAGGGTTCTATTTCTGTGCTCAGCTACACCATTTGTGGTGGTGTATAAGACATGGTATATTGATGAATTATTTCATTATTTTTACAATATTCTCTAAAGATCTTAGAACTATATTCTCCACCTTTATCTGTTCTTCATATTTTAATATTTTTTCGTAATTATTTTCTACCTTAGTCTTATATTCTTTGAATATTTCTAGTGCATTAGATTTCTTATGAATTAAATGTACATAGCCATATCTTATGAAGTCATCATTAAAAGTTATGAAGTATATAATTCCCTTATGTGTTTTTATATTCATGGGTCCACATATATCATAGTGAATTATACTTAATAATTTTGTAGATCTTATCGCTTTTTCAAATGAATTCCTAGACATTTTTCCTGATAAATAGGGTTAACAAGTTATAAAGTCTATGTTTAATTTAGGTATTAATCCATAGTTAAATATATGCTTCATTTTATCCTTATTTATGTGTCCTAATTGCATATGCCAAATAAATGATTCAGTAACATCTAGCATTTTTGCATTAAAACAATCATAATCAATATAGTCATCGATATAATCAGAAGAAAAACAATTTTTTTTTAAATCTTTATTCAAACGATATAACTCATCTACTTTGGTTCCCCAAAACAATATTCTCCCATGTTTTTCCACAAATACCTTTCCTGATTGAAAATGAACTTCATAACCTTTTTCATCAAGTCGAGGCACTGAGATCAGATTTCGTTGCATAGTCAGTACATATAAGACATCAGTTAAGAGTATATTCATTTCACCTAGTATTGGAATTCTTACATTATCATGCCTGCGACATCGTTATATGTGTTATTTCCCATATACACTTTATGATCGCCAGTTCCTATTTATTTAATTTCAACGAAATACTCTTTTGACTTTGCAGCATGCCTGGATGAGGCTGAATCTATCCACCAGGAATTTGAATCACAATTAGCAAGAAGGGATTATGAGACAACACATATCAGGTCTCTTTAATTTTTATTTTGAGAATCATTATTTTTGGAATGACACTCTGATTTGTGATGTCTCAGTTTTCCACAATTGTAACATTTGCCTTTCTTTCTTTTATAAAAATGCCTCTTGTCGTGATTGTTATTTGGTTTGAAGTTTGTTTTGGTAGGGCCAAGCACATGAGACTTTTCACTAGTAGCATTTACATGTGAAACCGTTGGATGGGTAATATTTTCTACAGTAGTATTATCTTGAGAGAGATTCACATGATAGGACGTAGTTCCCTTCTTCTCCCTCCATTGTTCTTCTACTGCTAACATCATGGGTAGTTCCTGCATGGTGACTGTCCTACATGATATATTGATAGCTACCAGTATAGGTTCCCATGAGTCTTGTAGGCTATGTAAGATTGAGGAAAGTTGCATTCTATCAAGATAGGGTTTTTTAAGAGTCGCAAGCTCTTTAACAATGACCACCATCTTGTGCACGTGGTCCATCACTGAATCTGACTCCTTCATTTTAGTGGAATTGAACTTTTTCACTAGCAATTGGATGTAAGTATCAGATGCATTTCAATAAGCTTGAGTGATTGCATCAAACATTGCCTTGGCAGTCTAATAAGCTTCATAAATTATTTCCAAGTCTGGGTCCATAAAAGTCAATATAGTGGACCTAGCTAGCTTGTCATCTTGGATGAATCTTGCATATGTGTGCCTTTCTTCAACTGTTGCATCTGCTAATGGCTCAACTGACATTAATGTATCAAGGACATAGTCCACCTTATCTTAGAAAAGAATATGTTTGATTATTCTTTTCCATGTTATACAATTTATGCTGTTAAGTTTCTCAGTTTTGCTTAATTCGATATTTACAGCCCTTGATGCCATTTTCAATAACTTCAAAGGAAAGAATAGAATAAACTGACCTGATTTTTTAGAATATGCCGGACTTAAAGAAGTATGCAATGGTCTACTCTTGGAATGAGCTTGATTTCAAGACTTGTAGAAGTATACAGTTGCACTTGTAGAAGTATACATCCAGTCCACTCTTGCAATGGGCTTGATCAGACGAGCCTGAAAGTTGAGTGTGGGTGAATTGAGCCTTCACTGCAATAGGCCCAATCAGATGGCCTTGATCTTGATCAATGCAAGGCCCTTAATTTTTTTTATGAACCACACCTATGGCTCAATCAGATGGCTCTTAAGCTTGATGAACCACACCTTAAAATTTGTGCTCTCCCTTTTTTTTTTTTTTATTAAGGAGGAAGTCTATGGATTATAGTTTTGTGTCTGACATGATATGACACAAAGATGTAATAGTATAATTGGCGTGGCAAAAAAATTGAATGCTAGAGATATAGGGTTTGAATAGTTGCAGCAGCATTTTCCTTCTTTTCTTTTATCTATCTGTAGCCTTATACTTTGGTACACTTGTGTACCACCAAACAGAGAAGACACCTTTTTCTCTTGTCAAAGAAGAGACAGGAAAGGAAAAAAAAAAACCTTTTTCTCTCTTGAAACACCATCCCTTTTTTTATTATTAAAAGGAAACAAAGAAGAAGATCTAGTTTGGAATAATAGTAGAGCTGTATGGAAAGCGGCAGATCCAATCGTGAAAGGGGAAGAAGCGTACGACCATTTTTCTCTAATAACAATGAAGATTTGGCGGATGAAGAAGCTCCGACAGACGAAGATCTGAAGTCAGGATGACGATTGAGTAGATGGCGCCGTTTGGCAATGGATAGCCGGTAGGAGGTTCTCTCACAAAAAAACCACAGTTCTTCTTTGTCAGATTCGATTTTCTGATATGTTTTTCCAGTTCATGGTTGTTCCTTTTATAGGGTTTGGATTGTAGCCATTTTGAGATTTTTTATTACAATTAGAGAAACAGTTATGGAAGAGATGGTTGTTTTCAACCGTTACGGGAGAGAAAAGAGATGGCATTTCTGGAGAAGGGCCATCAATGGCCATATGTTCTAACATTAAGAATGAATACATGACCTCGATGATGAGTGAGAGATCTTATTTTAGCCTTATTTACAGATTGAGCCCTTTTTATGTAAATGTTGGACCTTACGCATATGTTTTACATTAAAATGTTAGCTACATGTGGAAGTACGTGGGTGAAACCACTATTGAAAGACTTTAAAAAATATTGGCTATCACATTCTAAATGTAAATAATAGTGTTAACTCAATCATGTTGGCATTGAATTACATGAGTTAGTGTTGGCTCAATCATGTTGCGTTGGCATCGAATTACATGAGTTAGTGTTGGCTCAATCATGTTGGCATCTAATTCCATGTTTTGTGACTATAAAGTATAGTAAGGTCAATTACTATTTTACTGGGAGAAGATTATGAGCAAAGAGATAAAGTTGGTTCATGTCTTTGTGACTAAACGATAAATATTTTAAAAAATAACATAGATAAATTTAAACTTTTTAAAAAATAATATGAGAATGATAGACATAAGTTTAAGAAAAATAGATAAAAGTGGAACTTGATAATAAGATGAGTATTAAGAATTATTGATAAGCCTTAATTTAATTAGAATACTTATATATTAAGCAAGCTTTGATTGAGTTAAATTAGGAAAGTGGTTAGTTATTTTTTTTTATTTTTAGATTTGAGGTTTTAGTAGGATTAAACAATATGGAGCCATATTTTATATAAAGGCCTAACTATTATATATATAATATATAAAAATTTTAGAGGTTTTTAGTAAAAAAATTCTTAGGAGTACATGATATTTTAGTAACATCCTTTGACTCATATTTACCAAAACATTCCTCTAACTGTATGGATAAAGGATAAAAAGTTCAATTTACCTTTGATACATACTTATGCAGAAAAAATGATAAAAAGTTCAATTTACCTTTGATACATACTTATGCAAAACTAGAAATCCTTCTCTCTACTCGATGTGGAAGTGAATTACGCTTATGAAAAATCAGAAACTATGTGGGCCCTAACTTGTTGTGTTTCTAAAATTCAATTTAATCATTAGTTAAATGAATTAATTTTAGGTGTACGTTTAAAAACCCAATTGTTCGCTCGCCTCAAGTGTAAGGCTGCGATGCAGTAATAAATCTTAGTAAGACCGAGGTCGATCCACAGGTAGTTAGAGAACGAATTCTAGGTTGTTCCAGCAACTCAAGTTGCAATAGATAAGAGATTCAATGGAGATAATTATACTAAAATAGTAACTTACGAAAATTCGGTAATTAAGGTACTAAGGCATTCAAGGATCCACTTGTAGTAACCCCATGTCAATCCAATCAATCCAAGCATAAAACACAATCAGAATTGAAGTCCTATCTCTCATCTAGTTGGAAAATAAGTATGAAAGTACATTCAATCTCACTTAAGCTGAACTTTCAAGTTCTAGTCCCATTCAACACATGTAGAATTCGAAATCATAGCCTTTGGAGTAATAGCCATGCCTATGGACTATGGCCTGCTCAAGGATTACTACAATTCGAATCTAAATAAGCAAAACATGATAATCTCATAGAATTGTAAGGAATCTATGTCCGGAGCACATGAACTCTCATAAAACTTCTAAAAATATCAACTTTAAGAACTAGCTCATTCAAAAATCCAAACTTGAAATAAGACTACTTGAATTAAACTGAATCAAACATGAAATTGACTATAAGTTTCACCTCTTAGCCTTAGCTAAGAGATTCTAGCCGAGCATTGTCATATTACAACTAGAACTCATAAAAGAAACTAGAAAATATAAAAACCAAGAGTTTGGAGGGTTGTAAACGCTCCATGACAGCTTCCTTCCTCTCCCACGAAGTCCCTTTGCTTCTATGATGCCCTAGGAAGAGACCCTAGGTGTCCTTTTATAGTGGGGAAGCTCGGTTGCGTCGGAAACATCTGGAATTTGCGTAAGGATACGCAATGCGCAGAGAAAATCGGAGCCTCAATTTAGAAATTGGCTGTTTTAATGCACGGCCGACTGGTCGGACTGGGCTGGCCGGCCAGTCACAGGGGGTGAATCCAACTTGTTGGTTGACCGGTCTTGACCGATCGGGCCAATTTGATTTTTGTTCAGAGAGTAGCCGGAAGGTCGGCCGACCAGTCGGCCCTTGCTCTTTTTCTTCTTTTTCTTCTTTTCTTTCTTCTCTTTTCTCCCTCTTTCTTCTTCCTTCTTTGGTCCACCTTGGGCCTTCATTTAAGGGGTCCTAAATGCATTCTTTTTGGTCTCCAATTGGGTGAAGTTCACTCTCGTTTCTACAATCACAAAACATGCATTAGATGAGCCTTTTAAACATGAAAACCATACATATAATGTGATGTAATGGGTTGGCAAATGTATAAATTGGAGGTTCAACACACCCCCCAACCAACTTTTTGCTAGTCCCGAGCAAAACATGCGTGAACCAAGTTCAAACCTCCAAAACCCAACTCTCCTTCAGAAACTATATTTCTATCCATTCCAAGACATGCAAGTATAAAGTTCGTAAAAATTTGGTGATAGAATGTTGAAACCTCAAACTCTCAAAACATAATCAGTGTCTATATGAAATTCCCGCTGATTGATTGATGAATAGAAGAACTCAAACAAAATTTAACCTAGTGTGCATAATAAAAGTTCATCTCATGAGTTTCTGGGATTATCTTCTTCATAGATCAACTGAACTATGGATCTCAAGGTGTACAGAGCAATAACAAGCCAATGACAAGAATTTACCTTACCGTCCTTCCGACGGCTTTCACACTACGTACCATTTTCAGATTTGGTTACGAGTAGACCATCCCTCGGGTGGTAATAGGTAGCCCTTTTCGGAATTTTCCACCATTTTTCTATCATTCCCAATTTCATCCTTCCTTTTCCTTTTTCTTTTAAATTAGATAGGATTTTTAGAAATTCATATCTTTCGTTATTTTCCCATGGACAAGGATGGACAAAGTACCCCGGCTTGGTTTCTTAACACCTTAAATCAAAGTCTAGCTAATCCATAAATCACATAATCCTTTCAACACATGAAAATCGTGTAATGTGACTAGGTGTAAGAGTGTTCAAATTTTCTATCAATCACATAAATAGGGGAATTCATATATAAAACCATTATATTAAGAGAAGTCCAAGACTTACAACATCACACACTTCGTATCTCCTCTTCTTATACTCATATCATCTCAAATACATAGAAATAAGGTTTTTTAAAGGAGTTTTGAAATTTTAGAAAATTTAAAAAAATTTGCGCATATGAGGCTCGAAATGTTGCAAACTGCTAGATGAGGAATCTCATCTCACCCCCCAACCAAATCTTGCATTGTCCTCAATGTAAAAATATATGCAATGAGCATGAGCATGAGAGCAATGGTGAAATATAAGAGAGTGAGAACAATAATACCTGAGAGAGTCGATCATGAAATTCTGCAACTCCAACAATTAAATCCTACTAAAACAGTAAAACTAAATAAAACTAAACCTAATCTATGGAAAGCAATAAAGATACCTACCCCATCCTTTTAAAAAGAGGATCTCCATCAGACTAGGAGATCGATTATCAGTATAACATCTAAAAGGACAAAGTTGAGCAAGATCATCAAGTGGTGTAACAAATTATTCAGAAGAACTATCCACCATCCTGCTTTGGAAAGTACATTGGTGACATCGATCATTCTAACCCATTGAAAACCCTACCGAAAAATTTTAGCGGGCTCCTCAAGGAAATTGTCACATGTACTAGGAAAGGAGAATTGCATTGGTTGGAAATCATTGAGTATGGATCTCCTTTCCTTCTTGTCTGGGCAAAAATTATTCAAGTATGGGTCATCCCAGAAGTGTTCTTCGGTTTGAACAAACCAAAGAGATGTGGAGACGTCAATCGCTTCATCCATTTGGATGGTCTTCACATAATCATTTGTCGCTTGTGCTTCCACAGTCGATTCTTCAATGTGGCACTCTGTGGAAGGAAGTTTTTTTGGTGCATGAGGTCTCTCTCTCAAAGCATTTATTGAATCATGGGATCATCCCAATCTTCAAAATACGCTAAACACTCCTCAAGTGTGTAGGAGACCTCAGGAGAGGAAGCTATCAAATTCGGACCCTTTACGTCTTCCTCCTTCTCAGAATTTTGTGTAGGTTGGAGTGGGTCCTCAACCTCTACACTTTCAGAAATTGGCCTCTTTGTAGGCAAGTCAAGCACCAATTCTTCCAAATCCTGCATAACAAATTTGTGTAACTCAGAAATTGGTGACTTGTCAAATAAATTTTCAGAAATAGACATGTCCAAGGTCTTATTAAAAATAGAATTAGATTCATCCTTAGAATGTGTCGAACATGTCCCCAAACTTTTAGGTAGATCATGTTGGAAAAACTCCCTATCTTCCATGGATTCTATCATGTGTACTTCATGGGGGCCATCATCGTCGTCCCAATCCTCAAAGGGGTTAAAGCTAACAACATCTAAAGGATAAAAATTCTGCTTTAAAGTGAACTCCTCTTCCACAATTGAATCAATCATATCAATCTCGTGGACATCATCATCATCCCTATGCCTTTTGCCCAAGTGGAACACATTCACCTCTAATGTTATGTTCCCAAATGACATTTGCATTACCCCATTCTGGCAATTTATGATTGCGTTTGATGTACCAAGAAAGGGGCGACCTAGAATCACCAGTATTTGGGTGCTAGCATCCATAACTGGTTGTGTGTCCAAGACGATGAAATCTACCGGGTAGTAGAATTTGTCAACTTGGACTAGCACATCATCAACTATCCCTCTCGGTACACGGATGGATCTATCAATGAGTTGTAACGTAGTTTTGGTGGGTTTTAATTCACCAAGACCCAATTGCTCGTATACCGAGTATGGGATTAAATTTACGCTTGCTCCCAAGTCTAGCAATGCGCGCTCAATCCGGTAGTCTCCAATGATACATGAGATTGTGGGACTACCGGGATCTTTGAATTTTGGGGGGGTCTTTTGAGTGAGAATGATACTCACTTGCTCATTTAAAAAGGCCTTTTGTTGCACATTATATTTACGTTTGGTTGTGCATAAGTCCTTTAGAAACTTGGCATTCTCTAAAATATCATGAGAGTTTGGGAGAGATTTTGGGGCAACCAATCACGAAGGAAATGGTGCTAAGGGCTTGTAAATGCGTTCCGTTTCTTGTGGGCTAAGTTAGATCCATCCTCATCCTCAGAATTTATCGGATCATTAGGCTTGTCGGCCTTCATCGGAATAGTTTTTTCAATTTGCTTGCCACTTCTAAGAGTGGTGACGAATTGGCTTGCTCCATAGGTTGGTTATAATGCCCACTTCATGTATTTGCTTTGGATTGGGCTGTGGTTGGGCTGGAAAGGTCCCTTCCCTAGCGTTCAAGCGTCCCTTAATCTCATCAACCGAGACTTTAAGCTCTTGGAACATTTGCTGATTCGTTTGGTTAATTTGTGTTTGCCCTTGTATAAACGCTTTTAAAGTATCCTCCATTGAGAATTGAGGTGGGGCCATATTTTGCATGGATGGCCCTCTTTGAGAGTTGGTAGGATTGCCCGTGGGAGCATTCTTCCAACTGAAATTTGGGTGGTTCTTCCAACTAGAATTGTACATATTACCCACCGGTCCATTGAAAGGCCGTTGATAACCATATGTGTCATTTGCATGTTCATGTAATACCTCTTGAAATATAGGAATTATAGGACAATCCTGTGTAGCATGTAAATTGGTGAAACAAATTCCACATATGGTCTCGAGAGCTTCATTGGATTTTAAAACTCCACTTTTACTAAGTTCTATAGCCTCGATCTTCCTTGTGAGGTTGGCTATCCTTGTACTCACACCGTCTTCCTCCTTGAGGATATAGATCCCTCATTTCTCTTTCTGTTGAGTAGGCTTGGGGTTATTATTAGATTTATCTGAGGTATCCCATAATTGGGCATTCTCAGCCAAGATATCCAAATAACTCTAAGCTTCATCTGGATTTTTGCTCATGAACTCGCCGTTGCACATTGTCTCTATAAATTGGCGCATATTGGAACTTAATCCATTGTTAAAAAAGTTTATGATTCGCCAACTTTCGTAGCCATGATGTGGGCAAGCAAGTAGGAGGTCCTTAAACCTTTCCCAACATTAGAAGAAAGATTCACCCTCTTTAGCCGAAAAATTCATTATGGCTCTTCGAAGGGTATTCATTTTATGAGCCGGGAAGAACTTTTTCAAGAATTCCCTGGTCATCTCGTTCCATGACTCTATCGAGTGTGGTCTAAGAGAATGAAGCCAAGTCTTGGCTCTTTCTTTTAATGAAAAGGGAAAGAGTTTAAGTTTAATGGCATCTTCCGAAACATTTGTGTATTGCAAGGTAGCCACCACTTCTTCAAATTCCTTTAAGTGCAAATATGGGCTGTCAGAGTCTAGCCCATGGAACTTTAGTATAAGTTGGATTACACTTGGCTTAATATTAATGTTTTCCCCGGTTGGTGGTAACACCACACAAGAGGGTGTAGTTGCACGGGCCAGTTGTAGGTAGTCCTATAATGATCTCATTGGAGGAACATTGTGTACCTCATTCTCTCCTACTCCCTCCTGATTTGCGTTTGTAGTTTGGGGGGGGATTCCTTAAAGGTGTTTGATCCATACTTCCCAAACTATCACAATGTTCTTGGTAATTTCGGACTTGTCTATGGACTGACAATGGTCCAACTAGACCACCTTCGGATTGGAGACGATTGGAGTGGTTACGTTCCCAACTGGACATAAACCACTCAACTAAAAACTAAACTAATCCTAAGTCCTAAAATCTGAAATTATTACCCGATACGCTTGAACTAGAGAAGAAATCCTACAAAACAAAACAATTTGTTAATTCTAAGAAATCAGAAAAGCCTATCTACTTCTACTTCTACAACCACTAAAAAAAATCCAGAACTGTTATCTAAATTCCCCGGCAGCAGCGCCAAAAACTTGTTCGCTCGCCTCAAGTGTAAGGTTGTGATGTAGTAATAAATCTCGGTAAGACCGAGGTCGATCCACAGGGAGTTAGAGAACGAATTCCAGGTTGTTCCAGTAACTCAAGTTGTAATAGATAAGAGATTCAATGGAGATAATTATACTAAAATAGTAACTTAGGAAAATTCGGTAATTAAGGTATTAAGGCATTCAAGGATCCACTTGTAGTAACCCCATGTCAATCCAATCAATCCAAGCATAAAACACAACCAGAATTGAAGTCCTATCTCTCATCTAGTTGGAAAATAAAGTATGAAAGTACATTCAATCTCACTTAAGCTGAACTTTCAAGTTCTAGTCCCATTCAACACATGTAGAATTCGAAATCATAGCCTTCGGAGTAACAGTCATGCCTATGGACTATGGCCTGCTCAAGGATTACTATAATTCGAATCTAAATAAGCAAAACATGATAATCTCAGAGAATTGTAAGGAATCTATGTCCGGAGCACATGAACTCTCATAAAACTTCTAAAAATATCAACTTTAAGAACTAGATCATTCAAAAATTCAAACTTGAAGTAAGACTACTTGAATTAAACTGAATCAAACATGAAATTGGCTATAAGTTTCACCTCTTAGCCTTAGTTGAGAGATTCTAGCCGAGCATTGCCATACTATAACTAGAACCCATAAAAGAAACTAGAAAACATAAAAACCCGGAGTTTGAAGTGCAAACGCTCCATGACAGCTTTCTTCCTCTCCCACGAAGTCCCTTTGCTTCTATGATACCCTAGGAAGAGACCCTAGATATCCTTTTATAGTGGGGAAGCTCGGTTGCGTCGGAAACATCTTGAATTTGCGTAAGAATACGCAATGTGTAGAGAAAATCGGAGCCTCGATTTAGAAATTGGTTGTTTTAACGCACGGCCGACCGGTCGTGACCGGTTGGACTGGGCTGGCCGACTAGTCTTGACCGGTTGGACCAGATTAGTAGACAGTCCAGCATGCACAGGGGGTGGATCTGACCTGTTGGCCGACCGGTCTTGTCTAGAGAGTAGCCGGTCCACCTTGGGCCTTCATTTAAGGGGTCCTAAATGAATTCTTTTTGGTCTCCAATTGGGTGAAGTTCACTCTTGTTCCTATAATCACAAAACATGCATTAGATGGGCCTTTTAAACATGAAAACCATACATATAATGTGATGTAATGGGTTGGCAAATGTATAAATTGGAGGTTCAACACCAATGCCATCCGTTATTAAAATGGACCATAAGATTGAAAACAGTGTACATGGCCATGCCTACCCTCTAAAATGTTTCCCTCAATGTGGTCTACTTGAATCACGGATTGTCTTGCCTTTTGAATCTTAGGCCTAAATTATTTTTTGGCATCTAATGGTTGGAGTGGATTTCATGTAGTCATCACGATGGGCCTTGTAAAAATTCAATGGTCACTACAAGAAAAAAGGCTTTTAGCCTCGGTTTAAAATTGTGGCTAAAAAGCTAAAAACAAGAGGCTTTTGCCTTAGTTACTCCAACTGGGGCTAGAACTCCCGTGGTTAAAGTCTTTAGCCTTGGTTTTAGCAACCGGGGCTACAATGCCTTTCAGCCTTTATCATGACCTGAAATTCGGTACTAAGCACGCATCCCAAACTCAAGTTCTGTATCACGACTCATACACTAAGTGTACTCTAACCCATAAAATGTCATTTAATTCAGAGGATATAACTATGTATTCATGCCACCAATTCTAAGTTCCATTTACCAACACTATATTAATTCCAATAGAGAGGAAACACATTGGGATCACTCACCTAAAAAATTGGGTGAGAATGATTCCATTTAAATAATTAAATTCAATCAACATAACCTAAATATTCCTTAAAATAGTATACATTCATAATCATTTTTCAATTTAGGTGAATTCGCACAGGGGCCCACTCTTGATTGATTATTTTTCAAATTGGGTCCATAACGCTATTTAGTCATGTTTCTTCAAATCTAACCCTTAATATAGAGTATTACGATCTTAAATAGGACCACTTGATCATTTAAAGTGCTCATCCACCATCCATTGATATTCTAATTGTCTCAGCATGTATAATTTATCCATATTATAGTTATAATTGATTCCTTAATTCAGATTCTCAAAATCAAAATCAAATGATTTGTTTCTCCTCCTATCGTTCGGACCGACCGCACTGTCAGTCGAATAGATGATCTTCTAGGTGGACTGACAACGTTGCATGTCGAAGTAACATTCTTTGGATTGGATTTGATTTTGACGAATTAAATTATAATTTAGGGATTTTCCTTAATCTCGAGTTTAGGGTCTACTTATGCAAAATGGTCAGATCTTAACCAACCATTGGTCCTCAATTAGGTTATTAAAAGTGAGGTTCATTGATCATCTTGATCCAACACTTCCATGGTCCACATCATTCATAATTTTCTAATTTATTTAAATTCGTCATATGATCAGTGTGGCCCATCTGATGGTCGGATCGATCTGATAGCGGGGTCCCAGCATATTTCAATATCAGAAATCAGATGGTCCATGTGGATTTAATCCCACACATCAAGGTGGCCCTACACAATTCCCTACACCGAAAGCCAAAGCGATTGTGGAGAGAATACGATCTCTTTATTGTATATGTTACATATGTCTATGTAATGAATTTACGAATGATTCAAACCATTCATTGCGTAGATATGGTGAAAATAAATAAAATTGCTTAAAAAATGAAAGGAATTATACAAAACCTACCTTAACTTGGGTTTCCTCCTCCTCCTCCTCCTCCTCCTCCTCTCTCTCTCTCTCTCTCTCTCTCTCTCTCTCTCTCTGTATTTTATTTCCTACGAATGGAGGTTTCGTTTCTCCTTAAGAGGAGAGATACACCTTCAGATAGGGAGAGAGGTTACAACCGCTTTTATCTTTGTTTTAAATTTAAATTCAATTTTTTCTTAAAAAATCGCAAAAAGAATTGTTTCATGCAGTAAGGGGTATCAATCCTTCGCCTGTCCTACACCAAAAAAGGTCCCTACCACTTGGCTAACAAGTTTGTTTGTTTCTTAATGATAAAATTAAACATTTAACCAGTTTAATTAATTAGAAACATATAATAAGTGTACCCACCAACGTACAAAATTTGGGGTCTTTTTATTCTGCTCCTCTAAAAGAAAGTTTTCGTCCTTGAAATTTACCTACGTCTCATCTACAAAGAGATGAGGATATTTCTCTTGGATTGCCTTCCTGCTCCTACGACGCTTCGTTGACTCAATGATATGTCCATAAGGCTTGACTAGCAACATAGTCTCAATGCGTAGAACATGTTCCTTACACTCCAAAATGCATACTAGATTTTCTATATAAGAAGTATCTTCTTATAACTCGAGATCTTGCCAATTTATGATGTGAGAAGCATGATCTCTTTCGTACTTCCTGTAACACCCCAAAAAAATTAGGAGTCGGGTACCCCTGATTTGTCGAGTGTTAACTTAAGAAAAATACACGTGGGTGAGTTACCATATTCCCATATAGACCGATAAATGTTTCTTCATGTCCAAATAATTTAAGTAGCTTAAATTAGCGACATTAGCAGTTAAGTAGAATAACTAAACATAGAGGTATATACGACAAATATATACAATGTACAATTTGAAAGGGTAATGTCTGCCCAAATGGGGATTATACAAACTACAATGCACAGTCCAAGAAAAATACGTGAAATCATAAAAGGGTCTAAAATCTTGGCTTAAAACTCCAATAAAGGGTTCATAGTGAAGTACTCCGACTACTCTAACCCGTCTGAGCATCTAATTAGACCTCAATTAGTGCGTCGGCTCTCATGGTACTTGCATCGATAAAATCGTCTGATTGATGTTTTAAAACACTGTCCTAGGTGGGAGTGAGTAGCTAACTTAGTGGTTCCATTGTCCTGAGTTACACATTATCAAACGCAGTCAAGTATTGGTAATGAGGAACAAATAAGGCATCAAATAAGAGTTGAACTAGTTGTTTATAATGCATGGATGAATGAAATGCAAATGCGTGCCCTGATCACCAGTCCTCCTTTTGTCATAACTGACAATGAGTGGCTTATCACCACATCACCTGCATAGATTGAACCGACAATGAATGGGGCTCATCACCCCATCACCTGCACATAATGCATGTTATATAGAGCCATGTAGGATTAGCCAAATAATTAATTAGTCCAATTCATCCAGTATATTGGTGAAGCCAAAATATCATTATTATATCACAAGTCTAATTACGACCATTTAGCTCCTTGTGCTGTGACACCAATCATCACCAGTAACCCTTTGATCCAAGGTTTGGGTTATTCACCCAAGAAAGCATGGTATGATAGTGACTCGTCAGCCACACCAAATCAAAGTGAATGGGCTCGTCATCCATTCCTTAACAAGATGGTAGGCTTGTTGTCTCCAATGATGTTCAATAGTCACTACGGGGAGGCTCGTCACCCCAGCGTAGACCGATAGCTTAGGCACAGTGTCCCATACCACCTTGCCTAACTTATGAGACTTGGTAGATCTTGTCGCAGTACGGTTTTAAGTGGATTGTTTACAATGAGAACGATGGTATATCGGATTTATAAGGGTGTGGCGATGAAAAGCATTACAACCATGTTCAACTTGGCATTAGACTAATCCGATCAATGATGAAAAACTCCGAGGAAGTCGGCATTGGGCATAAAGCAACAATCGTATCGCTAACTACTGTCAGTCACCCACATTCAACCTCAATCGATTGGGCAAGCCTAGGGTAGTCAACCCAAGTCGGTCACCCTCTTACTTAGGCATTTGTCGTATCGAACTCAAGCAAGATTAATTTATAATCATAATATAACCATAAAATGAAATACACCACATTAAGATGAACAAGCTAGATGTACATACAAATTAATCTCAATCCGTCTAGCAATAAACAATAAATCACATCTTAAAGATAGGCTCAACAACATGAATTTCTTTTATTCGAGTATTTCATTGAGCATGTAGACAACCAACCATACAATGCATAGCAATTGAAATAACTAACAAAATTAGCAATTCTAACCTATACAATCCTAAGTAAATATGATTTCATTCATTTGGGCATTTCATGAAACATGTAATAAACCAAACATACATAGCATTTCATTTAATATAGCAACATTTCCAATAATTTTAATATACCTAACTAAGGATAACATGAATTCATTAACTAGAGCTATCATAGTTTGATAAAAGAAAACCTAGAAGAAATTATTTGCACCTTAGAATCAAGGTTCCTCACTAGCGAAGCCTCTAAGGTTAGGAAATTCGAAAGAATCCTAATTTTACATCAAGTTTATGAAATTTGATTTGGAAAAATTGTAAGAGAATAGCTTAATTGCAATTTAGGATGTAGATTTACCTTAATTTGTAAAGGGAAGTGTCTTGGAAGGAAGATTCAAGCAAACCCTAGCTCAATATCAAGAAAAATCTCAAAACTCAAGTACAAATGAATTCTCTACCCTACATTAACTATTTATAGTCATTTGCCAAATTTTAAGATTTTCGCACATCTCATGTGCCCCTTTGCGGGCCCTACTTGAATGGTTGGACTAATGGTCTCACAAATCCAAGACATAAGGCTTGTTAAGCTTGGTAAGACGATTAATTTTCTATAGCCTTTCGGCCGGCGGCCCACTAACTGTAACACCCTATAAATTCTAGGGGCCGAGTATAGACTCGATCCCCAATATCTCGAGAGTGACTCATGCGTATACGGATGCGTGTTATGCAAGCATTTGATCCACGTGGCATCAAATCATAATGCTAGGTCAAGTTAAACAATAAAATAAAGACATAAGTGAAATTAAGTAAGAAAAACCAAGATATATAGTGTCACGTCTCATACAAAGGGGGTTCACCCAACCGGTGGCCCTAACACCTACGTCCAAATGTACAACCTAACATCGACATTAGCTGCAACCACAACTCTAACCAAACGAAACACAGCGGCTCACTCCTAGGCTTGGTCATCAGCGTACCGAGAATATGGTCTATCGTCTTCTGTGTCCTCGTACTATACTAGCGCTTTCGCCTCAAGGGTACGTGCGTCAATTTGATAATTTGGTTGGTGTTTTAAAGCACCGTCCCAATTGGAAGTGAGTGATCAACTCAATGATTTCATTGCCCTAAGTTACTCAAGATATCAAGCACAGGCAATTGTAGGTAATAAAATTTTCATAGAAGGTACACAATAGAGTCTAAATTAATTGTCTTAATGCATGAATGAATGAGATGCTGATGCATGCTCGAATACTGTTTTTGTCACAACCAATAGTGAGTGGCTCGTCACCACATCACCCGTACAGACCGAGCCACCAGTGAATGGGGCTCGTAACCCCATCACCCGCACACAATGCATGTCATACCAAACCATGCATGATTAGCTAAGTTATTAATTAGTCCAATTTCATCCAGCAGGTTGGTGAAGCTAAAATTTTGTCATTTTATCACAGATTCTAACTGGGACCATCTGGTTCCCTGTGTTGCGAACGCCAATCATCGCCAATAACCCCTCGATCTAAAGTTTGGGTTAATATCCAAGAAAGTATAGTCTGACAATGACTCATTAGCCACGCCCAAGCCAAAGTAGAAGGATCATTACCCAACTACCAAATACAAATAATTAATTCAGAGGTGTGGGTTTGCTACTCAAGACTAAATTGATACAAAGAGGGCTTCTCACCCAAATTTAAACCAATACACGCCCGGGTTGTTCAAGCGATGCTCTGGCATACAACCATCAACCGAGTATTTAACAGGGCCGATCGAACAACCATCTGTCACTTTTACCAATGCTCAATGGTCACTACAGGGAGGCTCGTCACCCAACGTAGGCTGACGTCTTCGACACGGTGTCCCATACCACCATGCCCGGCCTATGAGACTTTAGGGATTGATTCGTAATGTGGTTCTAAATGGACTATGCATTGGTAATGTTAGTACTTTGGATGATGGGCACACATTCATGTTTGTAGAGATGAGAGGTCCAAGATAGATAAAAAAAATTAGGTATTGTGTATTTTTGGGGTATGCAGACAAGAAGTTTGGCTACAGGATATGGGATTTGGTTGGAAAAAAGCTAGTTAGAAGAAGAGATGTGGTCTTCTTTGAAGATCAGTATACTAAAGACATTGAAAAGCTAGAGAAGACCCAGCCGAGTTCAGGTGAACTGGTTGATATGGATCTGATCAGTCCTCCCATGGTGCTTGATAATGGGGGAGTGTAGTATGATGTAGGGGACGATGTCATCCCTATAGTAGATGAACTGGGGGAGCAACCCCCTATTAATCTACCCGTTGAGCCACAAGTGATGAGGTCATCTAGGGAGAGACAGTCGTCCAGGAGGTACCCAACCCATGAGTATATTATGCTTACCAATGGAGGCGAGCGAGAAGCCTATACCAAGGCTCTATTCGATGTGCATAAGACCAAGTGGTTGAAAGCTATGCAAGAGGAGATGAAATCCTTGCATAATAACCACACATATCAATTAATGAAACTGCCTAAGGGTAAGAAAGCTATGAGCAACAAGTGTGTGTTTAGAAAGAAGATGGAGTAAAAGAATTCACAGTCGAGGTTTAAGGCCAAACTAGTGGTGAAAGGCTTTAGATTGAAAAAGGGGGTTAATTTCGATGAGATTTCTCACTGGTGGTGAAGATGACATCCATTCGAGTATTACTTGGTTTTGCTGTAAGCATAAATTTGGAGATAAAACAACTAGATGTGAAAACAACATTTCTCCATGGGAATCTGTAAGAGGATATATATATGAGGTATCCAGAGGGGTTCAAAATCAAAGGCAAGGAACATATGATGTGTAAGCTGAAGAAGAGCTTGTATGGGCTGAGGCAAACTTCGAGGCAATGGTATAAGAAGTTTAACTTGTTTATGTTGAAGCATGAGTATGACAGAACGAAGTCAGACCACTGTGTGTTCACGCAAAAGTTCTCAGATGGCGGTTTTCTTATCCTTTTGCTATATGTTGATGACATGCTCATTATGGAAAAAGACATCAAGAAGATTGATAGGCTAAAATAGGAGTTGGGCAAGTCTTTTACGATGAAAGACTTCAGCTCGACTAAAAAGATTTTAGGAATAGAAATCACAAATGACAAAAGCAGATGGAAGCTATGGTTGTCACAAGAGTAGTATGTTGAAAAGGTCCTAGAAAGATTCAATATGAAAACAGCAAAGCCAATCATTTCTCCACTCAATGGTCACTTCAGATTGAGCGATAAACAATATCCTAAGACGAATGAAGAGTTGGAAGAGGTGCAAATATACCCTACATTACAACGATAAGAAGTTTGATGTATGCTATGATGTGTATGCAACCAAACATAGCATATGCGGTTGTGTGGTAAGTAGATATCTTGCCAACTTGACAAAGAACACTAGGTAGTGGTGAAGTTGACACTACGGCATCTAAGGGGCTCATTAAAGTTGAGCTTATGCTTTGGTGAAGAAAAACCTGTGTTAGAAGGCTACACAGATGTAGACATGGAAGACGACATAGACGTTAGAAAATCTACATCGGGGTACATGTTTACATTTGCAAGAGGAACAATGTTGTGGCAGAGCAAGCTACAAAAGTGTGTAGTGTTATCTACGATAGAAGCCTGATATATAGCAGTCACAAAAGTATGCAATGAGATGCTTTGGATGAAACAATTCCTACAGGAATTCAATCTGAAGCAAGATAAGCATGTGGTCTATTATGATAGCCAGAGTGTAATACACTTGAGCAAGAATCCAAGCCAGCATTTCAAGTCGAAGCACATAGAGGTTTGGTATCACTGGATTAAGGATATGTTAGGGAATAAGGTGCTACAGCTTGAGAAGATCCACATTGATGATAATGGGTCAGACATGATGACCAAGGCATTGGCCAAGGGCAAATTTAAGGCTCGTAGAAACCTGGTGGGCTTGAAGACAATGAAGCCCTCCTGAGTCAGAAGGGGAGATTTATTGAAGTATTCCTCCTCAAGAGTGAGGAGAGAAGTTCAGTCCGGGGGTCATCGGGCAACCGATTAAGCCTGGCAGGGCGATCGAAACTCCCTAAGATTAGTTAGTTGCTCGCTGGACTGTTTCAGATAGTTTTGAGCGACCGATGATTGGTTATCGGGCGACCGAGGCTCAACATAGGGTGACTGAAGGTGGTGTTCAAGCGGACGAAACTCAATGGTTTCTCTCCGTAACTCTTTGGACAAATTTGGCTAGGTTTGGGCAATCGAACATAGTTGGGTCGGTCGACTAACGACGTGCGCGACTGTTTTATGCAAGTTGCATGTTTTGTTTCTAATCTTAGTTTAAGTACTATATAAGTATGTTTATTGCAAGAGTAAGGTAATGTATGTGGTTACACACATTCTAGATGAAAGAAAGAGAGAAAAGAAGAGTTTAAGAGAGAGAGAGAGAGAGAGAGAGAGAGAGAGAGAGAGGACGATCGAAGAGAGAGAAGAAGACTGATCTCATGAAGTTCATCGACATCGTTGGTTCTCATTTAAAGCCTCTTCAAGTTCATCTCATTGGTGAGATCTCTCTGTTATCTATTCTGTTTGATTGTAATTCCACCCTTGGGGTTGAAGTTTATTGGATACAAGTTTGTGAAACTTATAATCACTGTGTAATATGTTCTTACATAGTGGATTTGTTGACTACACGAGGTCTTGTGGTTTTTAGAGGGTTTTCCACATAAATATCGTAGTGTCGTGTATGATTGCTTGTGTTTATTCATATATCCCATAATTTAGTCGATTGGGGATTGCAAGATGCATCATAACGTGCATCCTTCCCTAGCAATCAGCCTAAAGTGGTCGACCTATGGGAAGCTTCCCATGAGGTTTCCTCGTAGTACCATTTCCCATATATGAGCATGGCGGAGCTAGGAGCAATTCAAACTCGACCCAAAATTATTTAACTTTTTATATTTAGGTCCAAGCCTGTCCCATGGATCTAAAAGATGTGGACAAACTCGGGCCAAATACTTACCCAACACAAAAGCCAATGGGTCGGCCCGAGCCTATGATAGCCCTGACTCAAGTGCAAGATTTAGCATGCAAGCTAGAATTGAACGAATGTCGACCCAGTGGACCTAGGCCTGTTAACAGCCCCATTAGAAATGTTTACTGGCTGTTAATTTCTCAATGATGTTTGCATAATTCTAACATAAAGTTTTACCCATTTGTATCACATTTAGGGCGTGTTTGGATTATAAGTTACTTTTCACAAGCTACTTATACCTCAAGTAGCTTTTCATAATTGCAGTTGCATTATCCAACTTGAAAGTAACAAAATTGCAATGTGGAGTCCAAACATCACTCAGGGGCTGTTTGTTTCCCACTTAATATGCCATCGAAATTTGAAAATCAGATTTCACCCACTTAGTATGCTAATTTGGGTGTTTGTTTAACACGCTTAAAATAAGTCTTTAATAGGAATTTCTCACAGAATTAATTCAAGGATGGTATATGTGCAGAAAGCGGTTAAGTGGCGAGCCCGGAATGCAGTTAGTGGCTTTTCGTCAAGTATACAGTTAAGCTTTGAAGGCTAGCTGCGATGATGTTCTGTTGCGGTGGAAAAGATTTGTGGCCCCACCATGATGTATGCTTTACATCCACACTGTTCATCCATTTTGCCAAATCATTACAGGGCATGAGCCAAAACATGAGGCAATTCCAAAGCTCAAGTGGACCACACCATAGAAAGCAATGGGGTAATGACGCTAGCCATTGAAACCCTTCTAGGGACCATCATGATGTTTATTTTCCATCCGACCCATTCATAAGGTCACACAGACCTGGATGAAGGGAGAACACAAATATCAGCTTGATCCAAAACTTTTATGGCCTCCAAGAAGTTTTTAATGGTGGCATTCAATCTCCACTTTTTGTTTTTTGTGGTGTGGTCCACTTGAGCTTTGAATCTATCTCATTTTCGAGCTCATGCCCTAAAATAATCTAACAAAATGGATGGATGGTACGGATCTAACACAAATCATAGTGGGGCCATATAAATTACACATATTAAATGTTACGTTGTGAATTACAAAATCTTTGGGAGAGAGAAAATCGTCCTGTATTGTGAGAGGATTAGGTGAAATCCCGGCCTCAAACTAGACCGTTCAACCCTTACCGTGGGGTTACTATGGGGCCCACCTTGATGTATGCATTATGTATCCACACCATCCATCTATTTTTTCAGATTTTTTAGGGCATTATCCCAAAACGAAGCAGATCCAATTATCAGGTGGATCGTACCATAAGAAACAATGGTGATTGACCTCCTACCATTAAAAACTTCTTAGGACATACCTTCATGTTTCCGTTGTGTTTATTTAACATCCAGGCTGTTGATAAGGTCACATAAGACTGGATGAAGCGAAAAAACAAATATAAGCTAGATCCAAAACTTTTGTGGCCAATTAATGGTCAACTAATGGCCAATCACACTTTTTCCTATGGTATGGTTCACTCGATAATTGGATCTACTTCATTTTTCGTATAATGTCATAAGACGATCTGGACAAATGGATGGATAACGTGGATTCTTAATACATACATAAAGGTGGGCCCCACGGTAAGGGTTGCACCATCTTGGGCGAGGCCGGGGTGTCACCAAATCCGCTATCCTTTTGTGAGGGGCACAGATTGGGTACTACCACCACCAGACCTAGCTAGAGACGGATTGTCCCGTCACGGGATATTTGGGGCCCACTATGATGTATCTGTTTTATTCACACCGTCCATCCATTTTGACATATCATTTTAGGCCATAAGTTAAAAAAGGATGCAGATTGAAGGCTTAAGTGGACCACACCATAGGAAGCAGTGGGGATTGAATTCCTACCATTAAAAACTTCTTGAGGTCCACCGCGACATTTATTTGCCATCCAACCTATTCATAAGGTCACATAGATCCAAAACTTTTGTGCCCCTCAAGAAGTTGTCGGTGGTAGGAATTCAATCCTCATTGCTTCCCCTGGTGTGGTCCCCTCATGAGGTAAAATTGCTAAATTTTAGACATTTTTATGAAACAAATTTTTTTGGATTCTATACTAAATTTCAATGTTTATAATTTTTTTTTTTTCGGATAGCTTACCAAGCAAGCATTTCAGCACATATCAACACTTAAAATTCAATACATAATAGATCCATTACTTAATTCATTTCAGACCTTTTTTTTATTCATTGTACCAAATGCACCCTCTGACGCTAAGGTGCCGTTTGGTGAACTTAAAAAATTAATTTAAGTGTTGAAAACTTAAATTGCTGAATTTAAGTACTTATGAGTACTGAAAAATACGTTTGGTAATTTGTTTGAAAAAAGTCTTGAAATCTGAAAATAAGTAATTTCTTTTTCAGAAAAATCTGTTTGGTAAAAGCAAATCACATATGTCTGAAAAATAGTAATTTATCATATTTACCCCTATTGTCTCAATCTCTATCTTTTAGAGGATATGAGATAAAACATCTTATTGTTTCCAATGGTGCGGTGCATCTAAAATTCGTATCTGCTTCATTTAGAAAGAAAGAAAAAAAAATCTTAAAATGAGTTGGAAAAGCATATAGACGCATGAATATACAATACATACACTACACGGTGGGCCTTAAGGTAAGGTCTCATCCACATTACTAGTTCTAAGATTGCACCCAATCTGTTCTAGATGCGAGAGCAGATTAGGTGAGACCTTAGATCCATCGAGGTGGTTGGGACCTTGATTGTGGGGCACACTATGATGTATGGTACTGCGTGCACGTTGTCCATCCATATTGAAATCTCATTTTAGGACACGATCCAAAAAATGAAGCAGTTCCAAATTCTAGATGGACCATAGTGCACAAAACAACGGATTGACCATTTAAAAACTCTTTATGAGCCACAAAAGCTTTTGATCAAGATGATTTTTGTGCGGTCTCTTAATCTAGGTGTTTGTCTAGGTGTTTGTGACCTTACCAACCGGTTGGATGGCAAATAAACATTTTGGTGGATTCCATAAAGTTTTTAATGGTGGGATTCAATCATAATTGTTTCCTATGGTGTAGTCCACCTAAGATTTGAGTCAACTTTATGTTTTGGATAATGTCTTAGAATGTGCTTTCAAAATGGTTGGATGGCATGTATTCAAGGAACGTACATCACAGTGGGCCCCATAGCTAGGTCAATGGATCAAGCAATCCATCAAAGCACATCTGCATTGCGGATTTCCTATTGAAGCCTTTGGCATGTTCCTGCATTGGGAAACATAGGTGGGCTGATAGAGATGTCCGTTACAAATCCACTCTGTCCATCTGTTTCGGAAGACCACGGTACAACGAGATTCTAAAAATAATGCAGATCCAAAACTCAAGTGGGCCATACCACAGGAAACAGTGGGTATTAAACACTTAGTGGTGACAAAAGTTTTACATTAGGATGATATTTTTTCTTATAGTTATCTGAGTGTTAATAATTCTTTGAACGATTTGGATGGCATATAAACATTATGGTTAGCTCCAGGAAGGTTTCGATGGTTGATGTTGGTGTTCCCACTGTTTTGTCGGTGTGGCCCACTTGAGTTTTAAATCTGCTTAATTTTTGTAATCCTATCCTATTTTTGTCTTTAAAAACAGATGGACATAGTGGATTTGTCATGGACATATTTGTGGACCCCACATAACCCCAGCCACAGATATATCTCTGTGACCGGGGTCACAGGCAATCAGCTCCCCGTTGGAAGTAGAAGCGGAAGGGATTGATCCACGTTACCATTTGTGGTGGTATTGGATGGTGCTCTGTGGTCTCACCATAATGTATGTGTTTTATTTACACCGTTCATTTATTTTTGCATATTATTTTAAGGCATGTGTCCAAAACTCGGGTAGATCCAAATCTCACATGGACCGCACCACAGGAAATAGTGTTAATTGACGCCAACCATTAAATATTTTTAGGGGACACAATACCTATGAATGAAGCTGATAGTTGTGATTTTCCTTCATCCTGGAATGTGTGACCTAATGAATAGGTTGGATGGCTAATAAACACTTTAGTGAACACTATGGAGTTTAATTTTAATGGCGAGCATTGAATCACCACTATTTTCTTGTTGTGTGGTCCACCTGAGACTTGAATCAACATCATTTTTTTATCATACTAAAAACACTTATCTAAGATTTATGGACAACATAGATATAACATATACATCATGGTGGGTCACAAAGTATCCTCCAATATCTACACATCAATAGGCAACCCATGTCAAGTTGGTGATGCGACGCACCACCTGGATCTCTTTTTGAGTTGGAAACACTACATTTTATAAGCACCACTATAATGTATATGTTATATCCAAACCGTTCATCCATTTGGTGAGATCATTTTAGGGCAAGATCACAAAAGTAAGACAAGTTTAAAGTTTAATTGAACCACACAACGTAAATCAATGGAATTAAATGTCTACCTTTTAAAACATCTTGATAGCCATAGAAGTTGTAGTTCAAGCTGATATTTGTGTTTTCCCTTCATTCGGGTCTGTGTGACCTTATGTACGGTATGGATGGCAAATAAACATCATAGTGGGCCTTAGTAAAGCTTTAAAAAAAATAAAAGAACATCAAAATCTCATCTAAAATAAGAAGAAATTAACTTGAAGAAAGGAAGGATTTGAGAAAGATTTGGCCTCAGATAGTTAGGAATTTTTTTTCCCTTGAGCTAGAGAAGACAGAGCAATTTGGTGAGAGAATCTTAGGTTTTAATCTCTTCAAGGGTAATCTTATCATTTATAAAAGGTTGTAGATGTATTTTCGTGAGAATTCATCCAAAATTTTAAATGAAATCACTTACCGCATTTCTTTATAAGTTTTAAACCGAATTATGATGACTGAAAAAAAAAAACCTTTAGATTTTAAGTGATTTTTTTAATTAAGGATTTAATATCTTTTCGTTACCAAACTGTTTGAAATATTAGAATCGCTGAAAATAGCAATTTTAAGTGATAAGTTTCAAATTTAAATTTTACCAAATGCACACTAAGTTAGTTATAACTTAATTATTTCTACTTCATTCGACTAATGATTATAATTTCAATAGCGCATCCAAACACACCTATTTCGGAATTGATCAACTAAGCTATTTGAGTAATACTTTTTCCTTAGTTAAGCAATGCATTTATTAAACTAGAAATAAACACATACAACTGCTACCAAGCTTTAGGAGCCTAAATTGGCAGGCGTTGGCCGCACCTGATGTTGTCGGTGGTGGCATTGTTGTCTGAAGCCATGTGTAATTTTTCAAAGAATAATCTCAAGAAGACGCCGAGTTTGAATAATCATCTTGGGAAAAGCTAGGAAGTATTCTCGACCACAAGCCCAGAAATGCGGATCGTCTCCTAATATGGATGCCTTTTCTTGGATTGTAACTTACTATTCATAAGCATAGTTGTAGACACCTTCCCTTTAGGGTTGAATTATTTGAAGTGCCTCTCCTCTACTCTATAGATTCCCCTGCACCACCAGGGTTGACTCCTTGGAGTCGTGGTGCCTTTTCCACGTTGTTGCACTCTTGATAATTGCATGAACACCACATGGTTTCTAAAAATTCTAAAAATCCCCCATCCAGTTTGGATTATTGTAAATACCTCCCCTATGGTTTCCAGATACCATTTTACCCTTTTGTGGTTGGGCCCTACTATAGTGCATGTTTGTTATCTATCCAACCTGTTCAGTGTCGCCAATCCACCATGAAAATGAGAAAAATAAAAACAAAGGTTGATCCAACCATTAGGTGGCCCACCAATTAGATTTGGAGATATGTGGCCCACTCAATGATTGGATTAGCCTAATTCTTTTGGCATCCAATATTTATGATGTAGATATTCTGCTGGAGGGGTTGGATACCATTTATACTAACATTGGGCCGCACATGTGGGCATAACTAGCTCTAAGGTAGAGAATATTTTTATCATTTGTTGTGGGGGTCATTTTACGTCCCTCATAGAAGGGAGAAAATTGCAATAATTAAAACTAGAGGGAGGAAATTACAATTGTCAGAAACTGGGAGGGATGTTTACAACTATCTTTTCTTTCTTCGGCCAAAATTCCGGGCGCGGATTTCCTGCGAAAGCCATGCGCAGGAAGTTCCTGCGCTGAGAACCAAGGTGGGGCCCACAGTGATGTTCGTTGATAAATCCACATTGTCCATCCTTTCGGGAGCTCATTTTAGGAAGTGAGAACAAAAATGAACCGGATCCAAGACTCAAGTGGGCCGAAAAGGTGAGGATTGAACGTCCACAGTTGAAATATTTGTGGAGCCATAGAAATTTAGAATCAGGATAATATTTGTGTTTCCAGTTCATCCCAGTAGTAGTGACGTTATGAACGGTATGGATGTCATATAAACATCACTGTGGACCCCAGGGAGGTTTCAACGGTAGTAATTTACCTACCCACATTTTCTTTTAGTTCGGCCCACTTGAGTCTTGGATCCGGTTCATTTTTGTTCTCACGTCCTAAAATGAGCTCCCAAAAGGGATGGACGGGGTGGATTTATCAACAAACATCACTGTGGGCCCCACCTTGGTTCCCAGCGCAGGAACTTCCTGCGCAAGGCTTTCGCAGGAAATCCGCGCCCCAAAATTCCTCGGTTTTCCGAGAAAATGCTTTGAAACTTCGTATCCACGTACACCTCCGACTTGGCCGGTGTATCGACGTCCCCAAGTTTTGTGGGCCCCACCTAGAGATATGTGTTATATCCAAACTGTCTGTTCATTTTAATAAATTATTGTAAGACTTTATACCAAAAACTTAACGTATCCAAATCTCAAGTGGACCACATTGTAGAAAGCATTGGAGATTGAACGTCTACCATTGAAATCTTCTTGGTGGTTACAGAAGTCCTGAATCAATCTTATATTCGTTTCTACCCTTCATCAAGGTCCGTGTGACCTCATGAACAGTTTGGATGGCAAATAAACTTCATGATGGGCCCTAGGAAAGTTTTAACAATAAGAATCATTGTCCCCAATTACTTTTATGGTGTGGTCCACTTGAGCTTTGGATATGACTCATGTTTTGGATCATGTCCTAAAATGATCTCGCCTAATGGATGTACCATGTGGATATATTAAATATATCATCGTGTAGCCCACATAACCTTGAGTTTCTTTAGATCATTTGTACATTCACGGTGCTAACTATGCGATGTTACACATAGTTGGTGTAGGGTACACAAGCCTATTGACTTTCTGGTTTATAAAGGTAAAATGACACATCTACCCTCATCTTGAGAAATGACATGGAAAGTGGAAGTGGGTTGCGTGGGAGTCGTTGAAAGCTTGGTGGGTTGATGTGCTAAAGTTTCGTGAGGCCACCATGATATGTGTTATATCCACACCGTCCATCCATTCTACGAGATCATATTATGGCATGAGCACAAAAATGCGGCAGATCCAAAACTCAAGTAGACCACATCAAAAAAAAGGAGTGGAGATTAAAAGCCTACCATTGAAAACTTCTTAGGAGCCACAAACGTTTTGGATCAAATTGATAATTTTGTTTCGCCTTCATCCAGGCCTGTGTGACCTTATAAACAAGTTTGATGGAAAAATAAACATCATGGTGAACCTTAGGAAGGTTTCAACGGTGGCATCACTGTCACATTTTTTCAACGTGGCAGGATAGGTTAGACTAACCCAATGGATGGATTAGATCTCATATGTATGCACAGTGTTGGCACATGTGTGCATGTACACGAGCTTTATTGCACACACATTTGCGCCTATCAATAGTCTACTTTTTTTTTTTTTTTTTAATCACCGATTTCCCGTTTTAATCTCCTTTTAAAAAATATGGGTAAATATTTCATTTTACCCTTTTGGGTAAGCTTGTTTTCGTAAATATGAAATGTCAAAGCATTTTTTCGGAGAATCAGCAATTTTGGAAGGAATTTTCGGGCAAATTTATTTTTTTATTTTTTATTTTTTTTGTTTTTATCTCCCCGTGAAGTTGTATATAAAGGACATAAAGACCCATCTCTTTGATTAATTGATTGTATCATACAATGTCTTCACCTGCCGGAGACCGGTCGCTAGAAACCTATGCTGCAAATGCTCCAATTACAAGAGAACGCAAGCTCAATCTCAATCTTCAGAATCAGATGCCTCAGCCATGTACATTCTTCATTCCTTTCTTTCAGAAATTGTATGTTTTGGGTGTTTGGTTATGTAGCTTTTTCCAGCAGGAATTAAATAGAGTTTGTAATGGTGGTGCCTATGATCCGGTGATCTGAGCTGTTAATCTGAGCGGCCCTGCATATTAGTGAAGCCCCACAAATTTTCCAGATTCGAAATCCTAGCCATTCAATATTCAGCTTTTATTGCTGCATCAATGCTCATTTTTTGTTTACTGTCTATATGTGGGCCAGTCATTGGAGGATTAGAATCTTCCAAGCTAGAAGACTTTTGGGGCCCTATTTTATAGCTGAGCTAATCGGATCAATGGTCTGGATCACTGGATCATGGGGTGACTTGTATGTGCTTGGCACATAAGTAAATTACCTACCTGTCAAACATATGCACTCACAGTGATACTCATACGTATAAAAAATCTTCCTGATCGAGTCACTAGATGAGTTGTGTTTGCGTTTCTTGTTTTTTTTTATTAATTTTTTTTTATTTTTTATGGTGTGGCTCACGTTATGTTTAGATGAACTAAATTTTTATTCTTATATATCATGGCGGATTACATCTATTAGATGGATTGGATATTATACAAATATCAGGTGGGGAACATAACTCTCCACTTCACTACCTTGTTTGAGAAAAAAGTGTTTACGCCGGCACTATGGTAATTTTATCGTTAAAAAAGCACTTCCTAGTATTTTGGTTCATAGAGGCATCATTTGGTAAAAACCTACATTTTTAGGAAGTTTGATGGAAAATTACACACACACACACAAAGATATATATATATATATATATATATATATATATATATATATATATATATATATATATATATATATATATATATATATATATATTCTTTTTTCAACAAGATTTTTCCTCTGATATTGCAGGCATTATTTTTTATGGTGTATTCCACCTGATTGTTGAATCAAGCTCATGTCATGCTAATTTGATGATCCTAAGCATCCAATTAATAGCACAGAAAATGAACTGTTTAGGATTGAGAACAGCAACAAAATAGGCTCAATCATCATCTTGAAACATTTAATAGACAGATCCAATTTTGTATTGCTTATGATTCCAAAGTAACACTCCTATTATTATTTTTTTTTACCCACACCCACACCACACACTCACACACCCCCACACCACATGGGCACTTGATCCTTGATCTCAGTGTCGAAATAGAGTGTCTACCACTGAGCGATGGAGCCAGAAGCATGTGGTTTATGGCTTGTAAACTACATAAATTATAGCAAATTGGGCTCATTCAATTGGTTAGATCATCCTATCGGCTTGATTCTTACACTATGGCTTGCTTCTGATTGTAGTATTGAATGAATGGTATTGTTTCTAATCCTTCTAAATGCCACAGGGTATGCCTAATGTCTATTTGAACTGTCCATTCATTCACACAACTTGGGGCAAGTTATGGGTGTAAAAATGACACCGATGGGATGATCTTAAACATCTGATCAAGAAAATGGAAAATGGATAGTCCAATATTAAGTAGAGAAACAAAATGGGCTCAATCATCATTTTGAAACATTTATTTGGCAGACTTCACTTTATATTGCTTATGATTTAAAAGAAGCACTTTGGTTTAATGACTCTAACCATGTGAGCTATGGCTCATAAACATCGGACAGTTGTGACAACTTGACCTGATTTAAAGGGTTAGAATCATCCGAACCATGTGATTCTTGCACCATTACTTCCTCCAAATGGTAAGATTTAATGGGCTCAAGTGATGATTGGACATCTCACATGTCATTCAAAAGGATTGAGGACAAATGTGGGAACGTGAACGAGCTTGCATGCCCACAGACGCAGTGGAGATAATGACTTTTTATATCTAGTTCCAAACCTGCCCATGGATCTAAAAGAAGTGGACGAACTCGGCTCTAATGCCTACCCAGCCCAAAAGCCCACAGTCCAGCCCAGGGCATTGACGGCCCTATGATGATGGGGCACAACTGAGGAGCGGCACAAATCTTGCATAAAGGTGAGTTTTTGGGCTTGGGCCGGACTCACCGAGACCGTGTAATAGTCGCAGGCTGGGTGGGGCATGTTCCATGGGCCCCAGCTGATCTCAGGTGCAAGATTTAGGGCCTCTTTGGATACCACCAAATAAGTTACTTTTTTCCACTTACAACAGTAGATAAGTAACTTATTTTAGATAAGTAAGTTTGGTTTATGAACAATTATAAGTAGCTTTTTATTTTTATTTTATTTTATTTTATTTTTTTTATTAAAGTTACTTCATTACTTCAGTTTAATAAGTAGGAATCAAGATAAGCTACTTAAGGCATAAGTAGGTTATCTTAAGTAACTTACGATCCAAACGCTCCCTTAGTGTGCGGATGGAATTAAAAAGATGTAGGCACTGTAGGCCCAGGCCTGTCGACAGCCCCATTAGCGTTGTTTACTGGCCGTCAATCAGCCTAGATGTTTGCATAACTTACATAAAATTTTGCCCATTTGTGTACCATTTATAATCAGATCTTGCTCGAGCACTTGAGGCCGCTGATCCGGGCCATCCAAACGGGTCGAACGGACATGATCACAACAACATGAGTGTGCTACAACAACATGCATCTTTCTTTGATAGAAATAAGGATGGGATTATCTGTCCATGGGAGACATTTCAAGGTAACATTTTATTGAAGAGGTGATTCACAGCACACGCACACACACGTTCCGAATTGGCACGTGTGTAAGATCAGTTCCATTCATCAGGTGTACGACCATGAATCTTCTGTGCCCCACAAATCAGATGGTCCACATATCATGTATCCTATACGCTTGTTTTTATAAAATTGGATGGCTAGACAAAATGACCAACAACCTGTAACAAACGTACACAGGTGGGCCGTTTGATTAGTGGGCCAGTGCATGTTCACAAAAGGCGATGCCTGATGAATGGTCCAAGCCACTGAATCGCCTTAGCATTCCTCGCACGTCCGCTCGAGAGTGTTTGGACTCATCGAAGTCTTGTTTTGTGGTGTAGGGTTTCGAGCCATCGGCTGTGGTTTCCTTCTTTCAAGCATGGCTGCAGTGCTTCTCAACCCTGTTCTAAGCCACAGTACCCTCCCTGTGAGTAGTTTTCAGTTCCAGAAGAGTGCCCAAGCTTCTGTAATCGGGACCATTGTTCTGTTTGGTCCCATAGTGGATGGACCATGCCCCAAATAATTACTAGAGTGGAAGATCTTAGCCATCAACCTTTGGACTTCCTTTAGTTGAATTTGAGCCGTGTACTTGTGGGCGTCAAAAGGAATGGTTGTGGTTGTGCTAAGGAGAACATATTTTGGGAATTGTCCATCCGCCGTGGGACAAAACAGGCCAATGGTATTAATTACAATGGTGAGTGTTGGTGGAGCCTGAAATTGCATGGAGTAGTATAATACGACACCTTAATATGCTTGTGCTTTATGGAAGCTTAGAGTGGAGTTACTAGAAACAATAACTAAGTCCTAGAGGGGGGTGAATATGACCACTTTAAATACTCTTGCCTAATTCAAACTAATATAACAATTAAACTAAATTAAGCAATTAATACAAGGCTTCTAAGCCAAATGGGTCCAATCACAAACACTATAAAAGATATAACTATCAAGTAACTACTCTAAGAGTGAAAATACAACTTGTGTGTGAATTAATCAACTAAGTGCCTAACATTCAATTCATTCAACCATTCATATAATTTGCCAATTAAAAAAATAATGCATAAATAAAATCGCGCTCAATCACAAACACAACGATGTATAGTGCTTTGGTTTTTCTACTCCACTCCTGTTGTCGTAAGCAACCCATGAGTACAACAGATTTCACTATGAAGGTTTTAAATCAGATTCACCTCTCAACCTATGAGTTTAAATAAGGTTCCTCCCAACTTAAGAGTTTTGACGAGGTTCCCCCCAACTCTTTGGTCCTACATAAGAGACCTACAATGGTTTTTCAAGCTAACCAATAACCTCAATTGCAACAAGGACATATATATACTCCTGCTGGAGGCCTATACAAGGACTTACACATGTACTCACCCGTGTCCAGTGGCTCCCCTTGGAGACTTGCCAATTTAGACCCTACACAAGGGTTAAGGTCCTACACAAGAACCTAGTTTGAGTTTGGAAGTTCAGATTCTCATATTCAAGCCTACACAAGGAATGAGCATGAATGGACTCTTACAAATGACCCTTACTTGGTAGTCGGATTGAGCCCCTTTGTTGCGTCGTGCTTAAGATGCGTCTTCAATCTTAAAACCTTTTCTCTTGTGTTCCCACGATTTTTGAAGTCGATCTTCTTCTCCTTCCTTGATCGGCTACCTTGTAGATGTATCTATGAAGTGACAAGGTAGTGGGAATGTGTTGAATCTTCCTACAACTATTGGGTAAGTTAATTGCCGAGGGGATTCAACTAGATGGGCATCCTAGAAGTCTGTTAGATCAAGGATTTACCTATAGGGTTGGGATCTAAACTCTAAGAAAGCAAGATATCATGTTCTTCAACAAATGGAGCTTGAAATACTCATGAAGAAAGCATGAATCTTTTTGGTATGAAGTCTAGGATGAAAACGACTCTCTCAATAGGATCGATTGGCCCTTCGATAGGAACAATGGTATTGTTGATGGGATTGAACATGTCCAGACAGATATGCATCAAGGTCGCTGGACTGCCTTGTGATAAGATCGACAGGACCGTTGATAGGATTGATAGGGTCCAGACAGATTTGCAACATGCTAGACTGCCTTGTCGAGTGGATCGACAGGATCCAGACATATTTGCAAGATGTTGGACTGCCTTGTCAATAGGATCGACAAGACGAAAAAACTGTTGTTTTGGGCTGGATTGTGTACAACAACTTGGGGCCTCTAAAGTCTTACATTTTTAGGATTCATTTAGGAATCCTAAGGCTAATGAAGATAACTAAAAGTTTACTTATTAAGTATAAGTCATTTAGATGCTAAGATTATTTTCATTCTAAGGGGTTAGGCTCACCAAGGTACCTCTGATATACCTATTCTTCTCTCCTCGATATAGCTTGTCTTCATGTGCCTTCGGTCTTCAGTTTCTTCAAGTTCAACCGACTCCTAGATACACAAACTTACGTGATTGACAAATAAGGTGCACTAGTATGTCAAAAATAAGTGCACTAACAAAGCCTTTAATCTGGACACAATCAGGGGGTTTCGGGTGACCGACCGCACTGGTCGGGCGATTGAAATCCCCTTGAATATTGCAGATCGGTCTTTGGACGATTTTAGGAGAGTTTGGGCAACCGAACTCTGAGGCTCGGGCGCCCAATATTCTTCGGATTTGGTGTAAAACTCTCTGGATAGATTTAGTAGACTTCGAGCACCCGATGAGGTCGAGTCGGGCACCTGATAGTAGGGCTGTCAACAGGTCGGATACGGGCTGGATCAGTGATGATCCGTATCCGATCCGATTAAGAATATATCCGACCTGAATCCGACCCGAATCCGATTCGGATCACAAGTATATGATCTGAACTCGATCCGTTTAAATTTTTCGAAATTCGTTTCCAATCTGATTATGATCCGACTCTATATCTGACCGGATATCCGAGAGCGAGAGAGAGAGAGAGAGAGAGAGAGAGAGAGAGAGATACTCATTTGTTTTTATTTTATTTTATTTTATTTATTTATTTTTTTATCGGGTCGGGTCGTTAACGGGCCGGATCAAGGTTGATCCGAATCCGACCCGAATATTAAATGGATCATCTTTGGATATCCGTATCCGACCCGATTATCTGATTATTGATCCGAATCCGATTAAATCGGATCGGATGCGGATCAAGATCTGTGCCATTGATAGCCCTACCTAATAGGGTCGGTTGCTGGTTTGCACGGTTGCACTATTTTGTTTCTAATTTCAATTTTTTGACTATTTAAGCCGGGTGTAATTGAGATTATAGTATTCCAAGGCAGTCCTAATATGAAATTAGGGTTGGGGGAGAGTTGAGAGAGAGAGAGAGAGAGCTTGAGTTTTCTCTTGGGGTTTTTGTTTTCGGGTTTAATCATTTCTTATAATATATGGATTCATAGTGAATATCGCATTGTGCGGGTTTTTTTCCGTAATGAGTTTTCCACGTAGAAATCAAGTTATCGGTGCATGTGATTGCTTGTATGTCGTGTAGTTTACAAGTTTGATTCCCATCCGCGCTTCCGCAGGATTCCCAACAGTGAGGACCATCCCAAAAGTGCACAAATCCTGCTACCATTTATGAAACGGCATTGAAAAATCATCGGATCCCAAAGTTGGGCTGACAATGGGCACCGGATCCGCATTGGACCCGATCGCATATTAACAGCCAATTTCCAGAGTCTTATAAGTCATCACTATTTTAGCTCATCATCCTCACATGTGACACTCATGTGGGGCTATCCAGACCATCCAAATTTTGGGCACATTGTAGCTGGAGCATATCTCTAAAATGGCACTGATCAAGCAATCACAAAAATAGGTAAAACAGTGGATGGTCCTTCTGGATTATGCTCCTATATATCATAATGAATGATTCCATGATTTGGACGGTGTCAATTTTTGCTCAACTATGCCTCGTGCACGGTTGAATATGCATCACCATTCTAAAATGGTGGTGAAATATCTTACGAGCCTGCATGAACATCCTTTGTAAAGGTGGCAATGGGCTGGGTGGCCCACCCGACTTAGCTTTGGACTAGGCTTGGACTTACTATCTTAGCCTGTGGACAGGGCTTGGACCCTGGTCAAATTTCCGTTCGGGCTTGGGTCAAGTCATTTTAGCCTAACCTAGCCTTGCCCAAACGGACTTTATAAATAGGTATTTTATCATACAACTATATCATTTCAATCCTCTGCTAGCAACACATCTATCTTGAATGGTGAATATGCATGGGTGGACCACTTGCTCAATAAATAGATTAGGAACATTCAAGTGGGAAATAAGGATTTTATTAGTTTTCCGGCCGGGCGAGGTCAGTCTTGGGCTTTGACTTTGGGTCTTAAGTCACAGGCTAAGCCTGTGCCTACCTTTTCCGCTCCAAACCCGGCCCATTCCAACCCTAATCCTATAGCCATGATCTTCTTTCTAATTGTGAAGATTTTTGGTGCATGGCCATGCACAGTGAGTCCCATCACATCAAAGCTTTCGATCGCTAGCCTCCGCAGGCCCCACTTGTACAAACAAAAAAAGCAGTAATGTATAATTGTCCATCGCTAACCACAATTACTTTAATAATTCCAAAATTTCTTCTAATGTAGGGATATCTACCTTCTCTTCTACTCCCCATCTACATCAAGAACATCCATAGGTGCAAGCATGGAAGTGATTCAGAGTCCTATGACACAGAAGGAAGGTCTTCTCCTAACCGTAAACCTTAATCATGTGTAATCACTTTTATTCGATTGCTTAAATAATCTCGATGATTTTCTTTGGATGCGCAGGTTCGAACCATCGAAATTCGATGCCATTTTCAGCAAGTATGCCACTACACACCCGGATGCATTGACGTCAGAAGATCTTAGTACGATGCTTAGAGCTAATCGCAATCTTACAGACTTTAATGGATGGTGGGTGTTATCTTTTATCTTTTCTCTTTGTTTTTCTTCTAATGAAGTAGATTAGAGCTTATTTACCTTAGTTGGGCTTTCACATGGTCCGGGCCCGATACATAGTGTATGCTGAGGATTCTGTGCATTTGGGAAACCATTCATATGATGGGGCTGACCATGGATGGATGACCTCCAAAAAATCTACCAGAATGTAATATTTCAAGCCTTTGATAGTTGGTCCACGTTCTTCTGAGCATGGGCCCGTCGATCGAAAGGTTAGAATATTTCCATCTTGAAGATTTTTGAGGCAGTGGTCATCAACCGTATATCTGATTAGATCAACGTTTGGGTCATCAAAACATGGCCCCATATTTCGGAATTCCACTGAGCAGGATCCTATAATTCCTCATTCTTGAATAAATTGGGCCGGGCTGAGCTGTGCTTTCCAGCATCTAGGCATACTCAAGCGGGGTTGGTCCAATTAGTTACTGGGCCAAATCTGATGCACGGTCGTAGATCACCACCGGCCTTTAGGATCAGCGAAATCCAATGCAAAACTAACCGGACCCTGTGCTGGGGCCAGCCCAGGACTCGTTATCAGGGTTTCTGCATGTTGGCTCAGCAATCTGCTGATATTATAGGCTTTAAGTAGATGTCCCATGCAACAGAAATCCTTAAAAACAGAAGAATATCCTAACCTTACAGTCCATGTCCAATAAATAGACGGTCAGGAATGAAAATTCAGCAACATTTTACATTCAACCTAAAGAAGCCAAACATATGTATCTGGGATCATTTAATCTAGTGGAGTTTTTATATGTGGTCCATCTACAGTGCAAACTATCATATTAACAGTTAGGAACAACGAACAACGGACCCGCTTTTACGAACTGAAAACCTGAACTTGGATGGCTGCCATATTAGAGGAAGAAGGTTGGGTAGGCCCACCGGTCAACTGGCCTATGCTGCTCTTGAGAAGGGTTCTGGCCATTTAAGTTGAAGGGCCAGGCTTGGTTGAACCCTAAACTACCTCGCCCACCCATATAGACTGTCAATGGGCTGGGCCAGATAATCTGGTCCGACCCAGCCCCAGAACGTAAGTATATACACATGCATGCACATGATGTATGTATCCACTAATTGGGCCAGGTTGAGCCTGTATTTCAATCGTGGCTTGAGTTTGACATGTCGGATTGGGCCTGGTCAATTGAGCCCGGCCAAATTAAATAAATCTGTTGGATCAGGTTGGGATTTGGATCAGTTAAATTTAAATGGGCCGTGTTGGGTTAGGCCTATGGTAAGACTCGGTGACTCAGAACAACTCATCTGGTCTCGAGTAAAGTCGCGACTGGGCACAGTCAAGGATGAATCGGCCTGATTTCCCCGAGCTTGGGCTGACTTGTCCATGTGACTCATGGTGTCGAACCAGTTCAGGTCAGACCAATGTGAGTAGACTCGGACGAGTAGGGTCGCAGAGGACTTGTCCTAGTCGATCTCAGGTTCAGGCTGAAATGCATGGCTCATTTAGTAAACAACGCAGGTTCAGGTTAACCCGAATTCGACTGATAGAAGCCCCTATCCAGACTCTATTGTCCTCCCTATAATTCACTATATTGTGAGAAATCCACTGTAGGGCACAAGCAGACCAATCTAGACTATGGTGCATATCACAAATATTACGCTGATTGGACGATCCTAACCATCCGATTGGTGCATGGCCACCTAATGGTTGGTTGTAAAATCGTCCAAATTCAATCGATGGAATATGATGATGAAAGATCGTCCATTCACTATTGCGGTTTCGAGGCTATGCTCTACATTAATGGAGCATGGAATTTGGACGGTTTGTATGTATCAAATTGAAGAGGACTTTCATGGCATACTCGTGCTAAAGTGCCACACATATAAGCGATCCATACCATTAATCAAGTGGGACCAACTGCAAAACATGGCCGTGCCCAAAAAATGGGGCCAGTCCCCTCAGCTGGTGGGACACGAACATACATTCGATGACTGGACCGACCAGATGTTGTAGGCCAGTGCAAGCACAAGGTGGACCCCTCCTGATGAATGGCCATGATATGTCACACGCGTGCCACACTACTTGTCATCCTAATGGTGTGATCATGTGCAGGGTACTGAGCTGGACAGAATGGAAGCTTCTTTACTTCTTGGGAAAGGATGAGAGGGGATTGCTGCACAGAGAAACCATCAGAGGCGTCTATGATGGGACCCTCTTTGAACGGCTAGAGAAGGAGAGAGCTTCCGGCCGCAAGAGAGCATAAATGGCATGGTGGGCCCGCATGCATTAGGGATGGCCACCAGTGATCACAACCGTGCAGCTCCCTAGCTTTGGGTTGATATCCTTTGGGTTTGTACTGGATAAAAAAACTTAGTTGACATCTTCCATTGAAATAAATGCTGAAGTTATAACTTCGTATGAGTTTCTTATGCTGGTAATACGTGGGCCCAATCATGGAAGTCATTTGATCGCAAACATTATTAGAGTTGATGCGGAAAGGAGAAAAAATTACTTACTTAAGGATAGCTTTAATGCGCATCATGATGTCGTTATCTTTAAGGTGATATTCGCACTCTATTGGTGATTAGACCAGTTTATGAGAGAGATACAGTAAATTCGTCTCCAGAATACAATAAGGCTGCATGTGTTTGGATGCATTTAAGTTTTTTAAGTTGTTAACTTACTTAACGGTGAAAGAAAGTTATAGGTATTCTTGTTTGGATGTAAGCTGTAACTTACTTACAGGTAACTTAGTTTATGTATTTGGGTAACTTGTAAGTTAGTTACAGGTAATAAGTTGTATATTCAGGCCAACCAAAGCTTAGAATTAGGAATGATTTAAAAATCAAATTAACACATGAAGAAGCTTACATAAAAGTATACCCTTGTATTGAGTCCATCTAGATGAATAGTTGGGCCAGTTCTCAGGCTAAATTAATCAATAGGTGAGCTATAAAAGTGGACCCATTTTTTAAATGCTTGTAATGTGGAAAAAAAACTTATGGCTTTGCTGTTGATGTGTTGTGTGTGCTCCATCATGATATATGCATTTCATCCACACCATCCATCCATTATTCCATATCATTTTAAGGTGTGAGGCCAACAATGAGGTAGATCCAAATTTAAAGTAGACCACATTACTAGAAACAATGTTGATTGAACACTCACCATTAAAAAGTTCTCATGGGCCTCCAAAATTTTAAATCAAACTGACATTTGTTTTCTTCCTTCATCCAAGTCTTTATGACCCAATCAACAGGTTGGATATTAAACAAACATTACAGTGGGGTGTAGGAGGTTTTTAATGGTGGAATCTCAATCAATATTGTTTTCCTGTGGTGTGGTCTACCTAAGTTTTAGATTTGCCTCATTTTTGGCATCAAGCCCTAAAATGATCTGAAACAATGGATGGATGGTGTGGATAAAGATATATAGGATGGTGGGCTCCACAGATAACCAACATAGGGCCCACGCGTCACTAGCCAAATTGCCGTTCGTGACACAGAAAGACCTAAAAGAGAGGAAAAACATGAAAATAAAAAAGAAGAAGAAGAGCAGGATTTTTAGGGCACAAACTTGCTCGAGCTGGAGAGGAAGAGAGAGACTACTGAGAGAGGGAGGTGGAGGCTGAGAGAGAGGGAGAGAGAGATTGCTGAGAGAGGGAGATGGAGATTGAGAGATAGAGGGAGAAGCTGTGATATAGCAATCGGGATCACCAAATTGGCTGCTTAAGAGCTTCAATGGCACCCTTCAATGGCCTCTCATCCTTCAAATCATCTGAATACAGGTGCACCTCTTCAATGCAACTACGAATCTTCCCAGACATTTCGAATTTGGAAAAGGTAGCCGTTATCCGTAAGAAAGTCACCTGTGACTTGAAAAACACCTATTTCTTCAGTTATATTTCTTACTTCTTTACCTGATACAAAGTTACAGGTTGTAACTTTGTCACTTGTAAGATTTCTCCCCCAAACACCAACTGTAAGAAAGTTACCTGTAACTTTGTTACATTTTACAGAAGTTACAGGCATCCAAACGGCTTCTAAGTCTATTTAATCAAAGAAATGTGGGCTTCGACCTACAAAACCGAAAAACCACACCTGAACCCACTTATGCAACATACACCCCTGATTTCTATGTTGTTACAATTTACCATTTGAAAACTATTTGCAGCTTATTGCCTGAAAAATTGTTTGTAATTTATCGCTTGAAAACTTGCAATTTTACATAAAACTTTCCAAACGTAAATGGAGAAAAAGAAGTAGAAGAGGAAATTGTTGGATTTGTTATTATGATTTAGATTGACCCAAAGATGAGTTTATATAAAACCTCAAGGGTTGCTTTAAGATTCTTTTTATGAAAACACATCTTCTTCCATGATGTCTTTTCAACAAAAGCATCCCTCCACCATTAATGGCATCCTTTCACCTTTAATTCAAAATTAAAGGATGCTTCATTCACCAAAAGACATCACCATTCACAAAAGAATGGACAGGAAAGCTTGAGGTTCTTTGCGATGAGGAAAAGGATGGTGCTTGTCCATCTCATGTGAGAATAATAACTTGAGATTTCTCTTGTGGGGCTGAGATTCAAGTTGTGTTTCTTCTATCTCTTATGACTTTCGATATCATAGTGGATTATTTGCTTTGTACCATGGTTTTTTACCCGTGAGGGGTATTTCCATGTTAAATTCGAATTGACTTCTTGTGTGTTTGATTGTTGCTTTTGTGATTGCCATGGTGGTTTGCTCTTTTGATTCGCTTCCGCTGCCGGTTTTCCGAACAAGGTCCCATACATAGAGAGTTTATCTTCAAACGTGACCAAGATACAACACCCGTTGATGTGCGTTTTAGCAAAGGCTTTGATACTTAGAGATTATAGACATGCTCTTAGAAATTACTCATAAATTGCATAAGTGGCATACCAGTAATTCACATTAAATGCTGTTGAGTTGGTAAAAATTTATTGAATGGTTAAAAATGAAAATGATCTAATGGGTCCAATTTCAACTGCCAGGTGTCCAGGAATCAGAAGTTCTGATTGTTCAACCAACCTGATATTGGCAATGTGGCTGTGTGACTTAGATAGATTTTTAAAATGTAATTTGTTTAATCTGAGTCAATGAACCCACGTTCATCGATGCGACGCATTAAAAATAGCGTGGACCTAGCAAAGCTTTGATATTAGAAATAATAGAGAATTTTTACTACACCCACGGTGTTAGCTACGGTAGTTAAGCCGGGTAAAGCAAATACCCCACCGTGATGTATGTGTTGTATCCATGCTGTCCATGCATTTGGCCAAATCATTTTAGGGAATGACATAAAAAATGAGGCAGATCCAAAGCTCAGGTGGACCCAGAACAGAAAATAGTTGGGATTGAACACCAACCATTAGAAACTTCTTAGGGGTCACTTGAGCTTTGGATCTGCCTCATTTTTGGTATGATGCCTTAAAATGATCTCGCCAAATGTATGGACGGTGTGGATACAACACATACATCATGGTGGGGTCATCATTGCTACACTCATCTAGCTAGCATAGCTAACGTGTGGGTATATCTTCGCAATTGACATCAGCTGATGTCATCAGCATTGACCTTTCCCAATCAGAAGCTATGCCACCGGCCACGGGAAATCCCGTGCACGATCCGGACACGGATAAGAGCGTCCCGAGCGAGTTTCGCAACCAAAGTGACGTCACCAAGTTCTGTAAGCCCCACCATGATGTATTTGTTGTATCAACACGGTCCATCCATTCGGAGAGATCATTTTAAGCGATTTGCTTATATGCTTACACGAGTTGAGTTAGCTTGGTTGGCTCACTCTACTTGATTTGAACTAACTTGACTCAGCTCAATTCAGACACTTGAGATCGAACCGAGTGGAGCCATTTTTTTCGGTTTGAAGATTTTCGAGCCAAGCTTGAACTAACCCTGGCTCGATTTGGCTCGACTTGAGACTTGATTCATGTTGACTCGGTTCGAGTTTGACTCGACTCGATTAGCTGGAAATGTATGTTGCTTGGCCTCACATCGGAAGAGAGCAAAAGAATGAGAGGTGAAACTCTGTATAAAAGAAAGTGGGGATGTCAACAGGCTTTGGGCTGCCTTTCTCCTCCAATCCTCCAGTCAACTCGCGGAGTGCCTCTTATAAACGCCTCTCTCCTAGTCATTCCTCCCAAAAGGTAAGTATCTCTCCTCCTACTCCAATTCTCCAATGATTTTGCTAAAGTACTTTATCTCCTTACGGGTGTTGAAGCTCCATCAACCACAAAGTAATATCACCTGCTGGTACGAGACAATGTGCAAAGATAGGCAGTCGGCGCAGAATGGCCCGTAGGATTACTATGTCAATCAAGAGCACACTAGAAGCCAAATGTAGCGAGATAAGTATGCCTTCCAATAAAAATTGGCATCGATCTCGACCGTTCGAGTTGAGATCCAATGATCCGGATCATTAAAAAAAATATCAAAATATTTTCGAAGTTTTTAATAAAAACTGGCATCGATCTCGACCGTTTTGAGTAAAGATCTGATGATCCGAATCATTACAAAAGCACTAAAAATATTTATTAAGTTTTTAATAAAAACGAGCATCGATCTCGGTTGTTCAAGTCGAGATCCGATAATCTGGATCATTTAAAAAAAAATATCTCAGCATTGATTCCAAGCCCACCCAAGTCAAAACAGCGGTTCGAAGACCTTAAACTACGTCAGGATTAATTTCTTGATGGATTTTTAATAAAAATTACCGTCGATCTCGACCGTTCAAGTTGAGATTCGATGATCCAGTTCATTTTAAAAAATCCAAAAAATGTTTGCCATATTTTAAATAAAAGCTGGCATCGATCCCGACCCTTCAAGACGAGACCGGATGACTCGGATCAATATATATATCAAAAAAATTTTTGCCTTTGCCCATCAATCCATCGGTCTGAAGACCTTAAACTGCACTGGAAATAATTTCTCGGGGGACTTCTTGCTTTAAATAAAAACCAGCATCAATCTCGACCATTCGAGTCAAGATCCGGTGGTCCAGATCATTCAGAAAAATAAAAAATAAAAAATAGTATACTCACTACCATCTATATAATCCATTGGTCCGAAGACCTTAAATAACACTGGGATTAATTTCTTGGGGGCTTTCCAATTTCTTCCGGACATGGCTGACACTTTGATCGTACGGGTGTCCAGAGCTTATTAGTAGTAAAGCCAAGGGTGGATGGAGATTTCGCAATCCTGTTCGTGTTAAACACACTGTGATAAGGACCTTGAGTTAGAAGTCGTTGTTGAAATCGGTGGATGTTCCCTGTTTCTAGAAGTCATGAAGGGGATTAAGGTAGCTGGGAGGTGAAGTGCCCTTAGCGGAATTGTGAGCAGCATAAGACCCCAAACTGGATTGTTTAAGGAAAATATGAGGATGTGACCAATCTTGTGGTTGAAGGAGTCTGTTGGATGACATGTAATCTATGCGTATTGCACAAGAGGAACAAGCAACTTTATGGGTTTGTTGACTGTAAACCTTCAACCCCATTGTCCGAAGACGTAAAAACTATGACACTTAACTATGTGTGTGTTAGTGCACTTTTCTGTGGCATACTAGTGCACCTTGTTTGTCAATCACTTAGGTCAGTGAGTCTAGTGTCGATTGAGCCTAATGAAGACGAAAACAGAAGACTCAAGTAGCCCTGCTGCATCAAGGAAGAAGAAACAGGTAAAAGTGATGCCTTGGTGTGCCTTAACCTTGACCAAAACCTAATTCTTAACCTCTTTGGTGACATTGACCATATTAGGAAACCATTAGTCATCATAGATTGGCCCTAGGTGTACCAAAAGACCATCCAAACCTTGGCCTAAGAGCTTGAGTTGTGAAAGAGTTGGGTTAGCAAACTGTTGAGCTGAACCCAAGCCTGTCCGATTGGTCACGGCTGGTCAGCTGGACTGGACCAACTGGTTAGGACCGGTCGGACTTGCTCCCAATCCAGACAATAGCCACTGTTGTGTGCAGGCCATTAGGCCGACCAACTGTGACCGGTCGGACAGGCATCCCCTCTAGACAGCAAACTCTCTGTTCGTTCCTGGTTATTTGTTGACCGGTCGGGACTAGCCGTTATTTGCCCGTTGTCTGTCCATTTGGACTTCTTTTATAAAAGGGCTTGGCTCATTTTGAGGGGCAAGAAGAGGGATTTTGAGAGTGAAGCTACTATAGTTGGAGACCATTTGAGGCTTATTCCCAACCTATGCAAGGCATCATCCTTGTGCTTTAATACAAGATTGGAACATTCCAAGATCATGAAGAAGATGACCTTCATCCCCTCTTGATCTCTAGAGTTTGGATCTTCCTTGATAGGCATATCCTTATCCAAATATCTAAGATGAGATCGTTGTAGGTGAGCGACTCTAGGCGACCCATTCCTATTAGTTGTAGAGTTCTTAAACCTACCCTCCTATCACCTTGGGCATCTTAAGGGCATCATAAGCAATGTGATTAATCAAGTGTAGCTGATGCATTGACGACGCAACGACAACACGATCGGGGGAGCAAGGGAGGCTAATTGAAGCACGGGAGAGCGGAGATCAAGCAACCTAAATCGGAGCTGAACAAGGGACTCATCTGACAAGTAAGGATGTCTTTGTTGAGAATCCATCCACTCAATTCCCTGTGGGAGTTAAGTGTAGAATTTATTTGTCAAAATCGAACTAGGGACGTTGGCCGTTCCTTGGCCGATTTGTCTGCTTAAAGACGAAGGGTTGTTTGGCACTCCTTGGCCCGTTTGCCGGGCCTAAACAAAGTCTCCAAGGGGGAGCCTCTGACACTGGAGTGAACGTGTGTCGGGTTGAGAGTTAGCCTATGTCTAAAACTCTGTTTGGGTTGAGAGTTAGCCCTTTGTCCAAAATTCCAATTATGATTGAGAGGTGAACCAGTAAAACCTCCGTGTAAAGGTTGAGAGGTGAACCTTATTTAAAACCTTCGATAGTGAATGCTGGTGTGCTTAAATGAGTTGAGTACTTGAACCGAGAGTGGAGTAAATTCAAAGTCGAGTGGAGTAAATTCAAAGTCGAACCACTATACATGCTTGTGTTTGTGATTGTTTGAGCACATTGTTATCTTAACAATTTATGTTTAATTATCTAATTATAAATGCTTGATAGGAATGTATGCTAGGCACTAGATAGGCACATCCACACACAAGATGTACTTTCACTAGTTGTGTAGACTTGAGCTCATTGATCCATTCTTGTAAGTCTACATGAGTTGCATAAATTAGGAGCTTGATTAGTTAAATCATTTGATTATCTATGCATGCTTAGACTAGGTTGTTTATTGCTTAAACCATATGCTAGTCTTGTGATTGGACCCAGTTAGGCTTGGAAGCTGAAGTGTTCTTACTTACTTAGTTTAAAGTGTTACTAAGTTTAAAGTGTTAAATTGTGTATGTAGGCGAAAAGAATTTGAAAAGGTCCTTATCACCCCCCCCCCAATAGGACTTAGCCATAATTCTAGTTGCTCTTTAAGCTTCCGCACATACGAAGGTGTAATGTTAGAGTACCGATGTAATTTCAATTGGTATCAGGGAGGGTTGCTCTTCAAGGACTTAACCGTCTAGAGTAAGATCCAGTATCGGAGCACTAGCATAATGTCTAACCGAGATGGGAGTACCAGCAACCGTCCACCATTCTTTGACGGGTCCAACTACGCATATTGGAAGGCTAGAATGAGAATTTTTCTCCAATCCGTGGATGGTCCGGTGTGGCTAAGCACACAAAATGGATATACCTTGCCCACCGAGCAAGTAGAGGTTGATGGGAGATACATTGTCATTCCCAAAGATGATGCAAAATGAGATGAAAGAGAGAGAACTCAATACATGGCAAATGCCAAAGCTCTCAATGCGATTTGTTGTGCGGTTTCCTCGGATGAATTTCAGCGCATTCTCACATGCGCAACTGCAAAAGAAGCGTGGGATCTATTTGAGGTTACCCATGAGGGAACTAGCACAGTAAGACGCTCGAAGCTTCTGCTCTTAATCACCAATTTTGAAAACATTAGGATGGAAGAGACTGAAACCTTCATGGAGTTTTATACTAAACTTTTTGATATCTGTGACTCCTTGTTTGTCTTGGGTGATCGATTTCCAGAAGAACATATATGTAGAAAAATTCTTAGGTCCCTCCCGGAGAGATTTAACACCAAGGTAATAGCCTTAGAGGAGTGTAGAGACATAGATAATGTGAAAGTAGGAGAACTCATACGTTCCCTACAAACTCATGAACTACACTTTAAGGCCCCCTCTAGAAAGAAAAGCATCGCTCTAAAGTCCTCTCACAAACATAAGAAAATTAAGAGTGAGTCGGAGGAAGATAGTGATGATGAGGGTGATGAAGAAGAAAAGTTTAATAAAAAATTCAAAAGATTCCTCAAATTTGATAGAGGGAATAATCGTGACAAGAAGGATAAGAAGGGTGACAAACATAAAGGAAAATCATACAAACCTTCATCCGTCCGTTGTTACGGTTGCGGTCATCGTGGCTATATTGTCCCGAAATGTCCGAATGGGCCTAAACCGAAAGGTAAAAGGCAATGGCTGCCACTTGGGATGATACGGAGGAGTCCGAATCCAAATCTGGTAACTCCACTAGTGATGGGAGCCAAAATATTGATCTAGCTCTCACAGGTTTCACCACTACCTCTCTTCCCCCTAATCTAAGAGAGGATCCCGACTGCTATCCCTTCTAGGAGAAGGAGTTCCCAACCCCTCACCTCATGCTAAATTTTATGAGGGTGTTGTGGAATTAGTTACCCTTAGGCCTTTCAAATTAAACATAGTTAGTAAGGGTAGCTAGAAAATGATTCTATAGGTATATATGAGGATTTCACCTTCATTTTTTAGTGTACGGGCAAATCTGAGGATTCAAGCCTCATGATCCCAAATTTGGTAGTTTAGCCTTGCTTTTAATTTGTATATTTGCTTGTTAGACTATCACATGCTTAGATTAGCTAATCTTGCTAAATTATATGCTTCATTGTATGCTAATTGTTGCTTAATATTGGTCTTGATATACCAATTAGGGGAGGTTGATTGATTGGGCTATAAGCCCTTGTGCTTTTATTGCAAATGTATATCTTGACCAATTATGCATGATTAACTTTGCCCAGATAGTTACATTTTCTTGTTAATCATGTTCCTTAGCATGCTCCATAGTTTTATGTTCATGCACCCTATACTCTCATTGTTAGCATGTGCTTATAGTTATAACTGGGACATACTATCTACTCTTACCTTAACCTTAAATTGATATATCATTAAGGGGGAGAGACTAGTTTGTCAATTGCTGACAAAAAGGGGGAGAAAGATCAAGTCCCACCAAAACTACTTTGCTATGTTTTGTGATGTAGGGATTGACAGGTTATGGGGGAGTAAACTGAAGAGGAGCTGCTTAGTTAGGCATATTAAGAGTCCTGTATTTATTTCATTATCAATGTAATATCTTGTTCATGTATTTTGTTTTGGTAGGTTAGGTTTTTGTAAGTAATTAACAAATGGGGAGATTGTTAGTGCACTTTTCTGTGGCATACTAGTGCACCTTGTTTGTCAATTACTTATGTCAGTGAGTCTAGTATCGGTTGAGCCTAATAAAGATAAAGATCGAAGACTCAAGTGGCCCTGCTGCATCAAGGAAGAAGAAACAGGTAAAAGTGATGCCTTGGTGTGCCTTAACCTTGACTAAAACCTAACCCTTAACCTCTTTAGTAACCTTGACCATATTAGAAAACCTTTAGTTATCATAGATTATCCCTAGGTGTACCAAAAGACCATCTAAACCTTGGCCTAAGAGGTTGAGTTGTGAAAGAGTTGGGTTAACAAATTGTTAAGCTGAACCCAGGCCTGTCCGACCGGTCACGGCCGGACGGCTGGACTGGAATGATAGGTCAGGACCGATCGGACTTGCTCCCAATTCAGACAGCAACCACTGTTGTGTGCAAGCCATTGGGCCGATCGGTCGGCAGGTCCAGTCCGACCAGTCGGACAAGCATCCCCTCTAGACAGCAAACTCTCTGTCCGTTCCTGGCTATTGGCCAACCGGTCGGGACAGGTCGAGACTAGCCATTAATTACCTGTTTTCTGTCCGTTTGGACATCTTTTATAAAGGGGCTTGGCTCATGTTGAGGGGGAAGAAGAGGGATTTTGAGAGAAGTGAAGCCACCATAGTTGGAGACCATTTGAGGCTCATTCCCAACCCATGCAAGGCATCTTCCTTATGCTTTAACACAAGATTGGAGCATTCTAAGCTTATGAAGAAGATGACCTTCATCCCCTCTTGATCTCTAGAGTTTGGATCTTCCTTGATAGGCATATCTTTATCCAAATTTCTAAGATGGGATCATTGTAGGTGAGTGACTCTAGGCAACCCATTCCTATTAGTTGTAGAGTTCGCACGCCTACCCTCCTATCACCTTGGGCATCTCAAAGGCATCACAAGAAAAGTGATTGATCAAGTGTAGCTGAGGCATTGACGACGCAATGGCAACACGATCGGGGGAGCAAGGGAAGCTGATTGAAGCACAGGAGAGCAGAGATCAAGCAACCCAAATTGGTGCTGAATAAGGCACTCATCCGACAAGTAAGGTTGTCTTTGTTGCGAGTCCATCCACTCAATTCTCTGTGGGAGTTGAGTGTAGAGTTTGTTTGTCAAACTCGAACTTGGGACGTTGGACGTTCCTTGGCCTGTTTGTCAGCCTAAAGACTGGGGTTGTTTTGGCACTCCTTGGCCCGTTTGCCAGGCCTAAATAAAGTTTCCAAGGGGGAGCCTCCGACACGAGAGTGAATTTGCGTCGGGTTAAGAGTTAGCCTGTGTCCAAAACTTCGTTCAGATTGAGAGTTGACCCTTTATCCAAAACTCCGGTTATAGTTGAGAGGTGAATTGATAAAAACTCTGTGTAAAGGTTGAGAGGTGAACCTCATTTAAAACCTCCGATAGTGAATGCCGGTGTGCTCAAAGGAGTTGAGTACTTGAACCGGGAGTGGAGTAGACCTAAAGTCGAACCACTATACATGCTTGTGTTTGTGATTGATTGAACACATTGTTATCTTAGCATTGTATGTTTAATTGTCTAATTATAAATGCTTGATAGAAATGTATGCTAGGCACTAGATAGGCACATCCACACACAAGATGTACTTTGACTAGTTGTATAGACTTGAGCTCATTGATCCATTCTCATAAGATTAGGAGCTTGATTAGTTAAATCATTTGATTATCTATGCATGCTTAGACTAGGTTGTTTATTGCATAAACCATATGCTAGTCTTGTGATTGGACCCACTTAGGCTTGGAAGCTGAAGTGTTCTTGCTTAGTTTAAAGTGTTAAATTGTGTAAGTAGGCAAAAATAATTTCAAAAGGTCCTTGTTGCCCCCCCAATAGGACTTAGCCATAATTCTAGTTGCTCTTTAAGCTTCCGCACATACGAAGGTGTCGTGTTAGACTACCGACGTAATTTCAGTGCGCTCGTCTTACTCGTTGACGTAAAATGGATCGGGTGCTTTATCAGTAGTAGAAGCTGGAAGTGGATGAAAGTCCCATACCTTTTTCCTTATATTAAAAAAAATAACAAAACACCAAAAATATTTCAAATAAAAACAGGCGTCGATCACAACCGCTTGAGTTGCGATCTGATAGTCTAGATCATCTTCAAAATCTAAAAAGAATGCATATATTCCAAATAAAATCGACATTAATCGTAACTGTTCAAGTCGTGACGACCCGGAACCCTTTTCTGAAAATCACAAAAAAGTCACCATCCCTAGCAGAGTATCCCAAGGCTACAACCTAAAGAACTCCCCTCATCCACCTCGCCAATTTCGGGATAACGGATTCGATCTTCTAGAAATCAGAATCCAATGTCGGTGATCAACCATTATATTTCACCCTCTTATCCCGAGTGGAGCACTTCAAGGTTGCGACCTCAAGTGCTCGCACTCTAGACGAGAGTCCCGCACCCCCTCATCCACCTCGCTAATTTTGGGATGATGGATCTGATCTTTCGCAAATCGAAATCTTAACCAAAATTAAGTAATCAACCATCACATTTCACCCACTCATCCCAAAGGAGACACGGCCGCATAACTGGGATGATGAAACTAATCGACTACGGATTGAGATCTTAACCAAACCACCAATCAAACTTCCACTTATAAAATAAAAATCCCTAGAGGAGAAAGAGAAATAAAGCTCAAAATCCTTCATCCCCAGCGAAAAGCAATCCCAATTGCAACTATTGGATTGAAAGATAATGAGTTAAAATTGTACATCCATCATCCATCATCATATCCATATATTCATCAAATCCATACATCCATCATCAAATCTATACATCTATGGCATCAATCATACATCTCAAAATCTGCATGTTTTCAGTACAAACCAGATAGCCCGCAACCCCACAAGTATCCCCAGTGGAGGCATGTGCAAACCGGACTCTATCTTCCAAAAATCTAAAATATCTTTCTTTACAATAAATACCTCACGGAGTGGGACTTTTCTAAAAATACCAAAAATATTTTCCCCAGTAGAGCGTTAGGCTTTTGAGGCACTAAGAGATCTTCCATATTTCTTTTGTGGGAGTCGGCACAAAATCAAATAAGATTCGATGTCTCGCAATTTCCTCGGAGACCATCAGATCCAATGCACTCAAAGTACAGTCGGCTCGAACTCCAGTGTTGGGGCGGTCGTACCAAATGGTAAGATATGAAAAAGATGAAAGAAAAAAAAAGTTCGGTTAAAGAAACCATCTGAATGGTGAAAATGATGAGTTATAACCTAAGTATTACAACCATAAGATTGCCTAGAAAAAGGTTACACGTACATGACTAGGCGTGGATGCATGAGTACCTTGATCGAATCCAAGTCAGCATAGTGAGATCTCCTATAAAGTCGCCCGGAGCACAAGGCAGCCAACCACTTTGACAATCAAGCGAAACAAGTACTCCTAGGGTGATTTGAAAAGCAACAGATAATCCATTTCAGGGTCAATAACCTCGTAAGGCCACCCTTAGCGTCAGGGCTCTACTATACCTTCTTGATGTTAATACCGATTAGGAGTGAAAGGGCTGCGATTGGGTACCCATATTTCCGTCCGATGAAGGACAATCGCAATGTTTTCCCTAAACCCTTGCAACACGTGCGAGTTATCTATTTTTAAACAATCAGCTGACTCAGATACAAAGGAAAACAAGATTCCAGACCATGATCCATGGATGACCAAGTTAAAGGTGGGGTGTCCACTTACTTTGGCATTCGGTTGCACACAAGCTCTACTAAAGAGGGGCATTTGTAGACACCCCACCCTTGGCTACAAAGATGTTTGAATGGCTAGATGGATGGGAGTCCATACAGGTCAAACCCTAGTCCATACCCAAAACCCTAGGTCTAAACCCATTCAACTCACCTATCCAAACCCCAGTCCATACCTAAAATTCTAGGTCTAAACCCAGTCAACTCACTTATCCAAACCCTAATCCATAGACTAAGTCCGGCCTAAAACCAGTTAACTCACCCTGAATTATCAGCCCAAAACCCTACCTATAGAAAAAACCAGGCCAAAACTCTCCCATGGATCAACTTAGTGAGTCAACTCACTAAGTCAACTCGGTCAACTCACTCAGTTAGCCCAACTTTTTAACCCAGTCAACTCACCTAGTTAAACCCCAAAATCGAACCTAAGTCCAAGCCTAACTCTGAACCTTAGCTTCGAAAGAGACCGAACCAGCAACGTACCCCAGACTTTGAGTATTTTTCACTCTAGGTTTGGATTGCAAGCTGTCCAAAGGAGGGAGAGAGAGAGAGAGAGAGAGAGAGAGAGAGAGGCATCTGTACGGGCGGCCCTAGGGGGCCACCCATACTTAATTACCGAAGCTGTCACTTCTCGCAGCATAAATACCCCCTCTCCCCTTCATTTCAAGCATCCATTAGCCCTGAGTCCTCCGCGAGAAGCGACTCCTCTCCACTTAGTTTTAGCCTGTTCCTCCATTGAGGAAAGCTCGAGTGCGAATGAAGAGCCTAGACTTGGTCTGGTCCAGCTTGACCTTGGTCCAAGCCTTTAATGTTATCCAAGTTCCTATCTAAGCCGCTCGATCTAGCTTACGTGACACTTTTGTCCACTTAGTCATTCATACATCAACATCATGTAGTTCATATCCAGCATAGTGCACATGAAAGGTTAATTAACTAATTAGACTTCGATACCTCCTTTTCTAAAACTGTATTTATAATTAACTAAGAATGGGTCCAAATTTGAGCGTGCAAGGCACTAGTTGACTAATATAAAAATGAGTCATCGCCTACTACCATTTTTTTAAATTATTTTCGTAAATATATAATACCTTTTAGGGCAAAACTGGAAATCTCATAGCATAAAAAAAGATTGTAGCATAGAGAATGGATGGAGTTGATTGACCAGAGAATTTTTTACAAATGCCCCAATTTTGAAAAGTTCCAATGGACAAATGGCTCTGTGATCCCACGATTGATACCATGCCTCCTGGATGGCGAGTACAATAAAAAATCCTCCCAAGAGATCCTAGCTACATGGTGGAAGTCCTCGGAAGATTCACACGTTAAAAACATATCTTGATGTGTCATTTGAAAGGAAGGATACAGGTTTTATCATCTTTATATTTTCGCAATTGACATCAGCTGATATCATCGGCACTGACTTTTCCAATCAGAAGCTACACCACGGACCACGGGAAATCACGTGCCTTCAACACAGACGATCCGGACGCGAATAAGAGCGTCACCATTGACTTTCGCAACTGAAGTGATGTCACCCAGTTCTGTAAGCCCCACCATGATGTATTTGTTGTATCCACACGGTCCATCCATTTGGAGAGATCATTTTAAGAGATTTGCTTAGAGCTGTACACGAGTTGAGTTAGCTCGATTGGCTCGCTTGACTCGATTTGAACTAACTTGATTCAACTCGGTTCAGACACTGAGATCGAACCTTGTGGAGCCATTTTTTTCAGTTCGAAGATTTTTTAGCCAAGCTCGAACTAACCCTATCTCGATTCGGCTTGACTTGAAACTTGATTCATGTTGACTGGGTTCGAGTTTGACTCGACTCGATTAGCTGGAAAGATATGTTGTTTAGTCCCACATTGAAAGAGAGCAAAGGAATGAGAGGTGAAACTATAAAAGCAAGTGGGGGTGTCAATGGGCTTTGGGTTGCCTTTCTCCTCCAATCCTTCAGTCAACTCAGGGTGTGCCTCCTGCAAGCACCTTTCTCTTGGTAATTCATCCCAAAAGGTAAGTATTTCTCATCCTACTCCAATACTCTAATGATTTTGCTAAAGTACTTTCTCTCCTTACAGGTGTTGAAGCTCCATTAACCACAAAGTAATCTCACCTGCTAGTATGAGACAATGTGTAAAGATAGGCAGTAGGTGCACAATGGCCCGTAGGATTACTATGTCAATCAAGAGCACATTAGAAGCTAAATTTAGCGAGATAAGTATGCCTTCCAATAAAAATCAGCATTGATCTCAACCGTTCGAGTTGAGATCCGATGATTCGGATCATTCCAAAAAACATCAAAAATACTTTCGAAGTTTTTAATAAAAATCAGCATCGATCTCGACCATTTGAGTCAAGATCTGATGACCCGGATCATTTGAAAAATACCAAAAATATTTTTCAAGTTTTTAATAAAAACTGGCATCAATCTCGGCTATTCAAGTCGAGATTCGATAATCCGGATCATTTAAAAAATAAAAAGATATCCCAGCATTGATTCCAACCCCACCCAAGTCAAAATAGTGGTTCGAAGGCCTTAAACTACGTCGGGATTAATATCCCGAGGGATTTTCAATAAAAATCATTATCGATCTCAACCGTTCGAGTTGAGATTCGATGATTCGGTTCATTTTAAAAAATCCAAAAAATGTTTGTCATATTTTAAATAAAAGCCGGCATCAATCCCGACCATTCAAGACGAGACTCGATGACTCAGATCAATGCTAACACACACACACACACACACACACACACACACACACACACACACACACACATACACACACCCCTCGGGGGACTTCCTGTTTTAAATAAAAACTAGCATCAATCTCGACTGTTTGAGTCAAGATCCGATGGTCTAGATCGTTCAGAAAAATAAAAATAAAAATTAGTATATTCACTACCATCTGTATGATTCATCGGTCCGAAGACCTTAAACTATATTGGGATTAATTTCTCGGGGCTTTTCGATTTCTTTCGGACATGACTGACACTTAATCGTATGGGTGTCTGGAGCTTATTGGCAGTCAAGCCAAGGGTGGATGGAAATTCTACATTCTTGTTCATGTTAAATGCACTGTGATAGACGACCTTGAGTTGGAAGTTGATAGGTGCTTAATTTTGTATAATTAACCCTTGTTATTTAGAGTGTTATCATTAATTTTTCAGTTAATTATCTCTCATTAGATGAATTTTCAATATTCAGGTGATTAGTGGAGGATAACGATGATCCAAGCTAATCAGGGCATTTAAAGGCCCAAAAGAGAACAAGATTAACCATCGAGGCAGCCTTGAAGGAAACCAGACCCTAAAAATGAAAGGATGGATCATGTTCTACAGTGAACCGCATCACAATTGCTCGTTAGAAATCCAGATGACAAACATGTGACATCAGGAATCCATCAATCCATCAGCCTGCACGTGCAATCAACTCAGCCTTGTGATCAACGAACAACAGAAGTAGTCCCTACCAATCGTCATGTGACGAACAGCTATCACGGCAACGTCTCAACCGTCCACAAGCTGCACCCATCCATTAGCAAATCCATACAGTAGTGGACCCTACATGATCAGCCGTCCATCTGCATCAGCGTACGACCCTCATCAAGGTGTCCATGATCATCACAGTCCAGCACCGTCCATGAGCAGGCCAGCCATGGAACTTCATATTCACACATGCCAGCAAGGTGGACCTCAGGATTAGTCAACGTGCAGCCCTCCTCCCTCAGTCACCATCCAATGGACAATAGATCCAACAGCTGTGATGGACCCCATCTTCACTGTTCATTAGCACAGCCATCCACCATCTTCAATTTCCAGCCGTCCATCACAACAGCAGTGGACGTACTTCATCTTCAACGTGCAGCAGTGGACGTCCGTCCAACAGCTATGGATGTTGTTCATCCACATGTACAGCTGCTCCTTAACGTCCTTCATTAGCACGTGTAGCCCACCTGATCTCCACCGTCTAGATAATCGAGCACTAATCACATGATGCAGGCACACATATTTCAGTAGGATGTGTCCCATCTTGCACGTTCAACAACTAGTGACTGCCAAGCCCAATCAACGGCCAGTTTCAACCCTCATCCACCGTCCACAAGTGGACTCCAAATCCTAGCTGTCTAAGCAACTAACTGCTCCCTCGCCCAGTAGCCCTTACTCGTCTACACAGATACATTATCAGTCGTCCATCCACATGAACCAGCTTAATGGACCCCACTTCCATCAACCATTGTCTGCACAAAGGGCATGCATCCCAGCCTTCAATCCAGCAGACGACGTCTCCACAATGCAACCATGGAGATCAGATCCCAGCCATACAACAGAATTTTAGTTGTCCATCCACGGGTCGCCCATGAACAACACCGTCCACCATCTGCAAGCAACTCATCTTAAATGGACGGTCCAGATTGTCCAGATTCTCCATGTCTAGCTTTTGGACCCAGTCAACTCCAACTCATGTGGACCCAGTTAACTCACCTAGTTACCTTCCATCCTTGGGCTAAGCAAATGCTCTCTCCATCTGCTTTCATTCATGAGCTCCAAACCAAAAGGAAAGTTTTCTTTGGGCATTCCAAGCCTAACTCTTAACCCAAACCTAAAAAGCAAATCTATTAGCTTGGAAGTACAACCTCATCATCCAAGCCTAACTCCAAGCCTAAACCTAAAGAACTTTTTCTTGGAGTGCCACCTAGGCTTGGAGCTTCTCATGAGGCTATAAAAGGAGCTCCTCTCCCTCTCATTTCCATCATCCCACAATCCAAATCCCATTCTTCCTTCATTTCTTTCTTTCTTTCTTTCTTTTTTTTGTTTTGTAGTGTATAGTAGTTTTTCCTTTGTAGAGAATTTAGTCTTCCATTGTAGCATGGTTGGCTAAACCTCTAGCTAAGACTAGAGGTGAAGCCTTTGAAGAAATTTGCAAGCTTTGGTTCTTTTGGTTCAACAATGGTGTGTATATGTTGGAGTTCTTTTTAGTTAATTGATTCGGTTATCCACCTCGGCGGACGTTATTGTTGTGTGAGCCCCTTGATCCATCGTCGATTCCGAGCACGTTGGATGCTTGGGATCCCTTGCACACTAATTAGCTAGTTCATGATCAATAAAGTCCCTTGATCCATCGTCGACTCCAGGCACGATGGATACTTTGGATTACCTACGATCATCGAGCTAGTGCAGGTAAAGTCATCGATCTGTAAAATCACTTGATCTATTCTAGACTCTGAGCATATTGGATGCTTTAGATTCAATGCGATCGATAGACGAGATCTTAACGGTTGGATCGGTCAATCAAAGCCTCCTATCTTATAAGTATGCATTTGATCGTATGATTTGTGGTTTTATCGGTTGACTTGTTAGCAAAGTTGTTAATCTGTACAATTCCTTGATCCATTGTCGACTCCGGGCATAGTGGATGCTTGAAATTCCTTGCGATCAACTAATGAATGCTTTATAGTCAAATCAATCGGTTTAGATCACCATCTTTTATGAAATATGTAAGTGGTTTAACAGCTTCATCTTCCGATTGGAACGGATCTTTATTCGATTCCAATTGAGTTATAGTTGGACCAATGAATCAAACTTTGTGGAAAAATCAAAGGTGGATCCCTAATGCCTTAGCCCCTTTTTTATTTTTATCTTTCACCACACACAACTAGCTCCACTCTCATGGATAATTCAGATTTCATCTCTCACACCTAAACTAATTCCTTTAAGTGTTCTTAACCTCAATCCCTATGGTTCGACCTCGGTCTCACCGAGCATTTTACTACTTCGCTACCTGCACTTGGGTGTGCAATCTTCGGATTTTAGCAGAAGTCATTGTTGAAACCGGTGAATGTTCCTTATTCCTAGAAGTCATGAAGGGAATTAAGGCAGCTGGGAGGTGAAGTGCCCCTAGCGGAATCGTGAGCAGCAGAAGACCCCAAACTAAATTGATCAAGGAAAATATGAGGATGTTGCTCATCTTGTGGTTAAAGGAGTCTGTTGGATGATACATGGTCTATGTGTATTGCACAAGAGGAAAAGCAACTTTGTGGGTGTAAGTGTTGACTGAAAACCTTCAACCTCATTGTTTGAAGACATCAAAACTATGACGCACTTAACTGTGTGTGCTCGTCTTACTCGCTGTACGTATTACCCACCGGTCCATTGAAAGGCCATTGATACCCATATGTGGCATTTGCATGTTCATGTAATACCTCTTGAAATGCAGGAATTGTAGGACAATCTTGCGTAGCGTGTAAATTGGTAAGACAAATTCCACATATGGTTTCAATAGCTTCATTAGACTTTGGAACTCCACTTTTACTAAGTTCCATGGCCTCGATCTTCCTTGTAAGGTTGGCTATCCTTGCATTCACGTCGTCTTCCTCCTTGAGGATATATATCCCTCCTTTCTCTTTCTCTTGAGTAGGCTTGGGGTTATTGGGTTTATCCGAGGTATCCCAAGATTGGGCATTCTCAGCCAACATATCCAAATAACTCCAAGCTTTATCCGGATTTTTGCTCATGAACTCACCGTTGCACATCATCCCTACGAATTGGCGCATATTGGAACTTAATCCATCGTTGAAGAAGTTTATAATTCGCCAACTCTCATAGCCATGATGTGGGCAAACAAGTAGGAGGTCCTTAAATCTCTCCCAACATTGGAAGAAAGATTCACCCTCTTTAGCCGAAAAATTCATTATGGCTCTTCGAAGGGTGTTCGTTTTATGAGCCAGGAAAAACTTTTTCAAGAATTCCCGAGTCATCTCGTTCCATGACGCTATCGAATGTGGTCTAAGAGAGTGAAGCCAATTTTTGGCTCTTTCTTTCAATAAAAAGGGAAAGAGTTTAAGTTTAATGGTATCTTCCGAAACATTGATGTATTGCAAGGTAACCACCACTTCTTCAAATTCTTTTAAGTGCAAATATGGGCTGTCAGAGTCTAGCCCGTGGAACTTTGGTATAAGTTGAATTACACCCGGCTTTATGTCAACATTTCCCCCGGTTGGTGGTAGAACCACATAAGAGGGTGTAGTTGCACGGGCTGGTTGTAGGTTATCCCGTAGTGATCTCATTGGAGGAACGTTATGTACCTCTTGATTTACGTTTGTAGTTGGAGTAGGGGGTGAAAGTACGTCGGTAGTCTAACACGACACCTACGTATATGCGGAAGCTTAAAGAGCAACTAGAATTATGGCTAAACCTATAGGAGGGGGTGATTAGGACTTTTGAAATTCTTTTCGCCTACTTACACAATTCAACAATTTAAACTAAGTAAGCAAGAACACTTCGGCTTCCAAGCCTAAGTGGGTCCAATCACAAGACTAGCATATGGTTAAGCAATAAACAATCCTAGTCTAAGCATGCATAGGTAAATAAATGATTTAACTAATCAAGTTCCTAACCTATGCATCCTAAGTAGACTTATGAGAATGGATCAATGAGCTCAAGTCTACACACCTAGTGGAAGTACATCTTGTGTGTGGATGTGCCAATCTAGTGCTTAACATACATTCCTATCAAGCATTCATAATTAAACAATTAAACTAACAATGCTAAGATATCAATGTGCTCAATTAAATCACAAACACAAGCATGTATAGTGGTTCGATTTTGGGTCTACTCCACTCCCGGTTCAACTACTCAACTCCTTTGAGCACACCGGCATTCACTATCGGAGGTTTTAAATGAGGTTCACCTCTCAACCTTTACACGGAGGTTTTACCTGTTCACCTCTCAACCATAACCGGAGTTTTAGATAAAGGCTAACTCTCAACCCGACGCACGTTTACTCCCGTGTCGGAGGCTCCCCCTTGGAGACTTAGTTTAGGCCCGACTAACGGGCTAAGGAACGGATAACGTCCTTAGATTGAGTTTGACAAACAAACTCTAAATGGACTCTCAATAAAGACAACCTTACTTGTCGGATGAGCCCCTTGTTAAGCGCCGGTTCGGGTTGCTTGATTTCTGCTCTCCGGTGCTTCAATTAACTTCCCTTGCTCCCTCGATCGTGTCGCCGTTGCGTCGCCAATGCCTCGGCCACACTTGATCAAACACCTTGCATGTGATGCCTTTGAGATGCCCAAGGTGATAGGAGAATAGGTTTGAGAACTCTACAACTGATGGGAATGGGTTGCCTAGAGGTTCTCTCCTACAACGATCTCATCTTAGAGTTTTGGATAAGGATATGCCAATCAAGAAGGTTCCAAACTCTAGAGATCAAGAGAGGATAAAGGTCATCTTCTTCATGAGCTTGGAATGCTCTAATCTTATGTTAAAGCACAAGGAAGATGCCTTGCATAGGTTGGGAATGAGCCTCAAATGGTCTCCAACAATGGTGGCTTCACTCCTCTCGAAATCCCTCTTCTTACCTCTCAAAACAAGCCAAGCCCTTATATAGAAAAGTGTGCAACGGATACAAAACGGACAGAAAATGGCTAGTGCCGACCGGTCGTGACCGGTCGGCTAGGTGTCCACGACCGGTAGTCCAGGGTCCACGACCGGTCGGCCATAGGCCAACATAAGACAGAAAGCTTGCTATCTCATGGAGGAAGCCTGTCGCACACTCCAGCACCCCCTGACCTCTCTGGACCTCAATCCGATCGGTCATAACCGGTCGGTCCAGTCCATCCGACCGGTCGTGACCGGTCGGTTAGGCTTGGGTTCAGCCTGATGGTTGCTGACCCAAGAGCTCTTCAACCCACTTGCTTAGGCCACGATTTGGGTGATGTTCAGGGACACCTAGGGCCACTCTAAGATGACTAAGGGTCTTCCTAAGATGGTCAAGGTCATCAAAGAGGTTAAAGGTTGGGTTTTGGTCAAGGTTAAGGCACCAAGGCATTACTTTTACCTGATTCTTCTTCCTTGATGCAGCGGGGCCACTTGAGTCTTCGGTCTTCATCTTCATTAATCTCAACCGACACTAGACTCACTGACGTAAGTGATTGACAAACAAGGTGCACTAGTATGCCACAGAAAAGTGCACTAACAATCTTCTCCTTTGTCAATTACTTACAAAAAACCTAACCTACCAAAACAAAATACATGTTCAAGATATTACATTGATAATGAATTAAATACAGGACTCTTGACATGTCTAAACTAAGTTGCTCCTCTTCAGTTTACTCCCCCATAACCTGTCAATCCCTGTATCACAAAACATAGCAAACTAGTTTTGGTGAGACTTGATCTTTCTCCCCTTTTTTGTTAGCAATTGACAAACTATTCTCTCCCCCTTAATGATATATCAATAAGGTTAAGGTAAGAGTAGATAATATGTCGCAGTTATAACTATAAGCACATGCTAACAAGAAGAGTATAGGGTGCATGAATTTAAAACATGGAGCATACTAAGGAACATGATTAATAAGAGGATGTAACTATCTAAGCATAGTTAATCATGCATAATTGGTCAAGAATATACATTTGTAATAAAAGCACAAGGGCTTATAGCCCAATCAACCAACCTCCCCTATTGGTATATCAAGACCAATACTAAGCAAAGATTAGCATACAATGAAGCATAAAATTCAGAAAAAAATAGCTAATCTAAGCATGGAGATAGTCTAGCAAGCAAATGTGTAAGATGACAGCAAGGCTAAACTACCAACATTAGGCTTATGAGGCTTGAATCCTCTGATTTGCCCATACACATAGAGATGAGGCTGAAATCCTCAGATTTTCCTATTTAAGCATATCTAACTACCCTTACTATTCTATGTTTAGTTTGAAAAGCCTAAGGGTAACTAATTTCCTCAACACCCTCATAAAATGTAGCATGAGGTGAGGGGTTGGGAACTCCTCCTAGAAGGGATAGCGGTTGGGATCCCCTCTTAGATAAGCTGGAAGAGGGGTTGTGGTGGAGGTCGAGAGAGCAAGATCTTTATGTTGGCTCTCATCACAAGCGGAGTCACCAGATTCAGACTCCTTCGTATCATCCCAAGTGGCAGCCATTGCCTTTTTACCTTTCGGTTTAGGCTCATCCGGATATTCCGGGGCAATATGGCCATGACGACCGCAACCGTAACAACGGACGGATGAAGGCATGGATGATTTTTCTTTATGTTTATCACCCTTCTTGTCCTTCTTATCACGGCTATTCCCTCTATCAAATTTGAGGAATCTCCTGAATTTTTTGTTCAATTTCTCATCCTCATCATCGCTATCCTCCTCCGACTCACTTTTAATTTTCTTATGTTTATGAGAGGACTTAAGAGCGATGCTTTTCTTCCTAGAGGGGGCCTTAAAGTGTAGTTCATGAGTTTGTAGGGAACCTATGAGTTCTTCTACTTTCATGTTATCTATGTCTCTACACTCCTCTAAGGCAACTATCTTGGAGTCAAATCTATCCGGGAGGGACCTAAGTATTTTTCTACAAATCCTACCATCCGGAACCCGATCACCTAAGACAAACATGGAGTTGTAGATATTTGACAATTTAATATAAAACTCCATAAAAGTTTCAGACTCTTCCATCTTAATGTTTTCAAATTTGGTGGTTAAGAGCTGAAGCTTCGAGCATCTTACTGTGCTAGTTCCCTTGTAGGTAACCTCAAGTATATCCCACGCTTCTTTTGCAGTTGCGCATGTGAGAATGCACTGAAATTCGTCTGGGGAAACCGCACAGCAAATCTAATTGAGAGCTTTGGCATTCTCCATGTATTGTGCTCTCTCTGTGTCATCCCATTTGGAATCATCTTTGGGAATGACAATGCATTTCCCATCAACCTCCACTTGCACGGTGGGCAAGGTGTATCCATTTTGTGTGCTTAGCCACACCGGACGGTCCATGGATTGGAGAAAAATTCTCATTCTAGCCTTTCAATAGGCATAGTTGGACCCGTCAAAGAATGGTGGACGGTTGGTGGTACTCCCATCTCGGTTAGACATCATGCTAGTGCCCCGGTACCCGATCTTACTCTAGACGGTTACGTCCTTGAAAAGCAACCCTCTCTGATACCAATTGAAAGTATGTCGGTATCTAACATGACACCTATGTATGTGCGGAAGCTTAAAGAGCAACTAGAATTGTGGCTAAACCTATAGGAGGGGGTGATTAGGACCTTTTGAAATTCTTTTCGCCTACTTACACAATTCAACAATTTAAAATAAGTAAGCAAAAACACTTCGGCTTCCAAGCCTAAGTGGGTCCAATCACAATACTAACATATGGTTAAGCAATAAACAATCCTAGTCTAAGCATGCATAGGTAAATAAATGATTTAACTACTTAAGTTCCTAACCTATGCATCCTAATTAGACTTATGAGAATGGATCAATGAGCTCAAGTCTACACACCTAGTGAAAGTACATCTTATGTGTGGATGTGCCAATCTAGTGCCTAGCATACATTCCTATCAAGCATTCATAATTAAACAATTAAACTAACAATGCTAAGATATTAATGTGCTCAATTTAATCACAAACACAAGCATGTATAGTGGTTCGACTTTGGGTCTACTCCACTCCCGGTTCAAGTACTCAACTCCTTTGAGAACACCGGCATTCACTATCAGAGGTTTTAAATGAGGTTCACCTCTCAACCTTTACACGGAGGTTTTACCGGTTCACCTCTCAACCATAACCGGAGTTTTGGACAAAGGCTAACTCTCAACCCGACGCACGTTTACTCCCGTGTCGGAGGCTCCCCCTTGGAGACTTAGTTTAGGCCCGGCTAATGAGCCAAGGAACGGATAACGTCCCTAGATTGAGTTTGACAAACAAACTCTAAATGGACTCTCAATAAGGACAACCTTACTTGTCAGATGAGCCCCTTGTTAAGCGCCGGTTCGAGTTGCTTGATTTCCGCTCTCCCGTGCTTCAATTAACTTCCCTTGCTCCCTCGATCGTGTGGCCGTTGCGTCGCCAATGCCTCGGCCACACTTGATCAAACACCTTATATGTGATGCCTTTGAGATGCCCAAGGTGATAGGAGAATAGGTTTGAGAGCTTTACAACTGATGGGAATGGGTTGCCTAGAGGTTCTCTCCTACAACAATCTCATCTTAGAGTTTTAGATAAGGATATGCCAATCAAGAAGGTTCCAAATTTTAGAGATCAAGAGGGGATAAAGGTCATCTTCTTCATGAGCTTGGAATGCTCTAATCTTGTGTTAAAGCAGAAGGAAGATGCCTTGCATTGGTTAGGAATGAGCCTCAAATGGTCTCCAACAATGGTGGCTTCACTCCTCTCGAAATCCCTCTTCTTACCCCTCAAAACAAGCCAAGCCCTTATATAGAAAAGTGTGCAACGGATACAAAATGGGTAGAAAACGGCTAGTACCGACCGGTCGTCCATGGTCCACGACCGGTCGGCCATAGGCCAACATAAGACAGAAAGCTTGCTGTCTCGTGGAGGAAGAATGTCCGACCGGTCGGACCAGCCCAGTCGACCGGTCTTGACCGGTCGGCCCCAGTGGCCTGCACACTCCAGCACCCCCTGACCTCTCTGGACCTCAGTCCGACCGGTCGGTCAGGCTTGGGTTCAGCCTGATGGTTGCTGACCCAAGAGCTCTTCAACCCACTTGCTTAGGCCACGATTTGGGTGATGTTCAGGGACACCTAGGGCCACTCTAAGATGACTAAGGGTTTTCCTAAGATGGTCAAGGTCATCAAAGAGGTTAAGGGTTGGGTTTTGGTCAAATTTAAGTCACCAAGGCATTACTTTTACCTGATTCGTCTTCCTTGATGCAGCGGGGCCACTTGAGTCTTTGTTCTTCACTCAACTAGTATGCCACAGAAAAGTGCACTAAAAGGGGGGGGGGGGGGGGGGGGGGGGGGGGGGATTCCTTAAAGGTGTTTGATCCATACTCCCCAAACTTTCACAATGTTCTTGGTAATTTCGGACTCGTCTATGGACTGACAATGGTCCAACTAGGCCACCTTTAGATTGGAGACGATTGGAGTGGTCACGTTCCCAACGGGACATAAACCACTCAACTAAAAACTAAACTAGTCCTAAAATCTGAAATTGATCTAAAAAAAATTGAAAAATCTGTAAAAAGCTAAGTTAGAAGGATATTACCCGATGTGCTTGAACTAGAGAAGAAATCCTACAAAACAAACAATTTTGATTAGTTCTAAGGAATCAGAAAAACCCTATCTAATTGATCTACTTCTACAGCCACTAAAACAATTTGAAAACCGTTATCTAAATTCCCCGGCAGTGGCGCCAAAACCTTGTTCGCTCGCCTCAAGTGTAAGGCTGCGATGTAGTAATAAAACTTGGTAAGACCGAGGTTGATCCACAGGGAATTGGAGAACAAGTTCCAAACTATTCCAGCAGCTCAATTTGCAATAAATAAGAGATTCAATTGGAACAATTATGCTAAAACAGAAACTTAGTGAAAAACAGTAATTTAAGGTACTAAGGCATTCAAGGATCCACTTGTAGCAATCTCATGTCAATCCAATCAATCCAAGCAAGATACACAACCAGATGTGAAGTCCTATCTCTCATCTAGTTGGAAAATAAAGCTTTGAAGCACATTCAATCCACCTCAAGTTGAACTTCCAAGCTCTAGTCCCATTCAATCACATATAGAATTCAAAATCATAGCCTTCGGAGTAACAGCCATGCCTATAGACTATGGCCTGCTCAAGGATTACTATAATGCGAATCTAGACAAGCACAACATGATAATCTCAGAGAATTGCAAGGAACCCATGTCCAGAGCACACGAACTCTCATATGACATCTAAAACTATCAACTTTGGGAACTAAAATATGCAAAAATCCAAACTTGAAGTAAAATTATTTGAATTGAACTGAATTAAACATGAAATCGGCTACAAGCTTCACCTCTCAGCCTTAGCTTAGAGATTCTAGCCGAGCATTGTCATACTACAACTAAAACTTATGAAAGAACTAGAAAACATAGAAAAACCGGAGTTTGGAGGGTTGCAGACGCTCTACGGCGGCTTCCTTCCTCTCCCACGACGTCCCTTAGCTTCTATGATACCCTAGGAAGAGCCCCTAGGTGTTCTTTTATAGTGGGGAAGCTCTGCTGCGTCAAAAACTTTTAGAAATTACTTAAGGTTACGCAGTGCTCAGAGAAAATCAGAGTCCGGATTTAGAATGGTTGCTGTCTTCACATAGCCGACCGGTCTAGACCGGTCGGACTCGTTTGCAGATAGTCCAATGTGTACAAGGTAGCATCCAACTTGCTGGCCGACCAGTCTTGACTGGTCGAACCAGCTTGGTCCATCATCCAGCAAGCTGCAGTGGTGTGGCTGATCGGTCTTGACTGGTCTGGCTTCCTTGGCCGACCGGTCACGATCGGTCTTGCTTCCTCTTTGCATTTTTCTTTCTTGCTTGCTTCTTCTCTTTCCTCTCCTTGATTTATTCTTTCTTTGACCCTCCTTCAATCTTCATCCAATGCATCTAAATACATTCTTTTGGTCTTTAATTGGGTGAAGTTCACACTCATTCCTACAATCACAAAACATACATTAGATGGTCCTTTTAAACATGAAAACCGTGCATATAGTGTGATGTAGTGGGCTATGCAATGTATAAATTGGAGGTTCAACACACACTGCTCGTACCGAAGTACGGTCTCTACTTTATATAATCGAACTAATACTTGAAAGTCTAATTTAATCCTCGTACCCTTTCATGAATGATATGATGTATGAATGTAGGTTTGAACAGTAAGAGTTTCTGATGGCAAGTTTTCATTAACAGGCAAGACCAGAGCATATGCTCGAACTGATAGGTGCTTTATGCAGGATGCATGTTGTGTATTTGAATAATCAAAGTGTTTGCAGTGATATGATAAGCAGGGGGTTGGAAGAATAGTAAATGTTGCACTTATGCTAGATGCAAATGAGATTATGCTAGTAAAAGAGTAACTGGATGGCGGAGGTGTCGCAAGGGTTTGCTTCGAGTGGCTAGATCAGTAGCTTGAGAGACTTTGAACAGGGTTAGGCTGGGCTGCACCAGGGCTAGGCTTTTCTCACTCGGGCTCTCCTTGGTAGAGGAATGGGGTAAAGGGATGGAGATGGACTCGGAGCTCTCAGGCTGAAGAGAGGGGAAGTGGATGCTGTGAATGAGAAGGGGCGGGGGTATTTATAGCTGCGAGAGGTGTTAGCTTGCGGAAATAAGCTTGGGCGACACTGTGGGGGCCGCTCGTACGGCCTCGCTGCTCCAGCTTTGGAGCGTACGTCCCCCGAACCTGAAGCAGCAAAGCACAAGGTTCGAGGTTCGGACCTGCTCCGAAGCTGTGGCTCAGAACCAGGTGAGTTGACTAGGTGCATGGGTTGACACGGCGAGTTGACTGGGTGCATGGGTTGACCCGGTGAGTTGACTCGGTGATTTGACTCAGCGGGTTGACTCACTAAGTTTGATTTTTTTTTTTTAGACTTTTTTATTAGTTTTTCTTATAGAGGGTTTTTTAGGCTGATGTTTAGGGGTGAGCCGACTGGGTTCAGGCTTGAGCTGGGCTATGGATTGGGGCTTACAAGGGTGAGTTTGGCTGGATTTGGACATGGAATTTGGGGGTATGGTCCTCCATTCATTCAGCTATCTCTACCAACATTGTAGCCAAAGGTGGGGTGTCTACAGATACCCTCTTTGGCAAAGGTTGCGTGCAACCGAATGTTAAAGTGAGTGGACACCCCACTTCTGACCCGGTCATTCATAGATCGTGGTCTAAAATATTTGCTTGCCTTTATATCTAAGTCAGTTGATTGTTTGGAAATTGATAACTCGCACATTCTGCTGGAGTTTGGAGAAAACATTGCGATTGTCCCTGCATGAGCTGCAACTGGGTACCCAATCGCAATCCTTCCATTTCCGATCGGTACTAACATCGGAAAGGTACAGTAGAGCCTCTACGTCCATCATAGTCTTACGAGGTTACCGACCCTGTGATTGATTGTTTGTTGCTTTCCCGGATTACTCCAAGAGTACTTGTTTCGCTTGATTGCCAAAGTGATTAGCTGCTGTTCGCTCGCCTCAAGTGCGAAGCTGCGATGTAGTAATAATTCTTGGTAAAACCGAGGTCGATTCACAGGGAAAGAAGTAAACATTTCCAACTACTCCAATAAATAGAATTTAAAAAGTTTAGGAAAACAGTTTTTAACATAAAATAGGAAAATCTGATATTTGGAAAGAACTAGAGCATCAAGAATCCACTTGTAGTAGTTTAATACTAATCCATTCATCCAAGCACAACATAATTAGAATTAAAGTTTTATCTCTCATCTAATTGGAGGATATAACATTCAAGCACAAATAGTCCCACTTAAATATGGAAAGATTTCCAGTGCTAATGAAGCACATAGAACTTGAACTTGTAGCTTTCAGAGTAACATCCATGCCAAGAGACTATGGCATGCTCAAGGGTTACTACAATTCGAATTCAAACAACCCAATCATGGCAATCTCAGAGAATTGTAAGGAACTCATGTCCGGAGTATACAAGCTCTCATAATCCATCTAAAAATCCAAACTTTATTCAAACTACAAGTTCAAAATCCAAAATTAAGAAAGGGTACTTGAAATAAAAGAATTAAAGCATTAAAACCAACTACAAATTTCACCTCTAGCTTTAGCTAAGAGGTTAACTAAGAAAAAGCATATTAAAACTAGAACTAGAACTAAGAAAAGGAAGAAAAACTAGCTGTAGGAGGCTAGGTAGCCTCTTAGGACTTGAACTCCTTGCTTCCCACGTCCTTGACTGCCTTGGAATAGAAGAGAGCACCTCCTTTTATAATACAACAAGAGTACCGCAACATAACAGATTTTGTTTCGCTTCATACGGCTTAACCGATGGTCGGATTGCCTTCAAATTTGATTTGTAGCTTTCTTATACTGCGATCTTCCTCATAGATGATTTAGATTTCTAAAATTATCTTCTGAATGGGCCCACCAAGCAGATCAGCGACCGCCTCTCAAAATCACACAATTTGGGTACCTTAAGAACCAGTCATCTAGCTTTCAACGCTACGGAGTGTTCAGAGGTTGGATTGATCTCAAATTTTGAACATTGGTAGAAAACTTCCTCCTCTACATGATAGATGGATGAGATTGTCCAAAAAAAATTCCAAAATCTGTTCTGAAAATTAGAACACTTAGGGCTTTTATAAAATCTGCACCATTGAATCTTTCTGGATGGTCCATCTTTCTTCAACCGGTACGATCAAACCACACATCCTTTTGATCTGAATCTTTGTGGTTATTCATATATGGATGTGGTCTAGAAGATGGTCTAAGTAAATTTTTCATATCATCAATGATGGGCCACCTGAACCGGCCCAGAGTTGAGTAGGCGGAATCTGGAACTTTCTGGACAATTTGATTTGTTTTGGCCACCATGGTCAATCCGTAGCTCCGATCGACACGAAACTACTTGGGTTATTTCGGCGTCGAGCTCCTCTTCGACATGAATGTGTTGGATTTCCAAATATTATTAAGATGGGTCCCAAAAACTGGGCCAAAAAATAAAAAAAATGGGACTTCCTTTGTTTAAAATCTGGATTCTGAAAGTGCAAGTCCGACCTGTCAGCTGACTGGCCGGCCAGTCCATCCGGCCGGTCGGACCACAAGTTGGCCTTCATTAAATATGTCCAGAGATTTGTTGTTTCCGGCAGGCCGATGGGCATGAAAAATGTGATTTTTCTAGTTTTTCTACCTCCATTGCATTGCATCTTTCCTCCATCTCTTATCCTTTATTTCTTTGATCTTCAAGGCATACAAAGTGACTCTTTTAACCATGAATTAGTAAAGTCTCCCTCTTATTCCTAGAATCATAAAACAAGCATTAGATGGGTCTTTTAAACATGCAAACCATGCATATAGTGTGATGTAATGGGGTAGATCACGTATAAATTGGAGGCTCAACACACCCCCCAACCAGCTTTTTGCTAGTTCCGTGCAAAACATGCATGAAACAAGTTCAAATTTTCAAAACTAACTCTCTTTCAGAAACAATACTTCTATTCATTTCAAGACATACCAGTACAAAAATTAAAGAAATTGGGTGATAGAGGTTGCAACCTTAAACTCTCAAAACATAAAAAGTGTTCATATAGAATTCCCGCTGATTGATTGATAGATATAAGAACTTTGAACAAAATTCAACCTAATGTGCATAGTGATAGCTCATCTCATGAGTTTCTAAGATCATCTTCTCCCTAGATCAACTAAACTATAGATCTCAAGGTGTACAAATCAACAACAAGCCCATGACAGGAATTTGCCTTACCATCCTTCTGACGGCTTTCACACTACGTCCCATTTCTGGCTTTGATTATGGGTAGACCATCCCCCAGTTGGTAATAGGTACCCCTTTTCAGAATTTTCCACAATTTTCTCCATCATTCCCATATTTTTATCCTTCCTTTTCCTTTTTCGTTTACATTAGATAGGATTTTTAGAAATCCATATCTTTCATTATTTTCCCATGGACAAGGATGGACAAAGTACCCTGGCTTGGTTCCTCAACACCTCAATTCTAAGTCTAGCCAATCTACAAATCACATAATCCTTTCAAACCATGAAAATTGTGTAATGTGAACTAGGTGTAAAAGTGTTCAAATTTTCTATCAATCATATAAATAGGGGGATTCACATATAAAATCATTATATTAAAAGTACTTCAAGACTTGCAACATCACTCACGTCGTATCTCCTTTTCTTATACTCGTATCATCCCGAATGCATAGAAACAAAGTTTTTCAAAAGAGTTTTGAATTTTAGAAAAATAATTTTTTTTTTACATAATTGCTCGAAATGTCACAAAAGCTAGTAGATTCATCTAAGGAATCTCACCCCCAACCAATATCTTACATTGTCCTCAATGTAAAAAGATATGCAGTAAGCAAGAAATGAGAGCAATGAAATAAAACAAAGGAGAGTGAGAACGGGAGTACCTGAGGTAGCAAGTTGATCAATTCTAGCATCTTTCATTGTCTCGATGAGACTTATTCAATCCTAATTGTAGAAAATAAATCCTAACCTACCTACTTACCTTTGATTAGTCCGATCGACTACATGATCAAATTTGAGCAGGATCTTCATGAATTTCAATAAATTTCTCATGAGGACCATCCAAAGTCCTGCTCGACAGTAAACATGGATGCTTTTCTTCATTAAAGTCCAATATTTATGTGTATCACATGCATGATAGAAGGAGATAAGAGCAGCAAAAAGATATCTCCTCAAATTCTGATTTGGGTTATGATTGATTAAAAACGGGTCCTTCCAATCAGAATTTTCAATGGGCTGAAGGACCCATGATGGTGGAGAGACATTCATCAAGTTTCATTGGTTAAAGTTGTCTCCTCCATAATTTCAGAATTGTACGGTGCTTCCACAAACAATGTTAAAGAGTGTAAATTAGTGGAATGGTGTTCTTCAGGCACCGACACCGTGTCTAACAAAATATCCAACTCCTTAATCATCTCATCATCAAGATCATAAGAGTGGGCCAAGCATTCCTCTAAGAGATCGAGATAGTCGGATGAAGGATCATGATCTTGCTTGAGTGAGTGCAAAAATTCAGTTTCGATGGTGAGGGACTTGCCCTCCATGGAGCGGAATTCTTCATAACTAGGTTCTCCATAACTAGTATGAGGCACCAAGTTGGAAGTATGCAAGGTTTTAACAATCTCTTGAATAATGGGGTCATTTGAATTTTCAAAGTGAGCCAAGCATTCGTCCAAATAATCTAAATTTTTCACTCATGGGAGTCTCATTTTCCACATTAAAATTAAGCATGTCAAGTTGGTGGAGTGACTAAAAAATATCAACCTCGGCCATCTCTCTAGCATGCATATCCTCTAGAGACTCATAATCATTATGCCCTTGGGAAAAAGAAACCATAGGTTCATAAGCATCCACTGAACCCTCATTGTAAGTAACCCCACTATCGGTTTCAGATTTAATGGATTCCTCGGGTTTGTCAACCGTTATTGAAATATCTTTATCATTAAGTTCAAAGCATCCAAAAGAGATTGTGGACTCACCATAATTGATGATGGCATTGGGATCATCGAGATCAATCTCCTCTAAAAGTCTATTCATTAAATCCTAAGAAGGTGGGACTTGGGTAGCCTCATCCTCCTTATTAAAGGGGATTGATTCGATGCCCCCAATTTTGGGCTCAACATCTTCACAAGATGACGAATAAGATTGATTTAATTGTTCATCTACATACTCTTTTCATATTTCATCAGGTATTTGCGTATACATGTTATCACAAGAGGAAGACGTTTTAGGGTGATTGTTAATAACCACAATTGGTTCTTCCCTTGAACAAGGAGAATGGTGGTTTTCCCAATTAAGACCATACGTATTGTAGGATGAAGGGTTATATGATGGTTGATAGGCATATCCATACAAGTGATCACGCATTGTCTTAATCGGTTGGCCACTATTCACCCATTCCTTTTGTTGTTGCACACCTCCTCCATAACCGGTGGAACACTCATGTTATTTTCAATCCGGTAATCACGTAATATTTTTCTCGGATGATCATTATTCGATTTTGCTTCGTTCCGGTATTCCCCCATCATCTTACATCGTGTCTCAATATGCGTATTGCTTTCATTAATGTAATCACGCATCGTCATAAGAGGGGGGGGGGGGGGGGGGGGGGGGGGGGGGGGGGGGGGGGTAGTGGGGGTTCTTTGAATCTCAGAAAAATATTAATGCTTGGAGGGATCCCGATCACAATGAGTTTGAATCCCCTAATCCAACGTCTCATCCTCCAAAAGGTACTTGTATGCACCATTCGTCCAATCATACATGATGAAATTTTAAGGAATTGGAAACTACCCTAATCTAGAAAAAAATAAAAATAAAAAGGGAGATGGAGAGATGTTACCTATGAAGGTGAGAATTGTGTCAGCAACAATGTCCTACAAAAACAAAAAAATTGTTAGTAATCTAGAAAAAAAATTCTACTTATAGAAAAACTGGAAATCCTACCTAACTAAGACTACTCTATAGCTACTAGAACAATTAAAACCGTTTAACCTTTTCCTCGGTAACGACGCCAAAAACTTGTTCGCTCACCTCAAGTACAAAGCTGCGATGTAGTAATAATTCTCGGTAAGACCGAGGTCGATCCACAGGGAAAGAAGTAAACAATTCCAACTACTCCAATAACTAGAATTTAAGAAGTTTAGGAAAATAGTTTTTAACATAAAATAGGAAAATCTGATATTGGAAAAAACTAGAGCATCAAGGATCCACTTGTAGTAGTTTAATACTAATCCATTCATCCAAGTACAACACAATTAGAATCAAAGTTTTATCTCTCACCTGATTGAAGGATATAACATTCAAGCACAAATAGTCCCACTTAAATATGGAAATCAGATTTACAGTTCTAATGAAGCACATAGAACTTGAACTTGTAGCTTTCGGAGTAACATCCATGCCAAGAGACTATGGCATGATCAAGGGTTACTACAATTCGAATTCAAACAACCCAATCATGGCAATCTCAGAGAATTGCAAGGAACTCATGTCCGTAGTACACAAACTCTCATAATCCATCTAAAAATCCAAACTTTATTCAAACTACAAGTTCAAAATCCAAAATTAAGAAAGGGTACTTGAAATAAAAGAATTAAAGCATTAAAACCAACTACAAATTTCACCTCTAGCTCTAGCTAAGAGGTTAACTAAGAAAAAGTATATTAAAACTAGAACTAGAACTAAGAAAAAGAAGAAAAACTAGCTGTAGGAGGCTAGGTAGCCTTCTAGGACTTGAACTCCTTGCTTCCCACGTCCTTGACTGCCTTGGAATAAAAGAGAGCACCTCCTTTTAAAATACAGCAAGAGTACCGCAACATAACAGATTTTGTTTTGCTTCGTACTACTTAACCCATGGTCGAATTGCCTTCAAATTTGATTTATAGCTTCCTTGTACTGTGATCTTCCTCATAGATGATTTAGATTTTCAAGATTATCTTCTGAATGGGCCCACCAATCAGATCAGCAACCGCCTCTCAAAATTGCGCAATTCGGGTACCTTCAGAACCAGTCATCTTGCTTTCAATGCTACGGAGTGTACAGAAGTCGGATTGATCTCGAATTTGAAACATTGGTAGAAAACTTCCTCCTCTACATGATAGATGGATTAGATTGTCCAAAAAATTTCCATAATGTGGTCCAAAAATTAGAACACTTATGGATTTTATAAAATCTATGCAGTTGAATCTTTCTGGATGGTCTATCTTTCTTCAACCGGTATGATCAAACCACATGTCCTTTTGATATGAAACTTTGTGGTTATTCATATATGGATGTGGTCTAGAAGATGGTCAATTATATTTTTTATATCATCAATGATGGGCCACTTGGATCGGCCCAGAGTTGAGTAGGCAGAATTTGAAACTTTCTGGATAGTTCGTATTGTTTTGGCCACCACGGTCAATCCGTAGCTCCGATCGACACGAAACCAGTTGGGTTATTTCAGCGTCGAGCTCCTCTTTGACATGACGTGTTAGATTTCCAAATATCATCAATATAGGCCCCAAAAATGGGGTCAAAAAACCAAAAAGGGGACTGCCTCTATTTGAAATCTGGATTCTGAAAGTGCAAGTCCGACTTGTCAGCTGACCGATCGGCCTACCGGCTGGCCAGTCCATCCGACTGGTCGGACCACAGGTCGGCCTTCATAAAATATGTCCAGAGAATTGGTTGTTTCTGGAGGGTTTGGCCGGCCGGTCGGTGGTTGCGACCGGCCGGCCGGTGGGCATGAAAAATGTGATTTTTCTAGTTTTTATTCCTTCAGTGGATTGCATCTTTCCTCCATCTCTTATCCTTATTTCTTTGATCTTCAAGGCATACAAAGTGACTCTTTTAACCATGAATTGGTGAAGTCTCCCTCTTTTTCCTACAATCACAAAACAAGCATTGGATGGGTCTTTTAAACATGCAAACCATGCATATGATGTGATGTAATGGGCTAGATCATGTATAAATTGGAGGCTCAACAGCTGCCCTACGTCCGTGTAGTCTTACGGGAGATCTACTATGCCGACTTGGATTCAGTCAAGGTACTTCAAGCATCCACGCCTAGGTATGTGCGGGTGAACTCTTTCCACCCAATCTGCTGGTTTTAAGACTTAGGTTACGATTCATCGTTTCCACCGTTGAAATGGTTTCTTTGACGGAGCCTTTTGGCTTTCATCTTTTCATATCTTGGCATGTGATACGACCACACTGATACTGGAGTTCAGTTTGACCGTACTTTGTGTGCATTGGATCCGATGGTCTCCGGGGAAACCGCGAGACATCAGATTTTATTTGATTTTTGCGTCGGCTCATACCCAAAGATATGGAAGATCTCTCAGTGTTTTGGAGGCTGAACGCTCTATTGGGAAAATGTTTTTGGATTTTGAAAAGATACCCACTCCGGGGAGTGATACTCCGTGGGATTTTTATTTGCAAATAGAAATATATATAATATTTTTTATCTTTTTGAAAAGGAAATCTGGCTTGCACGCGCCTCCACTAGGGATGCCTGTAGGGTCTTTGGCTAACCGACTTTTATTTTGAAAGCAGGTAAACATGATGATTGATATGATGGATGTTGATGCATGGGGATGCATATTTGATGATGGATGTATGGTTTGGCTCATTCTCTTTCAGTTTGATGATTTTGCTTTTACTAGGGATGCAGAGATATTTGAGCTTATTGCTTGCAGGGTTGTGCTTCCCTGGAGATTTTCTTTTCAATGCGGATGTTTGGTCAGCGGGTTGGTCAATATCCCAACCCGTGGTCGATCAGGTCCATCATCCTAAGATGTTGTTTCTTTGCTGATGGGGAATGAAGGAGGTTGTCAGTTGTAACCTCAAGATGTTCTTCTGGGGAATGGGTGTAATTGGGATGGTGTTTGGTCGCTAGTTTTGGTCAAGATTTCAATTTGCGGGCGATCGGATCCGTCATCCCAAACTGTGAAGTGATTGAGCGGAGTTCGAGACTCCTGAAATGCTGTGCTGGGGATAGTAAAAATTTTTGTGATTTTTTTGCAAATATTTGGTCTGAATCTTTACCTGAGTAGTCAAGATGGAGATTGGTTATTGAAAACAAAGGAAATATTTTTATGATTTTGAAAATATTTGGTCCGAGTAAAGATCGGTGTTATTGAAAGCAAGGGAAGTATTTTATGATTTTTGAAAGATGATTTTGCAATGTTTCAGTATTTTTTTATTTTTCTGAAATGCAGAGAAAAGTATGGAATTTTCATCCATTTCTAGCTTCTACTGTTGGTAAGGCACCCAATCCATTTTACGTCAGCGAGCAAGACGAATCTCACACAGTTAAGTGCCGTAGTTTTACATCTTCAAATGAGGAGATTTTGAGGGTTTTTAGTCAACACACTCACAAAGTTGCTTGTTCCTCATGTGCAATGCACATAGATCACGTATCATCCTACGGACTCCTTCGACCAGAAAATGAGCCACATCCTCACATTTTCCTTTCTCAATCCAGGTTGGGGTCTTATGCTACTCACAATTCCGTGAGGGTGCACTTCACCTCCCAACTGCCTTAATCCCCTTCATGAGTTTTAGGAACAGAGAACATCCGTCAGATTCAACAGCGACTTCTAAATCAAGGTTGTCTATCACGGTGTGTTCAACATGAACATGATCGCGGGGTTCTGCCCGCCTTAGCCCTTACCTGTTTAGAAGATTTCGGACACCCGTACGATAAAGTATCAGCCATGTCTGGGACAGGTTGGGAAAGAAAGCCCCCAAGAAGTTAATCCCAGTGTAGTTTTAGGTCTTCGGACCGTTGGGGATGGATTTGCGCGGTTAAAATTAATGGTGAATTTTTTTTTTGAGAAAGTTCCAGACTTCAACTCAAGTGATCGAGGTTGATACTGGTTTTTATAGAAAGCTTAAAATATTTTAGGTATTTTTGAAATGATCCAGGTTATCGAACCTTGATTCGAGGCCGATGCCGATTTTTTGTTGAAAGCAAGAAAGGCCCCCCGAGAAATTAATCCCAGTGTAGTTTAAGGTCTTCGAACCCAAAATATGTACATGCTAAAAATACATTCTTTTTTTGATTTTTTTAAAAGAGCGGGTTTATTTGAACCCTTGATCGGTTGAGATCGAATGACGATTTTTATTATGAAATCCCTCAAGATGTTGATCCCGACGTAGTTTAAGGTCTTCGGACCACGACTTTGTACAAGAAATATATTTTTTATGATTCTTCGAAATGTTCCAGGCTGTTAAATCTCCATTCGAGCGATCAAGGTTAACACTAGTTTTTATTGAAAATCTCTTGGGATTTTGGTCCCGACGTAGTTTAAGGTCTTCGGACCATGACTTTGTACAAACGACGCACGAAATGTGTGTGTGTGTGTGTGTGTATGTGTATATATATATATATAAAAAATGTCAGAAGTCGTCGGATCTTGATTCGAACGATCAAGACCGTTGCTGGTTTTATTAAAAGTCTCTCGGGATGTTGATCCCGACGTAGTTTAAAGTCTTCGAACCAAAACTTTGTACAGAATAGGGTGACACATTTTTTTTGAGATTTTTTCGAAACGATCCAGGTCATCGGATCTTGGCCCGAATGGTTGGGATCGATGTCGGTTTTTATTAAAAATCCCCCGGGATCTTGATCCCGATGTAGTTTAGGGTCTTTGGACCACTAGGGATGGGTGGTATGTAGAGATCAGGGTTGGAAATTCTTGGTGTTTTCTGAAAATGATTCAGATCATCAGGCCATGACTTTGGATGGTGGAGATCATTGTTTAACCAAGTCAATTCTTTTTTTTTTCTTCTTGAAAACCTCATGGAGCTTTTTTCACATCATTAAGCCAATTTCTCCCTAATTTTTCACAAAATGAGATTTTTGTGAGATTCCTTTCTCTTTTTGTCATCCTTCTCTTCCATCACTTCATCCTTACAAGGAGGTACAAGATTCACTTACAACTACTCTTCCAAAGGGGGAGTTCTTCCTAAGGAGAGATGGTGAGGGGTCGTTTCAATTTGGTGGGAGGACGGGCAGCCCCCTGGGTACCTCCCAAGCCTCCTTTTCCCACTGGTTTTTCCAGTGGGCTGGGTAATGGGGTGCCTTCTCCTTTTTGTTAATGCAAAGATTTGTCAATTGCCATGGTTAGTGTGTCGTTAAGTTATCACACCAAAAGGTCCAGGTTATTTTTTGTTGATCTTTTGTGTGCAGGGACTTAAGGGGAGCTTAAGTGAAGCCAAGTCTGTACATTTTGTACATTTTGTATGTAATGGGTCATGTCTGTGTGTAAAGCATTTATTTTCTACGACATGTTCAATGTACATATGTAAATTGGTTTTGGTGTCTAGGAAAAGTCCTTGGTATGGACCAAGACTTTTATAGGTTTGGTTTTGTCCGGTAATTGACAAAGGGGGAGATTGTTAATGCAAAGATTTGTCAATTAACATGGTTAATGTGTCGTCAAGTCTGCTTGCGGCTGAAGACAGAAGCTACTCAAGAAGATCGCTCATCCAGTCAAGCTTCAAGCCTCTTCATCCAAACCTTTGATCCCAAAACCCCTCTATAGATGGCCTAATCCTTCCTTGTTGCATCCTTAGCCCCATCTATAGTCCACCTTCCATAAAGATCAGCGATGGAAGTGTCTATTGTGGCAGTTGTTGCTTGAAACATGAAAAATCTTATATCTGCTGTCTCCAATAGGCGTCTGATCCATCGGAATTGTGTCAGATAGGTGTCCGATCAATCGGAGGTCATGCCCGATCAATCGGAGCTTTGTCCAGCAACTTTGAAAATCTATCTTGACGTTTTTCCGATCACTCGTAGGTCTGTCCGATCAATCAGACAAGGCATTCCGATCAATCGGAGAATGATCCGATCCATCGGACGAAAAATCCAGAATATCACATAACTCTCTGGAAGAAATTACGATTAATCGGACCATCTGTCCGAACAATCGGACAAGGTCCTCCGATCAATCGGAAGGACATCCGATCCATCGGAGAAGTGTCCAGCAATATTTTGATTTTTCTTTGGACATTCTTACGATCAATCAGGAACTCTCTCTGATCCATCAGAGATGGAGTTCCGATCAATCGGAACTAAGTCCGATCAATCGGAGAACCTATTTTTTAGCAAAAATTCAAAATGAGCTGGTACTTATGGCCGATCGATCGGATCCTATTGAGGTGACTGTTTTCTAACCGTTGAAAGTCATCTCTATATATGGAACTCGGTTGGATCTTAAGAAAAATACCTTGAGCATCATCTAGGGTTTGTTTGTGCTTCCTCCTTGAGATCCCCTTCTCTCATTCCCTTTGATTTGTTGAGTTCATACTTCAATCCATGTTGATTTGACCAACATTGATGAGCATTCAAAGCTTGGATTTAACTCAACCCCTCTTTAATGGCATCTTGACCTACCTCTCAAAGTTATACTCTTGTCATCAATGCCATTAATGGTGGTTTAGGTAGAAGCTACTCCTCATATAAAAGCCATATCCCAATATAGCCTCAACCAAACCCTGATCCCTCACCTTGGAACCTACAAGAAGTCATCCGTAACAAGGTTGCTGATCGAGGGAGCTGAAGAAGGTATCTTCCGTGTAAGCCGAAGCTTCTTCAACAAAGGCATCATCAAGGGGCTCAATCAGCTAAGTATATTTAGTCTTTCGAGTCCAGGAAACCACCTCAAAGTTGAGATTTAGGTTTCAGAGTTTGAAGACCCAAACTCGGTAGAGTCCTTACGTAGGAGAAGTCCTTGAGTAGGATAAGCCCTTGTGTAGGACAAAGTGATTAATGGATTAGTCCTATGGAAGGATGAATCTATGTGTTGAGGTCTAAGTCCTTTTTTAGGCTGATAAGGTTTATGGTTAACCTCATTTAAAACCATAGAGATAGTGAAATCCGGCAACTCAAGGAGTGAGTGGATCAGCCGAGAGTGGAGTAGGTTCATAACCGAACCACTATAAAAATCTCGTGCCGACGTGATGACGTTTTTGGCCCTGCTCCGTAGTTGTCCATATTTCTGGCTAGGATCCTTAGTGTGTGCACTGTCGCGGATATCTTTTTGGGGCGACTTTGGCACCGAAGTTCAGCACCTTCATAGTTATATCTTTTGATAGACTTTTTTTTTGGAATATTTTGATGCTCTCATCGCTGGATCTGACTCTATGATCATTTTGTTTTGGATATTTTGATGATCTCATTCTTGGATTTGGATATTTTGATATTGCTTTTCTTGTCAATTATTTATCATTTATCTGATTCCTATGCGTATATATATACTTGTGCGTAATTACTTTATCTTTATCGGGCTTCTTGCCCCATTTTGGGTTGTATATATGGGGTGTTTGGTTATGATATACATTTTAGAAGGGGAGGTTGGCTGCTTGGGCTATATGCCCACTGTGCTTATTGATATATACTTGTATATCCTTGCATGACCATGTGTATTTCGCTTCCTCCCTCGGCTCATTCATGTCTATTTCTTCCTTCATTCTATGACATATGTGCTGCATTATCATTTTACTAACCTTTGTCAATGACTGACAAAAAGGGGGAGAACTTATCCCACCAAAAGGTCCAGGTTATTTTTTGTTGATCTTTTGTGTGCAGGGACTTAGGGGGAGCTTAAGTGAAGCCGAGTCTGTACATTTTGTACATTTTGTATGTAATGGGTCATGTCTGTGTGTAAAGCATTTATTTTCTACGACATGATCAATGTACATATGTAAATTGGTTTTAGTGTCTAGGAAAAGTCCTTGGTATGGACCAAGACTTTTATAGGTTTGGTTTTGTCCGGTAATTGACAAAGGGGGAGATTGTTAATGCAAAGATTTGTCAATTACCATGGTTAATGTGTCGTCAAGTCTGCTTGTGGCTGAAGACAGAAGCTACTCAAGAAGATCGCTCATCCAGTCAAGCTTCAAGCCTCTTCATCCAAACCTTTGATCCTAAAACCCCTCTATAGATGGCCTAATCCTTCCTTGTTGCATCCTTAGCCCCATCTATAGTCCACCTTCCATAAAGATCAGCGATGGAAGTGTCTATTGTGGCAGTTGTTGCTTAAAACATGAAAAATCTTATATCTGTTGTCTCCGATAGGTGTCCGATCCATCGGAATTGTGTCCGATAGATGTCCAATCAATCGGAGGTCATGCCCGATCAATCGGAGCTTTGTCCAGCAACTTTGAAAATCTATCTGGACGTTTTTTCGATCACTCGTAGGTCTGTCCGATCAATCGGACAAGGCATTCCGATCAATCGGAGAATGATCCGATCCATCGGACGAAAAATCCAGAATATCACATAACTCTCTAGAAGAAATTACGATCAATCGGACCATCTGTCCGATTAATCGGACAAGGTCCTCCGATCAATCGGAAGGACATCTAATCCATCAGAGAAGTGTCTAGCAACATTTCAATTTTTCTCTGGACATTCTTACGATCAATCGGGAACTCTCTCCGATCCATCGGAGATGGAGTTCCGATCAATCGGAACTAAGTCCGATCAATCGGAGAACTTATTTTTCAGCGAAAATTCAAAATAAGCTGGTACTTATGTCCGATCGATCGGATCCTATTGAGGTGACCGTTTTCTAACCATTGAAAGTCATCTCTATATATGGAACTCGGTTGGATCTTGAGAAAAATACCTTGAGCATCATCTAGGGTTTGTTTGTGCTTCCTCCTTGAGATCCCCTTCTCTCATTCCCTTTGATTTGTTGAGTTCATACTTCAATCCATGTTGATTTGACCAACATTGAAGAGCATCTAAAGCTTGGATTGAATCATGAACTCAACCCCTCTTTAATGGCGTCTTGACCTACCTCTCAAAGTTATACTCTTGTCATCAATGCCATTAATGGTGGTTTAGGTAGAAGCTACTCCTCATATACAAGTCATATCCCAATATAGCCTCAACCAAACCCTGATCCCTCACCTTGGAACCTACAAGAAGTCATTCGTAGCAAGGTTGCTGATCGAGGGAGCTAAAGAAGGTATCTTCCGTGCAAGCCGAAGCTTCTTCAACAAAGGCATCATCAAGGGGCTCAATCAGCTAAGTATATTTAGTCTTTCGAGTCCAGGAAACCACCTCAAAGTTGAGATTTGGGTTTCAGAGTTTTAAGACCAAAACTCGGTAGAGTCCTTGCGTAGGAGAAGTCCTTGAGTAGGACAAGCCCTTGTGTAGGACAAAGTGATTAATGGATTAGTCATATGGAAGGAGAAATCCATGTGTTGAGGTCTAAGTCCTTTTGTAGGCTGTTAAGGTTTATGGTTAACCTCATTTAAAACCATAGAGATAGTGAAATCCGGCCACTCAAGAAGTGAGTGGATCAACTGGGAGTGGAGTAGGTACATAACCGAACCACTATAAAATTCTCTTGTTGTGTGATGAATGGTTGAACTGCTTTACTTCCTTCACTTGAACTTTAATTGATTAATAGTCTGCATATCTTGTGTTTGAAGTAAGTTCTTTAAAAATACTTCGCATGTTTTTAAGTGTGTAATTTGGTGATTTTAAAAAGTGTCCTATTCACCCCCCTCTAGGACAAAGAAAACTGTTTCTTTCTTCTACAAAAGCGGTAATCAAGCTTATACCGCAATTTCACTTTTCTATATAACATGGGGCACCATTGGCACTTCCAACGTGCAATCTCTCTCTCTTCTTTCTCACACTCACTCTTTCTTCAAGTTTTTTCTTCCTTTGGTGGCCCTTTTGCTCTTTTCAAGTGGTGAGGCTTTGGTGGAGTTTTGTTACAGCAACGTGGTCCCCCTTTGGTGAGTGTTGAAGGTATGGACCACTCCTTTTCTTTCATTTCATTGTTTTCTTCTTCATTTTCTCTTCTCATGTTCTCTTTCTTTTCTTCATGTAGATACTCCAAGAGAGTCAAGGTGGGCCCAAGCTTTTTGGCCTTTTCTACTTTTCCAATCTCTTCTCAAGGTGGTGCATGGAGAAGGACATTGCAAGCTTTCATTTCATCTTTCTTTCTTTTCTTCTTTTATACTCCCTTCATGTGTATGTAAAGGGTAATTTTGCCATGTCCACCAAGTGTGCATGGTAAAATATTCTATTTTCTCTCATGGGAGTTCGACCCCCTTTTTATGTGTATCAAATGGGCTCAAAGTGAAGTTATGGCCCTTCGTGCATTTGATGGGCCCAATACTTCATTTTGGGCTCCCTCATGCTCTCTTTTCCTTGTCATGTTTTCCTTAGAGCTTTCTTTTCTTTTTTTTTTCATCTTCTTTTCAAGGTTTGGGCTCATGAGATCGGTAGGGCCCACCTCAAGTTTTGGGCTCATAATGCTCACTTTGGATGGCCTCATCTTTCTTTACATCTGTATGGACAAAAGTGGCTAGCCTATTCTTCAATTGGATCTCAAGTGGGCTAAATTATATAGTTGGGCCCTTATGGACAAGTGGCCTAAATCTTCCACCATCTCTTGATTATGATGTATATCCTTATACACAAAGTGTGGTGGGCTCCTTGGAATTCCTCCATATAGATGGGCTTTTGGGCCCTCCTTGAAACTTGTGAATTTCTTTTAGTCATGTGTGCACCACTACACTTTGTGCATGTAGGATTCTCTCCCTTCATGCCTTTTCTTTGGATGGATGGAGGACTTGGGTTACTTGATCATCCACAAGTCCCATGAGTGAGTTGTTTCAACAATCTCACTAAGTTCAAATGGTTCCCCCATGTTGTAGGAAAGTGGTTCTGAAGAGTTTCCTTTAATGTCACCAACCTCAAATGGATGACCCTTCTTCAAGTGAGCTATCCATGCGATCATAGCTCCTTGAACTTCTCTTGGGGTGTTTGGTGGGCTATCCACCATCATTCTCAAAGATAAGTGATTTTTTTTTCAATTTATGGGAAATAATGATGCCCATAAGTTACCCAAATTTGTCCCATGCTTTGGGGCATTTTGGATTTTGATTTTCAAATGGGCTATATATATCATTCTTAACCATTTTCATGATGGTTGGGTGACTAATCAAACCATGCCCTCTTGTGCTCAAATGGTCTTCTTTTTGGTAAAGAAATTAGTGCACATAAGTTGCCCAAACTTGTCCTCGCATGGGCATTTCTAACTTTGATTCTTCATGTGGGCTATGCGCATCAATTTTTTACCATTGGCTTCTTTGACTCATATGTTTGTGGGTAGACCACCATATTGTATTCTCATAGTAAAAAAATTTATCAAGATGATGCACATAGGTTGCCCATGATTGACCCATGAATGGGTTCTTATGGTTCTTCAAGTGGGCTATGTGCTCCTTTCATTCCATCGAGGTGGGGCACTTGAGTTGTTCTTGGGGATCAATTTCTTTCCTATTCCCCATCTGTCCATGTACATGTGTAAAAAGATGGAAACATCTTAAATGAGGCTCATTACTTTGATATGGAAAGTGAACCAAGCCTTGGTCACACATGGACTTTGAAGAGGGATTTCTCATATGAGGTTTGATTCTTATCCCATTTTGATCTCATGGCACTTGAGAGTGCATTTGTTGTCCAAAATGGGTCCTTGGATGGTGGATTTTCCTCACCTAAGGCATGGCATGCAACTCTCTTTAAGGTGGGCCTTGCTTTCTTTGATGGCCCAAACACATATCCTAAGCGACACATGGAGTTGGACATTGGATTTTACATTTAAATGTAAGTCCAAATCCATGGGTTTCCTGGATAATGATTTGGATTTTAACGGGTAAAGAATAGGGGCTTACCTTGTTAAGCTTGTAGGATTTGATGGCGGACGACATGAGGGGGCGAAGAGCGGTCAATGAGGATGACCCTGCCTTCATCATTCGTCGCGGGACCCATATGTGTTCTTTAGCTAAGGAGCACCAACCTCTTCCCTCCATAAAAGGTCGAGGTACCTGTGACCTCTGGGATAACTGAGTGGAACAACCACAGCTTATCCTGGAACGTGTTCTGGCCGATACTCCTTTGGCAGGCCTTCTCACATTACGCTTTCACAACAATAATGCCAACCGCATGCTACTTGCAACCCTTTGTGAGAGGTGGAGGGATAAGACCCACACCTTTCAACTTCCCTGTAGCGAATGGGGAATAAATCCCCTGGACATATATATGCAGATAGGTTTTCCATTCCATGGAGCATTTGTTCCCCATGCGGGCTCTCTTGCTCCCATTACTTCCACTGACTGGATACGACTTGTGGGAGTCATCCCACCTGAGAACGAGTTCCAGAGTAACCAAGTGAAATTGTGGTGGTTTTATAACACCTTCGCTGCTGTCATCCCTACTACCGACCTGGAGGCTCTTCACAAAGCACGGGCTATGATCACTTATGCCTTTGGGTTGTTCCTTTTCTACCATGCGAACGAGAGGGTCGATCCTAGATTTCTTCGCTTGGTTGAGGATCTTCACCATTCATATAATTGGAATGGGGCTATCTTGACTCGCATCTACCAAGGTTTAGATAAGACCTCTCGGAGTAGCCGGTCCTTCACAAGTTTTTGGCCTGTCATGGTGGTATTCTTTTTAACCTTCCATGGAGATGTTTGTCTTCTTTCTTCCTCCGATCATTTTGTCTGTCCTTGTCCAGACCTGTTTTTATGATCATTTTTCTCACCTATCGTCAAGGATACGGGATGGTGTTGAACCATCCTTGTATTGCTTCATGCATTGGCATCAGCAAAACCGTCAGCGAAATTCCGAAGTGTCTGGGGACAATTGGTGCGCTGACATAGATAGATTGACTACTAAGGACGTGAGTATCTTACTTTCCTTATCCGTCGTGCTATTCTGTGACTGACTGTGATGAATTCCTTTCTTGTAGTTTGCTAGGATGCCGTATGCCAGCTTCCCCCTTTACTATACCCCTCAACGTGTGGAAGCATATGATTCTTCGTGTCTTCGGATCATGCTCTCTGATGCCAAATCATTTCAGTGGTATTTGGGCAAGAGATTGCTCCGACAGATCACCGGTGTGGCTCGGGTTCTTTATTCCTCACCTCCTCCGGCTGCTCAGATTTCGGCTGATGCTATGGCCGATGCTCTCGAGGACCAGTGTGGATTTCGCTTCACGATCCCGGATCGTGACTACGACGAGTGGTATTTGTTGTACGGACAGGGACCTCTGCTTCCTTCACTCTATGTTCTAGGGGGTCATCACAGATATGCTGGAGGATCAGTGACGGCTCCTCTGATGGACCTTCATCGTCGAGAGCGGGATGAGAGGATGGATGATGATGATTATGTTGGTGATCTGTAGCCTGCTTCTCTGAGGATGTATTCAGCTTGTTGATGTATAGCTTTCTTGTCATTTTAAGGCCCCCTTTTTTACTTTTCTTCTATATCAAAATCTTCTGAATGAATATACAACCCCGGATTTGCCTCAAATTTCTTGATGATGCTTGGATGCTTTGATTTTCAACTCATTCTTTGATGCTTTATGGAAGATAGGATTTCTCAACTACATGGTGAAAGTACGTCGGTAGTCTAACACGACACCTTCGTATGTGCGGAAGCTTAAAGAGCAACTAGAATTATGGCTAAACCTATAGGAGGAGGTGATTAGGACCTTTTTGAAATTCTTTTCGCCTACTTACACAATTCAACAAATTAGACTAAGTAAGCAAGAACACTTCGGCTTCCAAGCCTAAGTGGGTCCAATCAAAAGACTAGCATATGGTTAAGCAATAAACAATCCTAGTCTAAGCATGCATAGGTAAATAAATGATTTAACTAATCAAGCTCCTAACCTATGCAATCTATGTAGACTTAAGAGAATGGATCAATGAGCTCAAGTCTACACAACTAGTGAAAGTACATCTTGTGTGTGGATGTGCCAATCTAGTGCCTAGCATACATTCCTATCAAGCATTCATAATTAAACATTTAAACATCCAATGCTAAGATATCAATGTGCTCAATACAATCACAAACACAAGCATGTATAGTGGTTCGACTTTGGGTCTACTCCACTCCCGGTTCAAGTACTCAACTCCTTTGAGCACACCGGCATTCACTATCGGAGTTTTAAATGAGGTTCACCTCTCAACCTTTACATGGAGGTTTTACCGGTTCACCTCTCAACCATAACTGGAGTTTTGGACAAAGGGCTAACTCTCAACCCAAATAGAGTTTTGGACATAGGCTAACTCTCAACCCGACGCACGTTCTCTCCTGTATCAGAGGCTCCCCGTTGAAGACTTAGTTTAGGCCCGTCTAACGGGCTAAGGAATGGCTAACGTCCCTAGATCGAGTTTGAAAAATAAACTCTAATTGGACTCTCAATAAAGACAACCTTACTTGTCGGATGAGCCCCTTGTTTAACGCCGGTTTGGGTTGCTTGATCTCCGCTCTCCCGTGCTTCAATCATCTTCCCTTGCTCCCATGATCGTTTTGCCGTTGCGTCGCCAATGCTTCAGTCACACTTGATCAAACACTTTGCATGTGATGCCTTTGAGATGCCCAAGGTGATAGGAAGATAGGTTTGAGAACTCTACAACTGATGGGAATGAGTTGCCTAGAGGTTCTCTCCTACAACGATCTCATCTTAGAGTTTTGGACAAGAATATGCCTATCAAGGAAGGTCCAAACTCTAGAGATCAAGAGGGGATGAAGGTCACCTTCTTTATGAGCTTGGAATGCTCCAATCTTGTGTCAAAGCACAAGGAAGATGCCTTGCATAGGTTAGGAATGAGCCTCAAATGGTCTCTAACAATGGTGGCTTCACTCCTCTCGAAATCCCTCTTCTTGCCCCTCAAAACAAGCCAAGCCCCTTTATAAAAGAAAGTGCAACGGTTTGAAAATGGGCAGAAAATGACTAGTACCTACCGATCGTGACCAGTCTGCCAGGGGTCCATGACCGGTCTTGACCGGTCGGCCATAGGCCTGATGAAGACAGGATGCTTGCTGTCTATAGAGGGAAGGCTGTCCGACCGGTCGGACCAGTCCAGCCGACCGGTCAAGACCGGTCGGCCCCAATGGCCTTCACACTCCAGCACCCCCTGTTGACTCTGGATCCCAGTCCGACCTTTCTTGATCAATCGGTCCAGTCCATCCGACCGGTCGTGACCGGACGGTCAGGCCTGGGTTCAGCCTGATGATAGCTGACCCACTACTTTCTCAACCCTCTCACTTTGGCCAAGGTTTGGGTGCACTTTTGGGACACCTAGGGCCAAACTATGATGACTAAGAGTATTCCTAAGATGGTCAAGGTCATCAAAGAGGTTAAGGGTTGGGTTTTGGTCAAGGTTAATGCACCAAGGCATCACTTTTACCTGATTCTTCTTCCTTGATGCAGCGGGGCCACTTGAGTCTTCGGTCTTCGTCTTCATTAAGCTCAACCGACACTAGACTCACTGACCTAAGTGATTGAAAAACAAGGTGCACTAGTATGCCACAGAAAAGTGCACTAACACATGGATGATGACTTAAATGGTTCAGATTGCTTGATTTGGCCCTGTGGGCCCTTTCCAGACTCCAGCTTCGCTTTGGAGCACCTATCATTGATGTTTTGTGGGGCTAAGAAGGCTTTTCATGGTGCGGATGATGACTTGAACGGTTCAGATTGCTCTTTTTAACCATGTGGGCTCACTTGATGATCAGATCCTGGACTCTGGCCTTCTTTCTTGACGATCAAACCATTGATGTTGTTATTTGATGACCCATGCAAGCTTTTCCATGGTTTGGATCATGATGATCTAGCCTTTGAATGACTAAGATTGCTTGTGGGCCCCTCTTGATCGATTTTTCTTCTTTTTGACTTGATTAGACTCATTTTGGTCGCAGTACTTCATGATTAGATAGGTGGGGTACCTTCTAGATGATTCAGATCAGTTTTAAACAAAATTTGGAGTCGATTAGAGCTTTGGGTGGCCCTCAGGGTGCCAACTGCTGACGTGGACTGGCAGTCTCACCTACTAGAGACTGTGAGGCCAATCCCGCAGAGAGAGAGAGGGAGACCATCCGTACGGGTGGCCCTCAGGCGGCCGCCTAGACTTCTCTTCATGTGAGGTCTGGGTTAACTCTAGTTTGGACATTCTCTTGAGACCACTGTCCCTGTCCCCATATTCTTTGTACTCCCAAGTTCGATTCCAGCCATGAATCTCCCCTTTGTCTCATCTTTCCTTCTCTTTTTGTCTTTTTCTTGCTTTATCCCTTCTTAGGCAGCCATTAATGATGGCTTGGAGGGCATAATACTGATCTTAGTGGGCCCCATACTTCAGAAAGTGGTGAGGGCTTTAATGATGGTGAGATGCCTTTGATTGATGGTGTAGATGGAGCATTGAATGAGGCCATTGATGGTGGATTAAGGGTGGTTGTTGGGGAAGCTTTGAATGCCCCCATTAATGGTGGGATTGCTGGAAATTCTGACTTGGATGGGGCATTGACCATGGGAGGATTGGATGAGATGAGCCATAGGTGAAGCTATTCATCCTTTGAGTGTGGGCCACATGGATGATGTGATTGATGGTGATGATGGGGTTATGATGGACATAGATGGGCTGATCTCATGTTTAGATGGCATGGATGGTTCAGATGATACCTTTGATGGTTTGGATGCTCTTGATGATGGCCGAGATGTGCGGTACACTTGTTTAGGTGGACTTGACGTGATCATTGATGATATCCCCTTGATGATGGACGGTGTGGATGCCTCGATGATCCTTCTGGCTAGGCAGAGTGATAGTTGGATTCCTGACTTTATGTTGGAGAGGACTGCAGGTCCAGATCTGACCGTAGATTCTTCGATCGGGGTTGTTGAGGCCCTTCTTGACGGTTTAGATGCGTTTTCAGTGGTCAGATTGGTCAGGATGCCACGATGTGTGTTGTGATCTTTGCTAATATCCCTTTCGATGGAGAGTACCGACCTTCTCCTGATCGTCGACCCTTTACGCATTTGGTTCACGAGGTGGGCGAGTCTTCTCATGCTGTTGAGGTCGCGACAGTTTCGGATAGTGATGCAACTATATCAGACATAGTCGCTATTGGGGATAGGTCAGGGGCTGTTGAGTTTGCAAGGGTTCCAGCTTTTCCTTCTCCTTCGCCCACTGATCTTTCGATCCTTGATGAGCTGTCATCGATTCCTGGGCCTTTTATTCTGGAGGGGCTACCTGTGAGGACTTGCCACTTGCTTCCTCGTCCTTCTTGCTCGCCACGACTGCTTGCTTGGCTTGACAGATTGTCAGCTTATGAGATTCGACAGTTGGCATCCTATGGCTTTGGCGGTCTGATCCATATGGCTAGGGTTGACATTGATTGGAGGATGCTCAGGGCTACACTGATTGACTGGGTCCCTTTGTTGAACTTGTTTGCGTTCAACAACATGGAGATGGGACCTTCTTTAGAGTAGCTCGCGCGCTTGACAGGTCTTCCCTGGGATTATACTCAGTATTTCTCGCCGAGGACTTTGCAGAAGACTGTCACACCGCAGAATTGGTTCAGGATCTCGTACCTTATTCAATCTACAGCTGCCGGTCAGGATGCAGCGGTCTTTTCTTTAGATTCGTTGTATGATCTTTTCTCGGGCCCTCGGAGTGTGGCAGGGTCCCTACTTTCTCGGAATGCACTGATGTTCTGTTTGATAGCTGAGGTGTTATTCTCAGGATGGTGCAGATCTTAGACTCCTTTGCTCGTTGAGGTGATGAGCCGAGCTACTCAACGGTAGGGGATCATTTCTCTTGTTCTAGCTGAGTTGTTTAATGGGCTGACTGACTGTGCCCTAGGCCGCACTCGTGTCCTTCGCGGCTGCTGTGCATTTCTCCAGGTATCCTTTTGGTACTTTCTTTTTCTTTTCTGATCTTTTGGGAATTGCTTTGCTTTAGCTGAACCTTTTTACCTTCTTACGACCAAATCTAGCTATGGGAGCGTCTTTCGCTGACTGTCCTTTTTTACCTTTTTACCTTCTTACCATTTCCCGGCACTCTTCGCCCTGACCTTAAACGACATATTATGGAGTTTCTTTCGCATACAGCTAGGATGAGTGAGCCCTTGTATCACAGGATGTTTGTTGAGCTGCGTGATTGGAATGTTCATTTGGAGTCATCTTGGCTTTCACTTCCTCCAGTACTTTGTGATGCTCACCGCCTTCCTCTGATGCTGGTAGGCTTTCGATCTTACTTTTCTTATCACCCTATCCGGTTCTTGCGGCAGTTCGGGTATGAGCAAGACGTTCCTCCTTTTGCTTTTTCTGTTATCAGGCGTCGAGCACTTCCAGCCAGATTATCTGACTTTAGGACTCAGATCGATGGGTCCTGGGCGAGTCATCTTACTATTGATTTGCTCGGTTTTGAGCTGCGGACTTTTTCGATGACGACTGCCCCATACTAGCATTGGGTTGCTGAGCAGTCTTTGTACCGGCGCATTCCTTGCTGGCACTTGATTGCTGATGAGGACGAGCAGGATGTTCTTGGGGATGCTGGTTCTTCATCTGATTCATATGAACCCTTTAAGGAGCGCCCATTTATCGATCCTGGCTTCCTCTTGGCCACTCATGGCTACTTATTGTTTGAGATTTCTGTGCTCCAGTATCATTGTGAGATGATGTCGAGGAGATTGGCCGCTAATCAGATGTTATCTGATGAGGAGACGGCGATCCGTAGCCTTGAGCGAGATGAGGTGCAATACCTGCGTATGGAGGTGAGCAGGTTGAGAGTGAGGCGATTTCATTATGAGTCAGAAGACTTACCTGAAGTGGCCGAGGAGGAGGGCAGAGATTGATTTTTTTGCTTTCTAGGGCTGTGCTGGCCGTCTATACGTCTCTTTTTGCATAGTACATGACCAGTGATGATGCAATTTTTTTTTTGTATTTTTGAAAGAGATGATACGATATATGTAAAAGAAATACGATGCATTTAATGAAAAGAGAAAACTTTTTTGAGAACTTATTGTGCCATGAGTTATCTTGTGAGTGTGTCTGGATTTTGTGCCGGGACATAGGAATCAAAATTGAGGCTCGGCCAATGCTTTTGACTGATGTCTTGAGATTGACTTGTGTGAGATTCCTTTGGTTCCCTAGAGGTGTAGGCAATGGAAACTGTTACTTCCTGAGAGTTTTGTCAGATTTTGTAGAATTCTTTTTTCCCGACTGTGCCTCTTCTTGTTCTTGAATTACCACTGCTTGAGCTGATCTGGACCGTCTGGTTTCTTGGTACCTGCACTTTTTTTATCTCTCTTCTTTTATTCGAGCCATTTTTTCCTGTAGCGCTCTTTTGAGTTTTCACCACAGTCGACATTTTCCCGTCATTTTTACCTGTAGCGCCCTTTCGGATTTTCACCACGTCCCGGGTATTTGATCTTGCCTGCCCCTTGGCAGCTATGCTGTTTTTGCCCTCGACGCCCTTTCGGGTTTTCATTCTACCCTCTTTGTTTAGGCACACTTTTTTTTTCTTGGATTTTGGATAACTGCGGCGGCTAGAGGTTGGGAATCCATCGTTATCGGCCGACGGCAGCCTTTCAGCCCTTATCCTGAGTTATGATGATAGAGCTGTTGGTCTTAGTTATAGAACCTTCTGAGATGGATGGATGATTGACTGTGTTTCCTTTCGGTTTAATTTTTTTTCGGGTGCCTTGTTTTGGCTTCCCATTTTCTTTCATCTCTTTTTTTTTTTGTTCTTTTCTTTGTATTCCTTTTTTTTCTTCTCTCTTTTTTCTTTTGAATCCCTTTATTTGAAACACTTATTGGTGGACGGAAGCAATTTCTCAGAAGTTTTAGCTTTGACCCTTTGACTTCAGCTTTATTAATGTAACTCTTGATAAGGTCAAAATAACTTACCCGTGAAAGATCTTCACTTTGTTGGTGTGGATTGGCTCAGGAAGATTCACCCCTCTCATGCTGGTGAGTCTGAGGGCGCCTCCGAAAAGTACTTCTCTGATGATCAACGGTCCGTCCCATTAGGGTTTGAACTTTCCTCTAGGATCCAGAAGGTGCGATGGTAGGATCTTCTTCATGATCATGTCGCCCACCTTGAAACTTCTTTTTTGGACTCTCTTATTGTAAGCCCAAGCGATCTTTTTCTGATAACACTGGGAATGACTTAGCGCACGCATGTGCTTCTCATCTGCTAGCTGTAATTGATTGAATCTAGCCCGTTGCCATTCTCCTTAATCTTCAATTCCGCTTTCTAGTAGCACCCGTAGTGACGGTATTTCCACCTCGACTGGTAGAACTGCTTCCATTCCATAAGCTCGAAAGGAGTAACGCCTGTAGTAGATCGTACAAACATTCGATATGCCCAAAGTGCATATGGGAGCATATCTGACCAATCTCGATAGGTCACGACCATCTTCTCGAGTATCCTGACGATTGTCTTGTTTGCGGCTTCTACCCCACCATTCATCTAAGGACGGTAAGGGCTTGATTGATGACGTTGAATTTTGAACTTGCTGAGGAAGTCATCCATCTTCTTGTTGACGAACGGGGTCCCATTATCTATGATGATAGCATTGGGGATTCCATACCGGCATATGATGTTGTTCTTCATGAATTTGATCACCTGGGATGCTGCAATCGTGGTGTAGGAGACTGCTTCTACCTACTTGGTAAAGTAGTCGACTGCCAAAAGTATATACTCATGACCATTTGATGCTTTGGGGCTAATCTTCCCAATGATGTCGAGTCCCCACATAGAGAAGGGCCAGGGAGTTGTCAGGTTGTATAGTTCTGAGGAGGGGCCATGAATTTGATTTGCATGCTCCTGACACTTGAAGCATTTTCTGATGTGCTGGCAGCAGTCTATCTCCATGGTGAGCCAATAGTAACCGAGTCATAGAATCTTCTTTGCCATCATTTTCCCGTTCATGTGTGGGCCATAGATTCCTTTGTGTATTTCTTTCATGATTTTTGCAGCTTCTGTTTCATCAACGCATCGAAGGAGGACGCGATTATAGGATTGCTTGTAAAGAACTTCTCCACTGATAGTGAACTGGTCGGCCAAACGCTGGATAGTTCGACGATCTATTGCTGTTACTGCCTCCAGATACTCCTGGGTTTTGCGATATTGCTTGATGTCGGCATACCAGGGTTTATCAGGGGCAGCTTCAGCTTCTTCTATTTGTAGGTAGAAAGCAGGTTCATCTTGAGTTTCGACTGTGAGCTCCCATTCTGAAGCTCTTTTCGGTATCTTGAGCATTGATGCAAGTGTAGTGTGAGCATCTGTGAATTGATTCTTGGCCTTGGGCATGTATGAGAAGGTGATTTCTTTGAATTCTTCGATCAAATTTTCAAGGTACACATGATATGGTATCAACATCTCGTCCTTGGTTTTCAATTCGTCATTGGTCTGATTAATGATAAGCTGTGAGTCTCCAAATACTCGTAGCTTTTTGACTCCCAAGATTATGGCTTCCCTTAGACCAGCGATGCATGCTTCATACTCTGCCATGTTGTTGGTGCACTCGAATGCTATGTGCCTTGAGATAGGAATAGGGACATTGTCTGGGGAGTAGAGGATTGCTCCGATACCACTTCCTTTAGAATTTGCTGTGCCATCGAAGAATAACGTCCACTCATCTTTCTTCTTCTTTTCTTCACCATCCATGAGCAAGAGATCTTCATCAGGGAAGAATGTTGTGCGTGGTTGATAATCGAGGAGAGAGTGAGAGGCAAGATGATCGGCAAGGGCTTGCCCCTTGATTGCCTTCTGAGTGACATAGGTGATGTCGAATTCAGACAGGAGTAGCTGCCATTTAGCTATCCTTCTAGTGAGTGTTGGTTTCTCAAACAGGTATTTGAGCGGATCCATGTGAAGGAGGAGAAGAATAGGGAACGTGATCATGTATTGACGGAGTCACTGAGTTGCCCAGACTAGGGCGAGGCAAGTCTTCTCGATCGGGGAATACCTGGTCTCATAGTCGGTGAACTTTTAGCTCAAATAGTATATTACTTGTTCCTTCTTCCCGGTCTTGTCGTGCTGGCCGAGAACACAGCCAATGGCTTCTGCTGCTACTTAGATGTATAACAATAGTGGTCGTCCGGGAGTGGGTACTAGAACTGGAGGATTCATAAGATACTTCTTGATGTGGTCGAAGGCGACTTGGCAATCTTCATTCCATTCTTTTGGAACTTTCTTCCGAAGGAGCTTGAATATGGGTTCACAGATAGGTGTGAGCTGTGCGATGAAGCGACTGATGTATTGAATTTTGCCGAGGAAACCACGAATTTCTTTCTCTGTTCTAGGAGGGGGCATCTCGATGATTGCTCTGGCTTTAGTTTCATCGACCCTGATGCCATCCTCGCTCACCATAAAGCCAAGGAGCTTGGCTCCCGTGGCATCGAAGACACATTTCTGAGGGTTAAGACGGATCTTGTACTTTTTTAATCTGTTGAATAACTTTTTCAGATCTTCAAAGTGTCCTTCAATTGTGTGATATTTGACGATCATATCGTCCACATATACTTCAAGTTCTTTGTTCATCATATCATGGAATAATGCTGTCATTGCCCACTGATATGTTGCTCCTGCGAATGGCATTACCTTGTAACAGAAGGTTCCCTAGGAGGTGATAAATGATGTCTTCTCGTGATCTTCGATGGCCATCTTGATTTGATTATAACCTGAGAACCCGTCCATGAATGAGAAGATCTTGTACCTGGCAGTGTTGTCGACTAGAGTGTCGATATGTGGCAAAGGTAAGTCATCTTTAGGACTGGCTTTGTTGAGATCTCGGAAGTCGATGCACATTCGAACCTTGCCATCCTTCTTTGGTATTGGTACGATGTTGGCGAGCCATTCAGGGTAGTTGAAGACTACCAAGAATCCCATATTGTATTGCTTGATGACTTCATCTCGAACTTTCAGGGCCCATTCTGGCTTCATTCTTCGAAGTTTCTACTTCACTGGTTTCATATCTGGCTTAGTTGGCAGATGGTGTACAATGAGCCCTTCATCGAGCCCCGGCATGTCTTCATATGAGAACGCGAAGTTGGACAATCTTGAAGCTAGGAACTCTATCATCCTCTGCTTCATCTTTGGTGGCAACGATTTTTTAATGCGTACTTCCCTAGGGATCTCAGGTGTCCCTAAGTTTACTACCTCGAAATCATCGGCTACAATATTGGCCTTAGATTCAAACTTTTTTAGGACATCCTCTAGTTTAGGAGCCGGGTCATCATCTTCTTCATCCCGAGCTTCGTCCAGACCCATGAGCTCGAAGTCTAATTCGATGTCAAAATCATATGATTTGACTTCAAACTCATGAGACTCTTTAGACGAACTTGGCACATTATTGAATGCAGGAAAAGAAATGTTTTTTTTTTTGTTTTTGAGAATTTTCTGAAACTAAAATGCTAAATGTTTTTGGCTTTTGAAAGTTTTTGATTTTTTTGGATTTTTGAAATTCACGAGACCTTGAACAAGCGGGCATGCAGACTATGATTGATCCCAGCTTGTCCCAAAGTGCCGCTTGTTGCTTAAACTGGCATTTTTTTGAAAGCTAGAGCCCTCAAATGACTCTCTGGCTGATTTAGAAGTTAGGGGAACGGATGTCCATTCAGGACCCCACACTCCCTCCCCTGGAGAGGTGGTTAATGATTTAGACAAAGAATCACAGTCTGGCCCAATAAACATGATTTCTCACTGGTTGGGTTTGAGATCTGAGTCATATTCAGTCCCTCCCGGATCACTTACCTCGCATTGCAGTTCGTCGGGTTCCACAACGAGACATAAGTTCGAAATTTGGACATCGGACCAATCCAGGGCTGGCCATGTCCCTTTCTTAGTCCAATGGATGGGCTATTTCTGCCCCTGGCTGATGGTTGATGATGTTGATTCCGCAGAGATGGGCGGGTCGTGCCCCTTGTTGATTGCTGCTGAGATGGACAAGTTGTGCCCCTAGTTGACTGGAATTGGAGTGGACATGTTGTGCCCCTGGTTGGGAGCAGGTATCAGAGTACCCTGGTCCTAAAGCTGTTGTATTTGTTTTTCATCATTGTCTTCATCCTCTCATTCTTCTTCCTGAGGCTTGGATGGTTCGAGGATCCAGTCCCACCAAATGGGGGGCCACATGACCCAAGCTAGGCTCATCAGGAGGCCTTTGTGTAGTGCAGTCTGTTGATTTCCTCTTGGATCTCTACAAGGCTCTCTTGGCCTGATGAATTGAATGGGTGAGCATCGAAATTTCTTCTTTCTTTTGTCCATGAAGATTGCCTTGTATTCGAGTCCCCATTTGCATTGATTATATACCAGTGGCATCTTTCTGATCTTGAAATGATTCTTCATATGATACTTGAGGCTTAGACGTTCTGTTGGTGAAAAGACACGATCCACACTTATCGGTTCCGGATTGGATATAGCGTTCATAGTCTCGAATTTGAAACTATGAAATGGGATGTCTTCTTCAGAGTGTTGGATGTCGATGACAGGGATATCTGGTTCAGTGGCAGCAACATTGGAAGGAATGATGAGCTCCTTCTCTACATGGGCAGAGATCACTTGATTTCCACAGATATACTTCACTCGTTGATGCAAAGTTGATGGCACAGCTCCAACCTTGTGCAGTCAAGGCCGGCTAAGCAACATGTTGAAAGAGGCTGATATATCCAGGATTTGGAATGTGATGGTGGAGATTTCTGGACCTATCTGTACCTCTATGTCGACCTCTCCTTCCATTGATCGGCGGGTGTTGTCGAATGCTCGGACGTACATGGTGTTGGGTCGAAATGAGGAGGGACCGATTCCTAGGCGTTCCATAGTCTTGACCGGGCAGACATTTAAACTTGAGCCGTTATCGATAAGGACCAGCGGGACACAGAGGTCTTTGTATCGTAAGGCTATGTTGAGGGATCGCCCATGGTCGCGCCCTTCTGGCGGCAACTCATTCTCAGTGAAGGTGATGGCGCGTGGAGCTAGGAGTTGTCCGATCATCAATGCTATCATTTCAGGTGCTGTATCGGAGGAGACATGGGGCATCGCTCAGGGTTTTAGCAAACATTTCTCGGTGTATGCGCGACGTGCAGAGTAGCTCTCATACCAAGATTTGGGTAGGGATTGACTTGAGCTGAGTTGCCACATCATATGCAGCTTTGTTTTTATTGCCAAGGCCCGAGAGGGCGCCTCTGGATCATCTCTGTTCTAATTATCTTTTCGGATGCAATGCCCATTGGGATTCATGCTTCCTAACTCTGCACATTCCGGATAGTGTCACGAGACTTCTTTATAATTTTCCTCTCCTTTACTTTTCAGGACCACTGGTTCTTGCAACGGTGCTGGTGTGGGTATCAGATCTTCCTCATATGGAGCTTTTGCCTTGAGGACTACATTGTTGCCTGTGCTGAAAGGATAATTTTGAGGTTTGTCTTCATAAATCACATAAGGCCGTGGTCCTGACTTGACTGTTCCTGGAGTAGAAGGTTCTCATGAAATGAACACTGGTCCTCTGGATTTCTCTGTTTGGCCCAGCTGTTGTAGTGTGATTGACACGCCTCCGGGATGTCTTTGTGGCTTGGGGACAGAACTTGCCCCTTGCAATATGACTGATTTGACTGGAGGAGCCCTTTCCAAGGCAATGGGTTCTTACTGCTGATAAGTGTAATCCCTCCATTGCAGATTAGATTGTTCCTGAGCTTGAATTGCCCCTTGCAAAATAACAGGTTCGTATGCGGGCTTGACGTATGACTGTACTCCTTCCAGGATGACCGGCTCCTAACATGAATGGGTGTAAGGTTCCCCTTGCAAGGGTACAAGCCCTTGAACAATTGGTGCATCATATGGAGGTGTTCCTTCGAGTACTAATGGCTCAGAGACTGAAGGAGGAAAGGGGTTTGCCCCTTGCAAGATCGGAGGAGGATTTGTCGGCCCATAAGTGTAAGCATGAATGGACTGGATGAGGGAGAAGAAGTGATCGAGACGCTCTCCTTCTTCTATGATGTTGATGGCAGGGCCACGAGACGAACTGGGGTCCGTCGAATGTTGAGGCAGAGGATTTTGAAGGATGTTGGTAGGAACTGTTGGAGGAGTTCCAAGAATTGAGATGATGATCTTACGGTCATCAATCAGATTTTGTATGGCAATCTTCAGAGTCATGCATCGATCAGTGGTGTGGCCACGCCTTTGATGGCAGGCACAATATTCATCTTCTCAGTAGTTCTAAGGCAGAGGATTTAGAGGAGGCCTGGGTGCCATTAGAGTGAGTAACTGTTTTTGTACCAGCATAGCCATAACCTGACTGAGTGGTTGAGTGAGAGGAGTGAATTTCCTAAGCTCCCTGTAATTCTGCCTATTCTAATATGAGTATTGGCCGTTCCCCCTGAACTGCTGCTGCTGTTGAGGTGGTTGTGGCTGTGGTTGAAGATTTGGTTGTGGTTGATACCTCTGAGGTTGATACTGAGCCTGATTCTGCTGATATTGTTGACGTCCTTGTGGGGGAGCATATTGGTTGCCTTCAGCAGTGGCGATGATGTTGTTTACCTCTATCGGGCGAGGAGGAGAACCGCTGCAGTTTTCATTCCCATATCCAATAGGTCTTCCTTCCACTCTGTTCCGTTTGATTGGAGTGGCCTGATGAGGCCATGGGGAGATTGTTCGTGCGCGGATTCCTGCTTCAACTTGCTCTCCAGCACGGATCAACTGTGAAAAATTCGCATATGGATGCTAGATGAGATATCCAGATATGTCAGGATATGTTGAATGAACAATCATAGAGATTTGTTCTTCATCATCAATAGGTCTCCGCATTCTGGCTGCCACATAAGCTGATAACGTTTCGTCACTCCTTTGCCTGAGAGCTGCGAGGTTGGGTCTTCTGGGTGCCATGTTGAGATTATACGCGAATCTGTCAACGAAAGCCTGGGAAAGTTGTTCCCAAGTCCTTATGTGATGGCAGTCCAATGATGTGTACCAGTCTAGGGCATCACCCTTCAGAGATTTTTGGAACAAGTGAATGAGGGCCCCTTCATTTCCTGAGATTGCACTCAGCTCTCCACAGAAAGCCTTGAGATGTGCTGTGGGACAACCACTGCCGTCGTATCTTTTGAATTTTGGTACCTCAAAGTTTTGAGGTATTTGAGCATTTGGAAAAGGACACAAGTCTCTGAACTTTGTCAAAGGTAGATCGATTCCTTTTTGTCGCTGAAGTTGATTTTGCAAGGTCTGGAACTGCTCCTGCAACTCGTCTCGTTCTGCATGATCTGCTCGAACGATTGGTGCCTCTCGAAGTAAGGCACGTTCTTCTTCGGCATAGTAGTCGATGTCTTCGACCTTATGGGCTTACTGAAAAGCAACCGCGGGTTACTGAAATTGATTCGATGATTAAATTGGATTCTGATGAACTTGTGCTTGAAATGACTGTAATTGAGCTGGAGACTGTACTGAAGGTTGAATTGGAACTTGCTGGAAATTAACTGGAGATTGTTGGATTGAAGATTGCTGGAAATTAACTGGAGTTTGCTGAATTAAAGATTGCTGGAAATTAACTGGAATCCCATCGGCGGGGATGTGCTAGAATTGAAAAGTGCTCCTGTTTGTAGGAGGTTGAGATGCTGGAAGTGACCCCCTTATTGGGTATTCGCCACTGTCCGCTGATTGATGTGGGCTTGACACTGACCCCCATTGTGGGCATTCGCCAGTGCTGTCTTTGCTGCTGGAAATTGAATTGAAATCCCATCGGTGAGGATGTGTTGAAATTGAGTAAAGGTCCCATCGGCGAGGACGTGCTAAGAAAGGAAAGGGATCCCATCGGTGGGAACATGCTGGAATCTATTGAGATTGTTGCTTGCAAGATTGACTGGAACCTGACTGGAAGTCCCTGCGATGGGAATGCTCTGAGGCGGCCTTGTCGTCGCGGGAAGGTACTGAGGAGGATGCCCCATAGCGAAGGGCTGAGATGACTGTTATCGGTAGTCTTAGGCAGACTCCGATGGTTGTGCTCACTAAAAGAAAGCAGGTTTTTACAGACGAAAGTATTACCGACGAAATATTTTTCATCGGAAAAAATCATTTTTCCCGACAAAATACAGAAGTCGTCGGTAAAAGATGTAATAGGTTCCTGCCACCTCCAGATTTCCTTCCCGCCATAAACTTTTACCAACGAAATCATGATTTCATCGGTAAAAACGTGTATTACCGACGAAGTAATTCGTCACTAAAAGCTTAAAGCAAAAAATAGTTTTTACCGACAAAATAACTCGTCGGTAAAAGTCATTGACTATTACCGCCAAAAAATTTCATCGGTAATAGTCATTTTGAAATTTATTGCCGACGATTCTTGTCCGTCGGTAATACTGAGTCAAATTCCCGTTATATGGAGAAAACTATATCACCGACGAAATTTTTTGTCAGTAATAACTTTAAAATGACTATTACCGAGGAAAATTTTCATCGGTAATAGTGTTATGTTTTTAATCACCCTGACTCCCCAACGCCCTCATTTCTCTCTCTCTCTCTCTCTCTCTCTCTCTCTCTCTCATGTGCGCGGCCCACCCACTTCAGCTGACCACCCCCGTCCGTCACTGGCGTGGCCCACCCACCTTAGCCGACCACCGGCGCGGCCCACCAGCCTCAGCTGACCACCCCCGTCACCGGCAGGCCCACCCGCCTCAACCAACCACCCCCGTCACCGGCCTCCATACGCCGCAGCCACCGCCGCCTCCGGTAACCCTCTCTCCCTTCCTTCTTCCTCCATTTCCTCTCTCTCTCTCTCTCTCTCTCTCTCTCTCTCTCTCCTCGTTGTTGATTGTGGGGCCCACTGCCAAAATCTAATGCATGTGGGTCCCACCATCATTGTTCATTACATGTGGGTCCCACCGTCGCTGTCCATTGCATGTGGGTCCGCCTTAGCTGTCCACTATTTGGTGGGGCCCACTGATTTAGTAAATCCCTAATTAGGGATTTCGAAATTAAAATCCCTAATTCCTTAATTAGGGATTTTAAATTCTAAATTCCAAATTTGGGATTTACAAATTAAAACAGCTAAAATGCCTAATTGTGGGGCCCACCATCACTGTCCACTGCCTGTGGGGCCCACCATTGATGTCCACTTCTTGTGGGACCCCCAAAGTTTTGGATCAAGCAGATATTTGTGTAACACCCCATATTTTCCCATATTTTTCTCTTTTTATATTTTTTTATTATTTATTTTTTTTTAGCTGTTGATCTTGAGAGGGTGATATCTAATCACCTGTAGGGAATTTAAGGCGGGCCCATTTATAAAAGTTGCTCTAATTAACCTCTAAAATGGTTCAGAATTGCTGGATTTTGCTAAACTCACCGTTTTAAAAAAATTACGAAAATGCCACTACTAAAACCCCACCATTTAAGTAACCCAGTTTCCACAATCGTTTTTTACCCTAAACTTAGTGTATGGCCTATCTAACACAAAATAACCGTACACGTCAAAAATTAGCCCCTCGATCATTGTGTAAATGCCCTAATCAAAAAGCGGACCCTAGATGGCCCACCTTAACTCGGATCTGTCTCAAATTTCTAGCCGACGGCTAATTTCTCGTTGCCAACCTGATGGATGGAGGAGATCACCCAAACCCACCTTAGGGGACCACGTGTGTACAGGACTGTGGTGGCACGCGGTTTTCGTACCGCGTGCGCACGACGCGCTCTCCCTCCTTCGTTCCGCATTCACAGCGGACGGACGATGCTGTCCGTTTGGGGCCTCTAAGCTGGCCCTCCAATGGACCCCACTGCCAAATCCACTCGTTCCATTCGACTCGCGGCCGAGCTAAACCCAGTCCTCCTGAAAATCTTCGCCCATTGTCACTTGTACGGGCCGCTCCAAATCACCGTTCGTTAGAAGAAGGATTAAGATCTGATCCATTACTCTACATGGGCACATGAGACCACTTCTAAAACCTTCTTGTGGACCCTCCCTTCACTATGGACGGTCCTCATTCGTAAGGGACCGGTGTGTAGAGAGATCCGAGCTTCCCGTCGTCGTTTTCTTGTGAAGTATGGAACCAGAACCTAGAAGCTTCCTCCGAGCCCTAATCCGAGCTATATAAAATCTCTTTTTCTTCTCTGCAACCTCCATGATCGTCAGAGAGAGAGAGAGAGAGAGAGAGAGAGAGAGAGAGAGAGAAGCCGTCAGAGAGAGAGAAGAGAGGCCATGAGGAGAGAGAGAGAGAGAGAGAGAGAGAGAGAGAGAGAGAGGCCGACTACCGTTGGACGGTTGTTGCCGATCGGTCGTCGGCTGACGGCTATTGCTGGACTCTGTCCAGGGAAGGAGAAGGAGAAGGAAGAGAAAGGAAGAAGAAAGGGAGAAGAAAGAGAAAAGGAGAAGAGATCTCGAGCCAAACCAGGTTAAACCGAGTCAAACCGAGTCAAACCGAGTCGACTCAGCCGGCACCCGGATTTCTAAGAGGTAGGCTCCATCTTCTATGATATTGTCCCATATAGATAGCCTACATTTAAACCTTATGATGAACCTAACCTTAAATGTCCATAATATTGTATATCATGTTGAAACTATTCCTGATTTGCGTGTTTCCACAATTATACTAGGTTTAGGATCTAGAGGGGGTGCACACTATCTATGAATCATATCATTTGAATTCTAAGGTAAGGATTTCTTTTTAAGCCTAATTACAGCAATATCGCATGATATGTCGAATTGTGTCTTAATGTTGTGGTATATGGTATGTACTTGAAAACATGAATGATTGTGAATCCTTTATGAAATCGTGTATTGATGAATATATTTGACATTAATTGCTGAAATTTCATTTTATATGAATTGTATGTCAGATATGAGGGTTGGGGAAAGAATGATGATTTATTTACATGTATATATGAGAATATGTATGCAACATGCTTCAAAATGCCTGTTCACATTTGTATATGAGATTATGTATGCACCATGCTTCAACATGTTTGTTTACATGTAAAAGATTGAGATTATGATTCATGTATGAGGATGGTTATATGTATGGATGTCGTCCAAATGGAAGCCCTTACCCCATGGATAGTATAACTGTACATGTGGAAAGTGATGGATTCGTAAGAAACCCATGAAGTGTATTTTGGCAAGACCATGATCGTGATATTAATGAAGTGCCAAGGATCTATGTGAATGAGTAAACGATGGACTCTTGAGTCAGAGACAAATGTTTTGGGTGCCATGTGTCTCATCTTGACTAAGATGTATACGCCCTTTCGTGGTTGGCCCCTATTGAGAGGAAACGGCTATTCTACGTCATGACAGACCATGGATGGGGTGTAGAGCGACCTTGGGATAGGATCATCTCTAAAAACTGCTGGATGATAATCTACTTAACTAAATGTGGAACTAAATAATGCATACATCGCTTGTTAGTGAAAGTGTGCATAGGCCCGTTTCACTAATTGATTTTGGTGTATGGGAAGAGTGGAGTGATCCCGTCCTAACTAGAACCTCTGGTTGCTAGTGACTGGTGAGAAAAGTGGAGTGATCCCGTCTCATTGGTCAGGGTGCCTGAACCAGAGTATGCATTTCATGCATAGCATTAATCAAGATATATCTTTTTGCGTGTTTTGTATGATATATGCATTGTTTGGATATTATTGTAATAGTCTTAATTGGTGATCCTTACTAAGCTGATCGCGAGCAACTCACGTCCTTCTAGGACGGTGCTTTGTTTAAAACACCACCAAGCATTGCAGGTGACGATTTATTAGGTGAGCCTGATCTGCAGGGTGACAAATATGAAGGCCCGTGGCAGCAAATGGCGGATGAAGAGGCCCACGTAGATTGATGATGATCCATTGATTGCTTTAGTAGAGAAAGTTAATTATTTGAATTTGAAATAAATTTCTTTTTATGGAAACAGTAAATGAACATTTTGTTAGACATGTTTTATATTTGACTTTGAACTTAGAGTAGAAAAGCATGGAATAAGATCTTTAATTCCCGTCATTTTGCTTAAATGCCATGAATGTATGTAAGTACAGTATGTGTGTATGGAATAGTAATGTTAACACACAGGAGTCAACACCCGAAACTCGACAGTTCGTGTTGTCCACGAGAGTCGAAAGTTCGGGGTGTTACAATTTGTGTGGTCCCTTCAGCTAGGTATCAACATTCCTATGGACCCCAAGGAGTTTTTAATGGTGAGTTTTCAATCACCACTGGTTCCTGTGGTGTGGTCCACCTAAGAGTTAGATTTGTATCATGACCTACAATGAGCTGTTGAAACGGACATGGATGTAAGGAAAATACTTCATGGTGGTTCCCATACTTAATTGTTCACAAATATAGTCTCTTAAGCTTACAAATAGCTAATTAGGTAACTGATTAGACTTGATTCATGGTGTTGATGATTCTGTCATTTTCATGTGCTTGTGTATCTAGAATTGATGGAGCAAACCCGAATGTACGTCGGAGCTACCCGCAGTTGATTTATGTGGATGTATGTTATGGATGTATTTGGCTTATTATTAATAGTTATTTTTTGTCCACAAATGGTAGTATAATAGAATCAGTTAGCCTATTTGGAGATTTCTATATTGCCGAGTATAGATAAAGTGTGTTTTGGAGGTATAGAAATCTGCCAAATTGTTGTGTTAGACAGTTCAAGGTTAGATAGATTGGAATGTTCTCGTTGTTTGTCATTTACATGCTCTGTCATTAGTTTCATGCGGTATCTCCCCTATTCTCTCTAGATATGTTTCTTACGTTTATTTCTATTGTCAATAATCCACACAATGTGAGGTTACTTGACGTGGAAATGAAATGTAAGATAAATATATCTAGAGAGATAGGGGGTGATGTTGTCAAAATTTAGGCTTCGGCATTTAAATGGAAATAATGATAGCATTTCAATCTATCCATCTTTGGATGGGCGACTGATTGTATTATATTATCATTTAGTGGCAAATTGGATTATGAACATGATACTTGTGATTAAGAATAGTTGATCTAAACGGATGTTGAGCGGGGGTCCCTGGAAGGTGGGAACCGCTGTTGTAACCATGCTGAAGTTGTCTATTTCCTATGGACAACAATATGGGTGACCTGGCCATTTGGACAGGCCCGTGTTTATGTATTAGCTCGAAATTAATGGAGCAGACCCGGATGTGCGTCGGAGCTATCCGGGTATTGAGTGAGGGTCCCTGGAAGGTGGGAACTGCTGTTGTGACCATGCTGAAGCTGTCCATTTCCTATGGACAACAATATGGGTGGCCTGACCATTTGGACAAGCATGTGTTTATGTATTAACTTGAAATTGATGGAGCAGACATGGATGTGTGTCGAAGCTATCCGGATGTTGACCGAGGGTCCCTGGAAGGTGGGAACCGTTGCTATGACCATGATAAAGCTATCAATTTCCTATGGACAACAATATGGGTGGCCTGGCCATTTGGACAGGCCCGTCTTTGTGTGGAGCAGACCCAGATGTGCGTCGGAGCTATCCGTGAGTTGGTTGAGTCTCCAAGACATAAACACTAAACCCTAAACCCTAATCCTAAACCGTAAACCTAAAACTAAAACCTAAAACTAAACATCATGGTGGGGACAGTGCCCCCGACCGTTGATTCCTTCCTGGGACCCACCATGATGATTATTTGAGATCCAACCTGTTGGTAAGTTGACACAACCCTAAACCAAAAGAGGGATAACACAAATATCAGCTTGATAAAAATCTTTTGTGGCCCTAATTATTTTCGAGGTCCACTTGAGCTTTGATCTATCTCATTCTTCCCACTGTTTCTTGTGGTATGGTCTACCTGAGTTTTGGATATGATTCAATTTTGGTATCAACCCCTTAAATGATAAAAAAAAGCAGATGGACAATGTAGATAAACTACATATATTTACAGTGGGCCCAACTGAGCGTACTGAGTAACTCAGGATGCAATCCGATTTCAGGCGTAACTAGCTTAGTGAGTTAGGCCTTGACTGCGGGACCCAACTCGATCTATGTGTTGTACATCTACGTCGTCCATCTGCATTTGCAATAACTAATTTTAGAGGATGTCCCAAATTGAGGCACATCCTCAAATCAAGTGTGGATCACACCACAGGAAAACAATGGTGATTGAATGACAGCATTAAAAACCTTGTAGGGCCCACTATAATGTTTATTTACATTAGAAAAAATATGTTGATAAGGTCAAACAAATCCTAAACCTATAACCCTAACCTAAATCCCTAAACCCTAAACCTACACCGAAACCTAAACCTAATCTCAAATCCCTAAACCTAAACCTACACTTAAGCCTAAACCCATAACCTTAACCTAATCCAAAACCCAAACCCGAAAACCAAAGCCGAAACCCATTCCCGAACTCGAAACTGAATCCAAATCCCTAAATCATAAACCTAAGCCTAAACCTAAACCAAATATCAAAATCCTAAAAATAAACTTGATCCCGAACCCGAATTCCTAAAGCTACGGCCAAACCTAAACCTAAATTTAATTCACCTAACCTAAGCCTACACCTATTCCTAAATCTACAACTCTAACTTAGACCTAATCCTAAATTCAATTCACCTAACCTAAACCTACACCTACTCCTAAATCTACAACTCTAACCTAAACCTAAACCTAAACTCGAAAACCTAAACCTAAACCCGATTTCGAACCCGATTTCCTAAACCTACGCCTAAACCTAATCCTAAACTCAATTCACCAAACCTAAACCTACACCTATTCCTAAATCGACAACTCTAGCTTAAACCTAAACCTAAACTCGAAAACGTAAACCTAAACCCGATCCCGAACCCGATATCCAAAACCTACGCCTAAACCTAAACCTAAACTCAAATCACCGAACCTAAACCTACACCTATACCTAAATCTACAGCTCTAACCTAAACCAAAATCTAAACTCGAAAACCAAAACTCAAACCCGATCCCAAACCCGATTTCCTAAACCTACTCCTAAACCTAATCCTAAACTCAATTCCTCTAACCTAAACCTACACCTATTCACAAATCTACAACTCTAACATAAACCAACACGTAAACTCGAAAGCCTAAACATAAACCCAATCCCGAAACCGATTTCCTAAACCTACGCCCAAACTTAAACCTAAACTCAAATCACCTAACTTAAACCTAAACCAATTCCTAAATCTACAACTCTAACCAAAACCTAAACCTAAACTCCAAAACCTAAGCTAAACCTACACTTATTTCTAAATCTCCAACTCTAACCTAAACCAAAACTTAAACTCCAAAACCGATCCCGAAACTGATTTCCTAAACCTACGCCTAAACCTAAACCTAAACTCAAATCACCTAACCTAAACCTACAACAATTCCTAAATCTACAATTCTAACTTAAACCTAAACGTAAACTCGAAAACCTAAACCTAAACCCGATCGCGAACCCGATTTCCTAAACCTACGCCTAAACCTAATCCTAAACTCAATTCACCGAACCTAAACCTACACCTATTCCTAAATCGACAACTCAAACCAAAACTCGAAAGCATAAACCTAAACCCGATCCCGAACCTGATTTTCTAAACCTACACCTAAACCGAAACTTAAACCTAAACTCAAATCAGCTAACCTAAACCTATACCTATTCCAAAATCTACAACTCTAACCTAAACCTAAACCTAAACCTAAACTCGAAAACCTAAACCTAAACCTAAACCCAATGCCGAACCCGATATCCTAAACCAACGCCTAAACCTAAACCTAAACTCAAACCACCTAACCTAAACCTACACCTATTCCTAAATCGACAACTCTAACCTAAACCTAAACCTAAACTTGAAAACGTAAACCTAAGCCCGATCCTGAACCCGATTTCCTAAACCTACGCCTAAACCTAATCCTAAACTCAATTCCTCTAACCTAAACCTACACCTAATCCTAAATCTACAACTCTAACCTAAACCTAAACCTAAACTCGAAAACCTAAAAATAAACCCGATCCCAAACCCGATTTCCTAAACCTACGCTTAAACCTAATCTTAAACTCAATTTACCTAACTTAAACCTACACCTATTCCTAAACCGACAACACAAACCTAAACCTAAACTTAAACTCAGAAACGTAAACCTAAACACGATTCCGAACCGATTTCATAAACCTACGCGTAAACCTAAGCCTAAACTCAAATCACCTAACCTAAACCTACGCCTATTCATAAATCTAAAACTCAATCCTAAACCTAAACGTAAACTCGAAAATCTAGAACTAAACTCGATCCCGAATCGTATTTCCTAAACCTACGCCTAAACCTAAACCTAAACTAAAATCACCTAACCTTAACCTACACCTATTCCTAAATCGACAACTCTAACCTAAACCTAAACCTAAACTCGAAAACGTAAACCTAAATCCGAGACCGAACCTGATTTCCTAAATCTAAGCCTAAACCTAATCCTAAACTCAATTCCTCTAACCTAAACCGACACCTAATCCTAAATCTACAACTCTAACCTAAACCTAAACCAAAACACGAAAACCTAGACCTAAACCAGATCCCAAACCCGATTTCGTAAACCTACGCCTAAACCTAATCTTAAACTCAATTTACCTAACCTAAACCTACACCTATTCCTAAACTGACAACTCAAACCTAAACCTAAACTTAAACTCAGAAACGTAAACCTAAACCCAATTCCGAACCCGATTTCATAAACCTACGCCTAAACCTAAACCTAAACCCAAATCACCTAACCTAAACCTACCCGATTCCTGAATCTACAACTCTAACCTAAACCTAAAGTTAAACTCAAAAATCTACACCTAAACACAATCCCGAACCCGATTTCCTAAACCTACGCCTAAACCTAAACCTAAACTAAAATCACCTAACCTAAACCTGCACATATTCCTGAATCGACAATTCTAACCTAAACCTAAACCAAAACTCGAAACCGTCAACCTAAACTCGTTTCCGAACCCGATTTCCTAAACCTACGCCTAAACCTAATCCTAAGCTCAGTTCCTCTAACCTAAACCTACACCTAATCGTAAAACTACAACTCTAACCTAAACCCAAACCTAAACTCGAAAACCGAAACCTAAACCCGAACCCAAACCCGATTTCCTAAACCTACGCCTAAACCTAATCTTAAACTCAATTCACTTAACCTAAACCTACACCTATTCCTAAACCGACAACTCAAACCTAAACCTAAACCTAAACTCGAAAGTGTAAAGCTAAACCCGATCCGAAACCAGATTTCCTAAACTGATGCCTAGACCTAAACCTAAACTCAAATCACCTAACCGCAACCTACACCTATTCCTAAATCTACAACTCAAACCTAAACCTAAACCTAAACTCGAAAACCGAAACATAAACCCGATCCCTAACTCGATTTCCTAAACCTACGCCTAAACATAAACCTAAACTAAAATCACCTAACCTAAACCTACAACTATTCCTAAATCGACAACGCTAACCTAAACCTAAACCAAAACTCGTAACCGTCAACCTAAACCCGATTCTGAACCCAATTTCCTAAACCTACGCCTAAACCTAATCCTAAGCTCAGTTCCTCTAACCTAAACCTACACCTAATCGTAAAACTACAACTCTAACCTAAACCCAAACCTAAACTCGAAAACCTAAACCTAAACCCGAACCCAAACCCGATTTCCTAAACCCAAGCCTAAACCTAATCTTAAACTCAATTCACATAATCTAAACCTACACCTATTCTTAAACCGACAACTCAAACTTAAACCTAAACCTAAACTCGAAAGTGTAAAGCTAAACCCGATCCCGTACCCGATTTCCTAAACCGACGCCTAAACTTAAACCTAAACTCAAATCACCTAACCAAAACCTACACCTATTCCTAAATCTACAACTCTAACCAAAACCTAAACCTAAACTCGAAGACCAAAACATAAACCCGATCCCGAACCCGATTCCCTAAACCTACGCCTAAACATAAACCAAAACTAAAATCACCTAACCTAAACCTACACCTATTCCTAAATCTAAAACTCTAACCAAAACCTAAACCTAAAATCGAAAACAAAAACCTAAACCCGATCCCGAACCCGATTTTCTAAACCTACGCCTAATCCTAATCTCAATTCACCTAACCTAATCCTACACTTACTCCTAAATCTACAACTCCAACCTAAACCTAAACTTAAGCCTAAACTCGAAAACGTAAACATAAACCCGATCCCGAACCCGATTTCCTAAACCTACGCCTAAACCTAATCCTAAACTCAATTCCTCTAACCTAAACCTACACATAATCCTAAATCTACAACTCTTAACCTAAACCTAAACCTAAACTCGAAAACCTAAACCTAAACTCGATCACAAACCCGATTTCCTAAACCTACGCCTAAACCTAATCTTAAACTCAATTCACCTAACAAAAACCTAAACCAATTCCTATACCGACAACTCTAACCTAAACCTAAACTTAAACTCAAAAACGTAAACCTAAACACGATTCCGAACCTGATTTCATAAACCTAAACCTAACCTCAAATCATCTAACTAAAACCTACACTTATTCCTAAATCTACAACTCTAACCTAAACCTAAACTAAAATCACCTTACCTAAACCGACACCTATTCTTAAATCGACAACTCTAACCTAAACCTAAACCAAAACTCGAAACCGTCAACATAAACCCGATTCCGAACCCGATTTCCTAAACCTACGCCTAAACTTAATCCTTAGCTCGGTTCCTCTAACCTAAACCTACACCTATTCCTAAACCGACAACTCTAACCTAAACCTAAACTTAAACTCAGAAACGTAAACCTAAACAGGATTCCGAACCCGATTTCATAAACCTACGCCTAAACCTAAACCTAACCTCAAATCACCTAACCTAAACCTACACCTACTCCTAAATCTACAACTCTAACCTCAACCTAAACTAAAATCACCTTGCCTAAACCTACACCTATTCCTAAATCGACAACTCTAACCTAAACTTAATCTAAAACTCGAAACCATCAACCTAAACCCGATTCCGAACCTGATTTCCTAAACCTACGACTAAACCTAATACTAAGCTCGGTTCCTCTAACCTAAACCTACACCTAACCGTAAAACTACAACTCTAACCTAAACCTAAACCTAAACTCGAAAACCTAAACCTAAACCCGAACCCAAACCCGATTTCCTAAACCTACGCCTAAACGTAATCTTAAACTCAATTCACCTAACCTAAACCTACACCTATTCCTAAACCGATAACTCAAACCTAAACCTAAACCTAAACTCGAAAGTGTAAAGCTAAACCCGATCCCGAACCTGATTTCCTAAACCGACGCCTAAACCTAAACCTAAAATCAAATCACCTAACCTAAACCAACACCTATTCCTAAATCTACAACTCTAACCTAAACCTAAACCTAAACCTAAACTCGAAAACCTAAACCTAAACCCAATCCCAAACTCCATTTCCTAAACCTACACCTAAACCTAAACCAAAACTCAATTCACCTAACCTAAACTAACACCTATTCCTAAATCTACAACTCTAACCTAAACCTAAACCTAAACTCGAAAATCTAACTTAAACTCGATCCCTAACACGATTTCCTAAACCTCCGCGTAAACCTCGACCTAAACCTAAACCAAAACTAAAATCACCTAACCTGAACCTACACCAATTCCTAAATCGACAACTCTAACCTAAACCTAAACCAAAACTTGAAACCGTATACCTAAACCAGATTCCGAACCCGATTCCCTAAACCTACGCCTAAACCTAATCCTAAACTCAGTTCCTCTAACCTAAACCTACACCTAATCCTAAAACTACAACTCTAACCTAAACCCATACCTAAACTCGAAAACCTAAACGAAAACCCGATCCCAAACTCAATTTCCTAAACCTACGCCTTAATCTAATCCTAAACTCAATTCACCTAACCTAAACCTACACCTATTCCTAAATCGACAACTCAAACCTAAACCTTAACCTAAACTCGAAACCGTAAATCTAAATCCGATCCCGAACCCAATTTCATAAACCGACGCCTAAACCAAAACCTAAACTCAAATCACCTAACCTAAACCTACACCTATTCCTAAATCTACAACTCTAACCTAAACCTAAACCTAAACCAAAACCCGAAAACCTAAACATACACCCGATCCCGAACTCGATTTCCTAAAACCTATGCCTAAACATAAACCTAAACTCAAATCACCTAACCTAAACCTACACCTATTCCTAAATCTACAACTCTAACCTAAACCTAAACCTAAGCTTGAAGACATAAACCAAAACCCAATCCCGAACCCAATTTCCTAAACCTACGCCTAAACCTAATCCTAATCTCAATTCACCTAACCTAGTCCTACACTTATTCCTAAATCTACAACTCCAACCTAAACCTAAACTTAAGCCAATACTCGAAAACCTAAACCTAAACCCGATCCCGAACCCGATTTTCTAAATCTACACCTAAACCTAATCATAAACCCAATTCACCTAACCTAAACCTACACGTATTCCTAAAGCGACAACTCTAACTAAACCTAAACCAAAACTCGAAAGCGTAAACCTAAATCCGAGCCTGAACCCTATTTCCTAAACCTACGCCTAAACATAAACCTAAACTCAAATCACCTAACCTAAACGTACACCTATTCCTAAATCTACAAATCTAACCTAAACCTAAACCTAAACTCGAAAACCTAAACCTAAACTCGATCCCGAACCCGATTTCCTAAACCAACGCCCAAACTTGAATCTAAACTCAAATCAGCTAACCTAAACCAACACCTATTCCTAAATCGACAACTCTATCATAAACCTAAACTTAAACTCAAAAACGTAAACCTAAACACAATCTCGAACCCGATTTCATAAACCTACGCCTAAAGCTAAACCTAAACTCAAATCACCTAACCTAAACCTACACCTATTCCTAAATCTACAACTCTAACCTAAACCTAAACTAAAACTCGAAAATCTACACCTAAACACGATCCCGAACCCGATTTCCTAAACCTACACCTAAACCTAAACCTAAACTAAAATCACCTAACCTAAACCTACACCTATTCCTGAATCGACAATTCTAACCTAAACCAAAACTCGAAACCGTCAACCTAAACCCGATTCCGAACCCGATTTCCTAAACCTACACCTAAACCCAATCCTAAGCTCAGTTCCGCTAACCTAAACCTACACCTAATCGTAAAACTACAACTCTAACCTAAACTCGAAAACCTAAACCTAAACTCGAACCCAAACCCGATTTCCTAAACTTACGCCTAAACCTAATCTTAAACTCAATTCACCTAACCTAAACCAACTCCTCTTCCTAAACCGACAACTCAAACCTAAACTTAAACCTAAACTCGAAAGTGTAAAGCTAAACCCGATCCTGAACCAGATTTCCTAAACCGATGCCTAGACCTAAACCTAAACTCAAATCACCTAACCTCAACCTACACCTATTCCTAAATCTTCAACTCAAACCTAAACCTAAACCTAAACTCGAAAACCGAAACATAAACCCGATCCCGAACTCGATTCCCTAAACCTACGCCTAAACATTAACCTAAACTAAAATCACCTAACCTAAACCTACACCTATTCCTAAATCGACAACTCTAACCTAAACCTAAACCAAAATTCGAAACCGTCAACCTAAACCCGATTCTGAACCCGATTTCCTAAACCTACGCCTAAACCTAATCCTAAGCTCAGTTCCTCTAACCTAAACCTACACCTAATCGTAAAACTACAACTCTAACCTAAACCCAAACCTAAACTCGAAAACCTAAACCTAAACCCGAACCCAAACCCAATTTCCTAAACCTAAGCCTAAACCTAATCTTAAACTCAATTCACCTAATCTAAACCTACACCTATTCCTAAACCGACGACTCAAACCTAAACCTAAACCAAAACTCGAAAGTGTAAAGCTAAACCCGATCCCAAACCCGATTTCCTAAACCGACGCCTAAACCTAAACCTAAACTCAAATCACCTAACCTAAACCTACACCTATTCCTAAATCTACAACTCTAACCTAAACCTAAACCTAAACTTGAAGACCAAAACATAAACCCGATCCCGAACCTGATTCCCAAAACCTACGCCTAAACATAAACCAAAACTAAAATCACCTAACCTAAACCTACACCTATTCCTAAATCTAAAACTCTAACCAAAACCTAAACCTAAAATCGAAAACAAAAACCTAAACCCGATCCCGAACCCGATTTTCTAAACCTACGCCTAATCCTAATCTCAATTCACCTAACCTAATCCTAAACTTACTCCTAAATCTACATCTCCAACCTAAACCTAAACTTAAGCCTAAACTCGAAAACGTAAACCAAAACCCGATCTCGAACCCGATTTTCTAAACCTATGCCTAAACCTAATCCTAAACTCAATTCCTCTAACCTAAACCTACACATAATCCGAAATCTACAACTCTTAACCTAAACCTAAACCTAAACTCGAAAACCTAAACCTAAACCCAATCCAAAACCCGATTTCCTAAACCTACGCCTAAACCTAATCTTAAACTCAATTCACCTAACAAAAACATACACCAATTTCTAAACAGACAACTCTAACCTAAACCTAAACTTAAACTCAGAAACGTAAACCTAAACACGATTCCGAACCCGATTTCATAAACCAACGCCTAAACCTAAACCTAACCTCACCTCAAATCATCTAACCAAAACCTACACCTATTCCTAAATCTACAACTCTAACCTAAACCTAAACTAAAATCACCATACCTAAACCGACACCTATTCCTAAATCGACAACTCTAACCTAAACCTAAACCAAAACTCGAAACCGTCAACATAAACCCGATTCCGAACCCGATTTCCTAAACCTACGCCTAAACTTAATCCTAAGCTCGGTTCCTCTAACCTAAACCTACACCTATTCCTAAAACGACAACTCTAACCTAAACCTAAACTTAAACTAAGAAATGTAAACCTAAACATGATTCCGAACCCGATTTCATAAACCTACGCCTAAACCTAAACCTAACCTCAAATCACCTAACCTAAACCTACACCTATTCCTAAATCTACAACTCTAACCTAAACCTAAACTAAAATCACCTTACCCAAACCTACACCTATTCCTAAATCGACAACTCTAATCTAAACTTAAACCAAAACTCGAAACCGTCAACCTAAACCCGATTCCGAACCCGATTTCCTAAACTTACGACTAAACCTAATACTAAGCTCGGTTCCTCTAACCTAAACCTACACCTATTCCTAAATCTACAATTCTAACCTAAACCTAAACCTAAACTCGAAAATCAAAACATAAACCCGATCCTGAACCCGATTCCCTAAACCTACGCCAAAACATAAACCTCAACTAAAATCACCTAACCTAAACCTACACCGATTCCTAAATCGACAACTCTAACCTAAACCTAAACCAAAACTCGAAACCGTCAACCTAAACTCGATTCTGAATCCGATTTCCTAAACCTACGCCTAAACCTAATCCTAATCTCAGTTCCTCTAACCTAAACCTACACCTAATCGTAAAACTACAACTCTAACCTAAACCCAAACCTAAACTCGAAAACCTAAACCTAAACCCGAACCCAAACCCGATTTCCTAAACCTACGCCTAAACGTAATCTTAAACTCAATTCACCTAACCTAAACCAACACCTATTCCTAAACCGACAACTCAAACCTAAACCTAAACCTAAACTCGAAAGTGTAAAGCTAAACCCGATCCCGAACCTGATTTCCTAAACCGACGCCTAAACCTAAACCTAAAATCAAATCACCTAACCTAAACCTACACCTATTCCTAAATCTACAACTCTAACCCAAACCTAAACCTAAACCTAAACTCGAAAACCTAAACCTAAAGCCAATCCCAAACTCGATTTCCTAAACCTACACCTAAACCTAAACCAAACTCAATTCACCTAACCTAAACCAACTCCTATTCCTAAATCTACAACTCTAACCTAAACCTAAACCTAAACTCGAAAATCTAACCTAAACCCGATCCCGAACCCGATTTCCTAAACCTCCGCGTAAACCTCCACCTAAACCTAAACCAAAACTAAAATGACCTAACCTAAACCTACACCAATTCCTAAATCGACAACTCTAACCTAAACCTAAACCAAAACATGAAACCGTATACCTGAACCAGATTCCGAACCCGATTCCCTAAACCTACGCCTAAACCTAATCCTAAACTCAGTTCCTCTAACCTAAACCTACACCTAATCCTAAAATTACAACTCTAACCTAAACCCAAACCTAAACTCGAAAACCTAAACGAAAACCCGATCCCAAACTCGATTTCCTAAACCTACGCCTTAATCTAATCTTAATCTCAATTCACCTAACCTAAACCTACACCTATTCCTAAATCGACAACTCAAACCTAAACCTTAACCTAAAGTTGAAACCGTAAAGCTAAATCCGATCCCGAACCCAATTTCCTAAACTGACGCCTAAACAAAAACCTACACTCAAATCACCTAACCTAAACCTACACCTATTCCTAAATCTACAACTCTAACCTAAACCTAAACCTGAACTCGAAAACTTAAACATACATCCGATCCCGAACCTGATTTCCTAAAACCTACGCCTAAACATAAACCTAAACTCAAATCACCTAACCTAAACCTACACCTATTCCTAAATCTACAACTCTAACCTAAACCTAAACCTAAGCTCGAAGACATAAACCAAAACCTAATCCCGAACCCAATTTCCTAAACCGACGCCTAAACCTAATCCTAATCTCAATTCACCTAACCTAATCCTACACTTATTCCTAAATCTACAACTCCAACCTAAACCTAAACTTAAGCCAATACTCGAAAACCTAAACCTAAACCCGATCCCGAACCCGATTTTCTAAATCTACACCTAAACCTAATCATAAACCCAATTCACCTAACCTAAACCTACACGTATTCCTAAAGCGACAACTCTAACTAAACCTAAACCAAAACTCGAAAGCGTAAACCTAAATCCGAGCCTGAACCCTATTTCCTAAACCTACGCCTAAACATAAACCTAAACTCAAATCACCTAACCTAAACGTACACCTATTCTTAAATCTACAAATCTAACCTAAACCTAAACCTAAACTCGAAAACCTAAACCTAAACTCGATCCCGAACCCGATTTCCAAAACCAATGCCCAAACCTGAATCTAAACTCAAATCAGATAACCTAAACCAACACCTATTCCTAAATCGACAACTCTATCATAAACCTAAACTTAAACTCGAAAACGTCAACCTAAACACAATCTCGAACCCGATTTCATAAACCTACGCCTAAAGCTAAACCTAAACTCAAATCACCTAACCTAAACCTACACCTATTCTTAAATCTACAACTCTAACCTAAACCTAAACTTAAACTCGAAAATCTACAACTAAACACAATCCCGAACCCGATTTCCTAAACCTACACCTAAACCTAAACCTAAACTAAAATCACCTAACCTAAACCTACACCTATTCCTGAATTGACAATTCTAACCTAAATCTAAACCAAAACTCGAAACCGTCAACCTAAACCCGATTCCGAACCCGATTTCCTAAACCTACGCCTAAACCCAATCCTAAGCTCAGTTCCTCTAACCTAAACCTACACCTAATCCTAAAACTACAACTCTAACCTCAACCCGAACCTAAACTCGAAAACCTAAACCTAAACCCGAACCCAAACCCGATTTCCTAAACCTACGCCTAAACCTAATCTTAAACTCAATTCACCTAACCTAAAACAACACCTATTCCTAAACCGACAACTCAAACCTAAACCTAAACCTAAACTCGAAAGTGTAAAGCTAAACCCGATCCCGAACCAGATTTCCTAAACCGATGCCTAGACCTGAACCTAAACTCAAATCACCTAACCTCAACCTACACCTATTCCTAAATCTACAACTCAAACCTAAACCTAAACCTAAACTCGAAAACCGAAACATAAACCCGATCCCCAACCCGATTCCCTAAACCTACGCCTAAACATAAACCTAAACTAAAATCACCTAACCTAAACCTACACCTATTCCTAAATCGACAACTCTAACCTAAACCTAAACCAAAATTCGAAACCGTCAACCTAAACCCAATTCTGAACCCGATTTCCTAAACCTACGCCTAAAACTAATCCTAAGCTCAGTGCCTCTAACCTAAACCTACACCTAATCGTAAAACTACAACTCTAACCTAAACCCAAACCTAAACTCGAAAACCTAAACCTAAACCCGAACCCAAACCCGATTTCCTAAACCTAAGCCTAAACCTAATCTTAAACTCAATTCACCTAATCTAAACCTACACCTATTCCTAAACCGACAACTCAAACCTAAACCTAAACCTAAACTCGAAAGTGTAAAGCTAAACCCGATCCCGAACCCGATTTCCTAAACCGACGCCTAAACCTAAACCTAAACTCAAATCACCTAACCTAAACCGACACCTATTCCTAAATCTACAACTCTAACCTAAACCTAAACCTAAACTCGAAGACCAAAACATAAACCCGATCCCGAACCTGATTCCCTAAACCTACGCCTAAACATAAACCAAAACTAAAATCACCTAACCTAAACCTACACCTATTCCTAAATCTAAAACTCTAACCAAAACCTAAACCTAAAATCTAAAACAAAAACCTAAACCCGATCCCGAACCCGATTTTCTAAACTTACGCCTAATCCTAATCTCAATTCACCTAACCTAATCCTACACTTACTCCTAAATCTACAACTCCAACCTAAACCTAAACTTAAGCCTAAACTTGAAAACGTAAACCTAAACCAGATCCCGAACCCGATTTCCTAAACCTATGCCTAAACCTAATCCTAAACTCAATTCCTCTAACCTAAACCTATACCTAATCCTAAATCTACAACTCTTAACCTAAATCTAAACCTAAACACGAAAACCTAAACCTAAACCCGATCCCAAACCCGACTTCCTAAACCTACGCCTAAACCTAATCTTAAACTCAATTCACCTAACATAAACCTACACCAATTCCTAAACCGACAACTCTAACCTAAACCTAAACTTAAACTCAGAAACGTAAACCTAAACACGATTCCGAACCCAATTTCATAAACCAACGCTTAAACCTAAACCTAACCTCAAATCATCTAACCAAAACCTACACCTATTCCTAAATCTACAACTCTAACGTAAACCTAAACTAAAATCACCATACCTAAACCGACACCTATTCCTAAATCGACAACTCTAACCTAAACCTAAACCAAAACTCGAAACCGTCAACATAAACCCGATTCCGAACCCGATTTCCTAAACCTACACCTAAACTTAATCCTAAGCTCGGTTCCTCTAACCTAAACCTACACCTATTCCTAAACTAACAACTCTAACCTAAACCTAAACTTAAACTCAGAAATGTAAACCTAAACACGATTCCGAACTCGATTTTATAAACCTACGGCTAAACCTAAACCTAACCTCAAATCACCTAACCTAATCCTACACCTATTCCTAAATCTACAACTCTAACCTAAACCTAAACTAAAATCACCTTACCTAAACCAACACCTATTCCTAAATCGACAACTCTAACCTAAACTTAAGCCAAAATTCGAAGCCGTCAACCTAAACCCAATTCCGAACCCGATTTCCTAAACCTACGACTAAACCTAATACTAAGCTCGGTTCCTCTAACCTAAACCTACACCTATTCCTAAATCTACAATTCTAACCTGAACCTAAACCTAAACTCGAACACCAAAACATAAACACGATCCTGAACCCGATTCCCTAAACCTACGCCAAAACATAAACCTAAACTAAAATCACCTAACCAAAACCTACACCTATTCCTAAATCAACAACTCTAACCTAAACCTAAACCAAAACTCAAAACCGTCAACCAAAACCCTATTCTGAATTCGATTTCCTAAACCTATGCCTAAACCTAATCCTAAGCTCAGTTCCTCTAACCTAAACCTACACCTAATCGTAAAACTACAACTCTAACCTAAACCCAAACCTAAACTCGAAAACCTAAACCTAAACCCAAATCCAAACCTGATTTCCTAAACCTACGCCTAAGCCTAATCTTAAACTCAATTCACCTAACCTAAACCTACACCTCTTCCTAAACCGATAACTCAAACCTAAACCTAAACCTAAACTCCAAAGTGTAAAGCTAAACCCGATCCCGAACCTGATTTCCTAAACCGATGCCTAAACCTAAACCTAAACACAAATCACCTAACCTACACCTACACCTATTCCTAAATCTACAACTCTAACCTAAACCTAAACCTAAACCTAAACTCGAAAACCTAAACCTAAACCCAATCCCAAACTCGATTTCCTAAACCTAAACCTAAACCTAAACCAAAACTCAATTCACCGAACCTAAACCAACACCTATTCTAAATCTACAACTCTAACCTAAACCTAAACCTAAACTCGAAAATCTAACCTAAACCTGATCCCGAACACGATTTCCTAAACCTCCGCCTAAACCTCCACCTAAACCTAAACCAAAACTAAAATCACCTAACCTAAACCTACACCTATTCCTAAATCGACAACTCTAACCTGAACCTAAACCAAAACTTGAAACCGTATACCTAATCCAGATTTCGAACCCGATTTCCTAAACCTACGCCTAAACCTAATCCTAAACTCAGTTCCTCTAAACTAAACCTACACCTAATCCTAAAACTACAACTCTTAACCTAAACCTAAACCTAAACTCAAAAACCTAAACCAAAACCCGATCCCAAACTCGATTTCCTAAACCTAAGCCTTCATCTAATCTTAAACACAATTCACCTAACCTAAACCAACACCTATTCCTAAACTGACAACTCAAACCTAAACCTAAACCTAAACTCGAAAGCATAAAGCTAAATCCAATCCCGAACCTAATTTCCTAAACCGACGCCTAAACCAAAACCTAAACTCAAATCACCTAACCTAAACCTACACCTATTCCTAAATCTACAACTCTAACCTAAACCTAAACCTAAACTCGAAAACCTAAACATACACCCGATCCCGAATCCGATTTCCTAAAACCTACGCCTAAACATAAACCTAAACTCAAATCACCTAACCTAAACCTACACCTATTCCTAAATCTACAACTCTAACCTAAACCTAAACCTAAGCTCGAAGACATAAACCAAAACCCAATCCCAAACCCAATTTCCTAAACCTACGCCTAAACCTAATCCTAATCTCAACTCACCTAACCTAATCCTACACTTATTCCTAAATCTACAACTCCAACCTAAACCTAAACTTAAGCCAATACTCGAAAACCTAAACCTAAACCCGATCCCGAACCCGATTTTCTAAATCTACACCTAAACCTAATCATAAACCCAATTCACCTAACCTAAACCTACACGTATTCCTAAAGCGACAACTCTAACTAAACCTAAACCAAAACTCGAAAGCGTAAACCTAAATCCGAGCCTGAACCCTATTTCCTAAACCTACGCATAAACATAAACTTAAACTCAAATCACCTAACCTAAACGTACACCTATTCTTAAATCTACAAATCTAACCTATACCTAAACCTAAACTCGAAAACCTAAACCTAAACTCGATTTCGAACCCGATTTCCTAAACCAACGCCTAAACCTGAATCTAAACTTAAATGAGCAAACCTAAACCAACACCTATTCCTAAATCGACAACTCTATCATAAACCTAAACTTAAACTCAAAAACGTAAACCTAAAAACGATCTCGAACCCGATTTCATAAACCTATGCCTAAACCTAAACCGAACCTCATATCACCTAACCTAAACCTACACGCACTCCTAAATCTACAACACTAACCTAAACCTAAACCGAAATTCAAAAATCTAAACCTAAACCCGATCCCAAACCCGATTTCCTAAACCTACGCCAAAACCTAAACCTAAACTAAAATCACCTAACCTAAACATACACATATTCCTAAATCTACAACTCTAACCTAAAGATAATCATAAACTCGAAAACCTATACAAAACCCGATCCAGAACTCAATTTCCTAAACCTACGCCTAAACATAATCCTAAACTCAATTCACCTAACCTAAACCTACACCTTTTCGTAAATCTACAACTCTAATCTAAACCTAAACCCGATCCCGAACTCGATTTCTTAAACCTTCGCCTAAACCTAAACCCTAACTCAAATCACCTAACCTAAACCTACACTTATTCCTAACTTTACAATTCTAACCTACACTTAAAGCAAAACTCGAAAACCTAAACCTAAACCCCATCTTGAACCCGATTTCCTAAATCTATTCCTAAACCCAATCCTAAACTCAATTCCTCTAACCTAAACCTACACCTATTCCTAAATTTACAACTCTAACCTAATCCTAAACTCGATCCCCAACCCGATTCCCTAAACCTAGGCCTAAACCTAATCCTAAATTCAATTCACCTAACCTAAGCATACACCTAATCCTAAATCTGAAACTCTAACCTAAACCTAAACCTAAACCTAATCTCGAAAAGCTAAAACTAAACCTGATCCCGAACCGGATTTCCTAAACCAATGCCTAAACCTAAACCTAAGCTCAAATCACCTAACCCAAACCTACACCTATTCCTAAATTGACAAATCTAACCTAAACCTAATCCTTAACTCGAAAATGTAAACCTAAACCCGATCCCAAACCCGATTTCCTAAACCTACACCTAAACCTAACCCTACGCCTAAACCTAATCTTAAACTCAATTCACCTAACCTAAACCTACACCTATTCCTAAACCGACAACTCAAACCTAAACCTAAACCTACACCTATTCCTAAATCTACAACTCTAACCTAAACCTAAACCTAAACTCAAAAACCTAAACATAAAACCGATCTCTAACCCGATTCCCTAAACCTATGCCGAAACATAAACCTAAACTCAAATCACCTAACCTAAACCTACAACTATTCCTAAATCTAAAACACTAACCAAAACCTAAACCTAAACTCGAAAACATAAACCTAAACCCGTTCCTGAACCCGATTTCCTAAACCTACACCTAAACCTAAACCTAATCTCAATTCACCTAACCTAGTCCTACACTTAGTCCTAAATCTACAACTCCAACCTAAACCTAAACTTAAGCATAAACGCGAAAACCTAAACCTAAACCCGATCCCGATCCCGATCCCGATTTCCTAAACCTACACCTAAACCTAATCCTAAACTCAATTCACCAAAACCTAAACCTACACGTATTCCTAAATCGACAACTCTAACTAAACCTAAACCAAAACTAGAAAGCGTAAACCTAAACCCGATCCTGAACCCGACTTTCGAAACCTACGCCTAAACATAAACCTGAACCCAAATCACCTAACCTAAATCTACACCAATTCCTAAATCTACAAATCTATCCTAAACCTAAACCTAAACTCGAAAACCTAAACTAAACTCGATCTTGAACCCGATTTCCTAAACCAACGCCTAATCCTAAATCTAAACTCAAATCACCTAACCTAAACCAACACCTATTCCTAAATCGACAACTCTAACCTAAACCTAAACTTAAACTTGAAAACGTAACCCTAAACCCGATCCCGAACTCGATTTCATAAACCTACGCCTAAACCTAAACCTAAACCTAAGCTCATTCACCTAACCTAAACCTACACCTATTCCTAAATCTACAACTCTAACCTAAACCTAAACCTAAACTTGAAAATCTAAACCTAAACCCGATCCCGAACCCGATTTTCTAAACCTACGCCTAAACCTAAACCTAAACTAAAATCACCTAACCTAACCATACACCTATTCCTAAATCGACAACTCTAACCTAAACCTAAAAATAAACTCGAAAACGTAAACCTAAACCCGATCCCGAACCTGATTTCCTAAACCTACGACTAAACCTAATCCTAAGCTCAGTTCCTCTAACCTAAACCTACACCAAATCCTTAAACTACAACTCGAACCTAAACCCAAACCTAAACTCGAATACCTAAACCTAAACCCTATCCCAAACCCGATTTCTTAAACCTACGCCTAAACCTAATCGTAAACTCAATTCACCTAACCTAAACCTACTCCTATTCCTAAACCGACAACTCAAACCTAAACCTAAACCTAAACTTAAAAGCGTAAACCTAAACCCAATTCCGAACCCGATTTCCTAAACTGACGCCTAAACCTAAACCTAAACTCAAATCACCTAACCTAAACCTACAACTATTCCTAAATCTACAAATCTAACGTAAACCTACACTCGAAACCCTAAACATAAACCCGATCCCGAATCTGATTTCCTAAACCTACACCTAAACATAAACCTAAACTCAAATCACCTAACCTAAACCTACACCTATTCCTAAATCTACAACTCTAACCTAAACCTAACCCTAAACTCGAAAATGTAAACCTAAACCCGATCCCGAACCCGATTTCCTAAATATACGCCTAAACGTAATCCATATCTCAATTCACCTAACCTAATCCTACACTTATTCCTAAATCTATAACTCCAACCTAAACCTAAACTTAAGCCTAAACTCAAAAGCCTAAACCTAAACCCGACCCCGAACCCGATTTCCTAAACCTACACCTAAACCTAATCCTAAACTCAATTCACCTAACTTAAACCTACACGTATTCCTAAATCGACAACTCTAACTAAACCTAAACCAAAACTCGAAAGCGTAAACCTAAACCTAATCCAGAACCTGATTTCCTAAACCTACGCCTAAATATAAACCTAAAGTCAAATCATCTAATCTAAACCTACACCTATTCCTAAATCTACAAATCTAACCTAAACCTAAACCTAAACCTAAACTCGATCCCGAACCCGATTTCCTAAACCTACGCCTAAACCTAAATCTAAACTCAAATCGCCTAACCTAAGCCAACACCTATTCCTAAATCTACAACTCTAACCTAAACCTAAACTTAAACTTGAAAAGGTAAACCTAAACCTGATCCCGAACCCGATTTCATAAACCTACGACTAAACCTAACCTCAAATCACCTAACCTAAACCTACACCTATTCCTAAATCTACAACTCTTTCCTAAACCTAAACCTAAACTCGAAAATCTAAACCCAAACCCGATCTCGAACCCGATTTCCTAAACCAACGCCTAAACCTAAACCTAAACTAGAATCACCTAACCTAAACCTACACCAATTCCTAAATCTACAACTCTAACCTAAACGTAAACATAAACTCGAAAACCTACACCAAAACCCGATCCGGAACTCGATTTCCTAAACCTACGCCTAAAGATAATCCTAAACTCAATTCACCTAATCTAAACTTACACCTATTCATAAATCTACAACTCTATCCTAAACCTAAACCCGATTTCTTAAACCTACGCCTAAACCTAAACCTAAACTCAAATCACCTAACCTAAACCTACACCTATTCCTAAATTGACAACTCTAACCTACACCTAAAGTAAAAGTCGAAAACATAAACCTAAACCCGATCCCGAACCCGATTTCCTAAACTTACGCCTAAACTCAATTCACCTAACCTAAACCTACACCTATTCCTGAATCTACAACTCTAACCTAAACCTAAACTCGAAATCGTGAACCTAAACCCGATCCTAAACCCGATTTCCTAAACATATGCCTAAACCTAAACCTAAACCTAAACTCAAAACCGTAAACCTAAACCCGATCCTAAACCCGATTTCCTAAAACTACGCCTAAAGCTAATCCTAAACACAATTCACCTAACCTAAACCTACACCTATTCCTAAATTTACAACTCTAAACTACACCTAAACCTATACTCGAAAACCAAAACCTAAACCGGATCTCGAACCCGATTTTTGAAATTTATGACTAAACCTATTCCTAAACTCAATTCCTCTAACTAAACCTACACCTATTCCTAAATTTACAACTCTAACCTAAACCTAAAGCTAAACTCGAAAACCCAAACCTAAACCCGATCCCGAACCCGATTTCCTAAACCTAGGCCTAAACCTAAGCCTAAATACAATTCACTTTACCTAAACCTACACCAATTCCTAAATCTATAGCTCTAACATAAACCTAAACCGAAATTTGAAAACCTAAACCTAAACCCAATCCCGAACCCGATTTCCTAAATGTTCGCTTCCCCAAGTGGAGGGTTGCGATGTAGTAATAAACTCGGTAAGACCGAGGTCGATCCATAGGGACTTTTGTAGGATTACACAAACACATACAAAAGTGTCTATTGAAAGCTAACAACCAGATTTTGTATGGATTTGATTTGAGTAACAAAATTGAATAAAATTGAAGGTAAATAATTATAAAAAAAGGCACTAGGGGTTCAAGGATCCACTTGTAGCAATCCTTGATGTTCAATCCGCTGTGGTTTCTCAACTTCTCAACTAGAATCGATATTAGGATCTATCTAGCCGGATGATAGAGCTGTTAAACCAAACAATCTGTTATATGTAAGTCCAATGTATAAGATTCACTCAATGTAAGCTAGGTTGAGCATGCTCAATTGCATAGGTCAGTCCTCATTCCAAAAGGCTCAGTTCACAATCACAACCATCCTCAAGTTCTGTCACAAAACAAGACTAGATCATGATTTGAACTTGATTCAAATCACATACACAGTCCATACATATTACAGAAATTCAGAAAAGTAGAACTTTGGTAGGAAGTCCCCACATGAAGATCATAGTACTAGAGCGTACTCCAATTCCTCGGATCATACAGGTCTAGACTAATGCAAACCACTTAAGAATTTAAGTAATTCTCCCAAACATCCATGAGTCATCATAAGACTAAGAAAAACTACTTAAAGCTTGTATAAACTTCAAACCATAGTTCATAAACATGAATTCCAAACTTAAAACCAACTTGGAACGAATTGAAATATCTTAGATCCACTACAAGCTTCACCTCTTAGCCCTAGCTAAGAGGTTTAGCTGCTCATGATCTAAGGAAACATGAAACAACCAAAAAACTCATAAAAACAGTAAAACAAACTAGAAGGAGTTGTGGAACTCCGAAATCCGCTTTCACCGCCTCCAAGCTTGCTTAAACCCTTCTAAGATACCCTAGGAACGATCCCTAGGTGTCCTTTTATAGTAGGGAGGCTCCGCAACTTCAGAAGAATCGAGAATCTGCGTAAGAGTTACATAGTGCGCAGAGAAAATCGGTGCCAAAATAGAAAGTATGCAGTCCTTACGCACGGCCGATCGGTCTTGACCGGTCTGAGTAACTGGCCGACCGGTCTTGATCGGTCGTGCTTCACTGGGAATTCAGTCCAGCAAGCTCTGGACTATAAAAAGATTTCTGGCTGACCGTCTTGACCGGTCGGACTGGCCTGGTCGACCGGTCATGACCGGTCGTGCCTGTGTTTGGCTGAAGTCTAGCAGGCTCAGTATGCGTAGGAAGCTGGCCGACCGGTTTGGACCGGTCGTGACCCTCCTGGCCGACCGGTCACGACCGGTCTTGGCCTGTTTCTGGTTCATTATCTTCTTTATTTCTTCTTTTCTTCTTTCCTTGCTTCCTTCTTTCTTTGGTCCTTCTTCGATCTTCATCCAAATAGTTCTAAATGAGGTCCTTTCCACCTTTAATTAAGCAGAGTTCACTCTCAATCCTGCAATCACAAAACATGCATTGAATTAGTCTTTAAGTCATGAAAATCTTGCACAATGAGTGATGAATTGGGGTTAAAATATGCACAATTAAGAGCTTAACACACACCCCAACCAGCATTTTGCTAGTCCCGAGCAAAACATGCGTGAAACTAATTTCATTCTTCAAAACTCAACTCTCTTTCAAAAACCATTCTTCTTTACATCCCAAGACATACGAGTGTAAGATTCAGAAATAATTGGTGACAGAATTTGAAACCATAAACCCTCAAGACATGATAAGCATTCATATAAAATTCCCGCTGATTGATTGATAATAAAAGAACTTGAACAAATTCAATCTAGTGTGGATAGTGAAAATTCATCTCATGAGTTTCCAGGATTATCTTCTTCATAGATTAACCAGACTATAGAACTCCAGGTAATAGAGCCACATCAAGCCAATGACAGGAATTTGCCTTACCGTCCTTCCGACGACTTTTACACTACGTCCCATTTTCGGCTTTGGTTACGGGTAGACCATCTCCCAGTTGGTAGTAGGTAGCCCTAATCGGAATTTTCCACCAGTTTTCCATCATTCCCAATTTCATCTTTCCTTTTCCTTTTTTTTTTAATTTAGATAGGATTTTTAGAAATCCATATCTTACATTGTTTTCCCGTGGACAAGGATGGACAAAGTACCCCGGCTTGACTTCTCAACTCCTTAATTCAAAGTCTAGCTAATTCATAAATCACATAATCCCTTCAACCCATGAAAATCGTGTAATGTTGACTAGGTGTAAAAGTGTTCAGATTTTCTATCGATCACAGAATTAGTGGAATTCTCATATAAAACCATTATGCCAAGAGAAGATCAAGATTTACAACCTCATACACTTCATATCTCCTCTTCTTATGCTCATATCATCTTGAGTGCATAGAACCAAAATTTTTTGAGTTTTGAATTTTTTAAAAAAATCGAAAAGTTTCCACATAATTGCTTAAAATGTTACAAAACGCTGGATTCATCCAAGTGATCCTACACCCCCCAACCAAATCTTGCATTGTCCTCAATGTAAAAGATGTGCAATAAACAAAACATGAGAGCAATGTGAATATAAAAGGGAGTGAGGAATGAGAGTACCTTGAAAAAATGAAAAGTGGAATTCTTCCTCCTTCTAACAAACCTAAGCAAAAGTAAACAAAAGCAACAAAATCCTAATCCTAACTACTCTATACCTCCGTCAGACTAGGAGATCAATCATCCTGATACACAGGATCATTCAGAGGTATGGACATACCTTCTGAAGGAAATTTCTCAAAGAACGGCTTTAATCGCTGCCCATTTGCCTTAAAAATGTTGCCGTTCCTTGAATTTAACAACTCAACAGTCCTATATGGATAGACATTTTTCACAATGTAGGGACCGGTCCATCGAGATCTCAACTTTCCTGGAAATAGATGTAGGTGAGAATTATACATGAGGACTTTTTGATTGATCGTGAATGTCTTGCGAAGAATATTCTTATCATGGAATATCTTCGTCTTGTCCTTGTAAATTCTCGCATTCTCATATGCTTCGTTCCGAATTTCTGCAAGTTCATTCAATTATAGTTTGCGTAGCGAGCTTACCTTGTTAGAATCAAAATTCATCTTCTTAATAGCCCAATATGCCCTATGTTCCAACTCCACAGGCAAGTGACATGCCTTCCCATAGACAAGTCTATAGGGAGACATTCCAATAGGGGTTTTGAAAGCAGTACGGTAGGCCCAAAGCGCATCGGTAAGCCGAAGTGACCAATCCTTGCGATCTGGGTTCACCGTTTTCTCTAAAATGTGTTTAATCTCCCTATTGAATATCTCCGCTTCTCCACTCGTTTGTGGGTGATAGGGAGTGCTCACTTTGTGTGTGACGCCATATTTCTTCATTAAAGCTTCAAAAGGGCGATTGCAAAAGTGAGACCCTCCATCACTTATGATGACTCGAGGTGTTCCAAACTGGGAGAGAATATTCTCTTTTAAGAAGCGAATGACCGTTTTATGGTCATTATTCCGGCAAGGGATAGCCTCGACCTATTTGGAAACATAGTCGACGGCAAGCAAGATGTATAGGTTTCCAAAAGAAGATGGGAATGGACCCATGAAATCGATGCCCCAACAATAAAAAATTTTGATTATTAAGATGGGATTGAGTGGCATCATATTTCTATAGGAAATTCCTCCTAATTGCTGAAACGAAGGTTTTTCCAATGTCCAATGGCATCACAGTCATGGAATTCTACAAGAGACTTTCAATAACAAGCTAATGGGCCACCCATGGTGGTTATAGTGGCTTAGGAGACTCCTACGCATGTATGTGACTGTTCATGCACGTTATAGACAATCCAGATCATCCAAATCATGGGGCCCAAAATACTGATCAGACTAGTGGCCATCAGATGGTTAAAATGCATTCATATTGCACATTCAAATGTACACTAATTGGAGAAAATAAGCAAATCATATGGCATGTGGGTCCCATGATTCAGACAGTTTGGATTTATGCATGCCACGTGTTGAATAGTTGTGTGCATACGTATGGATAATTACATCACTATATCATGGCTGTCTTTCTGGTTAATTTTTTGTTGGTTTGGAGATGGAGTCATCTCAATACTTGATCGTTGATGTTGTACTAAGTGAGATTGTTGTACTAAGTTGGTGAGATTGTCCGGTGTGATCCTTGCTGGGGCATTTCTCCTTGTGTGTAATGTGATTTTTTTTTTTCATATTATTTTATTATTATTATTATTATTATTATTATTATTATTACTAATACTATTTGGTGTGACAAATTATCAAGTAGAGCAGTACAAGTTGTAGTGCTCCTAGTTGCATCTGATGGCCTGCACAATACAATCAATAGATCTATTAAGTATAGAACACATTTCTTAAACTACCTAGCAAAAATTACACTGATCTGAAGATATAATCCACCCTTGATCTGGACTTTTATTTGTAGAGTCATCAATTCTCCAAGCCATATGAATGGGATGGTTATGATTGTGACGTATGGAAGAGTACGAAGAGAAATAAAAAAGAACATTGTCTTTCTCAAGTAATCGAAACCTTGAATCTGCGAGATAGTTCTTGAATCTATGAGAAATAATAAGAAAAAACTCAAATATTTTTATTGAATAATTTGTAATGTGTATGATTTCCCAATTACACCACTAACAAAAAAAAAATCCTAATTCGTAATTACCAAAATAGCTAAATTCTAATCTTAATAAAAGTCTTAATCAACTAAAATACAACTTACTCGAAATAGTACTTAAAAAAATCATAAATTAACCTCATTAAAGGATTCTTGGCATGATTACAATCAAACTCTAAAAAAATATGAAAACTCTAAAACTCTAAAAATAAGGAAATATGACAAAAATTAGAATTATGAAAAATAGTATATTTTTTTTACTAAAATTCTAATTTTGAACTAGAATTGTGCATTTTCTTGTAAAACAGGTGGACATGATACACTTTTTAGTTCAGTTGACCCTAGATGGCCTATTACGGTAAAGATTGATAGGTTGTACATCTTATAATGATACCTGGATCAAAAGTTCTAGTCGATTTATAGTTCACACTTCAAATAACAATTTTTTCCTATACGAAATGGATTTTTTTCAAACTGGACGTGCCTGAGGCCCAGTTGCACCATGCCCTATGTAAGACTGGGCATGAGTCTAAACTATTTTTACTTCTGTTTGGCCTTCTTTTGGTAAAGCCATTCGAGGAATGTATTTGTACCTCATCCAACATTAGCCCCCTGCACTTGGAAAGAACTCATCCTTGAGTTATTCAATGGACTTGGCTCATGATATGCATAAAGGTCCGCCATAATCAAATTTTGTGAGTGTTCGCTGGCCTCAAGTGCAATGCTGCGATGTAGTAATAATTCTCAGTAAGACCGAGGTCGATCCACAGGGAATTAGGTAAATCAATTCAACTTGTTCCAGCAACTTCAAAATCAATTAAATAAAGAGTTCAAGTTCTTAAACTAACTTAAAACAATAAAGTTGTAAAAATCTGTAATTAACAGAACTAAGGCTTTCGAGGATCCACTTGCAATAACCCTCATGTGAATTCATTCATCCAAGCATAACACAACTAGAATTGAAGTTCTATCTCTCTCCTAGTTAGAAGATATAACATTCAAATGCGAATAATCCCCACTCAAGTGGAAGAATAAAATTCTAGTTCTAATGAAACACGTAGAAGTCGAATATGTAGCCTTCGAAGTAACGACCATGCCAATGAACTATGGTACGCTCTAGGGTTACTACAATTTGAATCTAATCAATCCAAACATGATAATCTCAGAGAATTGTGAGGAACTCATGTCCGAAGCACATGAACTCTCATAAAACATCCAAAAATATCGACTTTTATTCAAACTAGAACTTAAAAATCCAACTTAAAGCAAAGTACTTGAATTAGAATGAATTCAGCATGATAACTACTCACAAGCTTCACCTCTTAGCCTTAGCTAAGAGGTTCTAGCCAAACATTATCATGCTTCAACTAGAATTCAAAGAAAAACTAAACAAAAACATGAAAAACATGAAAAAATCCTAGTTGGAGGAGTTATAGTCACTCCACGATGATCTCCCTTGCTCCCCATGAGGTTAGAACTCTTCTAAAATACCTTAGCAAGGATGCCAAATTTTCCTTTTATAGTAAAATTCACCCACCGCCTCAGATTACATAAGATTTTACGCATTTACGCCGATCGTCGGGCGCCCGGTCAGGTGTTAGTTGGGCGCCCGCCATACCATAAAATAGTCCAGTGTTTTAAAGTGATTTTTCTTTGAATTTTGGGCGCCCGGATCCTCTTAATTGAGCCCCCGGCGGGTCATCGGGCGCCCGTCCATGTCCAGAAAAGTTATAGAAATAATCTGAATTTTTTATTAATTTTGGACGCCCAGTAAAATGGTGGTCGGGCACCCGAAGGCCAATTTTTACAATTTTTCTGGTTTACAGGGTCATCTGCTGAATTTTTTGCATTTTACTTTCTGGCCCTGCAGCTCTACAATATGACTTTTCTGGCCATTCCAGGTCTTCAACCTGATTTCTTCAAGGCTTTTTCTCCACTTATTTGGCTCATCAAAGCTTGATCTTTTAGTCATTCCAAATCCTTCAAATTGGCATTAAATCCATGTCATCTCTCTCTTCTTCTTGCTTCTTTCCTCCATTCATTTGGCTCATCTTCCTTCATCATCAAGTGGGTTTAAAAGCATTCTTTTGAGCATCAATTTAGTAAAGTCTCACTCTCATTCCTACATCCACAAAACATGCATTAAATGGGTCTTTTAAGCATGCAAAACGAGAGAGTGAACTGAAGTCCTTTATGAACCTTCTGTAAAATCCTGCGTGTCCTAAAAAGGACCGTACATCTCGAATGCTCTTGGGTGGTGGAAGGTTAGAGATAAGATCAATTTTCGCTTTGTCCACCTCGATTCCATTTTGTGAAACGAGATGACCAAGTACAATTCCCTTTTGAACCATGAAGTGGCACTTCTCCCAATTCAGCACAAGGTTCTTCTCTTCACATCTTTTCAGCATAGATTTCAAGTGCTCAAGGCACTCATCAAAGCTACAACCAAATACGAAAAAATCATCCATGAAGACTTTGAGAATTGTCCCCACCATGTCAGAAAAGATACTCATCGTACAACGTTGAAAGGTGGCAGGGGCATTACATAGTCCAAACGGCATCCGTCGATAGGCGAAAGTGCCGAATGGACATCTGAATGTAGTCTTTTCTTGGTCTTCACGGGCAATCTCTATTTGTTTGTACCCTGAATAGCCATCAAGGAAGCAAAAATGGGAATGACCCGCCAACCTTTCTAAAATTTGATCAACAAAAGGTAAGGGGAAGTGGTCTTTCCTCGTGACGGTGTTTAACTTCCTGTAGTCAATGCACATTCTCCAACCGGTAGTGACTCTGGTTAGCACGAGTTCATTATTGGCATTGGCTACAATGGTTATTCCAGATTTCTTAGGCACCACTTGAGTTGGACTCACCCATTGACTATCGGATATTGGGTAAATAATACCCACATCTAATAGTTTCACCACTTCGGCCTTAACCACATCCTTCATGTTTAGATTTAGTCGTCGTTGTGGTTGCCTAGATGTCTTCACATTCTCCTCAAGGTATATGCGATGAGTACAAATCAGTGGGTCTATGCCTTTGAGATCCGCAATCGACCATCCAATGGCACTCTTGTGCTCTAATAGAGTGGCCATTAGCCTACTCTCTTGTTCCTCATCCAAGTGGGAAGAAATCACCACTGGATATGTCTCATCTCGACCTAAATAAACATATTTCAGCTCATTTGGTAATGGTTTTAGGTCGAGTGTTGGTGCTTTGATGTTGGATGGGAGGGCCTTGTTCTTGTTTACAGGCAAAGGCTCAAATAGGGCCCTCCATCTTTTATTATCAAGCACCGGCATCACATATAGAATGGCATCCATCTCTTGTGTTGTGTCATCATTTATCTCATGAGAATGGGCCACACATGCCTCCAAAGGGTCGGAAGATAGTGACAAGGGGAATGTATCTTCCATGAATGATTCAATCATGTTTAGTTCGTGGATATCCTCATCAACCTCCCATTGATGTTTGCATAAATCAAATATGTTAAGCTCAAGGGTCATATTTCCAAAGGACATTTGTACAAGTCCGTTTCTACAATTAATAATTGCATTTGAAGTAGCTAGAAATGGTCGTCCAAGTATGACAGGAATTTGAGCACCGGTGCCTATCACGGGATGTGTATCCAAGACAATAAAGTCTACTGGGTAGTAGAATTTATCAACTTGGACTAGAACATCCTCAACCATTCCTCTCGGTATACGGATGGATCTATCAGCAAGTTGGAGTGTGGTTTTGGTCGGTTTCAATTCACCTAACCCAAGTTGCTCGTAGACCGAGTATGGAATGAGATTCACACTTGCCCCCAAATCGAGTAAGGCTTGTTTAATCCGGTAATCTCCTATGATGCATGAGATGGTTAGACTACCCGGATCCTTGTATTTTTGGGGCACCTCTTGTTTGATGATGTCGCTCAAATTCTCAGTCAAAAGTACTTTATTGTGAACATTGTGTTTCCTTTTGACTGTACATAATTCCTTTAGAAGTTTGGCATATGATGGTATTTGTTTTATTGCATCCAACAGCGGGATGTTGATCTTTACCTGCTTGAATACTTCTAAAATTTCTAGATTTTTATCTAAAGGTTTAGGTGAAATCAACCTTTGTGGAAACAGAGCAACCGGCTTGTATTGCCTTTTTGGTTCTTTCTCTTGTGGAGTGTTGTTTGAGCTATCATCCTCTTTGGAAATTTTCGGATCCTTAGGCTTTGGGGCCTTCACCGGATTAGATTTGTCAATTTCTTTCCCACTTCTCAAAGTGGTGATAGCTTGAACATGTTCCTTGTGGTGAGAGGATGAGCTTGCATCTTGTATCTCAAACTGGGTTCTTGGGTTAGGAAGAGGTTGGGCAGGAAGTGTGCCCTTCTCTCTAACACTAAGATGAGATTCAACTCTAGCCATTGATGTTTTCAATTCATTGATGGCTTGGGTTGAATTTTGATTGAATTTCAATTGCTCTTGCATGAACCCATCTATTTTTAGAGAATTTGTCTTGTTATACTCAGCTTGGACCGATACGAATGCACCCAACATCTCCTCTAGCGTCACTTTTGGAGTAATGACTAGAGATGGACCTAGTATAGGTTGAGCTTGAGGGATAGGGGTTGCATTTGCAATCGGTCCATTCCTCCAACTGAAGTTGGGATGATTCTTCCAACTAGCATTAAACGTGTTTGATGTTGGAGCACCAAATTGCCGTTGATAACTATTTATGGCATTTGATTGTTCTTGTAAGATGTCCTGAACTGCTGAAATTGTGGGACACTCTTGTGTTGCATGTTGGTTTCTGGCACAAATTCCACAAACAGTTTCAACGTCATTAGAGTTAATCGTCTCTCCTTTCCTCAATTCCATGGCTTTGACCTTTCTTGTGAGGCTAGCCACCCGTGCACTTATGCTATCCTCTTCCGATAAGACATACATTCCTCATTTTTCCTTTTGTTGGCTAGTCTTGGAATTTGTTGGTTTTGATGTATCCCAAGACTGTACATTCTCAGCCAATTCTTCCAAATAATCCCATGCTTCATCAGCCTCCTTATTCATGAACTCCCCATTACACATCATTTCTACGAATTGGCGCATGGGTGAAGTCAGTCCTTCATAGAAAAAGCTTATAACCCGCCAAATTTCATAGCTATGATGTGGACATGCGTTTAATAGGTCCTTAAACCTCTCCCAACATTGGAAGAAGGTTTCATCTTCCTTTTGGGCAAAGTTCATGATAAGGCGCTTCAACATGTTTGTTTTGTGAGTAGGGAAGAATTTTTTTATGAATTCCCTATGCATATCAGTCCATGCACCAATTGATCTTGGCCTTAATGCATGAAGCCAACCTTTTGCTTTATCTTTAAGAGTAAAAGGAAAGAATTTAAGTCTCATCACATCGTCAGTCACATTAGCAAAGTGCATGGTGGTTATTACCTCATCAAACTCCTTAAGGTGTTGATAGGCACTTTCACTGTCTAATCCATGGAATTTAGGGAGAAGTTGGATCACTCCCGGTTTCAAATCCACATTCCCTGCATTTGGTGGAAATACTATGCATGAGGGAGTGCTTGCTTTTACTGGTTGTAAGAATTCACGTAAAGTTCTAAGTCGAGGAACATCCTCAACCACATTCTCCCCCGTTTCAGTTTGGTTTTGGCCCTGATTAGGATTGACCATTGGATTAGGTTGATTCACAGCTATATTTTTAGACAAAATTAGAGAATCTAGATGTCTCCTAGCACGTGGCTCTCTGTCAATTCCTTCTACTATCCCCCCTTCACTTATGAGTCGGTTATTGGAATCCCGAGCCCAATGTGGCATGCAAAACCAAAAATATGAAACAAAGAGAAAGAAGAATTCTTCCTCCCTTTCTTCACTCTTCTCTAAGACCGAAGCACAAGGTGTCCTGCAATGGCTAAGCCAGAAGCAAGGATAGAGACCGATTTCTCCTGGTCAATAGGGGTTCAGAGAACTCCCCACCCACTCTTTGAATCTTTTGAGAAAAAGTACAGAAAAAGGAGAAAGAGGAGTAAAGGTTAGAAAAGAAATCTCTGAGCACAAGGTGATCCAAGACGGCAGAGCCGACTAATAGGAATCCAGGTGGCACAAGGCTAACCTTTCAGAGATCCAAAAATGAGCCTCCACCCACTCTACAAGAGATGAATATGATAGGAATGCATAGGAGAAGGAGAAGAGCAAGGTTTAGAAAGATAGAACCTGATTCGGCACTTGAAATCCTTGTATCTTCTTCACCTTCCTAGAATCCCTGAAAAGAAAAATCAAACAAAAAAGCTAAGTTAGTCCTAAAATCCTAAAAATCCTAAATAGATACTAATTTCAGAAATTTGTGAAAAAATCGTCAAAGTCCCCGGCAGCGGTGCCAAAAACTTGTTCGCTTCCCCAAGTGTAGGGTTGCGATGTAGTAATAAACTCAGTAAGACCGAGGTCGATCCATAGGGACTTATGTAGGATTTCACAAACACATCCAAAAGTGTTTATTGAAAGCTAACAACCAGATTTTGTATGGATTTGATTTGAGTAACAAAATTGAATAAAATTGAAGGTAAATAATTATAAAAAAGGCACTAGGGGTTCAAGGATCCACTTGTAGCAATCCTTGATGTTCAATCCGCTGTGGTTTCTCAACTTCTCAACTAGAATCGATATTAGGATCTATCTAGCCGGATGATAGAGCTGTTAAACCAAACAATCTGTTATATGTAAGTCCAATGCATAAGATTCACTCAATGTAAGCTAGGCTGAGCATGCTCAATTGCATAGGTCAGTCCTCATTCCAAAAGACTCAGTTCACAATCATAACCATCCTCAAGTTCTGTCACAAAACAAGACTAGATCATGATTTGAACTTGATTCAAATCACATGCACAGTCCATACATATTACAGAAACTCAAAAAAGTAGAACTTTGGTAGGAAGTCTGTTCGCTTCCCCAAGTGTAGGGTTGCGATGTAGTAATAAACTCGGTAATACCAAGGTCGATCCACAGGGACTTATGTAGGATGTCACAAACTCATCCACAAGTTTCTATTGAAGCTAACAATCAAAGTTTGAATAGAATGTGTGTGATTAACAGTTTAAGCTAAATTGAATGTAAACAATTATAAGAAGGCACTAGGGGTTCGAGGATTCACTTGTAGCAATCCTCGATGTTCAATCCGCTGTGGTTTCCCATTCTCTCAACTAGAATCACCAGTCAGGTCTATCTAGTCGGATGATAGAAATGTTAAACTAGAAGTCTGTAACATGTAAGTTCTGTGCATAAAGTTCACTCAACTCTAGGCTGATCTGAGCATGCTCATTGCATAGGTCATTCACCTTTTCTATAGGTCCAATTCCCTACCATAACCATCCTCAAGTCTTCTCACAAGACAAGGCTAGATCATGATTTGAACTGGATTCAAATTATATGCACAGTCCATACATATTCCAGATAATCAACCAAAACTAGAACTTTGGCATGAAGCCCCTTTATGAAGAGCTTGGTACTAGAGCGCACTCCAATTCCTCGGATCATACAGGTCTAGACCGTTGCAAACAAATTAAGAAGATAAGTAATTCATCCAAACATCCATGAGTCATCACAAGACTAAGAGAAATTACTTAAAAACTTGTATAAACTTCAAACCTTAGTTCATAATCATGAATTCCAAACTGAAAACCACTTAACTACGAATTAAAACATCTTGGATACACTACAAGCTTCACCTCTTAGCCCTAGCTAAGAGGTTTAGCTGCTCATGATCCAAGGAAACATGAAACAACTCTTAAAAACATGAAAACAGCAAAGCAAACCAAAAGGAGTTGTGAAACTCCAATCTTCACTTCCACAGCCTCCAACCTCGCTTGAACCCTTCTAGGATGCCCTAGGAACGATCCCTAGGTGTCCTTTTATAGTCTGGAAGCCCCACAACTTCGGAAGAATCGAGAACTTGCGTAACACTTACGCAGCGCAGAGAAAATCGGGATGAAATTAGAAATTTCTAACTCAGTACGCATGGCCGACCGGTCATGACCGGTCGGCCTCAAGTGAAAACACTCCAGCAGGTATGCCCGACCGGTCAAGACCGGTCGGGCCTAGTAGAACATCAGTCCAGCAAGCCTATCCGACCGGTCAAGACCGGTCGGATGTTTTCATCCTCCTTACAGCAGCAATGACCGACCGGTCTTGACCGGTCGGTCCTTTTCCATGAAGTTCCAGCATATGTCCGACCGGTCAAGACCGGTCGGACGTCTTCAGTAGGGGCCAAATCTGCATGGCTGACCGGTCACTGACCGGTCTGGCTTCCTTGGCCGACCGGTCACGACCGGTCAGCCCTCTTTTCTTCTTGTATTTTTCCTTTCTTTCTTCCTTCTGCTTTCTTTTCTTCTTTAGTTCTTTCTTTCTTTATTAGAATAGTTCCAAATGAGCTCATTATATCTTCAATTGAGTAGAGTCCACCCTCAATCCTGTAGTCACACAACATGCATTGAATTAGCTTCCAAACCATACAAACCTTGCACAATGAGTGATGAATTGGGGTTAGAATATGCATAATTAAGAGCTCAACACACCCCCCAACCAGCATTTTGCTAGTCCCGAGCAAAACATGCGTGAAGCTAATCTCATTCTTCGAAACTCAACTCTCTTTCAGAAACCATCCTTTTATACATTCCAAAGTTCATAAGCTTAAGATTCAGAAACATTAGGCAACAGAGGTTGAAACCGTAAACTCTCAAAACATAATACGCATTCATATGAAATTCCCGCTGATTGGTTGATAAATAGAAAGATTTGAACAAATTTAACCTAGTGTGGGTAGTGAAAATTCATCTCACGAGTTTCTAGGATTATCTTCTTCATAGATCAAGTAAACTATAGAACTCAAGGTCCATAGAGCCACATCAAGCCAATGACAGGGATTTGCCTTACCGTCCTTCCGACGACTTTCACACTACGTCCCATTTCCGGCTTTGGTTACGGGTAGACCATCCCCCGGTTGGTAGTAGGTAGCCCTAATCGGAATTCTCCACCATTTCTCCACATTCCCAATTTCATCATTCCTTTTCCTTTTTCTTTTTAAATTAGATAGGATTTTTTAAAAATCCATATCTTTCATTATTTTCCCATGGACAAGGATGGACAAAGTACCCCGGCCTGATTTCTCAATACCTTAATTCAAAGTCTAGCTAATTCATAAGTCACATAATCCCTTCAACTCATGAAAATCGTGTAATGTGAACTAGGTGTAAAAGTGTTCAGATTTTCTATCAATCACAAAAATAGGGGTGTTCACATATAAAACCATTATGCTATGAGAGATTGCAGACATCCAGCCCGATACACTTCATATCTCCTCCTCTTATGCTCATATCAACTTGAATGTGTAAAACCGGTGTTTTCCAAAAGAGTTTCGAATTTTTGAAAAATCGAAAAAAATTTCACATGATTGCTTGAAATGTTGCAAATCGCTGGATTCATCCAAGTGATCCTACACCCCCCAACCAAATTTTGCATTGTCCTCAATGAAAAAGATGTACAATGAGCAAAACATGAGAGCAATTTGAAAATAAAAGGGAGTGAGGAATGATAGTACCTGAGAGAGTGAAAAGTGGAGATCTTCCTCCTTCTAACAAACCTATGAAAACGAAAACAAAAGTAGCAGAATCCTAATCCTAACCACTCTATACCTCCATCAGACTAGGAGATCAATTATCCTGATACACAGGATCATTCAGATGTATGGACATACTTTCTGAAGGAAAGTTTTCAAAGAACGGCTTTAATCGCTGCCCATTTGCTTTAAAAATGTTGCCGTTCCTTGGATTTAACAGCTCGACAGTCCCATATGGATAGACAGTTTGCACAATGTAGGGACCGGTCCACCGAGATCTCAATTTTCCCGGAAATAGATGTAAGCGAGAATTATACATGAGGACTTTTTGATTTATCGTGAATGTCTTGCGAAGAATATTCTTATCATGGAATATCTTCGTCTTATCCTTGTAGATTCTTGCATTCTCATAAGCTTCATTCCGGATTTCTGCAAGTTCATTCAATTGTAGTTTGCGTAACGAGCTTGCCTTGTCAGGATTGAAATTCATCTTCTTAATAGCCCAATACGCCTTATGTTCCAACTCCACAGGCAAGTGACAAGCCTTCCCATAGACAAGTCTATAGGGTGACATTCCAATAGGAGTTTTAAAGGCAGTACGGTAAGCCCAAAGCGCATCGGTAAGTCGAAGTGACCAATCCTTGCGATCGGGATTCACCGTTTTTTCTAAAATGTTTTTAATCTCCCTATTGGATATCTCGGCTTGTCCACTAGTTTGTGGGTGATAGGGAGTGCTCACTTTGTGAGTTACGCCATATTTCTTCATTAATGCTTCAAAAGGGCGATTGCAAAAGTGAGACCCTCCATCACTTATGATGACTCGAGGCGTTCCAAACCGGGAAAGAATGTTTTCTTTTAAGAATCGAATGACCGTTTTATGGTCATTATTCCGGCAAGGGATGGCCTCGACCCATTTGGAAACATAATCAACGGCAAGCAAGATGTATAAGTTTCCAAAGGAAGATGGGAATGGGCCCATGAAATCGATGCCCCAACAATAAAAAATTTCGATAATTAAGATGGGATTGAGTGGCATCATATTTCTACAGGAGATTCCTCCTAATTTCTGACAGGGTTCGCAAGCTTTGCAAAACTCATGTGTGTCTTTGAACATGGTGGGCCAATAAAACCCACATTGCAGAATTTTCGCTGTGGTCTTTTTAGCCGAAAAATGGCCACCACATGCTTGAGAATGACAGAAGGAGATGATACTTTGTTGCTCATCATCTGGGACACATCTCCTTATGATTTGGTCGGGACAATACTTGAACAAGTATGGGTCATCCCATAGAAATTTCCGTACCTCTGAGAAGAATCTATCCTTATCTTGCTTTTTCCAATATGTAGGAATTGTACCTGTAGCAAGATAATTAGCAATGTCTGCATACCATGGCAATTGGGAAACAGCAAAAAGTTGTTCATCAGGGAACATGTCATTGATTGCAGTCGTTTCAGGGGAATCAGTGAGGACAAGTCGAGAGAGGTGGTCAGCTACTACATTCTCTACTCCTTTCTTATCACGTATTTCTAAGTCGAATTCTTGGAGTAGGAGGATCCATCTTAATAACCGTGGTTTAGCATCCTTCTTAGAGAGAAGATACTTAAGCGCGGCATGGTCGGTGAATACGATGATCTTGGATCCAATCAAGTAGGATCTAAACTTTTCCAAGGCAAAAACTACTGCTAAAAGTTCCTTTTCAGTAGTGGTGTAGTTTGCCTGGGCTGAGTTTAGGGTTCTACTTGCATAGTAGATAACACATGGCTTTTTATCTTTTCTTTGGCCTAACACGGCCCCAATAGCATAGTTGCTAGCATCGCACATAATCTCAAAAGGAAGGCTCCAATCAGGTGGTTGCATTATTGGGGCGCATGTCAACATGCCTTTAAGGGTGGTAAAGGCCTTTTGACATTCTTCACTCCACTCAAATGAATTTTCCTTTTGAAGTAGGTTGCATAAAGGACGAGAGAGTGAACTGAAATCCTTTATGAACCGTCTATAAAATCCTGCGTGTCCTAAAAAGGACCGTATATCTCGTATGCTTTTGGGTGGTGGGAGGTTAGAGATAAGATCAATTTTCGCCTTGTCCACCTCAATTCCATTTTGTGAAACGATGTGACCAAGTACAATTCCCTTTTTAACCATGAAGTGGCACTTTTCCCAATTGAGCACAAGGTTCTTCTCTTCACATCTTTTTAGCACAGATTTCAAGTGCTCAAGGCACTCATCAAAGCTACAACCGAATACGGAAAAATCATCCATGAAGACTTCTAGAATTTTTCCCACCATGTCAGAAAAGATGCTCATCATACAACGCTGAAAAGTGGCAGGGGCATTACATAGTCCAAACGGCATCCGTCGATAGGCGAAAGTGCCGAATGGACATGTGAATGTAGTCTTTTCTTGGTCTTCACGGGCAATTTCTATTTGGTTGTACCCTGAATAGCCATCAAGGAAGCAAAAGTGGGAATGACCCGCCAACCGTTCTAAAATCTGATCAACAAACGGTAGGGGGAAGTGGTCTTTCCTCGTGACAGTGTTTAGCTTCCTGTAGTCAATGCACATTCTCCAACCGGTAGTGACTCTAGTTGGTACGAGTTCATTATTGGCATTGGCTATGATGGTTATTCCGGATTTCTTTGGCACCACTTGAGTTGGGCTCACCCATTGGCTATCAGATATTGGGTAAATGATACCTACATCCAATAGTTTCACCACTTCGGCCTTAACCACATCCTTCATATTTGGATTTAGTCGTCTTTGTGGTTGCCGGGATGTCTTTGCATTTTCCTCAAGATGTATGCGGTGAGTGCAAATCAGTGGGTCTATGCCTTTGAGATCCGCAATTGTCCATCCGATGGCACTCTTGTGCTCTAATAGAGTGGCTATTAGCCTACTCTCTTATTCCTCATCCAAGTGGGAAGAAATCACCACTGGATATGTCTCATCTCGACCTAAATAGACATATTTTAGCTCACTTGGCAATGGTTTTAGGTCGAGTTTTGGTGCCTTAATGTTGGATGGGAGGGCCTTGTTCTCATTTATAGGCAAAGGTTCAATTGGGGCCCTCCATCTTTTATTTTCACGCACCAGCATCACATCTAGAATGGCATCCATCTCTTGTGTTGTATTATCATTCATATCATGGAGATGGGCCACACATGCCTCTAAAGGGTCGGAAAATAGTGACAAGGGGATTGTATCTTCCACGAATGATTCGATCATGTTTAATTCGTGGATATCATCATCAACTTCCCGCGGTTGTTTGCATAACTCAAATATATTAAGCTCAAGAGTCATATTTCCAAAGGACATTTGTACCAGTCCGTTTCTACAATTGATAATGGCGTTTGAGGTAGCTAGAAACGGCCTTCCAAGTATGACAGGAATTTGAGTACCGGTGCCTATCACGGGATGTGTGTCCAAGACAATAAAATCTACTGGATAGTAGAATTTATCAACTTGGACTAGAACATCCTCTACCATTCCTCTCGGTATCCGGATGGATCTATCAGTAAGTTGGAGTGTGGTTTTGGTGGGTTTCAATTCACCTAACCCAAGTTGTTCATAGACCGAGTATGGAATGAGATTCACACTTGCCCCCAAGTCGAGTAGGGCTTGTTTAATCTGGTAGTCTCCTATGATGCATGATATGGTTGGACTATCCGGATCTTTGTATTTTTGGGGCACCTCTTGTTTGATGATGGCACTCAAATTCTCAGCCAAAAGCACTTTGTTGTGAACATTATGTTTCCTTTTGATTGTACACAATTCCTTTAAAAATTTGGCATAAGATGGTATTTGTTTTATTGCATCCAACAGCGGAATGTTGATCTTCACCTGCTTGAAAACTTCCAGAATCTCCAGATTTTTATCTAAAGGTTTAGGTGAAATCAACCTTTGTGGAAATGGGGCAACCGGCTTGTATTGTCTTTCCGGTTCTTTCTCTTGTGGAATATTGTTTGGGCTATCATCTTCTTTGGGAATTTCCGGATCCTTAGGCTTGGGGGCCTTCACCGGATTGGATTTATCAATTTCTTTCCCACTTCTCAAAGTGGTGATAGCTTGGACATGTTCCGTATGGTGGGAGGATGAGCTTGCATCTTGTATCTCATATTGGGTCCTTGGATTAGGAAGAGGTTGGGCAGGGAGTGTGCCCTTCTCTCTAACACTAAGGTGAGCTTCAACTCTAGCCAAAGATGTTTTCAATTCATTGATGGCTTGGTTTGAGTTTTGATTGAATTTCAATTGCTCTTGCATGAACCCATCTATTTTTAGAGAGTTTGTCTTGTTATGCTCATTCTGGACTGATACAAATGCACCCAACATCTCTTCTAGTGATACTTTTGGAGTGTTGTTTGCATTTGCATTGGGCCCATTCTTCCAACTGAAGTTGGGATGGTTCTTCCAATTAGGATTATACGTGTTTGAGTTTGGAGCACCATATTGCTGCTGATAACTGTTTATGGCATTTGTTTGTTCTTGTAAGATGCCTTGGACTGCTGAAATTGTGGGACAATCGGGTGTAGCATGTTGATTTCCAGCACAAATTCCACAAACAGTTTCAACCTCAGTGGAGTTGATTGTTTCCCCTTTCCTTAATTCCATGGCTTCGACCTTTCTTGTAAGGCTAGCCAACCGTGCACTTATGCTATCTTCTTCTGATAGGACATACATTCCTCCCTTTTCCTTTTGTTGGCCAATCTTGGAATTTGTTGGTTTAGGTGTGTCCCAAGATTGTGCACTTTCAGCCAATTCTTCCAGATAATCCCATGCTTCATCAGCTTCCTTATTCATGAACTCCCCATTACACATCATCTCTATAAATTGGCGCATGGATGGAATCAGTCCTTCATAGAAAAAACTTATAATCCGCCAATTTTCATAGCCATGATGTGGGCATGCATTTAATAGGTCCTTGAATCTCTCCCAACATTGGGAAAAGGTTTCATCCTCCTTTTGGGCAAAGTTCATGATAAGGCGCTTAAGCATGTTCGTTTTGTGAGTAGGGAAGAATTTTTTTATAAATTCTCTGTGCATATCGTTCCATGACCCGATTGATCTTGGCCTTAATGCATACAGCCAACCCTTGGCTTTATCCTTAAGAGTGAAAGGGAAGAATTTAAGTCTTACTACATCTTCAGTCACATTTGCAAAGTGCATGGTGGTGATTACCTCATCAAACTCCCTAAAGTGTTGATAGGCACTTTCACTGTCTAAACCATGGAATTTAGGGAGAAGATTGATCACTCCCGGTTTCAAATCCACATTCCCTGCATTTGGTGGAAATACTATGCATGAGGGAGTGCTTGTTCTTGCAGGTTGCAAGAAATCATGTAAAGTCCTAGGTCGGGGAACATTCTCAACCACATTCTCCCCTGTTTCGGTTTGATTTTGAACCGGGTTAGGTTGATTTGTAGCCATACTTTCAGATAAAATTGGAGAATTTAGATGTCTCCTAGCACGTGGCTCTCTATCAATCCCTTCTACTATCCCCCCTTCACTTATGAGTCGGTTATTGGAATCCCGAGCCCAATGTGGCATGCAAAATCAAAAATAAGAAATAAAAGAAAGGAAAAAGAATTCTTCCTTCTTTTTCTTTACTCTTCTCTAAGACCGAAGCACAAGGTGTCTTGCAATGGCTAGGCCAAAAACAAAGATAGAGACCGATTTCTCCTGGTCAATAGGGGTTCAGAGAACACCCCACCCACTCTTTGAATCTTTTGAGAAAAGGCACAGAAAAAGGAGAAAGAGGAGTAGAGATGAGAAAAGAAATCCCTGAGCACAAGGTGATCCAAGACGGCAGAGCCGACCAATAGGAATCCAGGTGGCAAAAAGGCCGACCTTTCAGAGATCCAAAAGGAGTCTCCACCCACTCTACAAGAGATGAATAAAATAAGAATGACTATGAGAAGGAGAAGAGTAAGGTTTTAGAAGGATAGAACCTGATTCGCACTTGAAATCCTTGAATCTTCTTCAGCTTCCTAGAAATCCTTGAAAAAAATCAAATAAACAAACTAAGTTAGTTCTAATAATCTAAAAGAGTCCTAAATAGATACTAATTTCAGAAATTTGTGAAAACCGTCAAGGTCCCCGCAGCGGCGCCAAAAACTTGTTCGCTTCCCCAAGTGTAGGGTTGCGATGTAGTAATAAACTCGGTAATACCAAGGTCGATCCACAGGGACTTATGTAGGATGTCACAAACTCATCCACAAGTTTCTATTGAAGCTAACAATCAAAGTTTGAATAGAATGTGTGTGATTAACAGTTTAAGCTAAATTGAATGTAAACAATTATAAGAAGGCACTAGGGGTTCGAGGATTCACTTGTAGCAATCCTCGATGTTCAATCCGCTGTGGTTTCCCATTCTCTCAACTAGAATCACCAGTCAGGTCTATCTAGTCGGATGATAGAACTGTTAAACTAGAAGTCTGTAACATGTAAGTTCTGTGCATAAAGTTCACTCAACTCTAGGCTGATCTGAGCATGCTCATTGCATAGGTCATTCACCTTTTCTATAGGTCCAATTCCCTACCATAACCATCCTCAAGTCTTCTCACAAGACAAGGCTAGATCATGATTTGAACTGGATTCAAATTATATGCACAGTCCATACATATTCCAGATAATCAACCAAAACTAGAACTTTGGCATGAAGCCCCTTTATGAAGAGCTTGGTACTAGAGCGCACTCCAATTCCTCGGATCATACAGGTCTAGACCGTTGCAAACAAATTAAGAAGATAAGTAATTCATCCAAACATCCATGAGTCATCACAAGACTAAGAGAAATTACTTAAAAACTTGTATAAACTTCAAACCTTAGTTCATAATCATGAATTCCAAACTGAAAACCACTTAACTACGAATTAAAACATCTTGGATACACTACAAGCTTCACCTCTTAGCCCTAGCTAAGAGGTTTAGCTGCTCATGATCCAAGGAAACATGAAACAACTCTTAAAAACATGAAAACAGCAAAGCAAACCAAAAGGAGTTGTGAAACTCCAATCTTCACTTCCACAGCCTCCAACCTCGCTTGAACCCTTCTAGGATGCCCTAGGAACGATCCCTAGGTGTCCTTTTATAGTCTGGAAGCCCCACAACTTCGGAAGAATCGAGAACTTGCGTAACACTTACGCAGCGCAGAGAAAATCGGGATGAAATTAGAAATTTCTAACTCAGTACGCATGGCCGACCGGTCATGACCGGTCGGCCTCAAGTGAAAACACTCCAGCAGGTATGCCCGACCGGTCAAGACCGGTCGGGCCTAGTAGAACATCAGTCCAGCAAGCCTATCCGACCGGTCAAGACCGGTCGGATGTTTTCATCCTCCTTACAGTAGCAATGTCGGTCCTTTTCCATGAAGTTCCAGCACATGTCCGACCGGTCAAGACCGGTCGGACGTCTTCAGTAGGGGCCAAATCTGCATGGCTGACCGGTCACTGACCGGTCTGGCTTCCTTGGCCGACCGGTCACGACCGGTCAGCCCTCTTTTCTTCTTGTATTTTTCCTTTCTTTCTTCCTTCTGCTTTCTTTTCTTCTTTAGTTCTTTCTTTCTTTATTAGAATAGTTCCAAATGAGCTCATTATATCTTCAATTGAGTAGAGTCCACCCTCAATCCTGTAGTCACACAACATGCATTGAATTAGCTTCCAAACCATACAAACCTTGCACAATGAGTGATGAATTGGGGTTAGAATATGCATAATTAAGAGCTCAACAAAGTCCCCACATGAAGATCATAATACTAGAGCGTACTCCAATTCCTCGGATCATACAGGTCTAGACTAATGCAAACCACTTAAGAATTTAAGTAATTCTCCCAAACATCCATGAGTCATCATAAGACTAAGAAAAACTACTTAAAGCTTGTATAAACTTCAAACCATAGTTCATAAACATGAATTCCAAACTTAAAACCAACTTGGAACGAATTGAAACATCTTAGATCCACTACAAGCTTCACCTCTTAGCCCTAGCTAAGAGGTTTAGCTGCTCATGATCTAAGGAAACATGAAACAACCAAAAAACTCATAAAAACAGTAAAACAAAGTAGAAGGAGTTGTGGAACTCCGAAATCCACTTCCGCCGCCTCCAAGCTTGCTTAAACCCTTCTAAGATACCCTAGGAACAATCCTTAGGTGTCCTTTTATAGTAGGGAGGCTCCGTAACTTCAGAAGAATCAAGAATCTGCGTAAGAGTTACACAGTGCGCAGAGAAAATCGGCGCCAAAATAGAAAGTATGCAGCCCTTACACACGGCCGACCGGTCATGACCGGTCTGAGTAACTTGCCGACCGGTCTTGACCGGTCGTGCTTCACTGGGAATTCAGTCCAGCAAGCTCTGGACTATAAAAAGATTTCTGGCCGACAGGTGTTGACCCGTCGGACTGGCCTGACCGACCGGTCGTGCCTGTGTTTGGCTGAAGTCCAGCAGGCTCAGTATGAGTAGGAAGCTGGCCGACCGGTCTGGACCGGTCGTGACCCTCCTGGCCGACCGGTCACGACCGGTCTTGTCCTGTTTCTGGTTCATTTTCTTCTTTCTTTCTTCTTTTCTTCTTTCCTTGCTTCCTTCTTTCTTTGGTCATTCTTCGATCTTCATCCAAATAGTTTTAAATGAGGTCCTTTTCACCTTTAATTAAGCAGAGTTCACTCTCAATCCTGCAATCACAAAGCATGCATTCAATTAGTCTTTAAGTCATGAAAATCTTGCACAATGAGTGATGAATTGGGGTTAGAATATGCACAATTAAGAGCTCAACACTAAACCTACGCATAAACCTAAACCTAAACTCAAATCACGTAACCTAAACCTACACCTATTCCTAAATCTACAACTCTAACCTAAACATAAACCTAAACCCGATCCCGAACCCGATTTCCTATGCCTACACCTAAACCTAATCTTAAACTCAACTCACCTAACCTAAACATGCACCTATTCCTAATTCTACAACCCTAACCTAAACCTAAACCTAAACTAGAAAACCTAAACCAAAACCCGATCCCGAACCCGATTTCCTAAACCTACACCTAAACATAATCCTAAACTCAATTCACATATTCTAAACCTACACCTATTCCTAAACCTACTCCCAAACCTACAACAAAACTCAAATCACCTAACCTAAACCTACACCTATTCCTAAATCTACAACTCTATCTTACACCTAAACCTAAACTTAAAAACCTAAACCCAAACCCGATACCAAAGCTGATTTCCTAAACCTACGGTTAAACCTAAACCAAAACTCAAATCACCTAATCTAAACCTACGCCTATTCCTGAATCTACAACTTTAACCTAAACCTAAACCTAAACTTGAAAGCATAAACCTAAACCGGATCCCGACCCCAATTTCCTAAACCTACGCCTAAACCTAATCCTAAACTCAATTAACCTAACCTAAATCGGATCCCTACCCCGATTTCCTAAACCTACGCCTAAACCTAATCCTAAACTCAATTAACCTAACCTAAACCTACGCGTATTCCCAAATCTACAACTCTAACCTAAACCTAAACCTAAACTCAAAAACCTTAACCTAAACCCGATCCCAAACCTGATTTGCTAAACCTACGCCTAAACCTATACTTATTCCTAAATCGACAACTCTAACCTAAACCTAAACCTAGACTCGAAATTCTAAACCTAAACCCGATCCCGAATCCGAATTCCTAGACCAACTCCCAAACCTAAACCTAAATTTAAATCTCCTAACCTAAACCTACGCCTATTCCTAAATTTACAACTTGAACCAAAACCTAAACCTAAACTCGAAAACCTAAACCTAAACCCGATCCCGAACCCGATTTCATAAACCTACGCCTAAACCTAAACCTATGCTCAAATCACCTAACCTAAACCTACACCTATTCCTAAATCTACTACTCTAACCTAAACCTAAACCTACACTCGAAAGCGTAAACCTAAACCTGATCCTGAACCCGATTTCCTAAACCTACGCCTAAACCTAATCCTAAACTCAATTCACCTAACCTAAACCTACACTTATTCCTAAATATACGACTCTAACCAAAACCTACACCTAAACTTGAAACCCTAAGCCTAAACCTGATCCCAAACCCGATTTTCTAAACCTACCCCTAAACTTAATCCTAAACTCAATTCCTCTAACCTAAATCTACACCAATTCTTAAATTTACAACTCTAACCTAAACCTCAACCTAAACTTGAAAACCTAAAGATAAACTTGATCCCGAACCCGATTTCCTTAACCTACGCCTAAACCTAATCCTAAATGCAATTCACCGAACCTAAACCTACACCTATTCCTAAATCTAAAACTCTAACCTAAACCTAAAGCTAAACTCGAAAACTTAAACCTAAACCCGATCCCGAACTCGATTTCCTAAACCTACGCCTAAACCTAAACCTGAACTTAAATCACCTAACATAAACCCACACGTATTCCTAAATCTACAACTCTAACCTAAACCTAAACTTGAAAACCTAAACCTAAACCCGATCCCGAGTCAAATTTCCTAAACCTACGCCTAAACCTAAAATTAAACTCAAATCACCTAACCTAAACCTACACCTTTTCCTAAATCTACAACTCTAACCTAAACCTAAACTTAAACTCAAAAACCTAAACCTAAACCAGATCCCGTACCCGATTTCCTAAACCTACGCCTAAACCTAAACCTAAACTCAAATCACCTAACCTAAACGTACACCTATTCCTAAATCTACAACTCTAACCTAAACTTAAACCTAAGCCTGAAAACCTAAACCTAAACCCGATCCCGAACCCGATTTCTAAAAGCTACGCGTAAACCTAAACCTAAACTCAAAGCACCTAACTTAAACCTACACCTATTCCTAAATGAGCAACTGTAACCTAAACCTAAACCTAAACTCGAAAACCTATACCTAAACCCGATCCCGAACCCGATTTCCTAAACCTACGCCTAAACCTAAACCGAAACTCAAATCACCTAATCTAAACCTATGCCTATTCCTGAATCTACAACTTTAACCTAAACTTAAACCTAAACTTGAAAGCATAAACCTAAACCGGATCCCGACCCCAATTTCCTAAACCTACGCCTAAACCTAATCCTAAACTCAATTAACCTAACCTAAATCGGATCCCTACCCCGATTTCCTAAACCTATGCCTAAACCTAATCCTAAACTCAATTAACCTAACCTAAACCTACGCGTATTCCTAAATCTACAACTCTAACCTAAACCTAAACCTAAACTCAAAAACCTTAACCTAAACCCGATCCCAAACCTGATTTGCTAAACCTACGCCTAAACCTATACTTATTCCTAAATCGACAACTCTAACCTAAACCTAAACCTAGACTCGAAATTCTAAACCTAAACCCGATCCCGAATCCGAATTCCTAGACCAACTCCCAAACCTAAACCTAAATTTAAATCTCCTAACCTAAACCTACGCCTATTCCTAAATTTACAACTTGAACCAAAACCTAAACCTAAACTCGAAAACCTAAACCTAAACCCGATCCCGAACCCGATTTCATAAACCTACGCCTAAACCTAAACCTATGCTCAAATCACCTAACCTAAACCTACACCTATTCCTAAATCTACTACTCTAACCTAAACCTAAACCTACACTCGAAAGTGTAAACCTAAACCTGATCCTGAACCCGATTTCCTAAACCTACGCCTAAACCTAATCCTAAACTCAATTCACCTAACCTAAACCTACACTTATTCCTAAATATACGACTCTAACCAAAACCTACACCTAAACTTGAAACCCTAAGCCTAAACCTGATCCCAAACCCGATTTTCTAAACCTACCCCTAAACTTAATCCTAAACTCAATTGCTCTAACCTAAATCTACACCAATTCTTAAATTTACAACTCTAACCTAAACCTCAACCTAAACTTGAAAACCTAAAGATAAACTTGATCCCGAACCCGATTTCCTTAACCTACGCCTAAACCTAATCCTAAATGCAATTCACCGAACCTAAACCTACACCTATTCCTAAATCTAAAACTCTAACCTAAACCTAAAGCTAAACTCGAAAACTTAAACCTAAACCCGATCCCGAACTCGATTTCCTAAACCTACGCCTAAACCTAAACCTGAACATAAATCACCTAACATAAATCCACACGTATTTCTAAATCTACAACTCTAACCTAAACCTAAACTTGAAAACCTAAACCTAAACCCAATCCCGAGTCAAATTTCCTAAACCTACGCCTAAACCTAAAATTAAACTCAAATCACCTAACCTAAACCTACACCTTTTCCTAAATCTACAACTCTAACCTAAACCTAAACTTAAACTCAAAAACCTAAACCTAAACCCGATCCCGTACCCGATTTCCTAAACCTACGCCTAAACCTAAACCTAAACTCAAATCACCTAACCTAAACGTACACCTATTCTTAAATCTACAACTCTAACCTAAACTTAAACCTAAGCCTGAAAACCTAAACCTAAACCCGATCCCGAACCCGATTTCTAAAAGCTACGCGTAAACCTAAACCTAAACTCAAAGCACCTAACTTAAACCTACACCTATTCCTAAATGAGCAACTGTAACCTAAACCTAAACCTAAACTCGAAAACCTATACCTAAACCCGATCCCGAACCCGATTTCCTAAACCTACGCCTAAACCTAAACCGAAACTCAAATCACCTAATCTAAACCTATGCCTATTCCTGAATCTACAACTTTAACCTAAACCTAAACCTAAACTTGAAAGCATAAACCTAAACCGGATCCCGACCCCAATTTCCTAAACCTACGCCTAAACCTAATCCTAAACTCAATTAACCTAACCTAAATCGGATCCCTACCCCGATTTCCTAAACCTATGCCTAAACCTAATCCTAAACTCAATTAACCTAACCTAAACCTACGCGTATTCCTAAATCTACAACTCTAACCTAAACCTAAACCTAAACTCAAAAACCTTAACCTAAACCCGATCCCAAACCTGATTTGCTAAACCTACGCCTAAACCTATACTTATTCCTAAATCGACAACTCTAACCTAAACCTAAACCTAGACTCGAAATTCTAAACCTAAACCCGATCCCGAATCCGAATTCCTAGACCAACTCCCAAACCTAAACCTAAATTTAAATCTCCTAACCTAAACCTACGCCTATTCCTAAATTTACAACTTGAACCAAAACCTAAACCTAAACTCGAAAACCTAAACCTAAACCCGATCCCGAACCCGATTTCATAAACCTACGCCTAAACCTAAACCTATGCTCAAATCACCTAACCTAAACCTACACCTATTCCTAAATCTACTACTCTAACCTAAACCTAAACCTACACTCGAAAGTGTAAACCTAAACCTGATCCTGAACCCGATTTCCTAAACCTACGCCTAAACCTAATCCTAAACTCAATTCACCTAACCTAAACCTACACTTATTCCTAAATATACGACTCTAACCAAAACCTACACCTAAACTTGAAACCCTAAGCCTAAACCTGATCCCAAACCCGATTTTCTAAACCTACCCCTAAACTTAATCCTAAACTCAATTGCTCTAACCTAAATCTACACCAATTCTTAAATTTACAACTCTAACCTAAACCTCAACCTAAACTTGAAAACCTAAAGATAAACTTGATCCCGAACCCGATTTCCTTAACCTACGCCTAAACCTAATCCTAAATGCAATTCACCGAACCTAAACCTACACCTATTCCTAAATCTAAAACTCTAACCTAAACCTAAAGCTAAACTCGAAAACTTAAACCTAAACCCGATCCCGAACTCGATTTCCTAAACCTACGCCTAAACCTAAACCTGAACATAAATCACCTAACATAAACCCACACGTATTTCTAAATCTACAACTCTAACCTAAACCTAAACTTGAAAACCTAAACCTAAACCCGATCCCGAGTCAAATTTCCTAAACCTACGCCTAAACCTAAACCTAAACTCAAATCACCTAACCTAAACCTACACCTTTTCCTAAATCTACAACTCTAACCTAAACCTAAACTTAAACTCAAAAACCTAAACCTAAAACCCGATCCCGTACCCGATTTCCTAAACCTACGCCTAAACCTAAACCTAAACTCAAATCACCTAACCTAAACGTACACCTATTCCTAAGTCTACAACTCTAACCTAAACCTAAACCTAAGCCTGAAAACCTAAACCTAAACCTGATCCCGAACCCGATTTCTAAAAGCTACGCGTAAACCTAAACCTAAACTCAAAGCACCTAACTTAAACCTACACCTATTCCTAAATGAGCAACTGTAACCTAAACCTAAACCTAAACTCGAAAACCTATACCTAAACCCGATCCCGAACCCGATTTCCTAAACCTACGCCTAAACCTAAACCTAAACTCAAATCACCTAATCTAAACCTACACCTGTTCCTAAATCTCCAACTCTAACCTAAACTTAAACCTAAACTTGAAAACCTAAACCTAAACCCGATCCTGAACCCTATTTCCTAAACCTACACCTAAACCTAATCCTAAACTCAATTCACCTCACCTAAACGTAAATTGACACTAATCTTTGAATTGTAGATATGGATAAGAGTTGGATGCGAGCTAAGAATCGATTTGGCCCAGAGTATAAACAAGGTGTTAAAGAGTTCATGAAATTTGTGCCAATTATGTATAGCGAACACATCGAGGAGATGAAGTCCCAATACCCTACAAATTTTGATCGAATGCATCAGGATAAATTTCCAGAATAGTTCGCAAAACGTGTAAGATTAATTCACCTTCTATCTCATCACACTTGCAATATTGTTGTATTGCACAATATTTACACCTAATCACAAATCCATAAACATTTATATTCTGTACGTGATAATAGATGAAGACGTTGCGCGCTAGCAACTCTGCGGATGTGTCTAATGCACTCTACTCACTAGCGTGTGGCCCTGATAGACGTGTATCTAGATATACAGGTTGTATTGTAAATGGGATTCGGTTCCACATTGAAGAGCGTGAGAAGTATAAGACCGCACAAAATAGTGGGGCGGTTGTGAAGGGAACGCATGAGGAGGTAGAAATTGACTTTTATGGCGTTTTGACGGATATTATTGAGTTAAGTTATTGTATGAGAAAGTGGGTGTACTTATTTAAATGCGATTGGTGGGACATTTAAAATAAGAAGTTGAGAATACAGACTGACGACTACTTTACGAGCGTAAATTTATCTCGGAAGTGGTTTAAGGACAACCCATTTATCATAGCCAGCCATACCAAACAAGTATTCTACCTCACTGACACCAAGTTAGGCGGCTCTTGGTACGTGGTGCAGAAAATAAAGCCCAGGAACATATTTCACGTTCCCGAACTAGACGTTGAAGATAGCGATGAAGGGAGAAATGGAACGTCGTCGGTTGAACAAGCATATCAAGAAGACATGCCATCTTGTGATAGAGGGAATGATCCAAATATTGATATTAATGTGGTGTAATTGAATAGAGATGATGTGCCACCTGATCATGTTGATGCCTCAATCATAAATGACATTGTTAGAGATGATCGCACTTTCATTGATGATGACGTTGCAAACGATGAAGAGAAAATACTGATCAGCGATAGTGATGGTGAAGAAGAAAGAGTCCTAAGCGATAATAATACAGACGACGGTTATTAAATGTACACAAGATTTATATGTCATTTTTCAATTCGAATAATTTGATTATTACATGTATATATGTTTTACAAGTCATGATTTATTCCTTGAATTGACTTGTTTATAATCCACATTTGCAGTTGAGTCACTTTCTGATTATGTCCTCTAGAAATCGGAGCATAGCGGAAGCATGCAGCATACTTCATCGCATGTAGCATACTTCATCAGCTGTTGCGGATGGACTTTCTAGCCCTATATTCTTCTGGTAGGGCCAGAGAGATACCCGGTCTAGGCGATAAATGTAAGGAAGCATATATCAACGATGACTCAGATGAATGATTATACAATCTTAAAGAAATTTCAGACCTAATGGAGGAATATAACCACGGAAAACTTCGTATGAAAGATGCGACATTGTCACTTGCACATCTAAACGGAGTCCCGAGGGATCAGATTTCTCCTATTGTAACTGGCATGTTGGCTATAACAATGTCAAGTGCTTCATACAGCTTGACATATACTTTTGCAGCGTATGATAACTTACGTAGGGAGTATTTCGAATAGTTGATCCGAAGTTGTTTCGTATTACAATGAAATATATGTATTGAATATAGAATGAAAATGTGTAATGGAATTTTCAACTTTTATATTCTGTTTGCGGTTTTATTATATTTTGCTTGTATTATAGTGTAATGGTCTAATCATATTTTAATCATCTCTCTAAGCATAATCACAAATTTATTTTACCATGAACACTACTTGGACTGTAAAGTTTAATGTGTTTATTATATTGATGTTCATAAACTTGCATTGACATTATTTAAATTTATAAGTTTGTATTTCGGACATATTCAGTCATGACACTAGGTGGGAGATCAGGTCGTTCGCGTATTGGATTTACCCCTTCCACCCGTGACGCGACACAGACAGCATCGACGTCGCATGATGCATCATAGGCGTCTAATTCTTCGGTTGAGCATACACCGGGCACTGCATGTAAGTCTAGACATATATTTATTTAGTGATTTCTGTTTATGTTGTTACTTACATATTTCTTTTCATGACAGCATCTTCGACTAGCCGACGAGGACGTGGACTCACACGTGGGTTAGTTTTAGAGCGACTTACGCATGAGGTAGGGTGGTGGTAAAGTTCCCACAGGACTGTCATAGACCTGTTGGGGACAATGTCAGGCTATTTACGTCTGAGGTCAGTGTCCTATGCCGATCTCTAATCCCCGCCACTAACCCCTGTTGGACAAACATGACAGATGATGTGCTGCAGCTCATCCGTCAGCGTCTTCAGGTAAATTTTAATAAATTGAAATTTTCTTTTATGAAAGTTCAATTACGATTAAGTGATTTTCTTAATAAGTTTATTGCCTTAATCTATTATTTACAAAATTGCAGGATAAATTTGTCTTAGATTTCAATGTTCCTTTCATTTCCCACGCCGTCGACGACATAATCAGGGAGGGTTCAAGGAGTACCGCGGAGAGTTACACCAACAGTACAAGCGGTGCAGGACGCACGATGAAGCCGTACTATCCGCACCGCCGCACGTGACTATAGACGACTGGCGGATACTCTGCGAGAGATTTTCGTTAGAGGTTTTTCAGGTAATATTTACATATTTACAATATCTTAAGGTAATATTTAAATTCGCAATTAATAACAATGTATTCTGAATAATGTGTTCAGAAGAAGAGTAAAATAAATTCTATGAATAGGAAAAAGTTACAAGTGAACCACGTAGCTGGTTCAAAGTCATTTATATGATATAGTAAGAAATTACTGATGATTATTAAGTTGATATATTATTTTCATGTATTTATAATAAGTCTATTTTCCTTTCAATTACACAATGAGATTCCATCACCGGCCAGGAGCCTGAACCAGTAGACCTCTACAGAGGGACTCACTGTTGGCAGGCGACGGGATCTTGGATTCATCCTAGAGCTAATGAGCATTAGGTAAAAATCTTTACTTTGTAAAATTTAATTGCATTGATTGATAATAATGTCATTCATGTCATTTGTTATGAAATTTCATATGTTTTCATTACAGGCAGTGATGGACACCATACGCAGTCAGCCCACTCCCGATGGTAGTCAGCGGAGTGAGCCAGAAATCCTGAAAGAGGTGCTTGGCACCCGTTCTGGATATGTGCGTGGGCTTGGCTATGGTGTCAAGCTCATGACACCCACTAGAGCTGGCTTCAGCCGATTCATAGCTGGTGAGAGCGCTCTACACCGAGCTGATATCGCAGAAAGAGAGGTTCATCAACTACGGGTCGTCGTCGATGAGATTAAAGAGTAGCTGAAGAGGCAGAGGGAGGAGGAGTAGAGGCGTAGGGAGGAGGAGCAGATGCGGAGAGAGGAGGAGAGGCGATGGGAGGAGCAGGAGAGTAGGATCGAGGAGTTGCGAGTGGAGCATGAGTGATGGATGTTGAGTGCTTAAATGTATATATTCTAACCACATTTCATCACTAACTATGCATGGTTTTCAAGCTTAAAGACTATTCTAATGCGTGGTTTTATGATTGTATGAATGAGAGGGACTCCGCCCATTTGATGACTTCAAAGATCTCTTTAGGAGCCTTAGATGAAGACCCAAGGTGGGCCAAAGAAAGAAGGAAACAGAGAGAGAAGAAAGAAAGAAGAAAATGAAGAAGAAAAGGGCCATGACTGGTCGGCCAGGAGGGCCACGACCGGTCTAGACCGGGCGGCCGCCCCCTATTTCTCCTCTGGACTAATGATACAATAGGGCCGACTAGTCTTGACCGGTCGGCCAGAGCCTGCCCACCTCCAGTATGCACTCGGGACTGTCCCAGATCAGGTCCGACCGGTCTGCCATGTGAAGACAGCATGCTTTCCAATTCTGGACTCCGATTTTCTCTGCGCATTGCGTATCCTTACACAATTTCTAGATATTTCTGACGTAAGAGAGCTTCCCCATTATAAAAGGACACCTAGGGCCTCTTCCAAAGGCATCCTAGAAGAGATTAAGCATGGTGGGAGACGGCGGAAGTCGGATTCGGAGTTCTACAACTCCTCCTAGTTTGTTCTTTTAGTTTTATGTTTTGTTTAGTTGTTTTCATGTTTCCTTGGATCATGAACGGCTAAACCTCTTAACTAGGGCTAAGAGGTGAAGCTTATAGTGAATCTAAGATGTTTTAATTCGTTTGATTTGGTTTCAAGTTAAATTATTAGTGAAGAACAATGGTTTGAAGTTTAAATAAAGTTCTAAGTAGTTTTTCTTAATCTTATGATGGCTCATGGATGTTTAGAAGAATTGCTTGAATTCTCAATTGTTTTAAGCTAGTCTAGACCTGTATGATCCGAGGAATTGGATTCAATATACTCTAGATCTATGATCTTCATGTGGGAGCTTCACACCAAAAGTCTATTTTTCTGAAAATTCTGGATTATGTGAGATTGTGTATGTGATTTGGATCAAGTTCAAATCATGATCTAATTATGCTTAGTGACAGAGTTTAATGATGCTTCTGATTGTGATCTTAACCCATTGGAATTAGGATTGACTTATGCAATCGAGTGTGCTTAAGTCCTAGCTTGAATTGAGAGAATCATGTACATGAATCATGCATATGATAGATTGTTTGTTTTAACCGCTCTATCATCCGACTAGATAGAACTTAATTTCGATTCTAGTTGAGAAAGTGAGAAACCACAGCGAATTGAGCATCAAGGATTGCTACAAGTGGATCATTGAATCCCTAGTGCCTTTTTATTAATTGATTACCTTCAGTTTAGTTCAAAATTGTTATATTTATCAAATTACTAAAAATCTGTTAGTTAGCTCTTCAGTAGAAATCATTAGAAGTGTTTTGTGAATTCCTACACAAGTCCCTGTGGATCGACCTCGGTCTTACCGAGATTATTACTACATTGCAACCCTACACTTGGGGAAGTGAACAATGGATGCAGGAGATGTTTCAGGCTCTCGCTGCACGTTTTGGCACCGATGCCCCTCCACCTCTGCCTTCATCTTAGTGATTTTTTTTATTTTTTCTATGAATGTTAAACTTATATGTATTTGTGCGTGGATGAATGTGGGTTGTCTGTGGATGTGGAATGGACTATTTGTGTGTGGATGATGTGGTTTGCATGTGTTCGTATGTATGTGGATGTGAATAGGATAAAAATGTATTGTAATAGGTTTATTTACAGGTGAATATCAGGAATTTTTTCCTGAATTTTGAAAACAAATGGAATCAGGAAGGGGAAGACTATTATTGACGAAATATTTCGTAGGCAATCGAGGAGCAAAAAGTTTTACCGACGAAACAATTTGTTGGAAACAATTCGTTGTAAATTTTTTACCTACGGAATTTTTCGTAGGTAAAAACTATTACCGACGAAACATTTCGTAGGTAATAGAGGAGCAAGAATTTTTACTGATGAATTTTTTTGTAGCTAATACTTTTTAACTACGAATTTTTTTATAGGTAAAAATTTTTACCTACGAAAAATTTCGTAGGTAATAGTTTTTACCTAAGAAAAAATTCGTAGCTAAAAATTTTTACCTACAAAAAAATTCGTAGGTAATAGTTTTACCTACGAAAAATTTCATTGGTAAAAACTGTATTTATTGACGAAACACATTTTTCTTCAACCAAAAATGAAATGTTTTCCCGACGATTTTTTTCGTCGGTAATTGTTTTATTATTGCCGGCAAACTGATTTTTCGTCGGGAAAAGCCTTTAGACACACCTTTTTTGTGACGATATTAGCCGCGAATAATTTCGTCGGTAATAACATTTTCCGACAAAATATGATTTAAAACCGATGAATTATTTCGTCGGTAAAAACCTAATTTCTTGTAGTGGCTTGATTTGAGCTGGAGGCCGGAGGGACCCGGCATGGCTGCTGAGATTGCTGAACTGGGCCAACTTGATTGTTGACTGCTGCGGTAGCTTGTGCTTGCATGAATTGCAAGAGCATTTCTTACATTGCTCTCATTCCTTGTGCCAATTCTTGCATGATTGGCGTATTCTCAATTGGTTATCGCGCTGGAGGTTGCGCTTCGGCCAGGTCGAGGGCAGGAAAGAGGTGAGTTTCCTTTTCATGGTCGGACATGGCTTGCTGAGCTCGAGTGCGGATTATGCTATGAAAGGAAAGTTGTTTCCAAAGATGTTGAGCCCGAGGAGGAGCAATGGTGAGGAATATACTCTTTTCTCTCTTTTTTTGGGGGTTTTTGGGATTTTTTTTTTTGTGTGGATGGAATGCTATGCAGATGAGATTGTATGAGGACTAATGACTTTCAAGTATAGGAGGGATTCTGTTTTTCAAGTTGGATCACGACTAGTGGGACTAGCATATCCCCAGCAGAGTCGCCATTCTGTGGACCATTGTCTCTCTACGCTCCCGAATTCTCCCTTTTGGAAAAGGGGGTGCGTGCGCATGAATTGCCGTTTGTGCCACTGGCTTGCCTTCTTCTCGAGGGATTCTATCGATTGTCGTGTTAAGTTGGATACGTAGGATGAGTTCGTATAAGATCAGAGTCGCCACTAGCCAGTTACTTCGAATCTACAGTTAGTTAGACCCCGTAGAAACGTTACAGAAGGGAATCCGAAGATTCATTCCTCTAAAATGACTCCTTTTGATCTACAGCCAGAGATTCGTGGTAAGGGATCACGGTTACAGGGTGAGAAGATGTTAAGCACCCCACACTGCCCGTACCGAAGTACGGTCTCTACTTCACAGAATGGAACTAATACTTGAAAGTTTAATTTAATCCTCGTACCCTTTCATGAATGATATGATGCATGAATGTAGATCTGAACAGTAAGAGTTTCTGATGGGCATGTTTTCATTAACAAGCAAGCCTAGAGCATACGCTCGAATTGACAGGTGCTTTATGCAGGATGCATGCTGTGTATTTGAATAATCAAAGTGTTTGCAGTGATATGATAAGCAGAGGGGTTGGAAGAATAGTAAATGTTGCACTTATGCTAGATGCAAATGAGATGATGCTAGTAAAAGAATAGCTGGATGGACGGAGGTGTCACAAGGGTTTGCTTCGAGTGGCTAGATCAGTAGCTTGGGAGACTTGGACCAGGGTCAGGCTGGGCTGGACCAGGGCTAGGCTCTTCTCACTCTGGCTCTCCTTGGTGGAGGAATGAGCTAAAGGGATGAAGATGGACTCGGAACTCTAGGGCTGAAGAGAGGGGAAGTGGATGCTGTGAATGAGAAGCGGCGGGGGTATTTATAGCTGCGAGCGGTGGTAGCTTGCGTAAATAAGCTTGGGTGGCACCTTGGAGGCCGCACATAGGGCCTCATTGCTCCAGCTTCAGAGCGTACGTCCCCCGAACCTGAAGCAGCAAAGCCCGAGGTTCGAGGTTCGAATCTGCTCTGAAGCTTTGGCTTGAAATTAGTCCAAAACGTCTACCCGCTTAAGCCAAACAAGATCCGTTTTAAAAAGTAACCCCTCCCTCAACTTATTAAATTGGAGCTTATTTGCTACTTTTTAAACAAATACACACCATGACTAGACTTTTACGAGAGGGTTAAAAAGCTTACTTTTTTATAAGTAAGCCAATATGCTATTATTTGTAGAGATGCCAAACGACCCTAAGTTGCATTGTACTTTTGTTTGGGCCCACTTGAATGACCAGACATGTGGAGGCCACTCTGAAGATTCTCCGGTGAGAAATATTAGCTGTCATGACCATGATGCAACGCACGAGCGAGGTCTAGATATTACAATACTCTCTATCCCCGGGACTGTATTTCCAACATCGATTCTGATGCCAAAGTGGGCCCAGTTCCAGATTTGCTTTGTGAAGAGTGAGAAATACCGAATTTCTTAACGTGTCGAATAAACAAGACCTGGACCGGCCCGTGAAAACTGGTTTTGTTGACTCTGATTTCACCGTTGGTTACCCGTCTATTTCCAACCCTCTACTCTCATCTTCTTACCCTCTTCTATAAATCTTCGTCTGTACTCCCATCTTAGCATCATCTAAAGATTTCATCACATTCCAATACTACAACGACAAGCCCATTTCCAAAACATGGCACCCCAAGATCATGCCCACCGTCTATCAGTAATGAGCATGCCAGTTCAGGTCTGCTTCCCGATGGCTCTAAGGGCTGCAATCGAGCTAAGAGTTTTTGAGATCATAGCTGAAGGCGGGCCGGGAGCACAGCTCTGCCCATCTGAGATGGTCGCCAAGATGCCCACGACCAATCCAAATGCTGCGGCCGCGCTCGAGCGGATCCTCCGGATCCTCGTTGCCAACTCGATCCTCATTGTCCAAGAAACCAAGGATGGTGAGGGCCCGCAGATGTATGGGCTAACAGACCAATCGCGCTGCCTAGTGCCCGGGGAAGATGGTGTGTCGTTGGCCCCACTGGTGGAGTTTTGCCTACAGAAACCGACGTTGGACTGCTTCTACCACCTGGGGGCCACAGTTCTTGAAGGTGGGCCAACACCCTTCAGTAGGACGCATGGGAAGGAGCTGTTCGAGTATGCTGCAACGGACCAAAAGTTCAGTGGGCTCTTTCATGAGGCCATGAGCAATCTTGTAGTGATTATCTTGACTGAGGTGTTTGAAGGGTACAAAGGTTTCAGTGAAGTGAAGGAGATGGTAGATGTGGGTGGGGGCATTGGGACCTGTATCAACCTCGTCGTTTCCAAGTACCCACACATTCGAGCTGTGAACTATGATCTGCCCTACGTCATAGCTGGAGCCCCTCAGTACCCAGGTATGTCATCCTGTGCATGTGGGGCCCATGGATTGATGATCAAAACTGTCGGCATGATGGGTTTTACTATAGTTTTAGAACTCAAAAGCTCTACTGATCAGTTGGGTCGAGTTACTCTGATGAGTTTATTTATTTATTTAGACTTTTTTCAATATATTCAATCTCGAGTCGAGTTGAAGGCGATTGAAACTGCGGCTCTGATGGGTTTTGCCATAGTTCAAAAACTCAAAAGCTCAACTCGACTCGGTCTACTGAGTTCAGTCTCGTCGAGTAACTCTAATGAGATTTTTTTGAGCTATTTTCTTTATTTTTCTACAGTATTTAATATTTAGGATTTTGTGCAGTTTCATCTGATTCAAGCCTTTTCCTAGCTTTGTTGACTCAAGTTTTGTTTTCTCTTCTGGGTCCTGACTGAGTCATGATGAAATTGAGTTTTTCTTGGGTCTTAATGAAATCTGATGAGTTGAGTCGACTTTAGACAAGTTGGGTTGATTTTTTTTTTTTTCCTCAAATAGTTTTTATGGTTGTGTTTGGTTGCCCCAAATATCATGAAATTTAATGATATTTTGTTATTAGTCAGGCTAATTTGGTACAAAATATGGTGAATTTTGTAATATTTGATGCAACCAAACACACCCTAAACTAGATGGGGATTGATTGATTTAACAAAGTTACAGGTGGTGGTGTGCTCCCACCTTTTTGAGCGATCCTACCGGTTGGATTGCCTGGCCTGCTTTCCATTTTATCACTCTGATGCTCCATGTCATCACACTGATCGAACAATGCTAATGTCCCATGAATGTGGGGTCCACTAAAATATGTCCACGTGTTTGCTTCTTATATTACGAGGGTCATATTTCTCAGGTGTGGAGCATGTTCCAGGAGATATGTTTGAATCGGTACCATCCACAGAAACCATTTTCATTAGGGTTAGTCTCATTGACCTTTCTACTGATAGAAATCATCCATTTATTTTGACCGTCAGATGAGGGTCGAATTTTATTTTCCACTAATTGTAGCCATCCATTATGCATCTAACCGCAAGATCAAAGCATGATCATGCACGCAGGGTATCCTTCACGACTGGGGCAATGATCAATGCTTGAAGCTGCTGAGGAACTGTTGGAAGGCATTGCCCGATTGTGGGAAGCTGATAAATGTAGAATTTGTGATCCCACCTGTAACAGGAACGGACCACGTGTCGCGCCTCACGACTGGTTTAGATCTACTTATGATGGCCAGCTTGATCGGCGGTAAGGAGCGAACGGCATCAGAGTATGATGATCTAGCAAAGGCCGCTGGATTTGCTGAAACGAAGGTTTTTCCAATGTCCAATGGCATCACAGTCATGGAATTCTACAAGAGACTTTCAATCACAAGCTAATGGGCCACCCATGGTGGTTATAGTGGCTTAGGAGACTCCTACGCATGTATGTGACTGTTCATGCACGTTATAGACAATCCAGATCATCCAAATCATGGGGCCCAAAATACTGATCAGATTAGTGGCCATCAGATGGTTAAAATGCATTCATATTGCACATTCAAATGTACACTAATTGGAGAAAATAAGCAAATCATATGGCATGTGGGTCCCATGATTCAGACAGTTTGGATTGATGCATGCCACGTGTTGAATAGTTGTGTGCATACGTATGGATAATTACATCACTATATCATCGCTGTCTTTCTGGTTAATTTTTTGTTGGTTTGGAGATGGAGTCATCTCAATACTTGATCGTTGATGTTGTACTAAGTGAGATTGTTGTACTAAGTTGGTGAGATTGTCCGGTGTGATCCTTGCTGGGGCATTTCTCCTTGTGTGTAATGTGATTTTTTTTTTTTCATATTATTTTGTTATTATTATTATTACTACTACTATTTGGTGTGACAAATTATCAAGTAGAGCAGTACAAGTTGTAGTGCTCCTAGTTGCATCTGATGGCCTGCACAATACAATCAATAGATCTATTAAGTATAGAACACATTTCTTAAACTACCTAGCAAAAATTACACTGATCTGAAGATATAATCCACCCTTGATCTGGACTTTTATTTGTAGAGTCATCAATTCTCCAAGCCATATGAATGGGATGGTTATGATTGTGTGGTATGGAAGAGTACGAAGAGAAATAAAAAAGAACATTGTCTTTCTCAAGTAATCGAAACCTTGAATCTGCGAGATAGTTCTTGAATCTATGAGAAATAATAAGAAAAAACTCAAATATTTTTATTGAATAATTTGTAATGTGTATGATTTCCCAATTACACCACTAACAAAAAAAAATCCTAATTCGTAATTACCAAAATAGCTAAATTCTAATCTTAATAAAAGTCTTAATCAACTAAAATACAACTTACTCGAAATAGTACTTAAAAAAATCATAAATTAACCTCATTAAAGGATTCTTGGCATGATTACAATCAAACTCTAAAAAAATATGAAAACTCTAAAACTCTAAAAATAAGGAAATATGACAAAAATTAGAATTATGAAAAATAGTATATTTTTTTACTAAAATTCTAATTTTGAACTAGAATTGTGCATTTTCTTGTAAAACAGGTGGACATGATACACTTTTTAGTTCAGTTGACCCTAGATGGCCTATTACGGTAAAGATTGATAGGTTAACATCTTATAATGATACCTGGATCAAAAGTTCTAGTCGATTTATAGTTCACACTTCAAATAACAATTTTTTCCTATACGAAATGGATTTTTTTCAAACTGGACGTGCCTGAGGCCCAGTTGCACCATGCCCTATGTAAGACTGGGCATCAGTCTAAACTATTTTTACTTCTGTTTGGCCTTCTTTTGGTAAAGCCATTCGAGGAATGTATTTGTGCCTCATCCAACATTAGCCCCCTGCACTTGGAAAGAACTCATCCTCGAGTTATTCAACGGACTTGGCTCATGATATGCATAAAGGTCCGCCATAATCAAATTTTGTGAGTTTTCGCTGGCCTCAAGTGCAATGCTGCGATGTAGTAATGATTCTCAGTAAGACCGAGGTCGATCCACAGGGAATTAGGTAAATCAATTCAACTTGTTCCAACAACTTCAAAATCAATTAAATAAAGAGTTCAAGTTCTTAAACTAACTTAAAACAATAAAGTTGTAAAAATCTGTAATTAACAGAACTAAGGCTTTCGAGGATCCACTTGCGATAACCCTCATGTGAATTCATTCATCCAAGCATAACACAACTAGAATTGAAGTTCTATCTCTCTCCTAGTTAGAAGATATAACATTCAAATGCGAATAATCCCCACTCAAGTGGAAGAATAAAATTCTAGTTCTAATGAAACACGTAGAAGTCGAATATGTAGCCTTCGAAGTAACGACCATGCCAATGAACTATGGTACGCTCTAGGGTTACTACAATTTGAATCTAATCAATCCAAACATGATAATCTCAGAGAATTGTAAGGAACTCATGTCCGAAGCACATGAACTCTCATAAAACATCCAAAAATATCGACTTTTATTCAAACTAGAACTTAAACATCCAACTTAAAGCAAAGTACTTGAATTAGAATGAATTCAGCATGATAACTACTCACAAGCTTCACCTCTTAGCCTTAGCTAAGAGGTTCTAGCCAAACATTATCATGCTTCAACTAGAATTCAAAGAAAAACTAAACAAAAATATGAAAAACATGAAAAAATCCTAGTTGGAGGAGTTATAGTCACTCCACGATGATCTCCCTTACTCCCCATGAGGTTAGAACTCTTCTAAAATACCTTAGCAAGGATGCCAAATTTTCCTTTTATAGTAAAATTCACCCACCGCCTCAGATTACATAAGATTTTACGCATTTACGCCGATCGTCGAGCGCCCGGTCAGGTGTTAGTTGGGCGCCCGCCATACCATAAAACAGTCCAGTGTTTTAAAGTGATTTTTCTTTGAATTTTGGGCGGCCGGATCCTCTTAATCGAGCCCCCGGCGGGTCATCGGGCGCCCGTCCATGTCCAGAAAAGTTATAGAAATAATCTGAATTTTTTATTAATTTTGGACGCCCAGTAAAATGGTGGTCGGGCACCCGAAGGCCAATTTTTACAGTTTTTCTGGTTTACAGGGTCATCTGTTGAATTTTTTGCATTTTACTTTCTGGCCCTGCAGCTCTACAATATGACTTTTCTGGCCATTCCAGGTCTTCAACCTGATTTCTTCAAAGCTTTTTCTCCACTTATTTGGCTCATCAAAGCTTGATCTTTTAGTCATTCCAAATCCTTCAAATTGGCATTAAATCCATGTCATCTCTCTCTTCTTCTTGCTTCTTTCTTCCATTCATTTGGCTCATCTTCCTTCATCATCAAGTGGGTTTAAAAGCATTCTTTTGAGCATCAATTTAGTAAAGTCTCACTCTCATTCCTACATCCACAAAACATGCATTAAATGGGTCTTTTAAGCATGCAAACCATGCATAAGATGTGATGTAATGGGTTAGAAAATGTATAAATTGGAAGCTTAACACAGCCCCCAACTAGCATTTTGCTAGTCCCGAGCAAAACATGCGTGAAACAAGTTCAATTCTCTAAAATCCAACTCTCCTTCAGAAACTATATTTCTATTCATTCCAAGACATACAAGTGCAAAAATTAGAGAAACTAGGTGATAGAAGTTGAAACCTTAAACTCTCAAAACATAATAAGTGTCCATATAGAATTCCCTTTGATTGATTGATAAATAGAAGAACTTGAACTAATTCAACCTAGTGTGCATAGTGAAAGTTCATCTCATGAGTTTTCGGGATTATCTTCTTCATAGATCAACTAAACTATGGATCTAAAGGTGTACAGATCAACAATAAGCCTATGACAGGAATTTGCTTTACCGTCCTTCTGACGGCTTTCACACTATGTCCCATTTTCGGCTTTGGTTATGGGTAGACCATCCCCCGGTTGGTAATAGGTAGCCCCTTTTCTGAGTTTTCCACCATATTCTCAATCATACCCATATTTTCTTTCCTTCTTTCCTTTTCATATACATTAGATAGGATTTTTAGAAATCTATATCTTTCGTTCTTTTTCCATGGATAAGGATGGACAAAGTACCCCGGCTTAGTTCCTCAACACCTTAAATCTAAGCTTAGCCGATCCATAAATCTACATAATCCCTTCAAACCATAAGAATTTTGTAATGTGAACTAGACTCAAAAGTGTTCAAAGCTTTCTACCGATTAATTGAATAAAGGAATTCATATAGAAAACTATTATATTTAAGATAATTCAAGGATTTCAAAATCAATCACTATCTATCTTTTTTCATAATTGTATCATCATAAATGCATAGAAACAAGGTTTACCCAAAGAGTTTTGAATTTTCAGAAAAATTGAAAAAATTTCAACATATAATGCTCGAAATGTAACAAAACACTAGATTCATGTAGGAATCTCACCCCCCAACCAAGTCTTGCATTGTCCTCAATGTAAAAGATGTGCAATGAGAAATAATATGAGAGCAATGATAAAAATAAAGGAGAGTGAGAATGAGATCACCTGAGAGAGTCGATAATGGAAGTCTACCTTCGACATTTAAATCTACTGAAGCAATAAAACAGAAACAGAAAAACAACTAAACCTGATATACGTAAAGCAATAAAAGATACCTAACCCGTCCTTTTAGAAAGATGATCTCCATTAGACTAGGAGATCGATTATGATTATAACATCTAAAAGGACAAAGTTGAGCAGGATCATCAACTGGTGTAATAGATTTTTCAGTAGAACTATCCACCATCCTGCTTTGAAAAGTACATTGGTGACATCAACAAGTCTAAACCATTGAAAATTCTGCTGAAAGGTTTCAGCAGGTTCCTCAATAAAATTGTCACATGTACTAAGAAAGGAGAATTGCATTGGTTGTAAATTAATGAAGATGGATATCATTTCCTTTTTATCTGGGCAAAAATCATTCAAGTACGGGTTATCCCAAAGGTGGTGTTTATCGGTTTGAACAAACCAAAGAGATGTGGAGACTTGTATTTCTTCTTCACAAGTCGTTATGATCTCCACAAAATCAGATTTCACCGGTACTTCTATAATTGATTTTTCAGTTTGGCACTTTGTGGAGGGAAGCTTTTTATACACTGGATGGGTCCCCTCAAGGCGTGTACAATGTCTTGAATCATGGGATTATCCCAATCTTTAAAGTAAGTCAGAAACTCCACTAGAGTATAAGAGACCTCATAGGGGGAAGTTTTCAGATTTAGATTTTTTATGTCTTCCTCCTTTTGTGTAGGTTGGATTGGGTCCTTAACCTCCACACTTTCAGATTTTGGCCTCTCCGTAGGCAAATCAAGCACCAATTCTACCAAATCCTACATAATAAATGTGTTTAACTTAGAAATTGGTGTCTTGTCAAATAAATTTTCAGAAATTGGCATTTCCGAGGCCACATTAATAGTCAAATAAGTTTCATCCTTGGAGTATGCCATGCACGTCTCCAATCTTCCAGGTAGATCATGTTGGAGAGACTTCCCATATTTCATAAATTCTATCATGTTTACCTCATGGGGACCATCATCATCGTCCTAATCCTTAAAGGGATCGAAGCTAACAACATCTAGAGGATCAAAATTCTGATTTAAAGTGAACTCATCTTCCACGATTGATTCAATCATATCAATCATGTGAACATCATCATCATCCCTATCTCTTTTGCCCAAGTGGAACACATTCACCTCCAATGTCATGTTCCCAAAGGATATTTGCATCACCCAATTCCGGCAATTTATGATGCGTTTGATGTAGCAAGGAACGGGTGGCCAAGAATCACCGGTATTTGAGTGCTTGTATCCGTAACCGGTTACATGTCCAAGACGATAAAACCCACTGGATAATAGAATTAGTCGACTTGGACCAATACATCCTCAACTATCCCTCTCGGTACACGGATGGATCTATTAGCGAGTTGCAACATGGTTTTGTTAGTGCACTTTTCTGTGGTATACTAGTGCACCTTGTTTGTTAATTACTTAGGTCAGTAGGTCTAGTGTCGGTTGAGCTTAATGAAGACGAAGACTGAAGACTCAAGTTGTCACGCCCCGAAAATCAAGTGTCGGGCAGTCCGCGGCTCCCGACTCTTCCGGGCGGACTGTATTTTACGGAAGTATAGTTTAATGGCACAAATCGATGGCATCAACTCATAAATCGATATTTAAGCTAAACAGTGTATAATTCAATTTGAATTTAAAGTGTAAATACATACAATTATCCACACAATCAAGGAGTCCACTCAGCTGGGGCTCAATATATACATGTACAATGAAATATTTAAGAATATTGACCCAAGACGTCCAATTCAAGGCAGAAATTGAAATGCACGACATAGGTAAGCCAACAGGCCCTGCATCTCATGCATCAAGTGGCAGCAACTCCTGCATCAAAATAACTGGTTGGTGTTTTAAAACACCCCCCAGGTGGGAGTGAGTAATCATACTCAGTGTTACCATTTCCTAAGTTAAACATATCATCAACACAATCAAGTACAAGTAGTGAAGTATAACAAATGGTGGGGCTCTCACACCTACCACCCCAGCATCAACAGATAGCATAACATTACAATCAAGTTCTTATTCTAGTTGAATAATGCATGCAGTCATGGTATGCAAATGTTATGTTCCGGAGAAATAAACGGTAGGGTTACCACCCAGCAGCAGCATCGGACCAATGCAAGTGAAAATGTGATGCATGCATGTTTACCAAGTATTTATTTAATTCCATACTCAATCAGCAGTATTGGCGAAGCCAGAATACCTCAATTTTATCAAGAGTCTATTAAACAGGAACACGACCGACAGAAACGCAGCCGAACACTGGACAGCGAGGAAAGCCGGGCACTGGACAGTGGCCTTACCAAACACTGGACAATGCCAGGTCGGGGTACCCTCTACCAGGCCGGGGCCCACCGCCAAGCCAAGGCGTCCTATGCCCGGCTCCTGGAATCCCAATTTAGGTCCATCACCCAACATAACTGAATAATGAATCAAATGGTAAGGGTCTCGATGCCCTAGAATGTCATATGCATGGTAATGGGTCGTCACCCAAGATCAATGATGGTAGGCTCGTCACCTAACATCGGTGCTCAAGACTCACGATAAGACCATCAGGATCAATACCGGTCAAAGATAGCACAAGCACAGTTACCCATATACCATGCCTGGCCCATGAGCTTTAGTATGTAGGATTCAATGCTCAAGGCTATTGGAGGGCTCATCATCCACACTAGCCAAAGACAGCACAAACGCAGTTACCCATATTCCATGCCTGGCTCATGAGACTTGATACTTACAGTTATAAGTGACTGCATAACAATGGTAATTGTGGTATTCGAGATTCTACAGAATATGTAACAATGATCAAACAAATATGATTAACCCTGAAATTGACTGATTTGGTAGGCCGAGTGAAACATTAATCAAACCGGCGTAGCCAGGGTCGGTCGATCATGTTACTCCCAAGTCGACCAAACAAGTCCGTGACGGCCAAACCCAAGTAGGCAGTCCATAAATTGTGATTTTCAGAGATTAATCCCAATCATGTCAATTAAATATTATACTAAGCATGTTGTGAAAAGAATAGAACATCATATCATTCATTGCCTCAATCAGGCATAAAACCAAACAGTTGATATGCGATATATTTCATTTCATATATGGGCGTAAAATCAAACACTTGGCGTGCTATTGCAGGCCAACTCATCAAATTCACAATCAGGCATTAGCCTGGGTGGATGGTAATCCACTTACTCAAGCATATGTGAACTTCTGTTCACTCAGGAATTTCATCGAACACTTGATATGCACAACACATAAAATCTCATATTTTCATAAAATTGATTCAAATGGGCAATCAATGCACACATCAAAGTAAGCATGTAATGAATCAACACATACAGAACATCAATCATAAACATAAATCATTCGGCATTCAACTCTGAATGGAATTCAAGAAAAATCCAATTTTCACTATTTGGAACCCTCATGGGCTGATAATAGCTAACTTAGAAGATAGTCCTCACCTGTGTTGGAGAATTTACACGCTAACAATGTCTAGAACGAAGGATTCAAAAAGACAACTGGAAATCCTACATAGATTCGAAAATAGATAGATTGGATCAAGAAAGAATCAATTTCAATATCAAATTCAACACTTAGGACGGTATATTACCTATGATGGACGGCCGGCATCAATCACTTGGGAGTGACGACAGCTGGATCGGAAGCTCCAAGCAAATCCCTAAGCAAAACCCTAGAAATCCTCCAAATTCCATCTCAAATGGAATTCTCAAATGGGCTTGGTATTTATAGTTCCAAATGGTCCAAGGTTGAGGTGAGTCGCACAACTCACCCTCTCTGGTCATGATCTATGTTGTGCGGTTCAGGATAGAGTGTTGGACATCTGGTGCAGAGGAAAGGTCAAGTCCAATAAGACGATTGATTCCGTGTAGATTCGTGATCAATGGCCCACTAACGAACGGTCTATAGCTGTTCTAAGTTTTCGGGACACCAATTGGATGATTTAGAGAACAGAGTTTAGCGAATCCTTTCACAGGTCATAGTGGGCATAGCTAGGTATATGATGTGATATACGGGGTGCATTTATTTGCAGGTTAAGGGTGGTTAATCTCATTCGTATGGTTTTATATGTCAAAATGGCTATTTTGTCAAATCGATTTCTAAACTCAAGATAATCGAGATTTGATTAATTGATTAGGGTAGTCTAAGGTGGATCTGCATTGTAAGTCGGTTATATAGGTTAATCCATTGTGATTTCAGTAAATCATAGATTAAGATTCATTAATCAACGGATCGGATGTAGGATTAGACAATTAAAAAGGAATCCGTAGCTATCCATGATATCTAACAAAGAATGTACGGTTAGATTGATGTGTCTAAATATCTTACGAGATTTCGATCGAATCGGATCATCCAAACTAGGGTTTTCAATACAAATCTCCTAAAGTCTTAGTTCTAAATCAGGCATCTGCACTCTCAATTGATAATTAAATTAGAAAATTTTCTAGAGGTGCTCGAGTACTCTCGAGGCTCAAGGATTGAAATTTCCAGGGCGTTACAATCTACCCTCCTAAAAAAATAATTTCGTCCCCGAAATTTTCTAGTACTTCTATTGGTGGTCATAACGGTCTACCCCCCTAAAGGCTAAAGTACTTTCTTTAAAAGAGATGATCTTCGTTGAATAAATTGAGATTTCTAGTACATCTGTAAGGAACTAGGGAACAAGGTTCCAAATAATAATGGTTGGGCTTTTCGATTTTCCAACTATACGATAACTCCTGTCATGGGGAACCCCAGCCGTCGGATCTCTATTATGTGCTGCCTTGCTACTGTTGTGGGAGGGGACATGAATTTCTTGAACAAGTTCAAAGAAAGAAAGGGAGTGACTTAGATCGTTTGATTGACATTCAGGTAATACGGCTTTTTGGGCATGCTTAGCCAAATCTTAACACTCCTACCGGGTTGCTAATGATTCAGCAGAGTTGTCCTTATCCAAAGGACGGTTCACAACTGGGCTTGTACGGAGAAAACGGTTATAGTAGGCCTGAATCTGATATGTCGATCCTCTGCCTGATCAGAGCAAGAAGGTCGTTATATCATTTCCTATTCCTGTTGGATCCTGGTCTTCTGCTCGATCCAAGCAGTGAGTCCATTGGTAATCACCCAGGATTGGGAATTGAGTCAAACCGCGAATTCTTCGCATGTGTATGGTCCCGTAAATCCGTGATCTGATAATTCTAGATGCTTGGGGAGAATCAAGTTTCACTGTTCTAAAATTGTCCTTTGGGTCAAGTTCAAAGAGTGTCCATGATAAGTCTAAGCTCGACTCAATGGGGAATTAATTTCTCAAGATACATAAGTCTAGGTGACTACTATAGAAAGGTTTCTAATGGTCAAAGATTAGTCAAAATTTAAAGCTCCATGTTTCATCAACCTAACTTGAGTCATTTGGGTTTATACAAATTATGCTTCCCAGGGCCTGATAGCACACTACCAATCCTATTCATTTGATCATATAAAAGCCATTGTTCTAAACTGGCAGGGGTTTGGTGTTGTTAGCATTCATCATGGTAATGGTATGAGGGAAAAGGAAAAGATGTAAGGAAGTTCTAAATGCGACATGAGATTGGCATGGTCAAGGGAAAAGAATAAGCACTAAGTCCCCTACGGGATGTAGACCTCAAATATATAAAAGTCATGGTTATAGGATTCACAAGAGCTAAAGGTATCCTATGAAAGTCTATAAAAATCAATTGAAACCATAAAGCCCTACGTAATAGAAAGAAAACTCTAACTAAGAGTCCTAATGCCAATTGTACGAGACTTCCTAAAATAAAAAATATATATATATATAAAAAAAAACTAACAAGTCCTAATGTATCTTGGTCAGATGATTCCTAACATGATACAAACTAGGGAGTACAAATCATTGAATACTTATTCCTATTATATAATGTCAACAACAAAAAAAAATCATTATCATTTATACATCATAGGTTTCAAATCATAGCACTCGTAGGTTTCAAACTAAAATTTTAGATTCGGAGTTGAAATTGTTTTGTTTTAAGTTCAACTAAAATCATAAGTCATAAATGATAAATCAAATGATTTAACAACACTAATAGGATACAATACTTTCTCATGCATATTTTGTGATAAATGGGTCCAATTGAATATGTTTTCGAAGTACCGACAATGACAGAAGGTTCACCCTACTAGTAATAGTAACTATTTCCAAAAATTAAAATTTTGGGCAAGAAAGAATTATGTTCTGATAAAACAGATAGTTTGGTTGGCCTCAGAATTAAATTTCAGTAGGAATCCATATGTTGTGCGTCCCGTAACTCATCCCGGATCAAAAGTTATAGTCATTTGAAGTTTGCTACGCAAAACCACAAAATAAGCAAGTTTGGGTGGTCCATCGGTCGGTTGAGAGAATTATCGATTTGAGAGAGACCCGATGAAATTTAATTCAATGGATACGATTTAAAATATAAAAGAATTAACATTGAAAAGCGACGAAAAATTCTCTGAAGAATCAAGTCAAAAGGCCTGAATCGTCCAGAAAAGTCACAGTGCAGAGTCGCGGGGCCAGAAAAATAAGATACAGAAAATTCAAAAAAATAGCCTTACAGTTTCGATGGATGTCCGATAGGTGTCCGATCAATCGGAAATTCCATCAGATTTTTTAATGTCTCTGGACAGATTTCCGATCAATCGGAGATAAGTTCCGATCAATCGAAAATAATGATGAAAATTTTCAATTCTCTGGACACTTTTCTAATCAATCGGGGACGAGCTCCGATCAATCGGAGTTCTATCGAAAAATTCCCTCGATCCATCGGAATCCCATCGAAAAAATGGTATTTTATGGCTGACTTCAAAAAAATGTATCTTTTTGCATACAACTCCGATTAAGGTGATTCAAAAACCACAATGAAGCTTGATGAGTCTACTTTTAGGGAAAAATAATTTAAAAATAAAAATAAAACTTAAGTAAGGTATATTTCTTATTATTTCAGAAGCTATCCAGAAAATTATAAGTTTCAAGAAGCTGGTACTTCAAGAATTTTAGAATTTTCTCTAGAACTCAAAATCAGATGAAATATTGAGGGATGAACTTAGACTTGTCAACAAGTTACCAGAAAAATTTAAATAAAAATTTGAGTGATAAAATTTCTAAAATCATTTTACACCACAGACTTGTTGAAACTAAAGCCCACAAACACTTGTGATTTTCAGATTTCCTAAGATTTCAACTTGAAAATCCATCATTCACACCAAAAACCATCCACACTGAACATTAAGTAATACAATGGCCCATAAGTTCAACACCTTTCAAATTTTTTTTTTTTTCGCAATCCCTATCTCAGGAGAATTTGGTCCTATGACTCGATATTTTTAAGTCCATGTTTGCATTAATCAAACAGTTGAGAGTTTGTTTCTAAATGCTCGATTTCTAAATTCAAGCTTGAAATCATCAAGCAGAGAGGAATTTGGGTCCTAGAGTTCATGGTGTTTATGTTCGCATTCAAAACAAGCAATCAAATGGGGATTTGATCATAAGGTTCAAATTTCTAAGTTCACAATCATCACATAAAGGGAGATTCTGTCCTAATGTTCACGGTTGCTATGTTTAAAATCCAGGGTATGTCAACGTGTAGCTTATGGTGAGTCCCCCAACGCACTGACTCAGTTTATTTCTCAACTCATGCTCTGATACCAAGTTGTCATGCCCCGAAAATCAAGTGTCGGGCAGTCCGCGGCTCCCGACTCTTCCGGGCGGACTGTATTTTGCGGAAGTATAGTTTAATGGCACAAATCGATGGCATCAACTCATAAATAGATATTTAAGCTAAACAGTGTATAATTCAATTTGAATTTAAAGTGTAAATACATACAATTATCCACACAATCAAGGAGTCCACTCAGCTGGGGCTCAATATATACATGTACAATGAAATATTTAAGAATATTGACCCAAGACGTCCAATTCAAGGCAGAAATTGAAATGCACGACGTAGGTAAGCCAACAGGCCCTGCATCTCATGCATCAAGTGGCAGCAACTCCTGCATCAAAATAACTGGTTGGTGTTTTAAAACACCCCCCCAGGTGGGAGTGAGTAATCATACTCAATGTTACCATTTCCTAAGTTAAACATATCATCAACACAATCAAGTACAAGTAGTGAAGTATAACAAATGGTGGGGCTCTCACACCTACCACCCCAGCATCAACAGATAGCATAACATTACAATCAAGTTCTTATTCTAGTTGAATAATGGATGCAGTCATGGTATGCAAATGTTATGTTCCGGAGAAATAAACGGTGGGGTTACCACCCAGCAGCAGCATCGGACCAATGCAAATGAAAATGTGATGCATGCATGTTTACCAAGTATTTATTTAATTCCGTATTCAATCAGCAATATTGGCGAAGCCAGAATACCTCAATTTTATCAAGAGTCTATTAAACAGGAACACGACCGACAGAAACGCAGCCGAACACTGGACAGCGAGGAAAGCCGGGCACTGGACAGTGGCCTTACCGAACACTGGATAATGCCAGGTCAGGGTACCCTCTACCAGGCCGGGGCCCACCGCTAAGCCAGGGCGTCCTATGCCCGGCTCCTGGAATCCCAATTTAGGTCCGTCACCCAACATAACTGAATAATGAATCAAATGGTAAGGGTCTCGATGCCCTAGAATGTCATATGCATGGTAATGGGTCGTCACCCAAGATCAATGATGGTAGGCTCGTCACCTAACATCGGTGCTCAAGACTCACGATAAGACCATCAGGATCAATACCGGTCAAAGACAGCACAAGCACAGTTACCCATATACCATGCCTGGCCCATGAGCTTCAGTTTGTAGGATTCAATGCTCAAGGCTATTGGAGGGCTCATTATCCACACTAGCCAAAGACAGCACAAACGCAGTTACCCATATTCCATGCCTGGCTCATGAGACTTGATACTTACAGTTATAAGTGACTGCATAACAATGGTAATTGTGGTATTCGAGATTCTACAGAATATGTAACAATGATCAAACAAATATGATTAACCCTGAAATTGACTGATTTGGTAGGCCGAGTGAAACATTAATCAAACCGGTGCAGCCAGGGTCGGTCGATCATGTTACTCCCAAGTCGACCAAACAAGTCCGTGACGGCCAAACCCAAGTAGGCAGTCCATAAATTGTGATTTTCAGAGATTAATCCCAATCATGTCAATTAAATATTATACTAAGCATGTTGTGAAAAGAATAGAACATCATATCATTCATTGCCTCAATCAGGCATAAAACCAAACAGTTGATATGCGATATATTTCATTTCATATATGGGCGTAAAATCAAACACTTGGCGTGCTATTGCAGGCCAACTCATCAAATTCACAATCAGGCATTAGCCTGGGTGGATGGTAATCCACTTACTCAAGCATATGTGAACTTCTGTTCACTCAGGAATTTCATCGAACACTTGATATGCACAACACATAAAATCTCATATTTTCATAAAATTGATTCAAATGGGCAATCAATGCACACATCAAAGTAAGCATGTAATGAATCAACACATACAGAACATCAATCATAAACATAAATCATTCGGCATTCAACTCTGAATGGAATTCAAGAAAAATCCAATTTTCACTATTTGGAACCCTCATGGGCTGATAATAGCCAACTTAGAAGATAGTCCTCACCTGTATTGGAGAATTTACACGCTAACAATGTCTAGAACGAAGGATTCGAAAAGACAACTGGAAATCCTACATAGATTCGAAAAGAGATAGATTGGATCAAGAAAGAATCAATTTCAATATCAAATTCAACACTTAGGATGGTATATTACCTATGATGGACGGCCGGCATCGATCACTTGGGAGTGACGACAGCTGGATCGGAAGCTCCAAGCAAATCCCTAAGCAAAACCCTAGAAATCCTCCATATTCCATCTCAAATGGAATTCTCAAATGGGCTTGGTATTTATAGTTCCAAATGGTCCAAGGTTGAGGTGAGTCGCACAACTCACCCTCTCTGGTCATGATCTATGTTGTGCGGTTCAGGATAGAGTGTTGGACATCTGGTGCAGAGGAAAGGTCAAGTCCAATAAGACGATTGATTCCGTGTAGATTCGTGATCAATGGCCCACTAACGAACGGTCTATAGCTGTTCTAAGTTTTCGGGACACCAATTGGATGATTTAGAGAACAGAGTTTAGCGAATCCTTTCACTAGGTCATAGTGGGCATAACTAGGTATATGATGTGATATACGGGGTGCATTTATTTGCAGGTTAAGGGTAGTTAATCTCATTCGTATGGTTTTATATGTCAAAAGGGCTATTTTGTCAAATCGATTTCTAAACTCAAGATAATCGAGATTTGATTAATTGATTAGGGTAGTCTAAGGTGGATCTGCATTATAAGTCGGTTATATAGGTTAATCCATTGTGATTTCAGTAAATCATAGATTGAGATTCATTAATCAACGGATCAGATGCAGGATTAGACAATTAAAAAGGAATCCGTAGCTATCCATGATATCTAACAAAGAATGTACGGTTAGATTGATGTGTCTAAATATCTTACGAGATTTCGATCGAATCGGATCATCCAAACTAGGGTTTTCAATACAAATCTCCTAAAGTCTTAGTTCTAAATCAGGCATCTGCACTCTCAATTGATAATTAAATTAGAAGATTTTCTAGAGGTGCTCGAGTACTCTCGAGGCTCGAGGATTGAAATTTCCAGGGCGTTACACAAGTGGCCCGGCTGCATCAAGAAAGAAGAAACAGGTAAATGTGATGCCTTGGTGTGCCTTGCCTTGACCAAAACCTAACCCATAACCTCTTAGATGACTTGCACCACCTAGGTATACTTTTAGTCATCATCATTAGTCTTAGAACTCCATGAAAAACATGATAAATTAGACTAATTAAAGAGGTGGAAGCTGCTGCAATAAAAAAAGGCTCAAACAGCAGTTTCCGATAGGACTCCGATCAATCAGACAGGTGCTCCGATAGGACTCCGATCGATCAGACAGAAATTTCGATCAATCGAAAATTGTCCCAGAAAAAATTGAAAACTCACTGGACATATTTCCGATCAATCGGACAGTCTTCCAATCCATCGGAAGGGGCCGTCCGATCAATCGGACAGTGTTCCGATCAATCGAAATTTCTTCCAGAGACTTCTCTGGATAAATTTTTGATCAATCGGACTTGTCTCCGATCAATCGGACTGGGCTCCGATTAATCGGACGCTTTTTCCCATCAATCGGAGATGCACGAATCTGCCCGTTTTTTGACCGTTGGAAGAAAATCTATTTAAAAGGGGGATTCATTTTTTGAGCTAAGAGAGGGGATTTTGAGGAGATAGAAGCCACCATTGCTAGAGATCATTAGAGGCTCTATCCCAAACCTATAGCAAGCCATTCTCCTTGTGTTTTCATCACAAGCTTGGGCCATTCAATGGCATATTGAGAATATGACTTGTTCCCTCTTGATTCTTAGGGTTTAGACACTTTGATGATAGTTAAACCCTTTGTCTAAACACTACCTAGGAGTCCATATAGGTGCATTCCTTTAGGAAATACATTTCCTACCATTTGTAGAGGATTCACCATTCCCTAGCACCTTGGGCATCTCCAATGGAGCATCACATGCAAGGTAGTTGATCGTTGGAGCTGAAGCCTTGGCAAAGCGGCGGCGTCAAAGATCGAGGGAGCACAAGGGGAGCTAATTCAAGCACGAGAGAGCGAGAAGAAGCAACCCAAGATGGCGCAACAAGGGGCTCAATCTGACAAGTAAGGTTGTCTTGTTAAGAGTCCATCCACTCAATTCCCTGTGGGAGTTGAGTGTAGAGTTTGTTTGACAAACTCGCCCCGGGGTCGTTAGCCGATCCTTGGCCTATTAGTTGGGCCTAAAATCTAGGGACGTCAGCCGTTCCTTGGCACGTTAGTCGGGCCTAAAACAAAGTCTCCAAGAGGGAGCCACCAACACGGGTGCAAACGTGTAGGTTGGGAGGAACCTGTAAACTCCCCGGTTGGGTGGATCCGAGTTAAAACACCTTGGTTGGGAGGAACCAGATTTAAACTCCCCAGTGAATGCCGGTGTGCTCAATGGGGTTGAATACTTGAACCGGGAGTGGAGTAGACAAGTAGTCGAACCACTATACATCCTTGTGTTTGTGATTGATCTTGAGCACATTTCTCTTTAATGCATTGAGTTTAATTGGTTAATTATGAATGCTTAGTTAGGAATGTATGCTAGGCACTTGATAGGCACATCCACACTCACATGATGTACTTTCACTACTTCATGTTGACTTGAGCCTTTCTCGATCCACCCTCTATAGTCCACATGAGTTTTTTAGACTAGGTTGCTGATTGCTCTTATCTTTTGCTAGTCTTTTAATTGGACCCACTTAGGCTTGGAAGCCGAAGTGTTAATCGCTTATGTAGTATAATTTGTTGAATTTGTTAAGTAGGCAAAAAGATTTTGAAAAAGGTCCTATTCGCCCCCCCTCCTATAGGTTCAGCCATAATTCTAGTTGCTCCTCAAGCTTCCGCAAGCGTATGCGTAGGGTGTCTTGTTAGGCTACCCGACGTAATTTCAGGTTTTGGTGGGTTTTAATTCACCAAGACCCAATTGCTCGTATACCGAGTATGGGATTAAATTTACGCTTGCCCCCAAGTCTAGCAATGCACGTTAAATCCGGTAGTCTCCAATGATACATGAGATTGTGGGACTACCGGGATCTTTAAATTTTGAGGGGGGGGGGGGGGTCTTTTGAGTAAGAATGACACTCACTTACTCATTTAAGAAGGCCTTTTACTGCACATTATATTTATGTTTGGTTGTGCACAAGTCCTTTAGAAACTTAGCATAGGAAGGGATTTGTTTAATAGCGTTAAGTAATGGAATGTTGATCTTGACTTGTCGGAAAATCTCTAAAATATCATGAGAGTTTGGGAGAGATTTTGGAGCAACCAATCTCGAAGGGAATGACACTACGGGCTTTGTTCTGTTTCTTATGGGGCTGAGTTAGATCCGTCCTCATTCTCAGAATTTACCGGATCATTAGGCATGTCGGCCTTCACCAGAATATATTTGTCAATTTGTTTACCACTTCTAAGAATGGTGAAGGATTTTTCTTGCTCTACATGTTGGTTGGGAAGATTAGGGATGCTTATTCCATGTGCTTATTCAGGATTGGGCTGAGGTTGGGTCGGGAATGTCCCTTCCTTAGTATTCAAGCGTCCCTTAATCTCATCAACCGAGACTTTAAGCTCTTGGAACATTTGCTGACTTGATTGATTAATTTGCGTTTGCCCTTGCATAAATGCCTTTAGAGTATCCTTTATTGAGAATTGAGGTGGGGCCATGTTTTGCATGGGTGGCCCTCCTTGAGAGTTGGTAGGATTGGTCATAGAACCATTCCTCCAACTAAAATTAGGATAATTCTTCCACGTAGAGTTATACGTGTCACCTACCGGTCCATTAAAAGGTCGTTGATATCCATATGTGGCATTTGCATGTTCTTGTAACACCTCTTGAAACGCAGGAATTGTAAGGCAATCTTGCGTAGCGTGTATATTAGTGGCACAAATTCCACATATGTTCTCAATAGCTTTAGTGGGCTTTATAACTTCACTCTTGGTATGTTCCATAGCCTCGACTTTCCTTGTGAGGTTGGCTAGCCTTGTATTCACATCATCTTCCTCCTTAAGGATGTAAATACCTCCTTTCTCTTTTTGTTGAGGAAGCTTGAGGTTATTAGATTTATCCGAGGTATCCCATGATTGGGCATTCTCAGCCAACATATCCAAATAACTCTAAGCTTCATTTGGATTTTTGCTCATAAACTCGTCGTTGCACATCATCTCTACGAATTGGCGCATATTAGAACTTAATCCATTATTGAAGAACTTTATGATTCGCCAGCTTTCATAGCCATGATCTGGGCAAGCAAGTAGGAGGCCCTTAAACCTTTTCCAACATTGAAAGAATGATTCATTCTCTTTAATAAAAAAATTCATTATGGCTCTTCGAAGGGTATTCATTTTATGAGCCGAGAAGAACTTTTTCAAGAATTCCTAAGTTATCTCATTCCATGACCCTATCGAGTGTGGTCTAAGAGAGTGGAGCCAACTCTTGGCTCTTTCTTTCAATGAAAAGGGAAAAGTTTAAGTTTGATGGCATCTTCTGAGATATTCACATATTCTAAAGTAGCCACCACTTCTTCAAATTCCTTTAAGTGTAGGCATTGGCTCTCAGAGTTTAGCCCATGGAACTTTGGTAGGAGTTGAATTACACCCGGCTTTATATCGATGTTTCCTCCGGTTGTTGGAAGAATCACACATGAAGGTGTTGTTGTACAAGCCAATTGTAGGTAATCTCGTAAAGATAGGAGCATTGTGCATATCATTCTCTCCTACTCCTTCATGATTTGTATTTGTGGTTGGAGTAGGGTGGGGAGGATTCCCTAATGAAATTTGATCCATACTTCCCAAATTTTCACGATGTTTTACAAATTTTCAGACTCGTCCATGAACAGAGAGTGGTCTAACTAAACCACCTTCGGTTTGGAGACGATTGTTATGATCATGTTCCCAACGGGACAAAAACCACGCAATTTAAAATCTAAACTAATCCTAAGTCTTAAAATCTAAAAATAAAAACTGAAAGCTGAAAGAGTTCAAGTTGGAAGGATAGTACCTGATTTTCTTGAACTAAAAGAACTTCCTATAAAATAAAACAAACATTGTTAATTCTATAATTCAGAAAAACTAATCTTGAGAGAACAATAAAACCTAACTAGTTCTACTCTATAGCCAATAAAACAATTTAGAACCGTTTAACCTAGCTTCCCATGCAACGGCGCCATAAACTTGTTCGCTGGCCTCAAGTGCAAGGCTTCGATGTAGTAATAATTCTCGGTAAGACCAAGGTCGATCCACAGGGAATTAGGTAAACCAATTCAGCTTGTTCCAGCAACTTCAAAATCAATTAAATAAAGAGTTCAAGTTTATAAACTAACTTAAAACAATAAAGTTGTAAAAATCTGTAATTAACAGAACTAAGGCTTTCGAGGATCCACTTGCGATAACCCTCATGTGAATTCATTCATCCAAGCATAACACAACTAGAATTGAAGTTCTATCTCTCTCCTAGTTAGAAGATATAACATTCAAATGGGAATAATCCCCACTCAAGTGGAAGAATAAAATTCTAGTTCTAATGAAACATGTAGAAGTCGAATATGTAGCCTTCGAAGTAACGACCATGCCAATGAACTATGGTACGCTCTAGGGTTACTACAATTTGAATCTAATCAATCCAAAGATGATAATCTTAGAGAATTGCAGGAACTCATGTCCGAAGCATATGAACTCTCATAAAACATCTAAAAATATCGACTTTTATTCAAACTAGAACTTAAAAATCCAACTTAAAGCAAAGTACTTGAATTAAAATGAATTCAACATGATAACTACTCACAAGCTTCACCTCTTAGCCTTAGCTAAGAGGTTCTAGCCAAGCGTTATCATGCTTCAACTAGAATTCAAAGAAAAACTAAACAAAAACATGAAAAACTAGAAAAAAAAAACTTTAGTTGGAGGAGTTACGGTCGCTCCATAACAATCTCCCTTGCTCCCCACGAACTTAAAACTCTTCTAGGATACCTTAGCAAGGATGCCAATGTGTCCTTTTATAGCAAAACTCACCTACTGCCTCAGATTACACAAGATTTTACGCACTTACGTTGGTCCTTGGGCGCCCAGTCAGGTGTTGGTCGGGCGCCCGACCATACTGCAAAATAGTCCAGCGTTTTAAAGTGATTTTTCTTTGAATTTCGAGCACCCGGATCCTCTTAATTAGGTGCTCGACGGGTCATCGGGCGCCCAACCAATTGTGGTCGGGCGCTCGGCTATGTCCAGAAAAGTTACAAAAACAATCTGAATTTTCTATCAATTTTGGGCGCCCGGTAAAATGGTGGTCGGGCGCCTAAAGGCCAATTTTTACAGTTTTTTTGGTTTATAGAGCCATCTGCTGAATTTTTTGCATTTTACTTTTCTGACCTTGCAGCTTTGCAATATGACTTTTCTGGCCATTCCAGGTCTTCAACTTGATTCCTTCAAGGCTTTTTCTCCACTTCTTTGGCTCATCAAAGCTTGGTCTTTTAGCCATTCCAAATCCTTCAAATTGGCATTAAATCCATGTCATCTTTCTCTTCTCCTTGCTTCTTTCTTCCATTGCTTGGGCTCATCTTCCTTCATCATCAAGTGGGTTTAAAAGCATTCTTTTGAGCATCAATTTAGTGAAGTCTCACTCTCATTCCTACATCCACAAAATATGCATTAGATTGGTCTTTTAAGCATGCAAACCATGCATAAGATGTGATGTAATGGGTTAGAAAATGTATAAATTTGAAGTTCAACAGTGAATCTCCTCAAGAAGATTAACAACACAAGTGTTATCATTGATTTTTCTGATGATTGAAACATGGCCGATTTTCTTATTTAAAAAGTTGTTATACATCCTGGTTTGAAATCTCTCATTGCATAGGTGAACTAGCACGTTATCATCCATTGCGAACCCCTGAAATCAATATTACAGCATCATTTTTATACTTGGCATTGGATTCCTGTAACTTCTTTTGGACATCATCATTCATTTTGTCATGATTTGGTCCACCATATTTTTTTCCGCAACACTCATACCTAGTAACTTAGACAAAGGGACAAGATCGGGTATATGTTTGGGAATATGACCATACACAACCTTGAATGAGGATTTGTTAATGGATCGATTTTACATATTTTTTAAGGTGAACCTAAGAAAAATCAATATCCCGAATGGGGGTAACTTATCAGGAAGTTCATCAGGCATAATCTCCTTGAACTCTTATAATATTAGTTTCAACTTCTCTAGGATGTTTATGGGTTTTACTTCTCTTATGTTTTCAACTAATCCATTAATTTTTCTGATTTCCTTAGATTCTTTGACGAAATCCAGTACGATTACAAAAGATGGCTCCTCTAATGTAAAAGTCTTGGGATAGTTCAGGAGCGAGGATAATCTTTCTACCATATTTAACAAATATAAATATGTTATTCCGACCTTTATGCATAACATCAATATCATACTACCATGGTCGACCAAGTAACATGTAATAAGTTTTCATATCAACCACGACAGACATTACGTTATCCTTATAATATTTACCAAGGGAGAAGGGAATACGACATTGTTTGATTACATTTGTTTTGCTAACCTCCTTGATCCATCCACTTGTGCATGGAGATGGGTATTTTTGTCTTCTATTGCATCTTTTCTACCATAATCTTTAATACGATATTCTCATTGCTCCCGCCATCTATAATCAAATCACAACTCATTTTGTTCACGGTACACCTCATTCGAAAGATTTTGTGTTGTTATAGATATATCTCCTCCTTCGGCGTGTATAATGGCTTCTTCATGATCAGAGTGGTAGCTTGTGATTCACTATTATTGAGTGGTGGTCTGCGATTTGCCATCAATGTCACACCACAAACATGATGATCACGAGCTCCATCGCTGATTTCATGTTGCTCATCGTTACGAACATGGGCTGTTCCTAAATCTTTCGTCAAACGGTCGATTGCTGCCAACAGTCCTTGCATGGCTTGTAGATTCCTCAACTGAAAAGCTTCAAATACCACCATTATCATGAGATTGCTCCCAAGAGCACCTTCCATAAGATTGTTGCTTACACCATCGTTAGATGCCATCAAACTGAGGAAAAGCTTTGCTATAATACCAACCGACATAGGGAAGAGTGTGAAGAAATAATGAGAAAGATCACCGTCTCTCTCAAGTAGACAAAACCTTGAATCCATAAGGTAGTTCTTGAATCCACAAAAAATAATAAAAGAAAACTCACATATTTTATTAAATAATTTGCAATATGTATGATTTCTCAATTACACTATTAATAAAGAAAAAATAAAACCCTAATTTATAATTACAAAAAATAGTAAAATTCTAATTCTATATAAAAGTCCTAATTAAACTAAAATAGAACTTACCCAAAATAGTAAGTTTTTTTCAAAAATAAAAAGCCTTAAATTAACCTTACTGAAGGATTCATGGCATGATTAGAATTAATTTCTAAAACAGATAAAAATCTAAAACTTTAAACATAAGTAAATACGACAAAAATTGGAATTACTGAAAATAATAATTTTTTCCTAAAATCACGATTTTGAACTAAAAGGGTGTATTTTCTCATGAAATGGATGGATGTGGCCCACTATGTGGGTCTGCTGAACCTAGATGACCTGTTACGATAAAGAATCATAGGTCATACATCCCGTAATGATACCTGGATCAAAGTTCGAATGATAGTTTCTCCCTATCTAGATTTCTTCAAACCGGATGTATATGGGGTCCAGTTGCGTGATGCCCTATATATGTAGGACTGGGCTTGGATCTGATTGATGACTTCCGCTTCCAGTTGACCTTCTATTGGTCCAATCATGCTAGTAATGAATCCGTGCCTCGTCTTCCATGAGATTGCTAACAAATCTATCCTTCTTTTTTAAAATGATCTTCACCCTCCACATTAAAGGCCATTGATTATTTGTGAAATTGTGTGATGCTTGCATGATAGCAATGAAGTATATGCTGGACCTCATAAGCAAACTAGATTAATGGATTGAACTTTTTTTTAAAACCCCCAATGCAACTAAGAACGCTGTAACTTAAATAGTGCATGAGAATGCTGCAGCATTCATTATTATTATTATTATAATACTAATTAAATGATTCAATAATCTCTCACAGCATTTTGAGTTGCGGTGCTTTCAGTTGCAAAGGGGAGCTTGGAGATTTGGGTCCAGCATATATTTCATGGTTTAGAGTGTGAAAATCACACTGATTTAGTCCGTTGATAATCCAGTCCATTTATATGTACTTGGTTTTATAAGCCATGGATTGGATGGTTACGATTCTTTAGTAAAAGTGATTACTTGAAACTGTTAGAAACCATGCGTTGGAATATAAGATATACATGTATCCATCTGTATCTTTCTATATATCTATTTGTAATATATAATATGTACAGCTTTACATACATATCTCGGCCATGTGAACTTCATTATCAAAGCCTGGTTGGTGGGTTGGTGCAATGCCACCATCATCTCCTGGCTTTTTTTTTTCTTTTTTTTCCCATCACTTTGTCCCACTTGAGGTGATCAGATTGCCCACGACTGTCCTGGTGATTCTCGAGAAATTGCATTGGGCACTTTCTAAGTCCTTGATTGTATGTTTGGGTATGTGATCCGGGGACATGACATGGATTGCTCTCTTTGTGACGACCCAACTGATGAGCTTGACACTTCCTACAAAGGAAAGTAGCCTAATCTTCCTAATTGGCATCACCCATTTACATTTGGGGAGCCGATTAGGGGCGTCCTCGCCTTACCCAACACAGTGTGGCCCTGATTGTACGTGGGGCCCACCTTGATGTATATTTTGTATATCCACGTCGTCCATCCAGTTTTTCGGCTCATGAGCTAAAAAATTAGGCAGATCCAAATCTCAGGTGGACCACATCACAGGAAACAATGGTGATTGAACACAACCATTAAAAACTTCCTATAGTCCACTGAAATGCCCACCGTAATGTTTATTTACCATCCAACCTGTTGGTAAGGTTACACGGACTTGATGAAGGGTGAAACAATATCAACTTGATCAAAAACTTTTGTGGCCTACAAGAAGTTTTTATTATGTTCAATCACCATCGTTTCTTGTGGAATGGTCCACCTGAGATTTGGATCTCCTTTATTTTCTCGGCACTTGTAGACACCCCACCTAAATCACAAAATATGACTCCTGAACCGACCACCTATACCCTGATAAAACCACACCTAGAACCCTCAATCACCGTTGGATGCCTGACCAAATTCATAAGAAGAACCCCATATTCGTCCCAGACCAGACTACTAGAACTGATCAACATATTCCCAACTCTTAAACCTTCAAACAGGGCCATTGATCAGTACTCACGAAAATTCGCAACTCCGGCAATATTCTGATAGAACCGCACTTGTCCACCCGAGGAGATTTGAAAGCCAACCAAAAAAGAAACACTAGGCTTAGATCCCCATCCAAAGGTCATGAACGGTTTGGATCACCCGATCCCTAGCCATGTAAACTTGAAATCAGCTCTGAAAGAATGAAGGAAAAGATAAAAAAATACATTGTGGATGGGCCAAAAACACAATGTTAGCAGACCGACAGCTTGTCGCAAGTCAATGGCTACCTGACACTCTTTCCACCTACCACATCAGAATCCCTTCTTACAGATTTTGAATGGAAAAAATCGGCAAGTGTCCACCATTGGCCTCCACGAACCGACGATTTTGATTTATAAATTCAACCGTCAGCAATCAATAAAAGGTAGGAGAGATGCCCTGGGAGCGGTAAAGCATCCTAAGAGACTAGGATTAAGAAAAAAAAAAAAAAAGCCGAGGAGGTGAACCTGCCTTCTAAAACACCCAAAGGTATATCCTTCCCCTAATGCCCAATCCTGCTCAACTTCCGAGAGTCAACTTATCAGAGAAGGATAGCCAAGTCAAGAGTAGTGCTAAAATCAAGGATGTCTAATCATCCCTTTTGAATTAAAACCTGGTGCCGGATTTTTCTCTCATATCTTAATCAAGCTCAGAACGCCGTCAACTCTACACATTCCCAGCATATTATCTATCAGCATCCACACTCTTAGCTTTCTATTTCAATGCATTTTTCTATTTATCTTATTTACCTGCCTGGGGATGCTTGATTCCGTGTAGTAAGGTTAGGACTTACTCTATTTTTGCCTGCCCAATCCTTTGCTAGACATATCATACCGCTACAGGTTTAAATTCTCTTATAAGTCACATATCCTGTAGAGACTGCATGGTCTATAGGCAGAAAAGGGTGCCTAATCCCTTCTTCTTTTGTGACTGAGACCCTTACTCAAACCTTTGCATTTACAAGACACTTACATGAGTCCTTTTAGGTCAAAGGGTTTCCCAATCCCCCAACCTTGAGATAAATCCACGGACCCTAGCCGACCGTGGATATAAGCAAGCCTGATCAACTATTAGTCACTTCAAAAATTTTAAACGTACCCTTTTCCAAGCCACCCTTAAATGGTATTGTAAAATAAAACAGGTAGCCAAATCAAATCTTAAACATCTCACGCGACGCTCAAGAGTGGTGACTGGTGAGCATGCGAGTTTCTTCCCTCTTTCCTTGTGACAGATTGTGTAACGATGGGGTCGAGCCCGCGGGCAGCATTCACAGCACCCACCATAAAAATGACTTAGGAAAACAGATGGACAGCATGGATATACAAAATATACATCAAGGTGGGTACCGCGGTAACGGCCGCACCATGTTGGGTGGGGCCGGGGTGACACCTAATGCACTCCCTTACATTTGGCAACATGTTCCCAAGGTCGACATGTCTACGATGTGAAACACCCCAAGTACTTTATCGGGCCTGCTAAGCCAAAATTCTAAGGATAGATGAGTAGGATCCTTTAAGCCGATGCAAGGCTCAATATATTAGAGAAAATAACAAGAAGTTTGGCCTTACTGATGCTCTGGCCAGCTGCAAGGATGTTGAGCAGATGCATTGCATTGTTGCTTTGTGGCTTTCAAGAAAATCAAGGTATCATCTGCAAATATGATATTGGAAATCGTTGGCCCTTTCCTACTAAGCCTCAATGGGCTCTATCAGTTTTGGTCTGTAGGGAGTGAAACGACTCGTAGGCTATGATAATGCATTGTTGTGGATTTGTCTCTTGGGGACGCAAGTAGACTAATTATGAAGAAGAGGTTTTGAATACAAGGGTTTCAATCAGTTAACCAAGATCTTAGTAATAAGAGATAAACTAATAGATCAGATTGCAAAGACTCATTGACTGATAATGCTGAATGGAGCTTGGATTGAAGTGCTTTGGGTTTAAAATAGTAAAAACATGATTAACCTCAGTTGGAAAGAAATAATTTTCGAGAAGATCATTAATAACAATAATGACATCATTTATAATTAGGTTTGAGTATGTGAGAATGATGGATTGAAAACTGTCAGGCCCGGGCACCTTGAGAGATCTCATTTGCCTAAGCGCTATGATCACTTCCTTTTCGTTAGGGGATTAGTCTACTCATCATTCACTCTAGAATGGGCTCCACTAAGTGTGGACCCATGGCCATTAAAGACACGAGTGTAGGGGCCCTTTGACTGTCTAAAATATAATATACCACCACATACATTGCCAACGGGCCGAATTGAAACATAAAATTACACCATATGCATCACCATATAATCACATCCACACACAAGATAAGCCACATAAAACATACGTTGAGAAGGGTCCGAAGCATCGGTAACACACAATAATCAGATGGGAATGCGTAAAGATATATTGATCCTCATTTTACTTGAAATCAGCCTCGGTTTGGGTTCGACAAGTGGACTAACATTAGTCCATAATTTCAGTCCATTTGGGGCTTGGAATGGCACCATTTCGCGTGTCAACGGGCCCTACTATATGGCCCACCACGTCGCCCAAGGAGTTTGCAGCATGGTCCCAAATTTCATGTATGAAGTGGGCCATATGGGTTGCCCCAAGACCGGTGGGCAGCGGGCGTACAAAGCACATACATCATAGTGGGTTCCATGGCGAGTGAGCCCACTTGTCGGGATCCAACACACCCACCAAGGGGTCCCACGGATGGTGGGCCCCAACCACTGTCCTAGATGGACAACGGGAATTGTAACACATTTGTCCAGAAGGCTACCGGCATATGCAAGGCCCAATGACCCACGAACATCTCAAGTGGTGGCGTCATTATCCTACCATTTTTGTGTGTGGCCCGCCTAAAGTCTGGGCCTGATACATTCGTGGGCTCATTCCCAAAGGTAAGATAAGCTAGGAAAATGGACCGAAGAGGTGGATATATTACAGACATCATGGCAGGCTGAAGTTTTTAACGACGGGCATCAATCCCATTGTTTTATGCGATGTGGCCTATTTGAGTTTTGGATCTGCTTTATTTTTGGGCCCACACCTCAGGATGGCCCGGACAGAGGGAATGTAAAATATATGCATCAAGTGGGCCCACAGCATGGCCCCAAACGCTGGGCCCAAACAGCAGCAGCAGCTGCACGCTGCAGCCCTCAGCGTGTAGGGTAGCAGCGTGTGGCTGCTGCCCCTGTTTCTTCTTCTTCTTCTTCTTCTTCTTCTTGATATATATATATATATATATATATATATATATATATATATATATATATATATATATATATATATATATATATATTCTTTCTTTCTTTTTCTTGTTCCTCTCCTTATTTCGTCTTCTTGTGGCTCCATGGATGGTGGGTGCTCAAGACACCACTGTTTTCTGATGGTGTGGGCCGTCTGAGTTTGGGATCTGTCTAATGTTTGGGTCCCTGCCCTAACGAGGCGCAGCCCATCAGATGGACCGTATGGATCAGAGTACAAGCATCAGGGTGGAGTCCACATGATGGCCCCCAGTCAGTGCCTTTTTATTTGTTTGCTAACTTGCAGCTGCAAGCAGCATGCAGTGCACTCGTTTTCCCTTTCTTTTTTTTTCTTTTTTTTTTGTTTAATTTATATATGTATAAAAAGAAAAAAGTTTGGGTGGAAGATAAAACGTCAAGGTGGCTCTTTGGACGGTTATAATGGTTAGGGTCCACATGGTTCGTCACTAGAGATTTTGGATTTTTGTGGGACCCACGTTGATGCAATCCTGTCCAAGGACTTGGACAACTAGGCAGAGCATGTACAAGATGGTGGACCCCACAGGAGTGGGCCTACAGAGGCTTTCGACTCAACAGATTTTTCATTTTCAGTTGTGCAGAAATTAGTCAGGCTCATTTTTGTCCCTGATTTGCAGCCGCATGAGTCTCGCATTCCGCGAGAGGATAGGATCTCCTGGTAGCTCTATGTATGGGATTCAAAATCTCCTAGGTGGGCCCCACTGAAAGTGTGTATAGAACTAATGGTACAAGGCTCAATATTAGTACTTGCAAAATTTGCACACAGAATTCTGTGCCATTGCTGACCCCAGTTTGAACGTTGTGTGCCGATCACATGGAGCTCACTTGGATGGTGTACATGGCCATTTCACTTCTCCTATATGATGACTACAAAATTCCAGTGGCGGTTCCACTAAAGAATATTTGTGGGGCTTACCACAATGGCCCAAAAATGGAGATTTGGCCCAACAATGCAGGAATTTCTGAACTGAACTGAGCAGAATTTCTGAACTGCCATCAATGGTCCAAGTGAACCCCATTTCTAATTCTAGACAAAGTGGGCCCCACCTCACACCACATGCATTTTAAGGTACTTGTAGTCCCGAAAATGGGATAGCAAGGGGACCCCAAAGATGTCTTAAAACGGAGCCCAAAAACAGTCCCAAGGTTGGGCTAAAAAGGATATTGTTGGAGACTAATGTTGTGGCAGGGCTAAACACCATGGTGGCCCTCCTTTGATGGGAAAGGTGGGCCCCACACATGGAATTCTGATCCCCAAGATTAGGCTCCAAATCAGCAAAATAAAAAGAAAGAAAATAAGAGGAAGAAGGAAGAGGGTAATTAAAGCACACTGACCTCAAATTTGAAGTCTCCTAGCTACTCTATCCTTTCTCTACTTCTTTCTTTTTCTTCAATATTTAGAAATTTTTGAAAACTTTTGAGCTCCATATAGAAGTTCTCCTTATATAGAGAATTTGGATAGAAATTCTAGTTGGCACATTGCTGGACTTCCATTGGATGGTGTTGGTGATTAGATTAGTGACATGGCTAAGGGGCTAGTATGCTTTGGCTCATTTGGAAGTGTTGTAAGAGAGGGAAAGAGTTGTAAGTGAAATGTTTAGGTGACATTTTGGTGAGCTTTGATGAGAGAAAATATAATGTTGTGGATGGGTGATGTAACCAAATCCTCCACCCACATTAGCCTAGATATGAATGTGGTGTAGTAGGAGTGGGATGGGCCATGATTTGTGATAAGAAGAGTAAGGTATGCAATGATGTGTTACAAAAGGAGTGGGGTATGCAATGATGTATTTTGAAAGAGAGTGAGGAGGAGAGAGAATGAGTGAAAGTTGTAGAGAAAGGGGGTGATGTGTAAAGTGACTTGGTGATGATGGGTAAAAGTGCACATGACTTCTAAAGGTATATGATGATGGGCGTGGTGATATGTAAAGGTGAAGTCAAGTCTTTCCTTTGCCCTTTGGTCAATGCTTAACCATGGTATACTACTTTGAGGTACATGGTGCTACAATGCTCCTCCTTGACTATCGGCATAGGTGTCGTTAGATACATGTCCGGGGGCTTACTGTCTATATATGAAGGGTCTAAATAAGCATGCATAATGCGTTGGATCACCGGTAACATGTCGAAATAAAGTCAGGAACTACCAGTACCACATTAACTCTATTTTAGAAAATGTGATGTGGTTCTCTCTCCTTAATTCAAGAAAATGCATTGACTTATGTGGAAAAGTAGGTCTTACCCTTATTAAGGCTTGATAATGAAGTGTAAGCTAGGTTAGGCAAGTCCTTACTAATGCTTCAGTGATAGACTCACAAAAGTTTCAACATGAGGTCAATGGTTTGAGTGCCTATTGTGATATAAAAAAGCCATTGCTTTATGTGTGTGTGTGTGAACGTGTGAGGGGTGTGAGTGCATGGGTAAACAAAAAAGAAAAAAAAGATAGGTTAAGCCATATTAATATTAAGGCACCATTAGGACTTAATTAAGGATACTTATTAACTTATGAATTTTCTTACGAAAAGGTAGAGTTTTGCTACTATTTAAGTGATTTTTAGGGCTCCTTGCAGACATGAATGTCAATTATTCTTCTCGAGATAACTCGGGTTCGGGTGCACCCATCGACGCACGAAGAGTACCTTGTATTCATAATGAGGGTGTGGTCATGTTGACGTATGTTTCGGGTTATCAAGGTTTTAATCTCTCAAGTGAGTACTTGTGCAGTCGAGAACCCTCTCAAGTGAGTACTTGTGCAGTCGAGAATGTTTTTATGACCAATCGAACGTTCATGCATTATATTTCAAAATTTAAAAAAATGGCATAATTACCCCTTTATTAAAAAATGCCATTAACACTCTTTAATCTCAAGACCTGTTTTAAGCACTTCGGGACTCTAACCACGCAATTACTTTGGTTCTTTTATTACGAGAGCACATGAAATAAGATATACAACCTTCTTAAGATCCTTATATCAAATAAAAGTGCAAACGGAGCGGAAGGCCGAAATCCATCAAACGCAAGAGGGTCATCGACCAAACTGTCCCCAAGTGTCAAAACAAGTCTCATATGTGGTCTGAAAATGCATGAAATGCATGGTGTAAGATGGTGTAAGATGACCAAAGGTACATGCATGATAAGACATCCTACATCATCTCATTCCTACAATCTAGATCATAAATAACAAAAGATTAGAAGATCAATGGTTAAAACATATTCCAACTATCTATGTAGCATCATTATAGCCGTCCAACTCATCATCTCATAGTTAGATCAAGGACCATCTACAATATCACGACTAACTATCAACAGAAACATGATTTAATAAAAAAAAATCAGATGGAGCAAAGGGTCAAATGGTCTAATTCCTATAATCAAGATAATTTGATCGTCAGATAAGATTTCTAACGATGACTTTGGTAATCCAATGGTTCCTATTCAGTTAAATGGCTTGGATCAATGGTCCATGGTTTGGATTGGTGATCCAATGGATGGATTGTCCCATACTTGGGTTAGATGGGCCCGATGATCTATCTGATGGTTCAGATATATCCAAACAGAAAAAAAAGAAAAGAAAAAAAAAATTATTCTCCCAAAAATTACTACGTATATTGGAGCCTTATTTTAGGACCAGAAAAATAGAAAGACGGGATGGATTTTTTACAAACATTAAAGTGTGACCCATGTATTGTCAAGGTTAGGTTAGCATGGCAATCCACGTCAATCAATGCGCAAGCCAGAGGTTTTTAAGTCGACGGGGAGGGTTTCCAGTCCGTAGCTGGGCCAACCATGATATTTGTGACAGATCCACTCGGTCCATCTTTTCTGACACCTCATTTTAGGGCGTGTACCAAAAAATGAGGCAAATCCAAAGCTCAGGTGGGTCAAATTAACATGAAACAGAAGGGAACGAACTCCCGCTGTTGAAACATTCGTAGAGCCACAGGATGTTTGTGACAGATCCATACCATCCATCTGTTCTTTTGGCTCATTTTATGGCATGGGCCTAAAAATGAGATCAAAACCAAGCTCCAGTTGGCCAAATGACAGGAAAAAGTGGGGGATTGAACGTCCATCATTGAAACATCTTGGGGCCATCGGGCCTACTTTGTGCTTTGGATCTGCATCATTTTTGTGCACATACCATAAAAAGTGCTAGCGAAACCGATGGACGGAGTGGATTTCCCACAATAATAAGGTTGGGCCACGTAAGATAGGTTGGCATGCCCATGAACCCAACTTAATGGCTAACCGGGGAGATTGCCGAGTACAAAATACAAAAACCCGTTCGTATAGGTAACTAACAGTAGCCAATTTAATGTTGAGTGGTGAGGGTCCAGGAAAATGGCTTTAAAGTAGTAGAATTTTGGTCCATGGCCCAAAAAGCAGGCGGCCACAGTGAAAATTCTCTCTAGTCAATACGGACCGGGTCAAGTTTTGAAGCCATTGTTGGGATAGTTAGATCAACAAATTTTTTTTAGGGATGGGCAATTATAGGTGGACCTCACATGATGTACGGTTATAAAACGTTTTCTAACATATTATTCTAGCTCATTCGTTTACTAGCTATTGCTCAGATGGTAAGACGACTCAATCTAATTGATTTTTTTTTGTTTTTTTTGTTTTTTTTGTTTTAGAGAGATTGATAATGAAAGGTGAGCTCCACTTGGGTTTGGATCTCACTGATAGGACTTTCTAGTGCATGGAGCATCTATTGCCGGATGATTAAAATTATCATATCATAGTGATTCTTTAGAGATGCACAGTTCAACGCCGGCCTACATAACAGATGGCTCAAATCAATTGTTGAACCGTCTTTATATAGAGCATCCGTTTCTAACCATTCATTGTATGGTTACAATCGGTTGATCAAAGTAACTTTTAAGGGGATGAGGAATCAAAGATGGACCCAACATGATGAAAAGTTTGTATTAATGATCGAAACTTCTCTATTTTAATTAATCCGGACGTCTATTTCCGTAGTTGTCAATCCGATGGTCAGGATCATATGATTAAAGTGATTTTTTTGGAGAATTGGCATTGAAAGGTAGGTTGAATATGATGGACTGCAGAAATCGGGTTGCTTGTGACAGTCGAATTTAGCGCTTTTTCATGTTGATATCACTAATCAAACGTTTTCTAGTATATAAATATAAAACATTCATCAATTGATAGGATGGTTGGGAATGCTAGTAGGGGAAAAATAAAAAAATACAATACATTGTAATTTGGTCTGGATCCACTTGGATGACCAGTGTAGGGTCCTCAATTACTCAGTGATCAGGACCATGATGCAATGATTAGGGGCATGAGCGAGGTCTATTACAATACTCTTTATGCCCGCGACTCTTAGGTTTTTTCATCTACAAAATCGTCTCGGGTACCAAAGTGGGCCCACTTTCAGTTTTGCTTTGTAATGGCTGAGAATTACCCAATTTCTTAATGCAGGATCCAATATTAAACAAGACCTGGACGTGTTAAAACCCGATCAGATCTATTGGGTAACAAGGATCCACGACAGCCCTAACATCAAGATTTTAGGCTTACCATGCTCTCTAGAGCAATCCTGTAGGTGGGGTCCACTTACGTATCCTTAGCAAATTCCAGACATTGGGGTATATGTAGATCCTAATATTTGTATGTTTGGAAGCAGTTCCTATTTGAAGTCTGCATACATCTCGGGTGCGGGTATCACCTTTTGGACCCGGTTAAAAATCAGGTCGAGCTTAATTTTGGGTTGGGTTCCTGCGATGCTTGGGGTTAAAAGCCTTGTGGGATCGGGTTTGGGTAGCTAGTTTTAATAAGAAAACAATGCAAGTCAATATATATTAATTATTCTAGCGAAAGAAAATAGATTTTCTAAGCCAATCACATGTAAGAGACTCTGTTTACACACCATGCATGTCTCAAAGTGGAATGTGTATGACTGGGTATTAGATGCTTTTGTTATGTCCTTGTTTTGCCGGGATATTGCTTTTGGCATCTCCTTGTTTTGCTTTGTATTTAGCTCGTTTTGGCTTGGGCTCTATGCTTTGGCTTGTATTCTTTGTTTTTATATTCTGTGTTGTATGGTTGTATGCTTGGTGAGGGATTTTTTTTTTGGTGGCACCCACCCGAATAGTTATATAGCCTATTTAATAATTAAAGAAAAAAAGGGTAGAGTGGTCGGCTCCCATTTTATTTATAAAATAATGAAAAAAGAAGTGTGAAATCGTAAGATCCATAAGTTGAGTGGGCCCAATCACTTACATGCATGCTCTTATTTGTCGCAAACCCAACTCAAAAACTTAATCTAGGGACCCGACATGTATCTGGAACTAGAGCTGGTCATGAGCCGAGTCAGCTTGAGAAACTCGATCGACTTGACTCGAAAAAACTCGCCTCGACTCAATGGGATGAGTCAAGCCAAGCTTCATTTAGGAGCTCGAGTAAAAAATTGAGTCAAGTTCGAGCACAGGGTCGCTCGGCTCGACTCGACTCGATTCAAGCTCAACTTGGCTTGACCTTGACTCGACTTGTTTCATATAGATATTTGTTAAAAAAAATACTATAATCTTCTTGTTTCTTGGTTCTCTCTCTCTCTCTCTCTCTCTCTCTCTCTCTCTCTCTCTCTCTCCTCATACACACACATTGGGGTCTAAGCTTAGGACATATAAAATCCTCACACATTGGGAGGTTTCTTAATCCTACTATTTTGTTTAGATAAGAACATTCCTTGTTGAGCATACCTGATGGATTGAGTAATTTCAAGTAGAAAACATGGTGAGCATACAATCGTTGTGTATTTTACAGGCTGCACAAAACTGGTGCTATGGTGAGACCACACACCATACACATCTACAAAACAACGGCTATGGTAAGACCAAACACCATATGTAGCTATTAATTGCAATTTTACAAGGGAAGTGGTGTATCTGATCCATGAATTAGTTGGGCCTCATCATGAAGATGGTCCGCACAATAATCAAGGCAGTTGTTTGCTTCCCCAAGTGTAGGGTTGCGATGTAGTAATAAACTCGGTAATACCAAGGTCGATCCACAGGGACTTATGTAGGATGTCACAAACTCATCCACAAGTTTCTATTATAGTTAAAGATCAAAGTTTGAATAGAATGTGTGTGATTAATAGTTTAAGCTAAATTGAATGTAAACAATTATAAGAAGGCACTAGGGGTTCGAGGATCCACTTGTAGCAATCCTCGATGTTCAATCCGCTGTGGTTTCCCATTCTCTCAACTAGAATCACCAGTTAGGTCTATCTAGTCGGATGATAGAACTGTTAAACCAGAAGTCTGTAACACGTAAGTTCTATGCATAAAGTTCACTCAACTCTAGGCTGATCTGAGCATGCTCATTGCATAGGTCATTCACCTTTTCTATAGGTCCAATTCCCAATCATAACCATCCTCAAGTCTTCTCACAAGACAAGGTTAGATCATGATTTGAACTGGATTCAAATTATATGCACAGTCCATACATATTCCAGATAATTAACCAAAACTAGAACTTTGGCATGAAGCCCCTTTATGAAGAGCTTGGTACTAGAGCGCACTCCAATTCCTCGGATCATACAGGTCTAGACCGTTGCAAACAAATTAAGAAGATAAATAATTCATCCAAACATCCATGAGTCATCACAAGACTAAGAGAAATTACTTAAAAACTTGTATAAACTTCAAACCTTAGTTCATAATCATGAATTCCAAACTGAAAACCACTTAACTACGAATTAAAACATCTTGGATTCACTACAAGCTTCACCTCTTAGCCCTAGCTAAGAGGTTTAGCTGCTCATGATCTAAGGAAACATGAAACAACTACAAAAAGCATGAAAACAGCAAAGCAAACCAAAAGGAGTTGTGAAACTCCAATCTTCACTTCCACAGCCTCCAACCTTGCTTGAGCCCCTCTCCGATGCCCTAGGAACGATCCCTAGGTGTCCTTTTATAGTCTAGAAGCTCCACAACTTCGGAAGAATCGAGAACTTGTGTAACACTTACGCAGCGCAGAGAAAATCGGGATGAAATTAGAAATTTCTAACTTCTTTCGCACAGCCGACCGGTCATGACCGGTCGGCCTCAATAAACAATCACTCCAGCAAGCATGCCCGACCGATCAAGACCGGTCGGGCCTATTTATCTTCAGTCCAGCAATGATGTCCGACCGGTCAAGACCGGTCGGATGTTTCTTCTTATGTTACAGCAGCCATGGCCGACCGGTCATGACCGGTCGGCCTTGTTCATTGACGTTCCAGCAATCCTATCCGACCGGTCATGACCGGTCGGCCTTCCTCAGTACCTCCAAACACGCATGGCTGACCGGTCACTGACCGGTCTGGCTTCCTTGGCCGACCGGTCACGACCGGTCAGCTCTCTTTTCTTCTTGTTTTCATCCTTTCTTTCTTCTGCTTTCTTTTCTTCTTTGGTCCTCAAACGTTCTTCATTAGAATGATCCCAAGTGAACCCTTTTTGTCTTCAATTGAGTGGAATTCCCTCTCAGTCCTGTAGTCACAAAACATGCATTGGATTAGCCTACAAACCATACAAACCTTGCACAATGAGTGATGAATTGGGGTTAGAATATGCACAATTAAGAGCTCAACAGCAGTCCATTCATGTGGTGAGCTATGCATGTACTGTGTTAATCTATGGTTCATAAAATGTTATTAGTGGTTTGCATTCAATGCGTGTGTGACCTGGCTAGTGAAAAAACAAATCAGATCTAGGCCATTTAAATGGTGGGGTCCCACCTGTAGAAGTACTATTCTCCTCTAATATATGGGTTACTTCTTGAACTTAATGTTGTTGGCTTTTAATTTGTATTTTGTAGCAAAAAATATAATAAATTGAGGTGGGAGCGAGCTCAACTCGACTTGAGGTAAGCTTACCTCGACTTGATCCACTAGCTCGCCTCGAGCTCGCCTCGGAAGGTTTAGCAAACAAGGCAAGCTCCAATGGAAAGCTCGAGGGTGAGCTCGAGCTCAAACTCAAGGAGAGCACGGACGAGTCAAGCCAAGTTTGGCCCACCTCGACTTGACACAGCTCGATGTACAGCCCTACCTGGAATGGATTGGATCTGGATTTGGGGCTTCCAAATCTGGACCCAAACCCAAAACCAATTAGCCCAGGTATTGGTACTTTAGGACCCGAATCGCTGATAGCTTTACTTAGGGCTCATTTGGCATCTCTACTCTAATTCAATAAGTTCTACTCTAATAAGTTCATTTTGTTCTAACTCTTATTTTAAATAAGCTCATTTGGTAAAATTACGTTTTCAAGTTTAAAAAAAGAAATAAGAAAAAAGAAAAAAGAATAAGCTCCTATTTAAAATAAGCACATTTGGTAAAACCTTCAAACAAGAATTTATTTTTTAGGGGTAGTGTTGAGCTTCCATTTTATACATTTTCTAGCCCATTACATCACATTGCATGCATGGTTTGCATGCTTAAAAGACTCATCTAATGCTTGTTTTGTGTATGTAGGAATGGAAGAGAAATGTCATGAATTTGTTGCTAAAAGGGTCATTCGGAACTACATTGAAGATATTTAAAAGAAGCCCTGAAGAAGCACGTCAGAAAGACCTAGATCGGCCAGAAGAAAGAAAAGTTCATCATACATAAAAGAAGGACACCGGGCGCCCGCTCAACACAGGGTCGGGCACCCGAAATTAGATGATAAAATGTTGAACCTGCTGGTGAATTTTGGACCTGACCGGGCGCCTGACCAACATCTAGTCGAGCGCCCGATATTTAAAGAGGATTTCACAAAAATGCGCTGACTGAATTCAAGCACGGTCGGGCGCCCGACCACTACCTGACCGGGAGCCCGACCAACGATATAAGTGCGTAAGTTTTTACGCAATCTGAGGCAGTTCGCGGTTTTTTCTATAAAAGGACACTTTGACATTCTTGCTAAGGTATCCTAGAAGAGTTCTAAGTTCGTGGGGAGCAAAGGAGATCATCATGGAGCGATCGTAATTCCTCCAATTAGGGTTTTTTTCTAGTTTTTCATGTTTTTGTTTAGTTTTTCTTTGAATTCTAGTTGAAGCATGATAATGCTCAACTAGATCCTCTTAGCTAAGGCTAGGAGGTGAAGCTTTTGAGTAGTTATCATGTTGGATTCGTTTTAATTCAAGTATTTTGCTTAAAGTTTTGATTTTTAAGTTCTAGTTTAAATAAAAGTGATATTTTTAGATGTTTTATGAGAGTTCATGTGCTTCGGACATGAGTTGCTTGCAATTTTTTGAGATTATCATGTTTGGATTGATTAAATTCGAATTGTAGTAACCCTAGAGCCTACCATAGCCCATTAGCATGGTCGTTACTTTGAAGGCTATATATTTGACTTCTATGGGCTTCATTAGAACTAGAACCTTGTTTCTCAACTTAAGTAGAGATTGTTTGTATTTGAAAGCCATATCTTCCAACTAGAAGAGAGATAGAACTTCAATTCTAGTTGTGTTATGCTTGGATGAATGAATTCACATGATGGCTATCACAAGTGGATCCTCGAAAGCCTTAGTTCCCTTTAATTACAGATTTTTACAATTATTGTTTTAAGTTAGTTTATAAACTTGAATCCCTCAATTCATTAAATTAGAAGTTGCTGGAACAACTTAAATTGGTTTACCTTATTCCTTGTGGATCGACCTCGGTCTTACCGAGATTTATTACTATATCGCAGCCTTGCATTTGAGGCAAGTGAACAAGTTTTTGGCACCGTTTCCGGGAAAATTAGGTTAAACGGTTCTAAATTATTTTAGTGGCTATAGAGTAGAAGTAGTTAGGTTTTATTATTTTCTTAGGATTAGTTTTTCTGAATTTAGAACTAACAAAGTTTGTTTTGTTTTGTTGGAAGTTCTTCTAGTTCAAGCAAATCGGGTACTATCCTTCCAACTTGAACTCTTTTAGTTTTTTGTTTTTGTTTTCAGAGTTTAGGATTTAAGTTTAGTTAGATTTTGGATTGTGTGGTTTATGTCCCGTTGGGAAAGAGACCACAACAATTGTCTCCAATTCGAAGGTGGTTTAGTTGGACCACTCTCCGTTCATAGATGAGTTTGAAAATCTGTAGAACATTGTGATAGTTTGGGAAGTATGGATCAAATTCCATTAGGGAATCCCCCCCTCTACTCCAACCACAAACGCAAATCAAGAGGGAGTAGGAGAGAATGAGGTGCACAATACTCCTCCATTGAGATCTTTACCGGACTACATACAGCCAGCCCGTGCAACTACACCCTCGTGCGTGGTCTTACCACCAACCGGGGGAAACATCGATATAAAGCCGGGTGTGATTCAACTTATACCAAAGTTCCATGGGCTATACTCTGAAAGCCCATATTTGCACTTACAGGAATTTGAAGAAGTGGTGGTTACCTTGCAATACACTAATGTTCGGAAGATGCCATTAAACTTAAAAAAATTTCCCTTTTCATTAAAAGAAAGAGCCAAGACTTGGCTTTACTCTCTTATACCACACTCGATAGGGCATAGAATGAGATGACCCGGGAATTCTTGAAAAAGTTCTTCCCGGCTCGTAAAACAAACACCCTTTGAAGAGCCATAATGAATTTTTCGGCTAAAGAGAGTGAATCATTCTTCCAATGTTGGGAAAGGTTTAAGGACCTCCTACTTGCTTTCCCACATCACGGCTACGAAAATTGGCGAATCATAAACTTCCTCAATGATGGATTAAGTTCCAATATGCGCCAATTTGTAGAGATGATGTGCAACGGCGAGTTTATGAGCAAAAATCTAGATGAAGCTTGGAGTTATTTGGATATGTTAGTCGAGAATGCCCAATCATGGGATACCTCGGATAAATCTAATAACCCCAAGTCTACTCAAGAAAAAGAGAAATGAGGGATTTATATCCTCAAGAAAGAAGATGATGTGAATGCAAGGTTAGCCAACCTCACAAGGAAGATCGAGGCCATGGAACTTAGTAAGAGTGGAGTTTCAAAGTCCAATGAAGCTATTGAGACCACGTGTGAGATTTGTTTCACCAATTTACATGCTACGCAAGATTGTCCTACAATTCCTGCATTTCAAGAGGTGTTACATGAACATGCAAATGCCACATATGGTTATCAACGACCTTTTAATGGACCGGTGGGTAATACGTATAATTCTACTTAGAAGAACCACCCAAATTTCAGTTGGAAGAATGCTTCCACGGGCAATCCTACCAACTCTCGAGGTGGGCCACCCATGCAAAATATGGCCCCACCTCAATTCTCGATGGAGGATACCTTAAAAGCGTTTATGCAAGGGCAAATGCAAATCAATCAATTAAATCAGCAAATATTCCAAGAGCTTAAAGTCTCGGTTGATGAGATTAAGGGACGCTTAAATGCTAGGGAAGCGACCTTTCCTGCCCAACCTCAGCCAAATCCAAAGCAAGTACATGAAGTAAGCATCCTTAATCTCCCCAACCAACATATGGAGTAAGCCAAATCCGTCACCACTCTTAAAAGTGGTAAGCAAATTGACAAATCTATTCTGGTGAAGGCTGACAAGCTTAATGATCTGGTAAATTCTGAGAATGAGGACGGATCTAACTCAACCCCACAAGAAACGAAACGCGTTTACAAGCCCGTAGCACCATTCCCTTCGAGATTGGCTGCTCTAAAATCTCTCCCAAACTCTCATGATATTTTAGAGATTTTTAGACAAGTCAAGATCAACATTCCTTTGTATGATGCCATCAAACAAATCCCCTCTTATGCCAAGTTTCTAAAGGACCTATGCACAACCAAACGTAGATATAATGTGCAACAAAAGGCCTTTTTAAATGAGCAAGTGAGTGCCATTCTCACTCAAAAGACCCCCACAAAATTCAAGGATCCTAGTAGTCCCATAATTTCATGCATCATTGGCGACTATCGGATTGAGTGTGCATTGCTAGACTTGAGGGCAAGCGTAAATTTAATCTTATACTCGGTATACGAGCAATTGGGTCTTGGTGAATTAAAACCCACCAAAACCACGTTACAACTCGCTAATAGATCCATCCGTGTACCGAGAGGGATAGTTGAGGATGTGCTAGTCCAAGTTGACAAATTCTACTACCTGGTAGATTTCATCGTCTTGGACACACAACCGGTTATGGATGCTAGCAACCAAATATCGGTGATTCTAGGCCACCCCTTCCTTGCTACTCAAACGCAATTATAAATTGCAGGAATGGGGTAATGCAATTGTCCTTTGGAAACATGACGTTGGATGTGAATTCCACTTGAGCAAAAGGCATAGAGATGATGATGATGTCCACGAGGTTGATATGATTGAATCAATTATGGAAGAGGAGTTCGCTTTAAATCAAAATTTTGATCATCTAGATGTTGTTAGCTTCAATCCATTGGAGGATTGGGATGACAATGATGGCCCCCATGAGGTAAACATGATAGAATCCATGGAAGATAGGGAGTTTTTCCAACATAATCTACCTGGAAGATTGGAGACGTGCATGGCACACTTCAAGGATGAAACTTATTTGACTATCAATGAGGCCTTGAAAGTGCCAATTTCTGAAAATTTACTTGACAAGACACCAATTTCTGAGTAAACAATTTTGTTATGCAGGAATTTGATGGATGGGTGCTTGATTTGCCCATGGAGATGCCAATTTCTGAAAACGTAGTGGCTGAGGACCTCTTCCAACCTACACAAGTGACCGAGAAGGTTAAAGTTTCCTACACTCTTGAGGAGTGTTTGTCATATTTTGAGGATTGGGATGATCCTATGATCCGTGACATTATCAATGCCTTAAGGAAAACTTCACTAGTGCCCACAATGACTCTTTCAACGAAGTATGAAATTGATCTATCAATTGTGGAAGCACCGGTGAAATCTTCTTTTGTGGAGATCATATCGACTTATGAAGAAGAAAAACAAGTCTCCACATATTTTTGGGTTGCTCAAACCAAAGAACACAACTTCTGGGATGACCTGTACTTGAATGATTTTTGCCCAGACAAGAAGGAAAGGAGATCCATCTTTAATAATTTTTATCTAATGCAATTCTCCTTTCTTAATACATGTGACAATTTTATTGAGGAACCTGCTGAAACCTTTCAACAGGATTTTCAATGGATTAGAATGATTAATGTCACTAATGTACTTTCCAAAGCAGGATGGTGGATAGTTCTACTGAAAAATTTGTTGCACCACTTGGTGATCCTGCTCAACTTTGTCCTTTTGGATGATATAATGCTGATTAATCTCCTAGTCTGATGGAGATTCTCTTTCTAAAAGGATAACTTAGGTTTTATTTATTGCTTTAAGTATGATTAGGTCTAGTTTATTTTTTTTTGTTTTTGTTTTATTTGCTTTAGTAGATTTAGTTGTTGGAGTTGTAGACTTCCATGATCAACTCTTTTAGGTGATCTCGTTCTCACTCTCCTTTATTTTTATCATTGCTCTAATGTTATTGCTCATTGCACATCTTTTACATTGAGAACAATGCAAGATTCGGTTGGGGGGTGAGATTCCTACATGAATCTTGTGTTTTATAACATTTCGAGCATCATATGTGCAAATTTTTTCAAAATTTTCTGAAAATTCAAAACTTGTTTGGAAAACCTTATTTCTATGCATTCGGGATGATATGAGTATAAGAAAAGGAGATATGTAGTGATGAATGTTGCAAGTCTTGAACTACTTCTAATATAATGGTTTTATATGTGAATTCTCCTATTTATGTGATTGATAGAAAATTTGAATACTTTTACACCTAGTTCACATTACACGATTTTCATGGGTTGAAAGAATTATGTGATTTGTGGATTGGCTAGACTTTGATTGAGGTGTTAAGGAACCAAGTCGGGGTACTTTTTCCATCCTTGTCCATGGAAAAATAATGAAAGATATGGATTTCTAAAAATCCTATCTAATATAAAAGAAAAAGGAAAAGGAAGGATGAAAACATGAGAATGATGGAGAATATGGTGGAAAATTCGGAAAAGGGCTACCTATTACCAACCGGGGGATGGTCTGTCCGTAACCAAAGTCGGAAATGGGACGTAGTGTGAAAGCCGTCGCAAGGACGGTGAGGCAAATTCCTGTCATAGGCTTGTTGTTGATCTGTACATCTTGAGATCTATAGTTTAGTTGACTCATGAAGAAGATGATACTGTAGACTCATGAGATGAGTTGTCACTATGCACATTAGGTTGAATTTTGTTCAAAGTTCTTCTATTCATCAATCAATCAGTGGGAATTCCATATGAACACTTTGTATGTTTTTAGATTTTAAGGTTGCAACCTCTATTACCTGGTTTCTCTAATTTTTGTACTTGTGTGTCTTGGAATGTATAGAAGCATGGTTTCTGAAGGAGAGTTGGATTTTAAAAGATTGAACTTGTTTCACGCATGTTTTGCTCGGGACTAGGAAAAAGCTGGTTGGGGGGGTGTGTTGAGCTTCCATTTTATACATTTTCTAGCCCATTACATCACATTACATGCATGGTTTGCATGCTTAAAAGACCCATCTAATGCTTGTTTTGTGTATGTAGGAATGGAAGAGAAAAGTCATGAATTTGTTGCTAAAATGGTCAGTCGGAACTACATTAAAGATATTTAAAAGAAGCCCTGTAGAAGCACGTTAGAAAGACCTGGATCGGCCAGAAGAAAGAAGAGTTCAACATACATAAAAGAAGGCCACCGGGCACCCGCTCAACACAGGGTCGGGCGCCCGAAATTAGATGATAAAATGCCAAACCTGCTGGTGAATTCTGGACCTGACCGGGTGCCCGACAACATCTGGTCGGGCGCCCGATATTTAAAGAGGATTTCACAAAAACGTGTTGACTGAATTCAAGCACGGTCGGGTGCCCGACCACTACCTAACCAGGCGCCCGACCAGTGTCTGACTGCAGATATAAGTGCGTAAGTTTTTACGCAATCCGAGGCAGTTTGCGGTTTTTCCTATAAAAGGACCCCTTGACATCCTTGCTAAGGTATCCTAGAAGAATTCTAAGTTCATGGGGAGCAAGGGAGATCATCGTGGAGCGATCGCAACTCCTCCAATTAGGGTTTTTTTTTCTAGTTTTTCATGTTTTTGTTTAGTTTTTCTTTGAATTCTAGTTGAAGCATGATAATGCTCGGCTAGATCCTCTTAGCTAAGGCTAGGAGGTGAAGCTTATGAGTAATTATCATGTTGGATTCGTTCTAATTCAAGTACTTTGCTTAAAGTTTTGATTTTTAAGTTCTAGTTTGAATAAAAGTGATATTTTTTTTATGTTTTATGAGAGTTCATGTACTTCGAACATGAGTTCCTTGCAATTCTCTGAGATTATCATGTTTGGATTGATTAGATTCGAATTGTAGTAACCCTAGAGCCTACCATAGCCCATTAGCATGGTTGTTACTTCGAAGGCTACATATTCGACTTCTATGGGCTTCATTAGAACTAGAACCTTATTCTTCAACTTGAGTAGAGATTGTGTCTCGCTCCAAATTCAGTTCTCGACGTCCATTCTCTGTAACCCGAATTCAAAGGTGGCAGCCTCCGTAGTACCCCGATCTCGGGTCCTAACCTCACACGCCAGGTTCCGATCCTGGGATACCACAAGGAGGATTTTAGGGTTTGAATTTTTTTTTGAAACATGAGCATCATCATATGAGTACCATCAAAGACAAACATAATATTTCCACTAAGTCATTTCGTTTACAAACAGTACTGAAAGGTAAATACACAATGCGTAAATATAAAAACTGTGCACAATCCGGCACCTCCTACTACTGCACTCCCAACTCCAACTCAACGTTGTTGATACACTCTAGTATAACCTGCAGCGTAACAAACGCGCATAAGCTTCGAACAAAGCTTTGTGAGTGCGTGTGTGCGTGCGCAATGCGTATGGCAAGCATGATAAATATCAGAGTAAGCAGTAAAGCATGATGAGAAATCTAAACCAAAACTTAGCTTAATTAGGCTACACGATCATGTGATATGAATAACCAGCCTACCACGGCTATGCAAGCATGCAATACCGATAACTAGCTTGCCATGGCTATGCAAGCATGTAATACAGGTAACCAGCCTACCAAGGCTATATACTCATACTATGCAATGGCCTACAGGGCCTATTGTCACATGCAATGATCCAATGCATGTATGCAAATCACCACCTCTCAGTACAGTGGTCCAGATACGAACAGTCATATCGTTATCGCCCAAGCAATGAAGGACTCGGAACTGGTAGCTCGCCCAGTGTGGTAACTCGCCCAGGCTTACAGCCCCGCCCATATCACACCCGCCCACGTCAGGACCGTCCCACACCATACAGAACATCAGTCACATCACTGATACTAATACCATCTCTGAAACGGAACATCACCGGGGTCTCACAAACCTCACTACTCACCAATAGAATGCCAAAGCCTATCTGGTGTAATAGCGGACCTACTCACAGCTGGTCAAACTCAACCCACTTTGCCAACACTCTTCTGGCAGGTTAGGTTAGAACTCCTTCCAAATTGACCACGTGCAGTGGAAAACACCGCCGTTTGGTATTCGGCATACTGGTGTATGATTAAACCACCTGGTCCTTGAATGGAGCACTCACCTTGGTACCAACAGGATCAGAGACTTTCACCCAGGGACATCTTTGGCATCCAGTTTAAAGATCACATATTTTCGGTGTTCTGCAAACCACGATGGAGCTGTGGTTGCAACGTAATAACCATGCTATATGCGGCACAAGCAGACGATGCAAAATGAAACCATGCATACAAACGTGGGACGACATGCTCGTGCAAGTCTCCAAAGAGCACCATAAACTATATGGTCTCAAATATAATGTCATCGTCAACTGGTAATGAACTGCATGACAACGCGACCGCTATGGCCGGTTGATACAAGACAATCAGATGAGCCAAGCATTCATGATGCATGAGCCAAGCATACAGTATGAGTGCTAATAAGTAGTCAATCTACCACGATGGCAATAAAGCAATCTAGTCCAACCTATTTGAGATATGATTAAAATGAGGGGACACATATGAATGATCGAGTCATAGTGCGGGATGTCGCTAGCCAGGGAATCTCGCACCAAGGGTTACAAGGTATGCTAAGCTATTCCTACCATACAGTGTAAGTTAGGATGATATACTCTTGTCCTCGAATAGTCTCATACCTATTGGAGAGGTTTGCGATAGAGAGCACGTGAATTACATTTGCGCGACTACATCTCGAATGCTTTATGAATGCGTTTATGCCCTAGTGGTCCCTAACTAACAATGGTGATTCGGGATGCATACTCATTACACATGCATGGTGGTCGTCGAAGCATATAGTATAAAGATCACATATGAGTATTCCAACAACACTACGTGTGGCAATAGACATACTAAAAACATCATAAAAAGATAATTTACTCATAACACAAATAAACACAAAGAGATAGGATCCTAAATGGATGGTATACAACAACACAGATGGTCCAACAATTGAACGGTGTGGATTAACCTTCAACATTCAGATAACCCAAATGGAAAGAAAAATGATTGAATACACTACCGACACATCAGAGGTAGAACCTACTTGAGCGGCAAGAGTAGAATACCCAAAATCATGCCGAGACCCATAATCCTGTAGTACAGTTGAGATAAACACAATAATGGTCCGTAAAAGGAATGTTATAGAACGGGTTGCAAGATAGACAAGTCATGACAGAGAATCATACATGGTAGGGTAATCTGAGATAGATGGTCAATATGATGAGGTCCAAAAAGGGACGACAGGTCTAACCTCATACTACAAGATAGGCTCCATATAATGGATGGACTAGATGACATACAAACGTCGAGGATGAGCCCCACACTCGCCCTAAAGGTAAACGGACGGTGTGGATGGGATATACACGATATGGTGGTCTTTAATAGTTGGGTACAAAGGTAGGAGGGGTGAGTCATATGAGTATACAACAAGCTGAGTTACTAGGATCATTCAACGTGGTGAGCCAATAAGGCAAGTTGACAAGGCGGGTCAACATGGTGAGTTAACAAAGTGAATTGACAAAACGGTTCAATAGAGTGAGTTTAAGAAGGTAGCCCTATGACTTGGATCGAGCGAACTTTAGGGATTCCCATGCATCCAGATCTATATGACCTTTCAATAAGGGTTTACACAACTAATCATCAAGGTGGATCCACAGGATGGACAACGCGGTCATTCGAACACGCACATTAAGGTGGTCCCAAGGCCATCCTGTACATAACATGATAGGGTCCATTCATTTGGATGGTTTGGATCAAGCACAAAATTAAGGGCGATCCTAATCGATGGGCAACATACATATCACACCATAGTGGCCAATGGCTGACGTGGATAGAACACATGCATAACAAGGTGGACCCGTGGTTGGGGATAACCGCACAAAGGAGTGGGGAAGCCACATACATCAATGGGCCCCAATAGTTTAGGATCAACCCGATATTTGTACTTTCCCACTAATTAAGTGAGATGGCAACCAAACACCATGGTGGGGCCCGCACACCAGACGTGTGGAACCCCACCCATGGCTGGGTGAATTATGAACAGGAAGATGGCAAATAAACATAACAGGTGGGTCCTGTAAAGTTTCTAATGGTAGGCGTTCAATCACCCTTATTTTCTACGTGTGGCCCACCAAAAACTAGGCCCACACCTCTTGCTAAGAAGAACAACAAGGTATACCCAACATTCATCAAGGTGGGACCCAAAGTTGTGCCTCATCACCTTTGGTTAGATGGATAAATAAACATTACAATGGCCCTAAGGAAGGTTTCAAAGGTGGGCATCAATGACCACTGTTTCCTACAATGTGGTCCACTAGAGCTTTGGATTGCCTCATCTTTTCTTGGAGGGCCCATGGACTAAAATAATATGGAAAAATAGATGGGCGGCATAGATAAAACAGATGCATCGTGGTGGAACCCCCAGGGCAGGCCACCTGCTGGGCAGAAGGTTTCAACGGTGGAGATCATTATTCCCACTGTTTCCCGTGGCATGGTCCACTTGACAATTGGATATGCTTAAATTTTGGGCTCAGCCACTAAATGAGATGGAAGAAAACATATGGATGGAATAGATGAAACACATACATTCTAGGTGGGTACCACGGGTGGGCCACCTGCTGGGCAGCCCAACCAGCCCACGGCCAGCGCCCTCTTCCTTCTCTCTCTTCTTTTATTATATATATATATATATATATATATATATATTTATCTCATCAAGTGGGGCCCACAGAAGTTTTCGATCAAGCTGATATTTTTGTTTTCCCTTCCCGTGCCCACGTGTGAACTCATGAACAGGTTGGATCTCAAATAAACATCACGATGGGCCATAGGAAGGTTTCAATGGTTTGTCACTGTCCCCACTGTTTTCTATCAAGTGGGGTCCACTGGAGATTTGGATCTGTCTCATTCTTGAGATCATGCCTTAAAATGATCTCCCCAATTGGATGGACGGTGTGGATATAGCACCCGCATCATGGTGGGACCCATAGAGTGGGCCACCAGCTGGGCAGCGAGCCTAGCGTCCGTGGACGCTGGTACTCCCAGCGTCAACGATGCCTCTCCTTCTTCTTTTCTTTCTCTTTTTTTATGTGGTTTTGATTGAGTGGGGCTCACATGAGGACGATCCAGTTCGTCTATCATGCTCACCGGCTCGTGGGGGGCCCAACGAGCCTAATATTGCACGGGTTATGAGGCCTAGAAACATCAATGTGGGCCAAAGAAATTCTGATAGTAGAAATCATTATTTCCACTGTTTTCATGTGGTGCGGTCCGCTTAAGATTTGGATCGGGTTCATATTTGGGCCCTGGCCCTAAAATGATCTGGGAAAACGGATGGACGGTGTGGATACCACATAAACATCAAGGTGGGTCCCATGAGTGGGAACCCAATCACGGCGTCCACGTGACGCTGTGAACGTCCAGCGTCTGGACGTTCATACCTTTTTTTTGTGCTTATATCAAGTGGGGCCCACATGGGTCTGATCCACTCCGTTCATCAGGTTCCCCGTCTCATGGGGGACCCAATAAGCCCAATATTGGGCAGGTGATTTGGTCTAGAAACTTCATAGTGGGCCAAGGAAGTTTCAATAGTGGACATCATTATCTCCACTGTTTGCTATGGTGTGGTCCACCTGAGATCTGGATCTTCTTCATTTTTGGCGTCCAGCCCTAAAATGGGCTGGAGAAACAGATGGACGACATGGATCAAATACATGCAGCAAGGTGCTGCTCAACGCCCAAAAAGGGGCTTTAGCCCACGCGCTGCTGGGCGGCAGCGTCCTCTGGATGCTGTCTGTCTAGCGGCACTCTCTGCCTTTTTATTTTATTTTATTAGCAAGTGGGGCCCATTCATGGATGATCCAGCCCATCCATCTCATTGCCCATCAAAAGGTGGGCCCAAGGAAATAAAATGAAAGGTAAACGAGAAAAATGGGGGAAGTTTGCACTCACAATGATGGTTGGACGGTTGGATTGCCGATCGGACGGTCCGGATGATGATCGGGGTCCTCCAAGCTTGATCTCCTCCTTCAATCTCTCTAACTCTCTCTTTCTCTCTCTTGATCTCCCTCTAAATCTCTCTACTTCTCTCTCTTCTCTCTCTCTCTCAAATCTCTTTCTCTTTCTCTCTCCTTTCTCTCTCTAACTCTTGAAAATTTGAAATGAGAAGCCCTCCTCTCCCCCTACGTATGTACTAGTATGGGGGGGAGAGAGAGGAGGAAATCATGGGGGCAAATGATGGTGGTGGTGGTTAGCATGGGAGAGGGGTATGGGAGGTATGGGTGAGAGTTGACTTTTGGGTGAGAGAGTGATAGGGTGGGTATGGGGTGAGTAGAGTAGGGGTATGGGTGAGAGTGATGGTGCTTAATTAGATTGATTTGACATGTACTTGGGATTTGTGCAAGTGAGGCCCACGCCACACGCGTGTTGCACGGCCCACCTCGGATTACGCAATCGATCATAACTTTCACACCGGGTATTGCAATGGGGCGTGCCGCACGGCGTTAGAATCGTGGCACCCGCGCGGTCGCAAGGGTACAAGTCCTAGGTCGTTGCGGTACTAAATCAGGGTCACGATCAAGGCTCTCTAATCTGGTCCATCCGGGACGTACCGGTACCGGTCTTACAGATTATTTATGTTTGAAAGCCATATCTTCCAACTAGAAGAGAGATAGAACTTCAATTCTAGTTGTGTTATGCTTGGATGAATGAATTCACTTGAGGGCTATCACAAGTGGATTCTCAAAAGCCTTAGTTTCCTTTAATTACTGATTTTTACAATTATTGTTTTAAGTTAGTTTATAGACTTGAATCCCTCAATTCATTGAATTAGAAGTTGCTGGAACAAGTTGAATTGGTTTACCTTATTCCTTATGGATCGACCTCGGTCTTACCGAGATTTATTACTACATCGCAACCTTGCACTTGAGGCTAGCGAACAGGTAGTTGATGTCTTTTTTAAAGATTACAACAACTCTATTATAACAGCAATACAAATGGTTGTTTTGGTGGTTCTCACCATAGATGAACAATGCCCCAAATGTCAAAAGAATAAATGACTACAATCTTCATATTTTAAGACATCCTAGCCATCCATTATTTCTTACATTTGATGTGGATTAACCATCATATTGAGCCTAGCCTTGATTTGAACCATCTATTGTGTGAGCCAAACCTTCAAAGTGGATCGTCCATCATACAAGGCCCGTCTTGGAAGTAGATCATTTATCATTAGGGGCCCACTTTCATGTAGGTCATTCATCATGTGGGGTCCACCATCAATGCTAATTGTCTTTTATGTGGGGGCCCTCAATGTCCACTATCCATCACCCATCACGTGGAGTCCACATTTGATGTATCCATAGTGGGGGCCCTACCTTTGAAGTAGATTGTCCATCATGTGGGGCCCACTTTTGATATCCATTATTCATCGTATGAGGGGTACCTTCTATGTGGATCATCCATCATGTGGCCCACTTTGGATATGGGTCATCCATCATACAAGAACATGGATGTGGACTGTACATTAGGTGGGGCTCTCTAGATGTGGACCGTCCATTATAAGGGGCCACACTTTGATGTGAGTCATCCATCATGTGAAGCCCACTTCATCCATTATGTGGGCTCGCCTTGATGTGGACTATTCGTTGTGTGGGGCCCCACCTTCACTATGGGTCATTCATCATGTGGGCCCCCTTTTATGTCAACCAACCATCATGTGGCCCACCTTCAATGACCATCATCCATCATGTGGGTTCCACCTTTGATGTGGACTTCCCATCAAATGGGACCCACTTGATGTGCATGTTCCATCATGTTGGGGCACACTTTGATGCGGGCCATTTATCATGTGGGGCCCACCTTTGATGTGAACTGTTCATTACGTAGGCCCACCTTGATGTGGGGCCCCATGTTCAATATTAGTTGTTCATCATGAAGGGCCCACCTTTGATGTCCACCATTCATCATGTGGGTCCCAACTTTGTTGTGAACCATCTATCATGTGGGGCCCACTTGATGTGGATAGTCCATCATGTGGGACCTACTTTTGATGTCCACCATCCATCATGTAGGTCCCACCTTTGTTATGAATCGTCCATTATGTGGAGCCCAACCTTCAATATGGGTCATTCATCACATAGGCCCACGTTTAATGTCAACCTTCCATCATGTGGTCCCACATTCAATGTCCACCATCCATCATGTGGGTCCCACCTTTGATGTGGACCATCTATCATGTGGGTCCCACCTTTGATGTGAATCCTCAATCCTGTGGGGCCAAACTTTGATGCATGACATCCATCATGTAGGGCTCACCTTTGATGTAACCATGCATTATGTGAGCCCACCTTTGATATGGACCATTCATCATGTGGGGCCCATCTTCAATATGGGTCGTTCATCATGTGGGCCAACCTAGAAGAGATTGTAAACAGAAGTGAAGAGGGTAAGATGCAAATTACTTAGAAAGTTTAAGGACAAATTTGGTAAAAAAAATTAGTAAAAAAATGCCTACCAGCTAAAGTTACATAATTAGATCCATTTCAAAAAGTAACCCCTTCCCAACTTATAAAACCAAAGTTTATTTGTACTTTCTAAACAAATGACCACTATGATTAAACTTTTTCCAAATAATTTAAAAGTTTATTGTTTTAGAAATAAGCAACTAAGCTCTGATTCGTAGAGATGCAAAATGCCCTTAAAGGGTAAGCACTTGTGTGCACCTTTGCACATGTGTCATGGGCACAAAATCTGAATGGTCCACATAATGCGGCACCCCTTGAAACCTCACAAGCCTAACTTTTAGCCCAATCCAAAACTCTGGTGGGCCATAGAAAAAAGAGATGCAAATTAAAGGAGGAAACTGTTTCCTTTTTCCATGGCCCACCTAGAATTTTAGATCGGGGTGAAAGTTGGGCCCTTGAGGTTTCAAGGGGTGCCGTATCACGTGGACTGTTTACAATTTGTGCCCATGACACATTGCAAAGGTGCGCACAAGTGTGCATCTAACAAGGTGGACAGTGAGCATTTTTCCACCCTACTTAATACTTGGCTAAAAGATTTGGCGACTTGGACCAACTCTTCTGGTCTCGAGTCAAGTGGAAAGTCAATTGAGTCGAGAGTGACCTAGGCTGACTCAGTGGGTCAGGAGTGACTGGTAGTTTCAAATGGAATCGGATTGAGTTTCATGGGACCCACCTGAGTCTTGCAACCATGCATAAATCCTTCCTCGCCAAATAATCTCCTGTAAAGCGTTAACGCTATGTCCTGAGCCAAACCATCACATGATATACTGAAACTCGATTATATTAATGGACGAAATAAAGATCTCCCCTCTCATCTAACCTTTAAAAAAAACTTTTAAAATGATTTTTGTTTTCTTTTGCAAGAATTGCTTTTACTTTTTCTTATCTTTTTCTTTTCTTTTCTTTTTTTTCCCTGGAATGAAAGAAATGAATTTGTAAACATGGAGAAAAAGGTTATTCAAAAATTTTCAAGTCTGTGTAACCTTTTGAGCAGGTTGAATGGCAAATAAACATCATGATCGCTTAGGAAGGTTTCGGCGTGATTGTCCCCACTTTTGTATGTGGTGTGGTTCACTTGAGCTTTGGATCTGCCCCGTTTTTGGGCCTATTCCCTAAAATGATCTCACAAAATATAATAACGGTGCGGATATAACACATACGTTGTGGTGGAGCCCACGTAATTTCGTGACATCAGCACACCTCCGAGGTCGGGGGTGCGTGGCCAACCACGCAATCCACCTCTTGACTCTAATTTCAACGTTTAATACCTGTCCATTTCCAAACCTCAACTCTCATCTTTTCACCCTCTTGTATAAATCATCGTCTTTACTACTCTCAACTTAGCACCAGCTGAAGATTTCATCACATTCTAATACCAAAACCATTAGCCCATTCCCAAAACATGGCCCACCCACAATCAGTAATAACCATGCCAGTTCTGATCTGCTTCCCAATGGCATTAGGGGCTGCAATCGAGCTAAGAGTGTTCGAGATCATAGCCGAAGGTGGACCCGGGGGGCAGCTCTCCCCAGCGGAGATGGTCGCCAAGATGCCCACCACCAATCCATATGCTGCAGCCGCGCTCGAGCGTATCCTCCAGATCCTTGTTGCCAACTCGATCCTCACCGTCCAAGAAGCCAAGGATGGGAAGTGCCAGCGGATGTACGGTCTGACTGACCAATCGCGCTGGCTAGTGCCTGGCGAGGATGGTGTGTCGTTGGCCCCACTTGTGCAGTTTGGCCTACAAAAGCCAAATCTAGACTCCTTCCACAACCTGAAGGCCACAGTGCTTGAAGGTGGGCCCACACCCTTCAAGAGGACATATGGGATGGAAATTTATGAGTATGCTGCAACGGACCAAAAGTTCTGTGGGATCTTCCATGAGGCCATGAGAAATCTCGTAGAGATTACCATGGCTGATTTGTTTCGAGTGTACAAAGGTTTCAGTGAAGTGAAGGAGATTGTAGATGTGGGTGGGAGCACTGGGATGAGTCTCAGCTTCATTGTTTCTAAGTACCCACACATTCGGGCTGTGAACTATGATCTGCCCTATGTCATAGCTCAAGCTCCTCAATACCCAGGTATGTCATCCTGTGCATGTGGGTCCCATGGTTTTGCGATCTATACTGTTGATATAATGGTTCCCAATGTGCATGTGGGGCCCATGGATTTATGTTCAAAACTATGGGCATGATGGGTTTTCCCATAGGTTTTGAACTCAAAAGCTCTACCGAGTCAGGTCCAGTAACTCTGATGAGTTTTTTTTTTTTTTTTCCTCTTATTTATTTATTTATTTATTTTTTTGTTGAGTCTTTTGAATATATCCAATCTCGAATCAAGTTTGAAGGCGATTGAAATTGCGTCTGTAACGGGTTTTTCCATAGCAAAAACGCAAAGGCTGAACTCGACTCGAAGTCTACTGAGTTGAGTCGAGTAACACTAATGAGATTTTTTGAGCTATTTTCTGTATTTTTCAACAATATTTAATATTTAGGATTTTGTGCAGTTTCATCAACTTATTTACAGTGATTCAAGCCTTTTCCTAGCTAATTTGTTGACTCAAGTTTTGTTTTGTTTTCTGGGTCTTGACTGAGTCATGATGAAATTGAGTTATTCTTTTTCCGAGTTTTAATGAAATTTGATGAGTGGAGTAAACTCGGTCGAGTTGGGTTTATTTATTTATTTATTTTTTAAATGGTTTCTAAGTTTGCCTTTGGTTGCACCAAATATCACGGAATTTCATGATATTTATTAGTTAGCCTAAGTTGGTGCAAAAAAAAATTAAAAAAAAAAATCATGAATTTCGTGATATTTGATACAACCAAACCCACCCCAAACTTAGATGGGGGATTCATGGGAAAGACGCCGGACTGAGCTATCTTAGTGGTTGGAGTGCCTGGCCTGCCTTCCATTTGATCACTGTGATGCCCCATGTCATCAGACTGGTCCAACAATGCTAATGTCCAATGAATGTGGGGTCCACTAAAATATCTTCCTGCATGCTTCTTAAATTATAAGGGTCATGTTTCTCAGGGGTGGAGCATGTTCCAGGAGATATGTTTGAATCGGTACCATCCACAGAAGCCATTTTCATGAAGGTACGTTAGTCTCATTGACCTTTCTTTCTCTCTCACTAACCTTTCCCATGATGGAAATCATCGATTTATATTGACCGTCGGATGAGAGTCGAATTTTCTTTTCCATTGTAGCCATCCATTGATCCATTCATGCATCTAACCCAAAGATTCCGCATGATCATGCACGCAGGCTATCCTTCACAACTGGGACAACGATCAATGCTTGAAGCTGCTGAGGAACTGTTGGAAGGCATTGCCCGACGATGGGAAGGTGATAAATGTAGAAACTGTGATCCCACCCATACTAGGAACAGACCAAGTGTCGCGCTTCACAACTGGTTTAGATCTACTTATGATGGCCAGTTTCACCGGCGGTAAGGAGCGAACCGCATCGGAGTATGATGATCTAGCAAAGGCCGCCGGATTCGCAGAAACAGAGTTTTTTCCGATGTGCAATGGCAAAACTGCCATGGAATTCCGCAAGAGACTTTCAATCACAAGCTAATGGGCCACCATGGTGGCCGGTTGATGTGCCTTAGGAGTCTCCTACACATGCCCACGACCTTGCCGGGCATTTCTCCTCACATGCAATATGATTTATATAGTCTTGTTGTTGTTGTTGTTGTTATTGTTGTTGTTGTGAGAAATATTCAAAGTATTGTTTGGCTGGCCGTTTCGTTTTTTACATTGCCAACCTATGGTGTCAAATTTCAGTCATTCTAGATTTTATAACCATATTATTATTGTTGTGAAGGCCTCAAAACTGCGCAAATAAGAAGTTCACTGACCGGTCATCCGACCGGTCGGCCAGTGGACATCTTGGCTCAGTTTGATGTCTAAATTCTCTGGACATTTTTTGTTGTTTTGAGACCGGTCGTCAAACCAGTCGCTAGAGGCTTAGACTGGTCGTGAGATAGGTCTGAGTTGAGGCAGTGAAGATGAATATTCTGGCAAAACTCTCTGGACCATTCTCGACCGGTCGGCCATAGTGCGGGATTTGATGTTTTGCGCAGTTTCGCGCTATAAGTTTCTAATTCTGGGTTTCCTCTTATAAATATGTTTCCTAATTATGTTAAGCATCATGCTAAGCAATACCTAAGTGATCTAAACGAGATTAGGATTATTGAGAGAGAGGATTTAGAGTTTTGTGTGCCTTGTTCATCTTTGGGATCTACTCGGGTAATTCTAGCTCTGTAATCATCTGTTTATCATACTAGAGGTGTCGCTTTGTGCCGTGGTTTTTTCCCGCAAGGGTTTTCTACATAAAATTCGTGTGCTATTGTGTTGATTGCGTGTGTGGCTGTGTGGTAATTGTTTGATCTTGTTCGGTGCTTCTGTTGACCGGATTTCCAACAAGTGGTATCAGAGATATCGTTGTAAGGTTGAAGAAGAAGTTTTCTGAAACGATCTCATGGCTTCAAGTACGAAGTTCGACGTTGAGAAGTTCTCGGAAAAAAACAACTTTGAGTTAAGGTAGGTGAAGATGCGTGCCGTCCTAACTCAGCAAGGTGTCGTGAACGCCCTTGGAAAGCGACCTGCAGAGATAAAAGATGATACGTGGACAAAGATGGATGAGAAGGCTATGGCCTCAATCCAATTGTGCCTTATTGATGATGTTCTCTATAACGTCATGAAGGAGAAGACCGTTGTAGGGACATGGACAAAGCTAGAGAACATCTATACGAAGAAGTCTCTAGAAAATTGCTTGTATCTAATGATGCAACTCTTCACTTTGAAGATGGCGGAGGGAACGGATGTGGAGGACCACATTAGTACATTCAACAAATTAATATGTAAGTTGTTTGATTTTAGTGAACAGATGAAAGACGAGTATCAAGTATTGATCTTGTTGAACTCGCTTCTTAGTTCATATAAGTCACTCAGCGACTCGTTATGCGCGATTAAGGATACTATTAATGTTGAGACCGTTGTCTCAGCCCTTTGATCGAAGGCTATGAGACAAAAAATCGGTGATACTAATTCTTCCTCCGATGTACTGTTTATGATAGGGAGGAATTCTGAGCGAGGTGAAGGATCGTCGCATTCTCGATCCAAATCGAAGGGCAAGGGTACAGGTAAGTTGAAGTGTTGGGGATGTGGCCAAGTTGGGCATAAGAAGAAGAACTGCAAGAGTCCTAAATATATGAAAGACAATGCATGAATGGAAATGTGCTCAAATAACAATCACAAATACAGCGATGTATAGTGGTTTGATTTCCCTACTCCACTCTCGGTTGTCGTTTCCAACCCATGAGAACACCGAATTTCACTATACGAAAATTTTAAATCAGGTTCACCTCTCAACCTACACGTATACACCCGTGTTAGTAGAACATGTACACACCCGTGCCAATGGCTCCTCTTGGAGACTTGGTTTAGGCCCAACAAATGTGCAAAGGTCCCACTAAAGATCCTGAATTTTAGACCCAACTAATAAGTCAAGGATCCATGAAGGAACTTAGATTTAGGACCAACTAATGAGTCAATGATCCACTAAGGAACCTAGGTTGAGTTTGAAACCAAACTCACACACTCTGACCAACTAATATAAAGACTGCAATGGACTCTCAAACATGACACTAACTTGTCAGATTAAGCCCCTTGTACAACGCCGCTTGGGTTGCTTGATCTCTGCTCTCATGTGCTTCAATTAACTTTCCTTTGCTCCCCCAATCATGTTATTGATGCTTTACCAAGGCATAAGCTCCAATGATCAGCTACCTTGTATGTGATGCTTCAAAGATATGCCCAAGGTGCTAGGAGATAGGGTGAATTCTCTACAACTAATAAGAATGTTGTTACCTGAAGGAATTCACCTATTTAGATATCATAGAGAAATTTAGACTAAAGATATAGTTCTGGTGTAGGTGCCTAAACATCTAGAAATTAAGAGGGGATAACATCATCTTCATTTGAGCTTTGAATGCTCTCAACCTGTGATGAAACATAAAGAAGATGACTTGGAATAGTTAGGATTGGAGCCTAATAGTAATGGCAATGTGGGCGGCTTCTAATGCACTAAAATCCCTCTCCCTCGCCTAAGAACATCTCCCCGTCTTTATATAGATAAATCTTAAAGGGTTGAAAAATGGACAGCAACTGCTCTGGCGACCGGTTGCAATTAACCAGCGACCGGTATAATTTTAATAGGCAGCTTGCTCACCTATTTCAGTCCCTGGCTACTGGTCACACAGTGCTTGGGATCGGTCTCACAAGGCTTGCGACCGGTCTCTAACCAGCCACCAAACACATGAATTTTGTTGTTTGGTTTGTTTCTTTATAGTAGTTCATGAACATCTTACGCATTCTAATGGTTAATATTTTGGGACTCCTAAGGCCTTTCTAAGATGACTAAAAGTTTACCTATGTGTCAAGTCATTTAAAGGTATGGTTTTGGTTAAGGTTTAAGGGTTTTGGCTCACCAAGGCATCTCATTTTCCTGTTTCTTCTTCCTTCATGCAGCTGGTTCACTTGTGTCTTCGATCTTCATCTTCTTTGGGCTCATCCAACACCTAGACACATTGACCTGCATAATTAACAAATAAGGTGCACTAATATGCCATAGAAAAGTGCACTAACAGGGTCCACAACGGCTGGATCAAGCTAATATTTGCATTTTACTTTTATCCTAGTCTATGTAACCACATGAACAGGTTATATGGCAAGTAAACATCAAGGCGAGACCCACATGAATGGATAGTATGGGTGTGCGCAGTGGGTCCACATGATGGGCAATGTATATTGAAGGTGGGCCGCACATGATGGGTAATAACATTGGTGGTGGGCCCGAAATAATAGATAACTAACATCAAAGGCAGGCCCTGCATAATGAATGGTGCACATTAAAGGTCGGGCCATAGCGATGAATTGCCCACGTCCAAGGTGGGCCCTACATTATGGACGGCCCACACAATGAATGGTCCACATCAAACACTGGCTCCACATTGAAGGTGGGGCCCACATGATGGACAGTCCGCATCAAAGGTGGACTCCACATGATGGGTGATTAATAATGGTGGGCTTCACATGATGGATGGTCCACATCAAAGGTCGGGCTAATGAGAATGGCCCCTATCTAAGGCGGGTCTTGCATGATGGATGACCCACATGGGAGGTGGGCCCACATGATGGGTGGTCCACATGAAAGGTGGGCACTCATGATGGGCGGTGGATATTGAAGATGCACCCCACGTGATGGATAATAACATTGGTGGTGGGCCCCACATGATGGATGGCTAACATCAAAGGTGCGACCTACCTAATGATTGGTGCACATTAAATATCAGACTCTAATACTAAATGGCCCAAATCCAAGGTGGGCCCACACGATGGATGGTCCACATTAGCGGGGCTACACAATGAACGATCCACATTAAAGGTTAGCCTCACTTAATGAGCAGTGGATGTGAGGGGACCAAATATACTTGAGAGATGATTACTTGTGATGTTGGAAACCAAATATGCCTTTCTACTTTCTCAATGATATGTTTGTTGTTTACCAAATTTGCTTACATGCTGATTAAGTAGGAACCTGTTGGGTGCGTTTCACAAAACCTTAGGATCTCGCTCCCCAAACTACTTCACTCACTAAGGAGTGGATAAACAATAAGGGAAATAGTAAATTGAGAGATCTCATCGAGCATAAGGACATAGAAGCGCCAAGATGTTGACTACGCAGTCGATCACCTCTATAAAGCAGAAATCTCCCTCCTACAAGTTTCCTCTCTCTCTCTCTCTCTCTCTCTCTCTCTCTCTCTCTTCTTGGATGTGTAAATCTCCTATTAGAATACCCTAATCATGATTTGAAAGCTCTTAAATAGAGCATCGGAGGAATTAGAGTCAAAACAGGAAACTGCAGATTTGCAGTCCATGCATGGTCGGGCGCCCGGCCTTAAGTCGTCAGGCGCCCGCCCAACAAAAAAATTGTCCAGAGAGTTTTAGAGAAAATTCTGTCGAATTTCATTCACTCGACCTAGCATGTTCAGGCGTCCGATCAAAAGACCATCGGGTGCCCGACTATTTCAAAAACAAACAAGAGACATTCTGTCCTTTTGGGTGAATTTCGATCGCCCGACCCACATCAGTCAAGGGCCCGACCACCCCCGGGCTACACCAATCTCTCCTCAACACCTGAGGAGGAAAACCCCATCAAATCTCCCACTTTCCGACTTAGGAGGAGTCCACTTTCTTTAAGCCAGCCAGACTTCTTCAAGCCTCAAATTTTCCCTTAAGCAAAGCCTCAATCATAATGTTTGACTCGTTATCGTTTGTGTGGACCTTCTTAAGCTGTAACACCTTCTATTCCAAAGTAACCCTGATCCAGTGATACCGAATCTCTATGTACTTCGACTTGGAATGCTGACTTGGATTTTTGCTCAAGTGTATCGCACTTTGGCTATCACAATCGACCATGTGCTTCTTCTGCTTCAGGCTAAGTTCCTGTAGGAACCTCTTCATCCAAAGCATCTCTTTGCATGTTTCTGTGACCGCGATGTACTTGGCCTCTGTCGTCAACAACGCTACCACCTTCTGTGGCTTACTTTGCCAAGAGACCGCTCCCCCTGCAAATGTAAACATGAACCCTGATGTAGACTTCCTAGACTCTATGTCACCTGTCATATCTGCATCATGTGTAGCCTTCTAACACAGGTTTTCCATTAGCATAACACAAGCTCAACCTGGATGAGCCCCTCAGATACTGTAGTATCCACTTCACTGTTGCCCAGTGTTCTTTGCCAAGATTGACAAGATACTGGCTAACAACCCCAACCGTATATGCTATGTCTGTGCGCTTACACACCATATCATACATTAAATTTTCTACCGCTGAGGCATAGGGTATCTTCTATATCTCATCCACCTTTGCCTTTATCTTGGGACACTGCTTGTCGCTCAATCTGAAGCGATCATCTAGTGGAGTACTGACTGGCTTCGTTGCATTCATATTGAGCCACTCTAGAATTTTCTCAATATATCGATCCTGTGACAGCCATAGCCTCCTACTGCTTCTGTCATGGGTTATCTCCATTCTTAGGACCTATCTGGCTAGGCCCAAGTCTTTCATCGTAAATGACTTGCCCAGCTCCCGTTTCAGCCTGTCAATCTTCTTGATGTCTTTTTTCATGATGAGAATGTCATCAACATATAACAGCAGAACTAAGAACTCACTATCTGAGAATCTGCGCGTGAACACACAATGGTCCAACTCCATTCTTTCATACCTATGCTTCAACATGAATGAGTCGAACTTCTTGTACCATTATCTCGTAGCCTGTTTAAGCCCATACAAGTTCTTCCTAAGTCTACACACCATATGTTCCTTGCCCTTTACCTCGAACCCCTCTGGTTGGTACATATAGATCTCTTCTTCCAGGTCATCATGGAGAAAGGCAGTTTTAACGTCTAACGCTCTATCTCCAAATCCATGCTAGCAGTCAACCCAAGCAAAATCTGTATAGACATCATCTTCACCACTGGTGAGAATATCTCCTTAAAGTTTATACATTTCCTCTGATTGAAACCTTTCACCACAAGTCTAGCCTTGAACCTTGTCTATAAATTCTTCTACTCTAACTTCTTTCTGAACACGCACTTGTTGCTCAGAGCTCTTTTTCTTTAATCAATTTCACCAGATCATAGGTGTGGTTCTTGTGCAAAGATTCAATCTCCTCTTGCATAGCTTTTAACCACTTGCCCTTATGCATGTTGGCTAAGGCCTCAGAGTAATCCTCTGGCTCTCCCCCATCGGTAAGCATAATGTACTCATGCAATGAGTACCTCTTGGACGGGTGTCTGTCCCTAGATGTCCTCCTCACTTATGGCTAAACAAGTGGATCAAGTGGGGGCTGCTTCCCCGGCTCATCTTTGGTAGGAACTCTCACGTCCTTTGCACCTTGTTGTAATACTCCCCCATCATCAGGTACCATGGGAGTAGTAATAGGATTCATGTCTTCTACCTCACCTGAACAGGGCTGGGTTTTCTCTGACTTTCGAATGTCTTTTATATATTGATCTTTAAAGAAAATCGCATATCTGCTCTTGACGAGCCTCTTCTCGGTCGAATCCCACAACCTGAAATTGAATTTCTTATCACTATACCTCAAGAACACACATTGCATGATCTTCGTATCGAGCTTGGACCTCTCGTCCTTTGGTACGTGAACGGATGCCCGACATCCAAACACTCTAAGATGACTATACTATAGATCATGTGCAGTCCACACCTTCTCAAGTACTTCTCCATTCAACGGGTCTGATGGGGACCTGTTTATCAAATACACTGTCGTGTGCATTGCTTCTCCCCAGAACGTCTTAGACAACTTTACATGGGATAACATGCATCTAATTCTCTCTACAATGGTGCGATTCATGCGCTCACCTACACAATTGTGTTATGGGTCTTGGGCACCGTCTGTTCATGCATATACCTAGGGACTTACAATACTCATGGAAGTCCCCAATGTATTCACCTCTATTGTCAGTGCGAATGCACTTCAATTTTCTATCAATCTCTCTCTCTCGACCATAACATGAAACACTTTAAACACACCTGTTAGAACTAGAAAATGCAGCAAGGACATTTTCTATATATTGTTGCTTTGGGGTTCTGACTAATGAAAGCATTCATTGACAATCATAAGCATTCACAAAAGGTACACAAAAAGAGATATCGCAAGGCGAATTTTATTCTAAAGATTTTGAGATCTTGTACATTCCAGGTCATGATCTGGCACGAGCTCTTAATTGCATTGAATGATCGATGACCCTTGATTAAAAGGCAGAAAACTAGTCAACAGGCACTACGGTCTTAGAGTTTGTGGTCTTAGAGACCTGTATTTGTTTTGTTATGGATTGAGCCATCTTTGTATTAGTCAGATGTCTATGTCCCATGTTTTGATCAGAGATCCGAGCTGAGACTATCAGGGTTTCTGGCTGAGAGGGACAACTCTGGGCGCGCGCCTGTCATGTTTGGACAGGTGACCTCAAGAAGTCTGATCTGTAATTGTGTGTACCTGAGTAGCCCAACCGACAGATGCCGTTTGAATGGGTAGGGCATCAACTGTTGTGTTGTGGCAGTTCATAAAAATTACTTTGTAAAGGATTGGAAGTCTTTGACATGGTTTATTGTGGTAATTATAGCCCTGTCTATTTAGTTTTCGACCTTAATCAGGTCATGCTATGATAGTATGTATGAGAATGTTACATTGACATGATTTTGGACATTGGTGACCTCTTTCCGAGAAAGCTATTCCATTCATCGCGTTGGATTGCATTGGACTCTGCAGGCTTGCATTCTACTTGTTAGGTACCCCAAGTGGGTTATTTGGCTGTTCCGGTACGTCCAGAACCCTCGAAATACCCAAAATAAGTCTTCACATGGCCTGAAAACACTTAAAATGAGGTCTGACGAACCCCGAAATGTATGCTGATTTTTTGGGTGCATAAACCGAATTTATGGGTGCGTTGAACCATTTTTTGGGTGCATCGACCTTCAACGCGTCAAGTCAAATTTATGGATGCGTCAAGATATTTTATGGACGCGTCAAAGTATTTTTCGGATGAGTCAAAGTGGAATGCACATTTAAATTGAATTTCGATCTTTACTGAATTTGGGGTACGTTGAGCTGATTCTATGGACGCGTTAAGACATTTTATGGATGCATTGAACTTTGATGTATCCTGAAATTGTTCGTCTGACTTTGTCAAATTTATGGATGCGTCGGGCGATTTTCTGGATGCATCAGACCATTTTATGGATGTGTTGCCACACTTATATTTTTGTAGGATTCGGACCTGCGGTGATGTGGTCGGAGTAATCTTCCGGTGAAAGATACCGGTGATCGAAAAGTAATTCCAGTGACCGAAAAAGTTTTTCAACGGTCAAAAAGGGATTCCGGCGAGGGCTTCCGGTGAAAAATCCCAAGTACCCAAGGGGTAATTGCTCTCTCTCTCTCTCACTCTCTCTCTCTCTCTTAATGCGTACAAATGAATAGTGTAGAGGGGTATTTATACTTGAAAATACCAGAGAACGACCAATGAGGGGTTGCCACATTTGACACACCATGAAAACCCTTCGACACACCCCAAAAATAGGCGCGTGGGGGCTCCGCATCCCAAAAATAACGTTTAAAAATATGCTGATTTTTTGGATGCGTCGAGCTATTTTTTGGGTGTGTCGACCTATTTCTCAGATTCGTTGACCTCCGATGCATCCTAAAATAATTTTGTAATTTCCTGGTGAATTTATGGGTGCATCAAGCTATTTTTGGACGCGTCGAAGTATTTGTCGGATGCGTCAAAGTCCAATGCACCTTGAAATTGAAGTTTTGGATTTGGCTAAATTTATGGACGCGTCGACCTTATTTTTAGGGTGCGTCAAGCCATTTTATGGACGCGTCAGAGGTCCAATGCATCTTGAAATGGTTATTGAATTCTAATGAATTTAAGGGTGCGTCAAATGGAATAAATGGGTGTGTTAACAGACTTTTTATCTGTGTCAATTCTGTTTTGTAAAATAAAGGGTTTGCGTGGCCCGCTTATTGATGAATGGTCATGCACTGCTTATTATAATTCATAATGAAGACGTCAGTTTGATTTTGATCGGTTCTGATCACTGTGATTCGTGGGGCCCGCCGGGGAAAAGTGGCTAAGTACTGATGCAAAATATTTAGGTGCATTGAGCGGTATTTTGTGAGAATTCCTCGAAGTATGTGTCCATTTCATTTATTTTGGAGGATACCAACTTTTGAGACCCCAATCGATGCCCCTCCGGTGTGTTGTGGTGGACATACGACAGTTCAATGCAACGCATCGGATTTTCAGGTCCGCACTATAAATAAATAAGATAGCTTCTTTTTCATTCATTTCTAGTTCTTTACTGTGCATTTACTTTGCCTTTGACACACCTAAATATTCACCAACGCACCCTTTTATTGTCTCCAATGCACACCCTTTTATTCAGGTGATGGGATTTTCTGGGTGCGTCAGGCTTGACGTACCCAAGTAAGGACTTGGTGAAATCACGTATTTTAAGGGTGCGTCAGGCGTGACACACCCAAGTATTAGAACTTGGCTGAATTTTTTTATTTTAAGGATGCGTTATGCCTTGACGCACCCCTCGTCATATGTTTGGGAAAACCCTTTGGATTTTAACCCAATGCACCCAAATATTTAGACTTTGAAAAATTTTCATATTTTAAGGATGCGTCAACCCTGATGCACCCCTCGTCATGAGTTTGGGAAAACCCTTGGATTTTAAGGATGTGTCAGGCTTGACGCACCCAAATATTTGACTTGGGCTAATTTTTTAGCATTTTTTGGATGCGTCGAGCCTGACGCACCCAAATATGAGACTTAGGCGGACTGATGAATTTAGGGGTGCATCGGGCCTAACACACCCAAATATAAGACTTGGGCATTTCGTGCCTTTTTGGGGTGCATCGAGCCTGACACACCCAGATATTCAAGTTAGGTGGATTTCAGGATTTTGAGGGTGTGTCGGGCATGACGCACCCAGCTATTGGACTTGGTATCTTCCTGTTTTGGGACCTTTTTGCATGATTAGTCCAATAGTATTTATCATACCTACTTTCTGGTCAGGTAAAGTTGTTCTTATGGTAGTAGGGGTTGTCATTTGAAGGGTATGGGGTCCCGTACTTCCATCATAAGTTCTCATGTGCACTGTTGTTATCCGGAAGTGGTATTGGGCCTCATACACTTTAAAATTTCGGACTATGCCACTGAAGATGATATCTTCTGGTGACTTTAGTAATTAACTCAAATAGAGTTTAGGCGTACCTGTGCATTCCTTACTTGACTTTGGATTAGATCTTAATGCTTTCATATGCTTTCTTTTCTTTCCTTTTTTTTATCGAATTGCTATGGTTCTCAGATTGGGCTATTAGTCTTGTTTTTAGCAGATAATGGCCAGAACTCGTGCTTCTTTGCACGCTACCCGTGATTGCCTTCGACGGTTTCTCGATTCTCTTGATTAGCCCGATGCTTGGTCATCCGTTGATACTCAACATGAGGAGTTGTCTGATGCTCTGTCTCGGCTAGACGCTGATTCTCGCCCTATCCTAAAGGCTATCAAGAATATCTCCCTCGTGGCCTCCATTTTCAATGAATATCGTGAAAATACGATGGGTCTGATCAGTAATTTCCCCTTCTGAGAGGAATTGGCTATTCTTGAGGCGACGAAGCCTCCTATGGCTACTTCCTTTTACAACTTGTTAGGCAAGTACCATTCTCTACGGAGAGAGAATCGAGCGAACGAGAGACTTCTGGCTGATATTCTTCTGTATGTGGCGGAAGTCCGGGACCATCGTGCTGGGATTTGGAGGTCAGTGAGGGATGCATGGAGAAAGCATGAAAGGCTTGTGGGTTAGAATACTTGCTGCGAGACATCAGGCTAAACTGGAATATTTGAACCTTGATTCGGTAGAGCACCATTTCTCCGATCTGATGGATTTGATCTCCAAGGAGATCCAGGTCTAGGCGAAATTGGATGAATTGAAGGCCCCGGTTCTTCAACTTTTATAGGACTAAGATCCTTTTATGACCGTGGGGAAAAGATCCCTGATTTTGTATCACTTTGTGATGAACTTAATCTCTTGGATGTCTTTGAACAATCATAACAATTAAAGTATTCTCGCATTATTTTCATGTTTAATGAATGATGATCAAACTCTCCCATCTTCTCTCCCATCTCTTCTTGTTTGTATGTGTGCTGATGATATCGGGTTATGAATGTTGTCATACGATTTCCCTCTTTGTTGGTTTGGATGTAATTTACCAATGTCTTGGTTTATTTATCTAGCATTTGTATCTTTCTTCTTCTCTACTTTGTATTCTTTCGGATCTTGTGAATGCTGATTTCTTTCTGTGTGCATTTTCCTTTGCTTTGAGCCGTATCTAAGTTTCTTGTGTGCGGTTGCAAATCGTAATGGCTAGTGATCCTTCCAGAGCTGGCCCTTCAGGTCCCCCATTGACTCCGTCTAAACATAAACGGGAAACCCCAAAGAAGGTTAGCAGACTATCGGACTAGAATCCTCAGTGGTTTCTTCCTCTCGAAACCTTTAACTTCTATGAACGCATCTTGACATTATCGAAGGATATGCAACGGAAGATTTTGTGTGATGAAGTTGTGCCGACTCCTCCGAACAGGGGTACACAAGAACAATGGGATGCTTGGTATGCTCCGCTACGCGGTTTTCGGAGTGATGAGACAGTGGGATCCGAGGAGGATGAGGTGAGTCCGTCGGCTCCCACCCAATCTGTCAGGCGTGGTCGCCCAAGGAGGGCCGGTAAAGGTGCTAAGCAGGTATACCTAGAGAAGCAGACCAGGTCTAAGTCTGATAAGATGAGGATTGTTTAGTCAACTGTTAAACTGGTCACCTCCCCTCTTGTTATATAGAATCCTTACACGCGAGAATATATCAGATACGCCAGGAGTTTTCAACGGCATCACTCTCTCCCAAGCATCGAACCTTTCGACGTATGCCACACCAACTCCTTTTTTAGTGCGAATACATGGACGTCTACTCCTGCACCGTTCCACGACTGTTCTTCGTCCGAGAATGACAGAAGTCAAGTTGTTCTTGACCAAAAGATCATGATTTTCCTAGAGCCGAATCACGATCCTCATCGGCCCTTCCCAACACATTATTTTAAGACTCTCTGCCAGAGGTTCCACCATCTAGGAGATGCTGAAGTCTGGCTGTCGGGCGCATTCTAGACCCAGGGTCACTTGATTGCTCATCTTGGATACGAAGCTTGGGCGAATCGGATTCTGGAACGACACAGGGAGGCCCTGAAAGCGGTAGGCCTTTTCAAGGCTATTGCGGCGACTTCAAGCTATTTCTGCCATGAACCATGGGTCTACAAAGGATTTCTGAACCACTGGTGTTCTATCACCAATTCTTTCCATCTACCATATGGAGAAATGAGCATCTCACTCTAGGACCTAAACCGGATCACCGATGTTCCAATCCGCGGGAGGATCTATGACGAGTGGGTCCCTAGTGATGACGAATTATCCTAGAAGAAGAAAGGGGTGAATGAGGGCTTCTTTTCTCCGGCTTGCTACGAGTTGTTGCCGGAGCTTCCACAATTTTGGGGTTTCAAAGATAAACTCCCTTTCGAGGATTGGCTGGTCAACTTCAGCTATGGTTTAGAGTGAGTACCTTGTTGCAAATTGTATGCTAGCATTCCATTCTATCTTTCTTTCTATTAATGGTCTCTTTCTGCTTTCAGCTTGGATTATGCAACCTACGATGAGGATTGTGGGGATAAAGCATTTCTGGAGAACCTGATGAAGGAAAATTTTCTTAGGCCGAATAAGTTATCTCCGACGTGCGAGCTGGCCAGTTTCTTAGCGTACTGGCTGATCTGTGTGGTCTTGCCGAGTTCCAAGCAGGCCGATAGTGTAAGGGTGTCTTGCTTTGTCGTCGCAGGAGCCTTGGCTAATGGTCATCGATAAGCGATAGCCCCCACTGTCCTGTGTTCTCTTTATCGGGCCTTTGGTTAAGTCATCAGCAACAAGGACCATGCTGCTTTCGGTATGAATTCTGCCTACTGCTGGCTTCATTTTCTGTCTGGGTGGCTTGGAGAATATTTCCTTTGGGTATACTACATAGAATACAGGGATTATATTTAGAGAGGAGTGATTCCGCTATACTTTTTCCAAAAGCGGAAGATGGTTGGGTAGAACCTGAACACTGTCAAGGAAAGGATCGCTAGATATGACGAAGTCTACTTTTTTCACTTTTCGGGTACCAGAAGTAAGGATTCAATACTGTGCACGAACGACAATAGCATCGACTATAATGAACGCTCATTCCTAACAGCCATTCATCCATCATTGCTTCCTTTACGTGAAGGGTTGGAGTTCTAGAGAGAACCGTACTATCCTAATCGCTTCGCTCGTCAATTCGGGTATGATCAAGGAGTACCTGAGATACTGGAGCCAGTGACTCGTGAGCAGCGGCCATATGGTGTTGGGCTTATTCACTGGAAATGGATGTGGCAATAGCTCCTACTAACTAGGACCGGTTGTTCCTTTGTTATCCCTGGGACGAAGATTGTCACTGGGGCCTCCTTCGGGTGGATGAGATGGTGGGCTCACCAGTATTCGTTAATCCGGAATGGTCTTTATGTCACTAATCCTGTCTTTGTTATGCCTCCGATTATCAATCCAGCTCCTGCTAATGGACTTGGATATGTGTCGGAGCATCTTTACCAACCTGCTATACCGGGTACCTGGAGGCTTATGACTTCTATGAACGTGGTAATTGATCACGAGAAGCCTGAACATACCCTAGAAGGTTGGATTGCTCATGGGAAAAGAAATATCACGCAAGAGGGGCCAGAGTTCCCGTCTCTCGAGCTAATTGATGAAGTACCCCAGGAAGGTAATGTCCCAAGATGTAATGATGGTCATAACGATGGAAATGGTGATAATGGAGATGATAATGATGACGGTGGTGATGGTGAAGATGGTGCTGATGGCGGATATGGTGGTGAGGGTGGTGATGATGGAGATGGTGGTGATGGTGGTGACGATGGCGGTGAGGGTGGTGATGATGGCGACGATGGCGGTGAGGGTGGTGATAGAAATGCGTTGATGAGTGGTCCGAGGAGTCAAGGGAGTTTGCCTAAATGCTCTACTCCCGGGGATAGTGATGATGAGGTGTCACCTGAGCGGACTGGTCCCCAAGTGAAGACTGCTCATCGCACTTTGGTTGTCGATGGAGGAAAAATATTAATGAGATGCGCAAGAAATATGATGAAGAGATTTTACATAAAAGGCTCTCCGAGGCTACTGGTGACATCTCGACTGGTGATGTAGGTGTGGTTAGGGAAGAGGGCAAGCTAAGTTCTCAGGCTAATTTGAGCGGGGATCGTAGCATTGGGGAAGGTAACAATGATGAATCGATGTATGACAAATCTATCCCTGAGGCAAATGTAGAGGCTATCTTCATGGACTCGGATGATGAGATGCCTACTAAGACTCTTCCTCCTTCCGATAATCCTATGGCTGAAGCTGAAACTGACTAAGGTTCCATTCCTGAAACGATCGTCACTGCTGCGGTGGAGGGGGTTGTACCTCCATCGACCCTTCCTCATGCTGAAGACACTATGGTCGGGGATGTTGGTTTAGCTTCTCGAGATGTCACGGCTTCTATTGCTGAAACGAGCATACCTGAACCTATCTTGGAAGCATCTCTTGCTGCTGGACCATCATCAGCTGAACCTGTTGTGGAAGTTGTTCCTACTACTGGACCATCGTTGATTGAACCTATCACGGAGGCTTTTCTGAGAGTTGTAGTTCCTGATATAGAAGCAAATGCATCTAAACCCGCTGTGGAAATACCTCCTACTATTATGCCAACACCTAGTACCGATATTCCTGAGGTCGTGGTGCTATCTTCTCCAGAACTACCTGAGTCATCGACCGAGAGAATGACCGAACCTGCCCCAGTATTGTCTACGTCCACCGCCTCAACTAGCGTTTCTATCGTTAACGTTCCTGAAGTCACTGGTATATTACTTGTCTTCACCATTTTTGCTATTTTCTTTCTTACTATGGTTTCTCTATACTGATTTTTATCATTTCTTTATGTCAGCAGTTATTCCTATTCGTATTCCTGCCCCTGTCATTTTGCCTGAAACATTCATTTCCTCTCTTTGAGGACTGTTGAGGGTGAAGGTGGACCTTTTGAAGAGTCTTTTGACAAATATTGCCAACTCTCTGAAGAATAGGGATGAAGGGTCCATCTTAAATGAAGGGTTACAAGCGCTTGAACATAATGCTCCATGGCTCGGGATTGACGTCTCCTTGATGGTCAGTCATGTGGTCCTTTTTAGGGAAGGCATGGCGCACCTTAATGAGGCGAGACATTTTAGAGTTGATCCCTCTGTTGAGGAGAAACGCAGCCATTTGCAATCCCTCCTTCCAAAGCTTGAATTATGTGAGGCAGAGGTGCCCGTGATGAGGCAGGATTGGCAAGTTGCTAATGTTGGGAATCAATGGGCTAAGGATCGACTTGTAGAGATAGACAATGAGATAGCACGGCTGCAAGCTGAACGCTCGACTATCCATCTTAATCTCTCAAAATTTGGTAACCAAAGGACTCGACTGCAGTCATTCGTCGAAAAGAGCGAGGTCGAATGTAACGTCATGCGGAATCAGGTTGCAGAATTCAGGGAGTTTCTTCAGAGCGTTCCTGATCCTACGCAGGTTTTAGCGAAGGCAAAGGCAGCACAGAGGGCAACTCAGGAGTCTGCAATCTACTTGTTAGAATAATGTTAAAGAAATTTGAATGGTTGAACTACATAATCATTTCATTTTGTAATTTGTTGAAACGTGCTGTGATGATGATATTGTAATGATATGTATACTAGTCACGTGATTTTGTTATATCTTTGATCTACTAGATACTTCTCTTGTTTGAATGTAGGTTTGAAAATAGATTAGGCTATTTTGAAAGGAAATCCCCCTATCAGGAGTCAAACCTACGCTTATGTGAAATGAGTGTGACCGAGTCCTGATTTAAGGCTCATCTTTCCATTCCAATTCTTGATAGTCTTGAGACGGGCGGGGCGATATGCCTGACACTTCCCGGGTCTTAACGACTTTCCTGATACTTATGTAAACACACACAAAATAGATTATTTATTAGTACTCGAAATTATAAGCATTAATTGTTGTGTGGTATCATTTCTTTTACTGTTTGTTTATTACACTTTCCCTCTAATGGGGTGTTTATAAATCACAATGGTAAGCTACTGTCAAGTATAGTTGTAGACACCCCACCTTCGGCTACAATGATGGTAGAGATAGCTGGAAGAATGGAGGACCATACCCCCAAATCTCAAGTCCAAACTCAGCCAAACTCACCCTTGTAAGCCCCAATCCATAGCCCAACTCAAGCCAGAACCCAGTCAACCCAGTCCTAAACATTAGCCTGAAAAACCCCCATAAGAAAAGCCAGTCAAAAAATCCTAAAAAAGTCAAACTCACTAAGTCAACCCACTGAGTTAACCCGCTGAGTCAACCCGCTGAGTCAACTAGTCGAGTCAAAACACCGAGTCAACCCATTGAGTCAACCCACTGAGTTAAATCACCGAGTCAACCCGCTGAGTCAACTCACTGAGTCGACCCAGTGAGCCAAACAGCAGCCCCGAGGGAACGACCGTACCTCGTTGGAAATCGAGGAGTGGTCGTACGGGAGGCTCACAGCGGGCCGCCCAAAAATAATTACGCGAACTGCCACTGCCCGCTGCTATAAATACCCCCCTCCCCTTCTCATTTCAACATCCACTTCCCTCTCTTCAGTCCGAGTGTGATCCGTCCCTCTATACCTTAGCCCATTTTCCCACCAAGGAGAGCCCAAGTGAGGAGAGCCTAGCCCTGGTCCAGCCCAGCCTGACCACTGGTCCAAGTCTCCCAAGCCATACAAGTCTTGATCCAGCCACTCGAAGCCAACCCTTGCGACACCTCCGTCCATCCAGCTACTCTTTTTCCAGCATCATCTCATTTGCATCTAGCATAAGTGCAACATTTACATTTCTTCCAACCCCCCTGCTTCACTACAAGCACCTTGATTATTCAGGCACACTGCATATGTCTTAAATTAAGCACCTGTCAGTTCGAGTATATGCTCTGGGCTTGCCCGTTGTTGGAACCTGCCCATCAGAAACTCTTACTGTTCAGACCTGCATTCATGCTTCACTATAAAGCACCTTGATTATTCAAGCACACTGCATACGTCTTAAATTAAGCACCTGTCAGTTCGAGCGTATGCTCTGGGCTTGCCCGTTGTTGGAACCTGCCCATCAGAAACTCTTACTGTTCAGACCTGCATTCATGCTTCACTATAAAGCACCTTGATTATTCAAGCACACTGCATACGTCTTAAATTAAGCACCTGTCAGTTCGAGCGTATGCTCTGGGCTTGCCCGTTGTTGGAACCTGCCCATCAGAAACTCTTACTGTTCAGACCCGCATTCATGCATCATGTCATCCATGAGAATGTACAAGGATTAAAACAGACTTTCAAGTATTAGTTCGATTCTGTGAAGTAGAGACAGTACTTCGGTACGGGCAGTGTGTGGGGTGCTTAACCTCTTCCCACCCTGTAACCGTGATCCCTTACCTTGAATCTCTGGCCGCAGATCAAAAGGAGTTATTTTAGAGGAAGGAATCTTCGGATCCCCTTCTCTAACGTTTCTACGGGGTCTAGCCGACTGTAGATTCGAAGTAATTGGCTAGTGGCGACTTTGGTCTTATATAAACTCATTTAAACACATCCAACTTAACACGACAACCAAACAAAGCCCTCGAGAACGAGGCAAGCCAGTGGCACAAACGACGATTTTGCACTCACGCCTCCTCCTCTCCTTCTTTTCCCGAAAGGGGAAGGGGCTAGAACGTCATGTGGGAGCGCGAAAACGGCGAGGGTCCACAGAATGGCGACTCTGCTAGGGATGAGCTAGTCCCACTAGTCGTGATCCGACTTGAAAAACAGAATCCTTCCCATACTTGAAAGTCACTAATCCTCATACAATCTCATCTGCAAAACATTCTACCCAAAACAAACAAAAAAATAGAAAATTCCAAAATCAGAAAAAAATAGAAAATCCCAAAACCCAAAAAGAGTATAGTATAGTCCTCACCATTGCGCCTCCTCGGGCTCAACGTGTTCGGAAACAACTTCCCTTCCTCAGCATATTCCGCACTCGGGCACAGCAAGCCATGTCCGACCACGAAGAAGAAACTCATCTCTTCCCTGCTCTTAAGATGACCAAAGCGCAACCTCAAGCGCAACAGCCCATCGATAATACGCCAATCATACAAGAATTGGCACAAGGAATGAGAGCAATGCAAGAAATGCTCTTGCAATTCATGCAAGCACAAGCCACCGCAGTAGCCAACAATCAGGTTGGCCCAGTTCAGCAGTCTCAGCAACCATGCCGGGTCCTTCCGGCCTCCAGTTCAAATCAAGCACAACCATCGGAGTCTGCCCAAGACTACCGACAGCAGCCATCTCAGCCCTTCGCTATGGGGCATCCTCCTCAATACTTTCCTGCAACGACAGGGCCATCTTAGAGCACTCCCGTCGCAGGGACTTCCAGTCAGCTTCCAGTCAATCTTGCAAACAACAGTCTCAGTAGATCTCAGCATGTCCCCGCCGATGGGACACCTTTTCAATTCCAGCGCATCCCCGCCGATGGGATTTCAATTCAATTTCCAGCAACAGGGACAGCACTGGTGAATGCCCACAATGGGGGTCAGTGTCAAGCCCACATCAATCAGCGGCAGTGGCGAATACCCAACAAGGGGGTCACTTCCCAGCATCTCAGCCTCCTGCAAACAGGAGCACTTTTCAATTCCAGCACATCCCCGCCGATGGGATTTCAGTTAATTTCCAGCAATCTTCAATTCAGCAAACTCCAGTTAATTTCTAGCAATCTTCAATTCGGCAAACTCTAGTTAATTTCCAGCAAGTTCCAGTTCAACCTTCAGTACAGTCTCCAATTCAATTACAATCCTCTCAAGCACAAGTTCATCAGAATCCAGTTCACTCATCCAATCAATTTCAGCAACCCGCGGTTGCTTTTCAGTAAGCACATAGGGTCGAAGACATCGACCACTATGCCGAAGAAGAACGTGCCTTACTCCAAGAGGCACCAGTCGCTCGAACGGATCACTCAGGACTGGACGAGTTGCGGGAGCAGTTCCAGATCTTGCAAAATCAACTTCAGCGACAGCAAGGAATCGACTTACTTTCGACTAAGTTCAGAGACTTGTGTCCTTTCCTAGATGCTCAAGTACCTCAAAACTTTGAGGTACCAAAATTCAAAAGATACGATGGCAGCGGTTGTCCCATAGCACATCTCAAGGCCTTCTGTGGAGAACTGAGTGCAATCTCAGGAAATGAAGGGGCCCTCATTCGCTTGTTCCAAAAATCTCTGAAGGGCGATGCCCTAGATTGGTACACCTCATTGGACTCCTCAAGTGCAAGGCTGCGATGTAGTAATAATCTCGGTAAGACCGAGGTCGATCCACAGGGAAGGAAGTAAACAATTCTAACTATCCTAATAACTAGAATCAAAGAACAAAAAGAAGGGAGATGGAGAGATGTTACCCAATAGAGCGAGATATATGTCAGCAACAATGTCCTACAAAATCCAAAAAAAAAAAAAAATTGTTAGTAGTCTAAAAAAAAAAATCAGAAAGGCTTCTTCTATAAAAACTGAAAATCCTACCTAACTAAGACTACTCTATAGCTACTAGAACAATTAGAACCGTTCAACTTCTGTCCCCGGCAACGGCGCCAAAAACTTATTCGCTTCCCCAAGTGTAGGGTTGCGATGTAGTAATAATCTCGGTAAGACCGAGGTCGATCCACAGGGAAGGAAGTAAACAATTCCAATTATCCTAATAACTAGAATCAAAGAGGTTTGTGAAATTGATTTTTAACATAAAATAGAAAATCTAATAATGAAAAGATAACTAGAGCATCAAGGATCCACTTATAGCTTTCCTTAGATGCATAATTCGCTATGGTTTCTTATTCTCTCAACTAGAATTGACATTCCTGTCTATCTAGTCGGATGATAGAGCTGTTAAACCAAACAGTCTGTCATATGTAAGTTCTATGCATAGGATTCACTCAATGAAGGCTAAGCTGAGCATGCTCAATTGCATAGGTCATTTCCCTTTCCAAAAGGTCCAGTTCACAATCATAACCATCCTCAAGTCCTCTCACAAGACAAGGCTAGATCAGGACTTGAACTGGATTCAAATCACATACACAGTCCATACATATTCCAGAAAAACAGAAAAATAGAACTTTGGTAGGAAGTCCCTTCATGAAGAGCTTAGTACTAGAGCGCACTCCGATTCCTCAGATCATACAGGTCTAGACCGTTGCAAACGAATTAAGAAGATAAGTAATTCATCCAAACATCCATGAGTCATCACAAGACTAAGAAAAATTACTTAAAAACTTGTATAAACTTCAAACCTTAGTTCATAATCATGAATTCCAAACTAAAAACCAATAAAACGAATTAAACAATCTAAGAAAACTATAAGGTTCACCTCTTAGCTCTAGTTAAGAGATTAGCTAATGAAAAGCATATTAAAAATAAAACTAGAACTAAGAAAAGGAAGAAAAACTAGCTGGAGGAGGCTAGGAAGCCTCCTATGACTTGAACTCCTTGCTCCCCACGTCCTTGGTTGCCCTGGAATAGAAGAGAGCACCTCCTTTTATAGTGCAGCACTAGTACAGCAACATAGCAGAATTTGTTTCGCTTGGTACGGCTTATCCAATGGTCAGATTGCCTTCAAATTTGATTTGTAGCTTCCTTGTAATGTGATCTTCCTCATAGATGATTCAGATTTCCAAGATTGTCCTCTGAATGGGCCCACCAATCACATCACCGACCGCCTCTCAAAATCGCGCACTTCGGGTACCTTCAGAACCAGTCATCTTGCTTTCAACGCTCCGGAGTGTACAGAGGTCGGATTGATCTCAAATTTTGAACATGAGTAGAAAACTTCCTCCTCTACATGATAGATGGATTAGATTGTCCAAAACGATCTCAGAATGTGGTCCGAAAATTAGAACAATTAGGGCTTTTATAAACTCTGCACAGTTGGAGCTTTCTGGATGGTCCATCTTTCTTCAACCGGTACGATCAAACCACACACCCTTTTGATCTGAAACTTTTGTGGTTATTCATATATGAATGTGGTCTAAAAGATGGTCAAAGTAGATTTTTCATATCCTCAATGATGGGCCACCTGAACCGGCCCAGAGTGGAACAGCGAAATCTGGAACTTTCTGGACAGTTCGTATTGTTTTGGTCACCACAATCAATCCGTAACTCCGATCGACACGAAACCACTTGGGTTAGTTCGTCGCCGAGTTCCTCTTCGACATGGATGTGTTGGATTTCCAAATATCATCAAAATCGGCCCAGAAAACTGGTCCGAAAAACCAGGTGCGGGAATACATTGCTGTTTTAGAATCTGGAATCTGAAACTTGCATGGCCGACCGGTCACGACCGGTCGGACAGGGCTGGCCGACCGGTCACGACCGGTCAGGCCCTCTTTGGCATTACTCCAGCAAGCATGGCCGACCGGTCAAGACCGGTCAGGCCCTCTTTGGCATTACTCCAGCAAGCATGGCCGACCGGTCAAGACCGGTCGGTCTCTTTTTCTTCTTGTTTTCTTCCTTTCTTTCTTCTATTTTCTTCTTTCTTTGCTTCTTTCTTTGCTTCCTTCTTCCTTCAGCCCTCCTTGGGTCTTCATCCAAGGTTCTAAATCAGCTCTTTTGGTCATCAATTAGGCAAAGTAACTCTCATTCCTACAACCACAAAACATGTATTTGATTAGTCTTTAAATTATGAAAACCATGCATAATGAGTGATGAATTGGGGTTAAAATATGCACAATTAAGAGCTCAACAACTGCCACCGCATCAGGACGTGGGAACAGCTTTCCCAGGCTTTCGTCGACAGATTCGCATACAACCTCAACATGGCACCCAGAAGAGCTGACCTCGCTGTTCTCAGGCAGAGGAGTGATGAAACACTATCTGCCTACGTGGGACGTTGGCGAGCTATGGCAGCCAGAATGCGGACACCTATCGATGACGAAGAACAAATTTCCATGATTGTTCATTCAACATATCCAGGCATATCCGGATATCTCATCTCGCATCCATATGCGAATTTCTCACAGTTGATCCGTGCTGGAGAGCAAGTCGAAGCAGGAATCCGTGCTGGGACAATTTCCCCATGGCCGCATCAAGCCACTCCAGTCAAGAGAAACAGAGTGGAGGGAAGACCCATCGGATATAGGAATGGAAACCGAAGCGGTTCTCCTCCTTGCTCGACAGAGGTAAACAACATCAACACCACTGTTCAGGGTAATCAAAATGCTCCCCCACAAGGACATCAACAGCGTCAGCAGAATCAAGTTCCGTACCAACCCCAGAGGTATCAACCACGACCGAATCCTCAATCACAGCCACAACCACCTCGACAGCAGCAGCAGTTCAGAGGAAATGGTCAGTACCCACACTAGAACAGGCAGAATTACAGGGAGCTCAGGAAGTTCACCCCACTTACTCAGCCACTTACTCAGGTCATGACTATGCTGGTACAAAAGCAGTTACTCACTCTGATGACACCTAGGCCTCCTCCTCATCCTCTGCCTCCAAACTACCGAGAAAATGAGTACTGTGCCTACCATCAAGGACGTGGCCATGCTACTGATCGATGCTTTACTTTGAAGAATGCCATACAAGATCTGATTGATGACCGCAAGATCGTCATCTCGGTCCCTGGAACTCCTACAGCAGCTTCCACCAACATCCTTCAGAATCCTCTGCCTCAGCATCAGACGGATCCCAGTTCATCTCGAGGCCCCACCGTCAACAGCATAGAAGAAGAAGAACGCCTCGATCGCTTCTTCTCCCCCATCCAATCCATTCATGCCTACACTTATGGGCCGACAAATCCTCCTCCAATCTCGCAAGGGGCAAGTCCCTTTCTTCCTTCAGTCTCCGAGCCAATAGTACTCGAAGGAACACTTCCATATAATGTGCCAGTCATTCAAGGAGTACCTTACAACCATTCATGCTGGGAACCAGTCGTCCTGGAAGGAGCACGATCATACATCGAGCCCACATACGAACCTGTCATCTTGTAAGGGGCAACTCCAGAACAATCCAATCCGCAATGGAGGGATTATACTCATTAGCAGCAAGAACCCATTGTATTGGAAGGAGCTCCTCCAGTTGAGCCAGTCGTATTACAAGGGGCAAATCCTGGAGGCGTGTCAATCACACTACGGTAGCTGGGACGAACAGAGAAACCATCTGCCATATCAAGAGGACCAGTATTCATTCCATGGGAGCCTCCTGCTCCAGGAACACTCAAGCTAGGACCGCAACCTTATGTGATCTATGAAGACAAACCTTGATATTACCCCTTCAGCACAGGCAACAATGTAGTTCTCAAGGTAAAAGCTCCATACGAGGAAGACCTGGTACCCACACCAGCACCGTCGCAAGAACCGGTGATCCTAGAAGGCAAAGGTGAGGAAAGTTATAAAGAGGTCCCATGGACTATCCAGAATGTGCGGAAGTAGGGAACATGAATCCCAATGGGCGTTGCATTCGAAGAGATAATCAGAACAGAGGAGATCCCAAAGGCGCTCTTTTAGGCCTCGGCAACAAAAATGAAGCCGCATAGGATGTAGCAACTCAGCTCAAGTTAATCCCTGCTCAAATCTCAATATGGGAGCTACTCTGCACATCTCGCATACACCGAGAAATGTTTGCCAAAACCTTAAACGATGCTCATGTCTCCTCCGATACGGCACCAGAGATGATAGCATTGATGATTGGACAGCTCTTGGCTCCGCGTGCCATCACCTTCACTGATAACGAGTTGCCACCAGAAGGACACGATCATGGGCGATCCCTCAACATAGCCTTACTATACAAAGACCTCTGCGTCCCACTGGTCCTTATTGATAATGGCTCAAGCTTAAACGTCTGCCCACTTAAGACTGCGGAACGTTTGGGAATCAGTCCTTCTTCATTCCGACCCAGCACCATATGTGTCAGAGCATTCGACAACACCCGCCGATCAGTGGAAGGGGAGGTCGACATAGAGGCACAGATAGGTCCGGAAGTCCCACCATCACATTTCAAATTCTGGATATATCAGCCTCTTTCAACATTTTGCTTGGATGACCTTGGCTGCACAAGGTTGGAGCTGTGCCTTCAACCCTGCATCAACGGGTAAAATACATCAGTGGAAATCAAGTGATCTCTATCCACGCAGAGAAAGAGCTCATCATTCCTTCCAATGCTGCTGCCACTGAACCAGACATCCCGGTCATCGATATCCAGCACTCTGAAGAAGACATCCCGTTTCACAGTTTCGAATTCGAGACTGTGAACTCTATTGCCAATCCAGAACCGATAAGGGTGGACCGTGTCTTTTCACCGGCAGAACGTCTGAGCCTCAAATATCGAATGAAAAATCACTTCAAGTCCAGAAAGGTACCGTTGATATATAACCAACGCAAATGGGGACTCGGATACAAGGCAACCTTTATGGACAAAAGAAGGAAGAAATTTTGGTGCTCACCCATCCAATTCGTCAAGCCAGGAGAACCTTGCAAAGATCCAGGAGGGAATCAATCGACTGCACTACACAAAGGCCTCCCGATGAGCCTAATTTGGGCCACGTGGCCTCCCATTCGATGGGATCAGATTCTCGAACCATCTAAGCCTCCAGAAGAAGAAGGAAATGATGAAGATGAAGAAGGAAGTCAAATACAGCAGCTTCAGGACCAGGTTACTCTGATACCTGCTCCCAACCAGGGGCACAACCTGCCCACTTCAATTCCAGCCAGCCAGGGGCACAACTTGCCCATCTCAGCATCAATCAGCAAGGGGCGCGACTCGCCAATCTCTGCAGAATCAACATCATCAATCGTCAGCCAGGGGCAGAAGCAGCCCATCCATTGGACCAAGAAAGGGAAGTGGCCGGCCCTAGATTGGTCTGATGTCCAGATCCCAAACATGTGTCCCACTGTGGAACCAGACGAACTGCAATGCGAGGTAAGTGATCCGGGAGGGACTGAGTACGACTTAGATCTCGAACCCGACCAGCGGGAAATCATGGTCATTGGGCCAGACCATGATTCTCCGCCCGAATCATCAACCCCCACCTCTTCAGGGGAGGAAGTGTGGGGTCCTGAATGATCATCCGTTCCCCTAACCTTTGAATCAGCCAAAGAGCCATCTGAGGGCTCTGGCTTAAAAAAAATGCCTGTTTAAGCAGCGACCGGAACTTTGGAACAAGTTGGGCTCAATCATGGTCTGCAATGCCCACTTGTTCAAAGTCCCATGAATTTCGAAAATCCAAAAAAATAAAAAGCTTTCAAAAGCCAAAAACATCTAGCATTTCCATTTCAGAAAAATCTCAAAAACCAAAAAACATTTCTTTTCCTGCATTCAATAGTGTGCCAAGTCCGTCTAAAGAGTCGCATGAGTTTGAAGTCGAATCATATGATTTTGACATCGAATTAGACTTCGAGCTCATGGGTCTGGACGAAGCTCGGGACGAGGAAGATGATGATCCGGCTCTCGAACTAGAGGATCTCCTCAAAAAGTTCGAATCTAAAGCCAATGTTGTAGCCGATGATTTCGAGATAGTAAACTTGGGGACACCTGAGATCCCTAGGGAAGTACGCATTGGAAAATCGTTGCCACCTGAAATGAAACAGAAAATGATAGAGTTCCTACCTCCAAGATTATCCAACTTCGCGTTCTCATATGAAGACATGCCGGGGCTCGATGAAGAGCTCGTCGTACACCATCTGCCAACCAAGGCAGATATGAAGCTAGTGAAGTAGAAACTTCGAAGAATGAAGCCAGAATGGGCCCTGAAAGTCCGAGATGAAGTCATCAAACAGTACAATGCGGGATTCTTGGTAGTCTCCAACTACCCTGAATGGCTCGCCAACATCGTACCAGTACCAAAGAAGGATGGCAAGGTTCGAACGTGCATCGACTTCCGAGATCTCAACAAGGCCAGTCCTAAAGACGACTTCCCTTTGCCACATATCGACACTCTGGTCGACAACACTGCTGGATACAAGGTCTTCTCATTCATGGACGGGTTCTCAAGTTACAATCAGATCAAGATGGCCGTCGAAGATCGCGAGAAGACATCGTTTATCACTCCCTGGGGAACCTTCTGTTACAGGGTAATGCCGTTCGGTCTGAAGAACGCAGGAGCAACATATCAGCGAGCAATGACAGCATTATTCCATGACATGATGAACAAAGAGCTTGAAGTATATGTGGACGACATGATCGTCAAATCTCGTACAATTGAAGGACACTTTGAAGATCTGAAGAAGTTATTCAACAGATTAGAGAAGTACAAGCTCCGCCTCAACCCTCAGAAATGTGTCTTCGGCGCAATGGGAGGTAAGCTCCTCGGCTTTATGGTGAGCGAGGATGGCATCAGGGTCGACGAGACCAAAGCCAGAGCAATCATCGAGATGCCCCCTCCTAGAACAGAGAAAGAAATTCGTGACTTCCTCGGCAGAATTTAATACATCAGTCGCTTCATCGCACAGCTCACACCTATTTCTGAGCCCATTTTCAAGCTCCTTTGGAAGAACGCTCCAAAAGAATGGAATGATGATTGCCAAGTCGCCTTCGACCGCATCAAGAGATATCTCATGAATCCTCCAGTCCTAGTGCCACCCACTCTTGGACATCCACCATTGTTATATATCTAGGTAGCAGCAGAAGCCATTGGCTGTATCCTCGGCCAGCACGACGAGACCGGGAAGAAGGAACAAGCAATATATTATTTGAGTCGAAAGTTCACCGACTATGAGACCAGGTATTCCCCGATCGAGAAGACTTGCCTCGCCCTAGTCTGGGCAACTCAGCGACTTCGTCAATACATGATTGCATTCCCTATTCTCCTCCTCGCTCACATGGATCCGCTCAAGTACCTGTTCGAGAAACCGGTACTCACTGGAAGGATAGCTAAATAGCAGCTACTCCTGTCTGAGTTCGACATCACCTATGTCACTCAGAAGGCAATCAAGGGGCAGGCCCTTGTCGATCATCTTGCGGCCCACTCCCTCCTAGATTATCAACCGCTCAAGACGTTCTTCCCTGATGAAGATCTCTTGCTCATTGAAGAGGAAGAAAAGAAGAAAAAAGATGAGTGGACGTTATTCTTCGACTGCACAGCGAATTCTAAAGGGAGTGGTATTGGAGCAATCATCTACTCTCCAGATGATGTCCCTATTCCTATCTCAAGGCGCATAGCATTCGAGTGCACCAACAACATGGCAGAGTACGAAGCATGTATCGCTGGCTTAAGGGAAGCCATAATCTTAGGCGTCAAGAAGCTACGAGTATTTGGAGACTCACAGCTTATCATCAATCAGACCAATGGCGAATGGAAGACGAAGGATGAGAAGTTGATACCATATCATGTGTATCTCGACAATCTGATCGAAGAATTCAAAGAAATCACCTTCTCATACATGCCCAGAGCTAAGAACCAGTTTTCCGATGCTCTCGCCACACTTGCATCAATGCTCGAGATACCAAAAGGAGCTTCAGAATGGGAGCTCATAGGCGAAATTCAAGAAGAACTTGCTTTTTGCCTGCAAATAGAAGAAGCCGAAGCTGTCCCTGACAAAACCTGGTATGCCGACATCAAGCAATATCTCGAAACCCAGGAGTATCCAAAGTCAGCAACAGCAACAGATCGCCGAACCATCCAGCGTTTGGTAGGCCAGTTCACCATTAGTGGCGAAGTTCTTTACAAGCGATCCTATAACCACATCCTCCTTCGATGCGTCGATGAAACAGAAGCTGCAAAGATCATGGAAGAAATACACGAAGGAATCTGTGACCCACACATGAACGGGCACATGATGGCGAAGAAGATTCTACAACTCGGCTACTATTGGCTCACCATGGGACAGACTGTTGCCAGCACGTCAGAAAATGCTTCAAGTGTCAGGAGCATGCGAATCAAATCCATGCTCCCTCATCAGAATTATACAACCTGACCACCCCCTGGCCCTTCTCCTTGTGGGGACTCGATATTATCGACAAGTTTAGTCCCAAGACATCAAACGGTCATGAGTACATACTTGTGGCAGTCGACTACTTCACCAAGTGGGTAGTGGCAGCCTCCTACACCACGATTGCAGCATCTCAGGTGATCAAATTCATGAAGAACAACATCATATGCCGATATGGAATCCCTAATGCTATCATCACAGATAATGGGACCCTGTTCGTCAACAAGAAGATGGATGACTTCCTCAGCAAATTCAAGATCCAACGTCATCGATCAAGCCCCTACCGTCCTCAGATGAATGGTGGGGTAGAAGCCGCAAACAAGACAATCGTCAGGATACTCGAGAAGATGGTCGTGACCTATCGAGATTGGTCGGATATGCTCCCATATGCACTTTGGGCCTATCGAACGTCTGTACAGTCTGCTACGGGCGTTACTCCTTTCGAGCTTACTTATGGAATGGAGGCAGTTCTGCCAGTCGAGGTGGAAATACCATCACTACGAGTGTTACTCGAAAGCGAAATTGAAGAAGGAGAATGGCAACGGGCCAGATTCGATCAGTTGCAACTAGCAGATGAAAAGCGCATGCGTGCACTAAGTCATTCACAGTGCTATCAGAAAAGGATCGCTCGGGCTTACAACAAGAGAGTCCGAAAAAGAAGTTTCAAGGTAGGCGACATGGTCATGAAGAAGATTCTACCGTCGCACCTTCCGGATCCCAGAGGAAAGTTCAAACCCTCGTGGGACGGGCCACTGATCATCAGAGAAGTACTTCCCAGAGGCGCCCTCAGACTCACCAGCATGAGAGGGGTGGATCTTCCTGAGCCAACCAATGCCGACAACGTGAAGATCTTTCACGGGTAAGCCATTCTGACCTTATCTAGAGTTACTTTAATAGAGCTGAAGTCAAGAGGTCAAAGCTAAGACCTCTGAGAAATCATTTCCGTCCACCAACAAGTGTTTCAAATAAGGGGATTCAAAAAGAGAAAAATACAAAAAAAAAAAGGGGATTCAAAAGGAAAAGACAAAAAAGAGAGAAAAAGAATACAAAAAGAAAAAAAAAGAAAAAAAAAGAGAGAAAGAAAAAGGGAAGCCAAAGCAAGGCACCCAAGAAAAAAAAAATCAGTCCAAGAAGAAACATAGTCATCCATCCATTCATCTCAGAAGGGTCTTTAGCTAAGAACAACAGCTCTATCATCGTAACTTAGGATAAGGGCTGAAAGACTGCCGTCGGCCGGCAACGACGGATTCCCGACCTCTAGCCGCCGCAGTTATCCAAAGATCCAAAAAAAAAAAAAGAGAAAAAGAAAATGTGTGCCTAAACAAAAAGGGCGGAGTGAAAACCCGAAAGGGCGCTCCGAGTAAAAATAGTGGGCATACAGCGGACTTGGTGAAAACCCGAAAGGGCGCCAAGGGTAAAAACAGCATAGCTGCCAAAGGGCAGGCAAGATCAAACACCCGGGACTTGGTGAAAACCCGAAAGGGCGCCACGGGCAAAAATGACGGGAAAAGGCCGGCTGTGGTGAAAACTCGAAAGAGCACTGCAGGCAAAAATGGCTCAAATGAAAAAAGGAAAAAATAAAAGTGCAGGTACCAAGAAATCAGACGGTCCAAATCGGTTCAAGCAGTCACAGTTCAAGAACAGGAAGAAGTGCAGTCAGGAGCGAAGAGCTCTGCAAATTCTGACAATCTCAAGAGGCAATAGTTTCCATTGCCTACACCTCTAGGGAACCAAAGGATCACGCAAGTCAAATCTCGAGACATCGGTCAAAGCATTGACCGAGCCCCCAGTTCTGATTCCTATATCCCGACACAAAAATCCAGACACTCACTCACAAGACAGCTCATGGCACAGTAGATTTTCAAACAGTTTTCTTTTTTAATTAAATGCATCATATTTCTTTTACACATATCATGTCATCTTTTTCAAAAAAATACAAAAAAAAAATGCATCATCATCAATCATATATGCAAAAAGAATGTGTAGGTGGCCAACACCATCAACCTCTACCCTCCTCCTCGGCCACATCAGGTAAGTCCTCTGACTCATAAAAAGATAGCCGCTCTCTCAACCTACTCACCTCCATACGCAGGTAATGCGCCTCATCGCGCTCAAGGATACGGATCGCTGTCTCCTCGTCAGACAACCTCTGATCGGAAGCCAATCTCCTCGACATCATCTCACAATGATACCGGAGTGCAGAGATCTCAGACAGCAAATGGCCATGAGTGGCCAAAAGGAAGCCAGGATCGATAAACGGGCGCTCGTCAAAGGGTTCATATGAACCAGATGAAGAGCCAGCATCTCCAAGGATATCCTGCTCATCCTCATCAGCAGTCTGGTGCCAGCAAGGGATACGTTGATACAAAGACTGTTCAGCAACCCAGTACTGATATGGGGCGGTCGCCATCGGAAAAGTCCGCAGCTCAAAACCCAGCAAATCAGCAATCAAGTAACTCGCCCAAGATCCATCAACCCGGGTCCTAAAGTCGGAGGATCTAGATGGAAGTGCTCGATGCCCGATACCCGTGAAAGCAAAAAGAGGAACATCCTACTCATATCCAAACTGTCGCAGGAACCGAATGGGATGGTAAGAAAAGTAAGATCGAAAGCCTACCAACATCAGAGGAAGGCGGTGTGCATCGCAAAGCACTGGAGGAAGTGAAAGCCAAGATGACTCCCAACAAACGTTCCAGTCACGAAGTTCAGCGAACATCCTGCGATACAAGGGCTCGCTCATCCTAGCTGTATGAGGAAGGAACTCCATGATATAACGCATGATGTCAGAGCTAGGAATGCCAGGAAGGGATACAGGAATGGTCAAAGAAAGACGCTCCCATAGCCAGACCTGATCACAAAAAGGAAAAGAAGTTCAGCTAGAGCCAAGCAATTCCTAACAAAGCAAGAAGAAAAAAGGTGGAAAAGATACCTGAAGAAAGGCACAGCAGCCGCGAAGGACACGAGTGTGGCCCAGGGCGCAGTCGGTCAGCCCGTTAAACAGCTCGGCCAAGATAAGAGAAATGATCCCCTGCCGTCGGATAGCTCGGCTCATCACCTCAAAAAGCAAAGGAGTCTGGGACCTGCGCCATCCCGAAAACAGCATCTCAGTTATCAAACAGAACATCAGTGCGTTCCGAGCAAAGGTAGGATCGGCCACACTCCGAGGACCCGAAAAAAGGTCATATAGCAAGTCCAAGGAGAACACTACAGCATCTTGGCCGGCAACTACAGGCCGAACAAGATAGGGGATCCCGAACCAGTTCTGCGGTGTAGCAGTCTTCGGCGACGTCTTCGGCGAGAAATACTGAGTATAATCCCAAGGAAGGCCTGTCAAATGTGCAAGCTCCTCCAAAGAGGTCCCATCTCCATATCGTTGAACGGGAACAAGTTCAACGAAGGGACCCAGTCAATCAAGGCAGCTCCAAGCATCCTCCAATCAATATCAACTCTAGCCATATGGATCAGACTGCCAAAGCCATAGGAACTCGAATCTCATAAGCTGACAAGCTGTCAAGCCAAGCAAGCAGTCGTGGCGAGCAAGAAGGACGAGGAAGCAGCTGACCAGTCCTCACTGGTACCCCCTCCAGAACAAAAGGCCCAGAAATCAATGACAGCTCATCGAGGATCGGAAGGTCAACGGGCAAAGGAGAAGGAAAGGCTGGAACCTCTGCAGACTCGACAGCCCCTAACCTGCCCTCAGTAACGGCTATGTCTGATATAGTCGCATCACTATCTGAAACTGTCATAACCTCAGCCGCATGAGAAGACTCGCCCACCTCATGAACGGAGTGCACAAAAGACCGACGATCAGGAGAAGGACGATACTCCCCATCAAAAGGGCTACCAGCGAAGATCACACCACACATCGTGGCATCCTGGCCAATCTGACCATCGAGAAATGCATCTGAACCATCAAGAAGGGTCCCGACAACCCCGATCGAGGAATCAACAGTCAGATCTGGACCTACGGCCCTCTCCAACAGGAAATCATGAATCCAATCATCATCCTGGCCGATCAAAGGGATCATCGAGGCATCCACACCGTCCATCATCAGGGGGACATCATCAATAATCACATCAAGTCCACCCAAACAAGTGTGCCGCACATCCTGGCCCTCATCCAGAGCATCCAAACCGTCAAAGGTATCATCTGAGCCATCCATCCCATCCAGATAGGAGGTCAGCCCTTCCATGTCCATCATGGTCCCATCACCTCCATCAATCACATCATCCATGCGGCCCACATTCAAGGGATGCATAGCCTCACCTATTCCCATCCTCCCATCTCATCCATGCCATCCATTTCTCCCACAATCAAAGGCCTATCCAAATCTGGAATTACAGCCATTCCACCATTAATAGAGCCATTCAAAGCTCTCCCAACAACCACCCCTAATTCATCATCAATACCCCCATTTAATGCTCCATCTCCACCATCAATCAAAGGCACCTCACCATCTTTAAAGCCTTCATCAATTGCTGAAATATGGGACCCACCAATCTCTCCCACAAGGACCCCCAAGCCATCATCAATGGCTGCCCAAGAAAGGACCAAGTAAGAAAAAGACAAAAAGAGAAGGAAAGGGGAGACAAAAGAGAGATTCATGGCTGCAATCGAACCTGAGAGTACAAAGCAGGTGGGGGACAAGGGCAGCAGACAACAGGGAATGTCCGAACCCGAGCCAGCCTAGGCCGCTCAAGAGGTGAGCCTTGCGGGCCGCCCGTACGGACGTGCTCCCTCTCTCTCCGCGGGATTGGCTCCAGGGTTCTTGGTAGGTGAGGCTGACAGTCCACCTCAATAGATGGCACCCCGAGGGCTGCCCAAGGCTCCGGTCCACTCCAGATTTTGACTGAGGTTGATCAAGATCATATAGAAGGTACCCCACCGGTCCAATCACGAAGCACAACGGCTAGAATTGGTCTGATCAAGTCAAAGAGAGGGAAAGGTGATCAAGTGGGGGCCACAAGTAATCCAAGTAGTTCAAAGACTAGATCATCATGATCTGAACCATGGAAGAGCTTGCATGGGTCATCAAATAGCAAGACCAAGGGTTTGATCATCAAAAGAAGGGTCAGAATCCAATATCGGATCATCAAGTGGGCCCACAAGGCCAATCAAGCGATCTGAACCGTTCAAGTCATCGTCCAAACCATGAGAAGCCTTCTTAGCCTCACAAATCATCAAAAAGAGGTGCTTCAAAGTAAAGCCGAGGTCTCAAGTGGGCTCACAGCGCCGAATCTATCAATCTGAGTCAATCAAAGACTAGATCAACATGATCTAAACCATGGGAAAGCTCACAAAAGTGACGAAACAGCAAGATCAAAAGCTTGATCATCAAGAAAGAAGGCCAGAATCCAAGATCTGATCATCAAGTGGGCCCACAGGGCCAAATCAAGCAATCTGAACCGTCCAAGCCATCATCCATGCAGTTAAGAAGGCTCATCTTCCACAAATCATTAAAGACTGAATCAGAAATCAAAGCATCCAAGCGTCATCAAGTAATCTGAGAAGAATTAAGATTGTGTATTCATTCAGAAGATTTTGATACAAAAGTAGGTAAAAGCAAAAAGAAGAAGGCCATCCATCAAGTAAGCTGAATACAAAAGCAGGCTACAAGTCGCCAACATAGTCGTCATCGTCCCTCCTCTCGTCCAGCTCCCGACGATAAAGATCCATCAAAGGAGCAGTCACCGAGCCTCCAGCATATCTGCGACGACCCCCTGGAACATAGAGCGAAGGAAGCAGAGGCCCCTGGCCGTACAACAAATACCACTCATCATAGTCATGATCCGGGATCGTGAAGCGAAATCCAGGCTGGCCCGTAAGAGCATCAGCCATCTCGCCAGCTGGAATCTGAGCAGCTAGAGGAGGTGCAGAACAAGGGACCCAAGCCACCCCAGTGACTTGCCGAAGTAACCTCTCACCCAGATACCACTAAAAAGATTCAGCATCGGAAAGCATGATACAGAGACATGAAGCGTCATATGCCTCCACACGCTGGGGGGTGTAATAGAGAGGGAAGCTGGCATACGGCATCCGAGCGAGCTGCAGCAAATGAGGTCACCACGATCAGTTACTGTACAGCACGAGGGATAAGGAAAGTAAGATACTTACGTCATCAACGGTCAACCCGTCTATGTCAGCGCGCCAATTGTCCCCAGAAACTCGAGAGTTCCGCTGACGGTTTTGCTGGTGCCAGTACATGTGGCGATACAAAGAGGGCTCAATATCATCCTGCATCCTCGGGGCGAGATGGGGAAATGGTCATAAAAGCAGGTCTGGGCAAAAAGCACACCTAATGATCAGAGAGAGAAAGAAGGCAAGTGACTCCAAGGAAGGTGAATGAAGAAATACCTCGACGACGGGCCAAAAACCAGTGTAAGACCAGCTGTTACGACAAGTCTTATCCAGACCCTGGAAAATATGGGTCAGGATAGCCCCGTTCCAATCGTAGGGGTGATGTAGATCCTCAACCAAGCGAAGAAATTTAGGATCGACCCTCTCATTGGCGTGGCAGAGAAGGAAGGACCCGAAGGCGTAAGTGATCATGGCTCGTGCTTTGTGGAGGGCCTCTCGCTCGGTAGTGGGGATGACGGAGGCTAAAGTATTATAGAACCATCGCATCTTCACTTGATGGCCTTGGAATTCATCCTCGGGTGGGACATCACCGACGAGCTGTAGCCAGTCAGTGGAAGTGATGGGAGCCAGAGAGCTGACTTGGGGAACAACTGTCCCATGAAACGGAAAGCCTATTTGGATATAAATGTCCAGGGGAGTTATTCCCCATTCACCACAAGGGAGCTGGAAGGTGTGGGTCTCGTCCCGCCACCTCTCGCAAAGGGCCGCGAGCATCATGCGGTTGGCACTGTTGTTATGAAAACGTAAGGTGAGGAGGCCAGCAAAGGGAGTACCAGCCAATACTAGTTCAAGCAAGGGCTGTGGATCCTTCACCCAGTTGTCCCAGTGATCCCTGGTGCCTCGACCCTTGATAGCGGGAAGAGGTTGGTGCTCCATAGCCAAGGAACACATGTGGTCCCCTCGGCGGATGATGAAGGCAGGATCATCCTCATCAATCACTCGACGACCTCTGGTACCATCCGCCATTGAATCCTACAAGGTTGGCAAGGTAAGTCCCTATCCCTTACCTGTTAAAATCCAAATTACCATCCAGGAAACCCATAGGATTGGACTCACACTCAAAGGCAAGATCTAAAGTCCAACTCCATGTGTTACCTAGGATATGTGTTGGACCCATTGAAAAAAGCAAGGCCCACTTTAAAGAAGGTTGCATGGCATCCCTTAGGCAAGAAAAGTCCATCATCCAAGGACACATTTTGGACAACAAATGCACTCAAGTGCCATGAGATCAACAAAGGATAAGAATCCTACTTCACATGAGAAATCACTCTTCAAATTCCATATGTGGCCAAGGATTGATCCACTTTCTATGCCAAGGCCATGATTCTCACTTAAGATACTTCCATCTTTTTGCACATGTACATGGACAAGTGGGGAATAGAAAGGAAGTGGGCCCCCAAGAGCAACTCAAATGCCTCATCTCAATGGATTGGAGGGAGCACATAGCCCACTTGAAAAACATGAGGACCCATTCATGGGTTAACCATGGGCAACCCTATGTGCACCATCTTGATGAAAGTTTTGACCATGAGAATACAACATGGCGGTCTACTCACAAACACATGAATTAAAGAAGCCAAGGGTAAAAATTGATGCACATAGCCCACATAAAGAACTTAAGGAGGAAATATCCAAGCAAGGACAAACTTGGGCAACTTATGTGCACCAATTTCTTTACAAGAAAGGGAGACCATTTGAACACAAGAGGACATGGCTTGATGAGTCACCCAACCATCATGAAAATGGATAAGAATGGTACACATAGCCCACTTGAAGATCAAAATCCAAAATGTCCCAAAGCATGGGACAAAAATGGGCAACTTATGGGTATCATTCTTTCTCACAAATGGAAGGAAAAATCACTCATATTGGAGAATGATGGTGGATGACCCACCAAGCCCCCAAAGAAAAGTTGAAGGAACTATTTGTATGGATAGCTCACTTGAGGATCATCCATTTGAGGACATTAAAGGGAAACTCTTGAGAACCACATTCCTACCACAAGGAAAAACCATTTGAACTTAGTGAGATTGTTGGAACAACTCACTCATGGGACTTGTAGATGATCAAGTAACTCAAGTCCTCCATCCATCAAAAGAAAAGAGCATGAAAGGAAAAAAGCCTACACGGACAAAGTGTAGTGGTGCACACATGGTCCAAAGAAATCCAAGCTCCAATGAAGGCCCAAAAGCCCATCCACATGAAAAACTCCAAGGAGCCCACCACACTTTATACAAGGATGTACATCATAATCAACAGATGGTGGAAGATTTGGGTTACTTGTCCATAAAGGCCCAACTAAGAAATCTAGCCCACTTGAGATCCAAGTGAAGAATGGGCTAGTCACCTTGGTCCATACATATGTGAAGAAAGATGGGGTCACTCAAAGTGAGCCCCATGAGCCCAAAACTTGAGATGGGCCCTACCATGCCCATGGGCCCAAATCTTGGAAAGAAGATGGAAAAGAAAAAGAAAGCTCCAAAGGAAATGACAAGAACAAGAAAACATGAGGGAGCCCAAAATGAAGCATTGAGCCCACCAAATACACCAAGGGCCATGACTTCACTTTGAGCCCATTTGATACATATGAAAAGAGGCCCAACTCCCATGGAAAAGATAGAGTATTTTGCCATGCACACTTGATGACATGGCAAAATCACCCTTTACATACACATGAAGGGAGTGTGAAAAGAAGAAAAGGAAGAATGAAATGGAAAGCTTGCAATGTCCTTCTCTATGCACCACCTTTGAAATATAGTGGAGATCTAGAAAAAAGTCAAGAATGCTTGGGCCCACCTTCACTCCTTTTGGAATAGCTACATGGAAAAAGAAAAGAACCATGAGAAGAGATAATGAAGAAGGAAAAGGACAAGAAAGAGGAAGGGAGTGGTCCATACCTTTACCACTCACCAAAGGGGGACCACCTTGCTGTCCCAAAATTTCTCTAAGGGCCACCACTTGAGAGAAGTAAAGAACCACCAAAAGAGAAAGAAAACTTGAAAAAAGAGAGAGTATGAGAGAGAAAAGAGAGAGATTGCACGTTGAAGGGGGCAAGGGTGCCCCATGTTATATAGAAAAGGGGAGGACACCCTTTTACCCAGCCCACCGAAAAAACCAGTGGGCAGGGGCGGTCCGAGCGGCGCCCAGGGGATCGTCCTACCCCCTACCTAGTTGAAACGACCTCTCCTCCTCTCTCTTTGGGAAGAACTCCTCCTTGGGAAGGGTGGTTGCAAGTGAATCTTGTACCTCCTTGTAAGAATGAAGTGATGGAAGAGAATGGTGAGAAAAAGTAAGAAATCTCACCAAAATCTCATCTTGTGAGAAATTGGTGGGAAATTGGCTTGATGATGTGGAAAAGTTCCATGGAATTTTCAAGAAAAAGAAAGAAAAAGATTGACTTGGTCAAACAGTGATCTCAACCATCCAAGGGTATGACCTGATAATCTGAACCATTCCAAGAAGAATTCCTGTAGTCTCCAACCTGGATTGCTACTCTCTTGTACATATTTGTGGGTCCGAAGACCTTAAACTACGTCGGGATCAAGATCCCGAGGGAGTTTTAATAAAAACAGGCATCGATCTCGACACTCAGAATCAAAATCGATGACTCAGAACGCTTTTCAAAAATCACAAAAAAATATTACCAGCTGCGCTTTTAAGTTAGGGTCCGAAGACCTTAAACTACGTCGGGATCAATATCCCGAGGGATTTTAATAAAAACCAGCATCGATCCCAGCCGTTTAGGCCAAGATCTGATGACCTGGATCATTTCGAAAAAAATCACAAAAAGAGTGTATTTTCAGCTTGCACATAGTGTGGTCCGAAGACCTTAAACTACGTCGGGATCAATATCCCGAGAGATTTTCAATAAAAATCGGCATCGGTCTTCATTAAGGCCTGATGACTCCGGACATTTTCTAAAAAATAAAAAATGTGATTTCCAGCATCGCTTGTACAAAATTTGGTCCGAAGACCTTAAACTACGTCGGGATCAATATCCCGAGGGATTTTAATAAAAACCAGCATCGATCCCAGCCGTTCAGGCCAAGATCTGATGACCTGGGTCATTTCAAAAAAATCATAAAAAAGAATGTATTTTCAGTATGTACATATTTTGGTCCGAAGACCTTAAACTACACTGGGATTAATTTCTCAGGGGACCATTTCCTGCTTTCAACCAAAAACCGGCATCGATCCCAGCCGTCCAGGCCAGGATCTGATGACCTAGATCATTTCCCAAATACCAAAAAGATTTTTTGAGTTTTCCATAAAAACCAGTATCAATCTCAAACACTTGATTTGAACTCTGGAACCTTTTCAAAAAAAATAATATATATATATATATATATATATATTTCACCATCAATTTCAACTGCACAAATTCATCTCCAGCGGTCCGAAGACCTAAAACTACACTGGGATTAACTTCTCGGGGGCTTTCTTTCCTAACCTGTCCCGGACATGGCTGACACTTGATCGTACGGGTGTCCGGAATCTTTTAAATAGGTGAAGGCTGAGGCGGGCAAAACCCCACAATCCTGTTCGTGTTGAACGCACCGTGATAGACAACCTTAATTTGGAAGTCGCTGTCGAATCTGACGGATGTTCCCTGTTCCTAAAACTCATGAAGGGGATTAAGGCTGTTGGGAGGTGGAGCGCACCCTCACGGAATTGTGAGTAACGTAAGGCCCCAAACTGGATTAACTAAGGGAAATGTGAGGATGTGGCTCATTTTGTGGCCGAAGGAGTCCGTCGGACAATACGTGGTCTATGTGCATTGCACATGAGGAACAGGCAACTTTGTGGGTGTGTTGACTAAAAACCCTCAACAATCTCCTCATCCGAAGATGTAAAACTACGGCACTTAACTGTATGAGACTCGTCTTGCTCGCTGACGTAAAATGGATCGGGTACCTTACCAGCAGTAGAAGCTGGAAGTGGATGAAAATTCCATACTTTTCCCTGCATTTCAGAAAAATCACAAAATACAAAAACATTGCAAAATCACCTCTTCAAAAATTACAAAAATATTTCCCTTACTTTCAAACAAAATGTTATCAAAAATCAAAAAAATATTTCTCTTGCTTTCAAAGAAAATACTTCGAAAATCACAAAAAAATGTTTCCCTTGCTTGCAAGCCAAAAATTTTCAAAAACTCTAAAATATTTCCTCGCTTTCAATAACCGATCTCTATCCTGACCACTCAGGTAAAGATTCGGACCACATATTTACAAAAATCACAAAAATTGTCACTAGCCCCCAGCACTACACTTCAGGAGTCTTGAACTCCTCTTGCTTCACAATTTGGGATGACGGATCCAATCGCCCGCAAATTGAAATCTTGACCAAAACTGGCGACTAAGCACCGTCTCAATAGCATTTATGCTCAGAAGAACATCTTGAGGTCAGATAACATCCTCGTACATTCTCATTAGCAAAGAAACAGCATCTTGGGACGATGGACCTGATCGACCACGAGTCGGGACCTTGACCAACCCGCCGACCAAACATCCGCATTAAAAAGAAAAACCCCAGGGAAGCACAACCTCGCAAGCAATAAACTCAAAATTCTCTGCATCTTCAGCAAAAGCAAAATCATCAAACTGAAAGAGAATGAGCCAAGCCATGCACTCATCATGCATCTCCATGCATCAGCATCCATCGCATCAATCATCATGTTTACCTGCTTTCAAAATAAAAGCCGGTTAGCTAAAGACCCCACAGGCACCCCTAGTGGAGGCACATGCAAACCAGACTTCCATTTCAAAAAGATAAAAAAAATATTCCTTTTTTGTAAATAAAAACCCCACGGAGTATCACTCCCCAGAGTGGGTATCTTTTCAAAAATCCAAAAAAATATTTTCCCAGTAGAGCGTTCTGCCTCCAACACACCAGGAGATCTTCCATATCTCTGGGTAGGAGCTGACGCAAAAATCAAATAAGATCCGATGTCTCGCGGTTTCCTCGGAGACCATCGGATCTAATGCACTCAAAGCACGGTCGAACTGAACTCCAGTGTCAGTGCGGTCGTACCACATGCCAAGATACAAAAAGATGAAAGCTAAAAGGCTCGGTCAAAGAAACCATTTGGATAGGTGGAAACGAAGAATTGTAACCCAAGTATTAAAATCAGCAGATTGGGTGGAAAGAGTTCACCCACACATACCTAGGCGTGGATGCCTGAAGTACCTTGACTTAGTCCAAGTCGGCGTAGTAGAATCCCGTAAGACTATCTGACGCAGGGCGTCTAACCACTTTGACAGTCAAGCGAAACAAGTACTCCTGGAGTGATCTGGGAAAACATCAAACATCACACAATCAGTCTCAGGGTTAGCATCCTCGTAAGACTAGCGACGCAGAGGCTCTGCTGTACCTTTCCGATGTTAGTACCGATCGGGAATGGAAGGGTTGCGATTGGGTACCCAGGTTGTAGCAAACTGCAGGGACAATCGCAACGTTTTCTCCAAACTCCCGTGGTATGTGCGAGTTATCAATTTTCAGACAATCAACTGACTCAGATACAAAGGACAACAAAGATTCCAGACCACAATCAAGGAAAGAATGAATTGGAAACTAAGCATCGAAACCAGCAGATCGGGTGGAAAGAGTCCACCCGCACATACCGAGGCGTGGATGCCTGAAGTACCTTGACTGAGTCCAAGTCGGCGTAGTAGAATCCCGTAAGACTATCTGACGCAGGGCGTCTAACTACTTTGACAGTCAAGCGAAACAAGTACTCCTGGAGTGATCTGGGAAAACATCAAACATCACAAAATCAGTCTCAGGGTCAGCATCCTCGTAAGACTAGCGACGCAGAGGCTCTGCTGTACCTTTTCGATGTTAGTACCGATCGGGAATGGAAGGGTTGCGATTGGGTACCCAGGTTGCAGCGCATGCAGGGACAATCGCAACGTTTTCTCCAAACTCCCGCGGTATGTGCGAATGATCGGTTTCCAAACGATCAACTGGCACAGATGCAAAGGCAAGCAAAGATTCCATACCATGATCTATGAATGACCGGGTCAGAAGTGGGGTGTCCACTCGCTTTGGCATTCGGTTGCACGCAACCTCTGCCAAAGAGGGGCATCTGTGGACACCCCACCTTCGGTTACACTGTTGGTAGAGATAGCTGGAAGAATGAAGGACCATACCCCCAAATCTCAAGTCCAAACTCAGCCAAACTCACCCTTGTAAGCCCCAATCCATAGCCCAACTCAAGCCAGAACCCAGTCAACCCAGTCCCAAACATTAGCCTGAAAAACCCCCCATAAGAAAGGCCAGTCAAAAAATCCTAAAAAAGTCAAAGTCACTGAGTCAACCCACTGAGTTAACCCGCTGAGTCAACCCGCTGAGTCAACTCGTCGAGTCAAAACACCGAGTCAACCCATCGAGTCAACCCACTGAGTCAAATCACCAAGTCGACCCGCTAAGTCAACTCATTGAGTCGACCCAGCGAGCCAAACAGCAGCCCCGAGGGAACGACCATACCTCGTTGGAAATCGAGGAGTGGCCGTACGGGCGGCCCACAACGGGCCGCCCAAAAATAATTACGCGAATTGCCACTGCCCGCTGCTATAAATACCCCCCTCCCCTTCTCATTTCAACATCCACTTCCCTCTCTTCAGTCCGAGTGTGATCCGTCCCTCTATACCTTAGCCCATTTTTCCACCAAGGAGAGCCCGAGTGAGGAGAGCCTAGCCTTGGTCCAGCCCAGCCTGACCACTGGTCCAAGTCTCCCAAGCCATACAAGTCTTGATCCAGCCACTCGAAGCCAACCCTTACGACACCTCCGTCCATCCAGCTACTCTTTTTCCAGCATCATCTCATTTGCATCTAGCATAAGTGCAATATTTACTTTTCTTCCAACCCCCCTGCTTCACTACAAGAACCTTGATTATTCAAGCACACTGCATATGTCTTAAATTAAGCACCTGTCAGTTCGAGCGTATGCTCTGGGCTTGCCCGTTGTTGGAACCTGCCCATCAGAAACTCTTACTGTTCAGACCTGCATTCATGCTTCACTATAAAGCACCTTGATTATTCAAGCACACTGCATACGTCTTAAATTAAGCACCTGTCAGTTCGAGCGTATGCTCTGGGCTTGTCCGTTGTTGGAACCTGCCCATCAGAAACTCTTACTATTCAGACCCGCATTCATGCATCATGTCATCCATGAGAATGTACGAGGATTAAAATAGACTTTCAAGTATTAGTTCGATTCTGTGAAGTAGAGACCGTACTTCGGTACGGGCAGTGTGTGGGGTGCTTAACCTCTTCCCACCCTGTAACCATGATCCCTTACCTTGAATCTCTGGCCGCAGATTAAAAGAAGTTATTTTAGAGGAAGGAATCTTCGGATCCCCTTCTCTAACGTTTCTACGGGGTCTAGCAGACTGTAGATTCGAAGTAATTGGCTAGTGGCGACTCTGGTCTTATATAAACTCATTTAAACACATCCAGCTTAACACGACAACCAAATAAAGCCCTCGAGAACGAGGCAAGTGTTGAATCTCCAATTTATACATTGCATTGCCCATTACACTACATAGTTTGCATGATTTTCATGGTTTAAAGGCCCACCTAACATGTGTTTTGTGAGTATAGGGATGAGAGCGGACTTCATTCAATTACAAGCCAAAAGAATGCTTCTAGAGCTTTTGGATGAAGATGAAAGAAGACCAAAGAAAGGAGAAAGCAAAGAGAAGAGAGAGGAGAAGAAAAAGGAGAAAAAGAAGAGAAGAAGAATCAAATGGAAGACAGGCCGACCGGTCATGACCGGTCGGCCATGAAGGCTGACCACATTACATTGGAGCCCGACCGGTCATGACCGGTCGGCTGTATACATTGGACAAGGTGGGAACAAAGCCCGACCGGTCATGACCGGTCGGGCACACACGCTGGATGAATGGAAATCAGCCCGACCGGTCATGACCGGTCGGCTGTACTCACTGGAATGCTTGGAAATCAGCCCGACCGGTCGTGACCGGTCGGCTCTGCGTAAGGATGAGTCCTTTCTAAATTGGGACTCCGAATTTCACTGCGCAATGCGAAGTCTTTCGCAGGATCCGACGCAAGGGGGGTTTGTTGCTATAAAAGGACACCTAGGGGCTCTCCCTAAGGTATCAGAGAGGAGAAGGAACGTGAGTTTGGAGGCTGAAGGCGACTGTGGGGCGTCTGCAACATCTATTTTCGGGTTTTTCTAGTTTTATGCTTTATTTTTTAGTTTTTAGTTGTAGCATGACTATGCTCGGCTAAAACCTCTCAGCTAAGGCTGAGAGGTGAAGCTTGTAGCTAGTTCTATGTTAATTTCAGTTTGATTCAAGTACTTTTAATTCAAAGTTGGATTTTTCTTATGTTTCAGTCCAATAGGTGGTAGTTTGAGATGTCTTATCTGAGTTCATGTGCTCCGGACATGAATTCCTTTTAATTCTCTGAGATTATCACAGGTTGCTTGTTTAGATTCGAATTATAGTAATCCTTGAGCAGGCCATAGTCCATAGGCATGGCTGTTACTTCGCAGGCTATGAATTTGAATTCTACATTGATTGAATGGACTTGAACTTGAAAGTTCAACTTGAATTGGATGAATGTGTGTGAATGCTTTATTTTCCAACTAGATGAGAGATAGGACTTCAAATCTAGTTGTGTTCTCTACTTGGATTGACTGAATTAACATAGGATTGCTACAAGTGGATCCTTGAAAGCCTTAGTACATTATATCTCTGATTTTTCATTAAGTTACTGTTTTAATTAAACATCCTATTGAAATTGAATTTGTTCTATTAAACTGAGTTGCTGGAGTAATTAGGAAGCTGTTACTCTTTCCCTGTGGATCGACCTCGGTCTTACCGAGATTTATTACTACATCGCAGCCTTACACTTGAGGCGAGCGAACAAGTTTTTGGCGCCGCTGCCGGGGAAATTAGATAATAGTTTTCAAATAGTTTCAGTGGCTGTAGAAGTAGATAGGTTTTTCTGATTTTTCTTAGAACTAACAAAGTTTTCTGTTTTGTAGGAATTCTTCTTTCAGTTCAAGCGCATCAGGTGATACCTTTCTAACTTAGTTTTTAGAATTTTCAGATTGCAGTTTTCTAGGTTAGGATTAGTTTTGATTTCTGATTGAGTGGTTTATGTCCCGTTGGGAACGTAACCATTCAAATCGTCTCCAATCTGAAGGTGGTTTAGTTGGACCATTGTCAGTCCATAGACGAGTCCGGAATTATCAAGAGCATTGTGAAAGTTTGGGGAGTATGGAGCAAACACCCTTAAGGAATCCTCCACCCCCTACTCCAACCACAAACGCAAATCAGGAAGGAGTAGGAGAGAATGAGGTACATAATGTTCCTCCAATGAGATCACTACGGGATTACCTACAACCTGCTCGTACAATTACACCTTCTTGCATAGTTCTACCAGCTAACGGTGGGACCCTTGACATAAAACCAGGAGTAATCCAACTTTTACCTAAATTCCATGGGCTAGACTCTGACCGCCCATACTTACACTTGCAAGAATTCGAAGAAGTGTTGGCCACCTTGCATTATCCCAATGTTTCTGGGGATACAATCAGACTTAAACTTTTTCCCTTCACCTTGAAAGAAAGAGCCAAAGATTGGCTTCACTCTCTTAGACCATATTCGATTGGGTCATGGGTTGAGATGAACCGGGAATTCTTGAAAAAGTTCTTCCCCGCTCATAAGACAAACACTCTTCGAAGGGCAATAATGAATTTCTCAGCAAAAGAGGGTGAATCATTCTTTCAATGTTGGGAAAGATTTAAGGAACTCCTGCTTGCTTGCCCACATCATGGCTATGAGAGTTGGCGAATTATAAATTTTTTCAATGATGGATTAAGTCCTAATATGCGCCAATTTGTGGAAATGATGTGCAATGGCGAGTTTATGAGTAAAAATCCAGATGATGCTTGGAGTTACTTGGACATGTTGGCTGAAAATGCCCAATCTTGGGACACCTCGGATAAACCCAAGAACCCCAAGCCTACTCAAGAGAAAGGAGGGATATATGTCCTTAAAGAGGAAGACGACGTAAATGCAAGGATAGCCAACCTCACAAGGAAGGTTGAGGCCATGGAACTTAGCAAAAATGGAGTTTCCAAGTCCAAGGAAGCTGTTGAAACCACATGTGGGATTTGTCTCACTGACTTACACGCTACGCAAGATTGTCCCATAATTCCTGCATTTAAGGAAGTGTTGCAAGAGACAGCCAATGCCACATATGGTTATCAACGGCCCTTCAATGGACCGGTAGGTAATACATACAATGAGAGTTGGAAGAACCACCCGAATTTCAGTTGGAAGAATGCCCCAACGGGCAATCCTACCAACTCCCAAAGAGGGCCACCCATGCAAAATATGGCCCCACCTCAAGTCTCATTGGAGGATACTTTGAGAGCGTTTATGCAAGGGCAAGCGCAAATAAATGAATCAAATCAGCAATTGTTCCAAGAGCTGAAAGTCTCGGTTGATGAGATTAAGGGACGCTTGAATGCTAGGGAAGGGACCTTTCCGGCCCAACCTCAGCCCAATCCTAAGCAAGTACATGAAGTAAGCATCCCTAATCTTTCCAACCAAAACATGGAGCAAGCTAAATCCATTACCACCCTTAGAAGTGGTAAACAAATTGACAAAACTATTCCGGTGAAGGCCGATGAGCCTAATGATCCGGTAAGTTCTGAGGATGAAAATGGATCTAACTTAGCCCCACAACAACCGGAACGCATTTACCAGCCCACAACACCATTCCCATCGAGATTGGTTGCCCCAAAATCTCTCCCAAATTCTCAAGATATTCTAGAGATTTTCAGACAAGTCAAGATCAATATCCCTTTGCTTGATGCCATCAAACAAATTCCCTCTTATGCCAAGTTTCTAAAAGACCTATGCACAACGAAACGCAAATATAATGTGCAGCAAAAGGCCTTCCTAACTGAGCAAGTTAGTGCCATCCTCACTCAAAAGACTCCCCCAAAATTCAAAGATCCCGGTAGTCCCACCGTCTCATGTATCATTGGAGACTACCGGATTGAACGTGCCTTGTTAGACTTGGGGGCAAGTGTGAACTTGATCCCATACTCAGTATATGAACAATTGGGTCTTGGTGAATTAAAACCCACCAAAACCACATTGCAACTCGCTGATAGATCTATCCGTGTACCGAGGGGGATAGTTGAGGATGTTCTAGTCCAAGTTGACAAATTCTACTACCCGGTAGATTTCATAGTCTTGGACACACAACCGGTTTTGGATGCTAGCACCCAAATACCGGTGATATTAGGCCGCCCATTCCTTGCCACATCAAACGCAATCATCAATTGCCGGAATGGGGTGATGCAATTATCTTTTGGAAACATGACACTAGAGGTGAATGTATTTCACCTGGGCAAAAGACATAGGGATGTCGATGATGATGAGTTCTTCGATGTAAACATGCTTGAAACCTTTGAAGAAGAAGAACTCCTCCAACTTCAACCACTAGAAAGTTTGGAGACATGCTTAGCACACTTCATGGATTCTAAAGACCCTATCATTAGTGAGATTGTGCATGCATTAAACATAGAAAGACCGGTAGTTGATACTAGCCGGTGGAAGCCCCATTTTGAAAAATTGCCACCAACCACATCAAGGCCTCTACCGTCTAGCATTAAACCACCGAAGCTTGACCTCAAACCATTGCCATCCGAGCTTAAATATGTATATCTGGGTCAAGAGGAAACTTTCCCAGTTGTCATTGCCTCCCACCTAGAAAAAGACCAAGAGCTCAAGTTAATTGAGTTACTCAAAAAACACCGGGAAGCCATAGGTTGGACAATAGTGGATCTCAAAGGGATAGATCCTTCGGTTTGCACTCACCGTATACACCTTGAAGAAAACGCAAAAACGACTAGACAACCTCAAAGACGGCTAAATCCAAACATGATGGAGGTTGTCAAAGCCGAAGTGTTAAAGCTATTGGATGTGGGTATCATCTACCCCATCTCAGATAGCCAATGGGTGAGTCCTACCCAAGTTGTCCCCAAGAAATCCGGTATTACCATCATTGAAAACGCCAACAACGAGCTTATACCCACTAGGGTGACCACCGGTTGGCGTATGTGCATTGATTATAGGAAGCTCAATACGGTCACTAGGAAAGACCACTTCCCTCTCCCATTTATGGACCAAATTTTGGAGAGGTTGGCAGGCCATCCCTACTATTGCTTCCTAGATGGCTATTCCGGATACAACCAAATTGAGATAGCTCCGGAAGACCAAGAGAAAACCACATTTACATGCCCGTTTGGTACCTTCGCCTACCGAAGGATGCCATTCGGGTTATGCAATGCACCCGCCACATTCCAACGATGCATGTTGAGTATTTTCTCAGACATGGTGGGTGAGTTTCTTGAGGTGTTCATGGATGACTTCTCTGTTTTTGGTTGTACATTTGATGAGTGCCTCGAGCACTTGAAGTTGGTCTTAATGAGGTGTGAGGAAAAGCAACTTGTATTAAACTGGGAAAAGTGCCACTTTATGGTACAAAGAGGAATAGTCCTTGGACACATCATCTCGTCCAATGGAATAGAGGTAGACCGGGCAAAAATTGACATAATCTCCAATCTACCACCACCCAAAAGCATACGCGATGTGCGGTCCTTCCTGGGACACGTCGGTTTCTATCGAAGGTTTATAAAGGACTTTAGTCACATCTCAAGGCCTTTATGCAACCTTCTACAAAAGGAGAACCAATTTGAGTGGAGTACCGAATGTCAATTAGCTTTTTCAAAGCTAAAAGACATGTTGACAACCGCTCCTATCATGCAACCACCAGATTGGTCCATTCCTTTTGAGTTGATGTGCGACGATTTTGCTATTGGGGCGGTGTTAGGCCAAAAGAAGGATAAAAAGCCCCATGTCATCTACTACGCGAGTAGGACCTTGAATCCTGCCCAAGTTAATTATTCAACTACGGAGAAAGAGCTCCTAGCTGTCATCTTTGCCTTGGACAAATTCAGGCCATACTTAATAGGATCCAAAGTTATTGTTTATACGGATCATGCGGCGCTGAAATACCTTCTTTCTAAGAAGGATACTAAGCCCCGTTTGCTAAGATGGATCCTACTCCTTCAAGAATTCGACCTGGAGATCAAAGATAAGAAGGGGGTAGAAAATGTGGTGGCAGATCATCTATCTCGCCTAGTCCTACCAAATTCCATTGATGAGTCACCTATTGAGGACTCATTCCCTGATGAGCAACTCCTTGTTGCTATGCATCCACCATGGTACGCTGATATAGCCAACTATCTTTCCACAGGTGCGATGCCGACTCATTGGACTGCGCAAGACAAACGTAAATTTCTAAGGGAAGTGCGCAGATTTTTCTGGGATGAACCTCTATTGTTTAAATATTGCCCAGACCAGATTATAAGGAGATGCGTCCCCGATGATGAACACAATTCAGTCATCTCCTTTTGTCATGATCAAGCATGTGGGGGTCATTTTTCAGCCAAGAAAACAACTGCAAAAATTCTGCAGTGTGGTTTTTATTGGCCCACATTATTTAAAGATACCCACGAGTTTTGCAAAGCATGCGAGCGCTGCCAGAAGTTAGGAGGATTATCCCGTCGCAATATGATGCCTCTCACCCCAATTCAACATCTTGAAGTCTTTGACTGTTGGGGCATCGATTTCATGGGACCATTCCCCTCATCTTTTGGACATGTCTATATTCTGCTTGCCGTAGACTATGTGTCTAAATGGATCGAGGCTATCCCATGTAGAACCAATGATCATCGTACGGTTCTCAAGTTTCTCAAAGAAAACATACTTTCTAGATTTGGGACGCCTCGAGCCATTATTAGTGATGGTGGTGCTCACTTTTGCAATAGACCTTTTGAAACTTTGATGAAGAAATATGGTATTAGGCACAAAGTGAGTACCCCATACCACCCACAAACAAGTGGGCAAGCTGAAATCTCCAATAGGGAAATCAAACAGATTTTAGAAAAGACGGTGAGACCGGATTGCAAGGATTGGTCCCTACGATTAGATGATGCACTTTGGGCTCACCGTACTGCCTACAAGACACCCATTGGAATGTCCCCTTATAGACTGGTCTATGGGAAAGCTTGCCACTTGCCTGTGGAGATAGAACACAAAGCCTATTGGGCAATTCGGGCCCTAAATTTTGACATAGACAAGGCTAGCTCGCTTCGCAAACTTCAATTAAATGAGCTTGATGAGATCCGGAACGATGCATATGAGAATTCGAGGATTTACAAGAGCAAGATGAATGCCTTTCATGACAAGCACATCGTAAGGAAATCCTTCCATGAAGGACAGAAAGTGCTCTTGTATAATGCCCGACTTCATCTTTTTCCGAGAAAATTACGATCTCGATGGACCGGCCCATATATTGTTAAAGAAGTTTTTCCTCATGGGGCTGTTGAGATTGAGAATTCAGCAAATGGTGACTGTTTCAAAGTTAATGGACAACGCCTTAAACCATTTGTTGAGAAATTTGATTCAGAGGACATGTCCATCTCCCTGAACGATCCTCTTTATCAGGATTATTGATCTCCTAGTCTGATGGAGGTATAGCATAGGTAGGTTTATTTTGTTTTACTGTTTTAGTAGGATTTAGTTGTTGGAATTGCAGACCTCCATGATCGCTCTCTCAGGTACTATTGTTCTCACTCTCTCATTGTTTACCATTGCTCTCATGTTCATGCTAACTAATTATCTTTTTACATTGAGGACAATGCAAGATTTGGTTGGGGGGTGAGATGAGATCCCTCATCTAGCATATTGCAACATTTCGAGCTTCATATGCACAAAAATTTTTCGAATTTTCTAACATCTCAAAACTCTTTTAGAAAATTTTGTTTCTATACATTTGAGAGGCTATGAGTAGAAGAGGAGGAGAAACGAAGTGTGTGATGTTGTAGTTTGGAATTTCTTCCAACATAATGGCTTTATATGCTAATTCCCCTATTGTTGTGATTGATAGAACATTTGAACACCTTTACACCAAGTTCACATTACACGATTTTCATGAGTGACAGGTTTATGTGATTTGTGGATTAGCTAGACTGTGGTTTAGAGGTGTTGAGCAGCCAAGCCGGGGTATTTTGTCCATCCTTGTCCATGGGAAAATAATGAAAGATATGGATTTCTAAAAATCCTATCTAAGTTAAAAGAAAAAGGAAAGAAAGGATGAAATCGGGAAGGAAAGAAAAATGGTGGAAAATTCCGAAGAGGGCTACCTATTACCAACCGGGGGATGGTCGAACCGTAACCAAAGCCGGAAATGGGACGTAGTGTGAAAGCCGTCGGAAGGACGGTAAGGCAAATTCCTGTCATAGGCTTGCTGTTGCTCTGTGCACCTTGAAATCCCTGGTCTACTTAATCTATAAAGAAGATGATCCCAGAAACTCATGAGATGAACTTTCACTATGCACACTAGGTTGAATTTGTTCGAGTTCTTCTATTTATCAATCAATCAGCGGGGATTTCATGTAAACACTTCTTATGTTTTGAGAGTCCAAGGTTCAGCTTCTAACACTTAATTTTTCCAAATTTTACACTTATACATCTTGGGATGGATAGAATCATAGGTTCTAAAGGGGAGTTGGATTTGGAGGGTTGAAATTATTTTCACGCATGTTTTGCTCGGGACTAGCAAAAAGTTGGTTGGGGGGTGTGTTGAACCTCCAATTTATACATTGCATTGCCCATTACACTACATAGTTTGCATGATTTTCATGGTTTAAAGGCCCACCTAACATGTGTTTTGTGAGTATAGGGATGAGAGCGGACTTCATTCAATTACAAGCCAAAAGAATGCTTCTAGAGCTTTTGGATGAAGATGAAAGAAGACCAAAGAAAGGAGAAAGCAAAGAGAAGAGAGAGGAGAAGAAAAAGGAGAAAAAGAAGAGAAGAAGAATCAAATGGAAGACAGGCCGACCGGTCATGACCGGTCGGCCATGAAGGCTGACCACATTACATTGGAGCCCGACCGGTCATGACCGGTCGGCTGTATACATTGGACAAGGTGGGAACAAAGCCCGACCGGTCATGACCGGTCGGGCACACACGCTGGATGAATGGAAATCAGCCCGACCGGTCATGACCGGTCGGCTGTACTCACTGGAATGCTTGGAAATCAGCCCGACCGGTCGTGACCGGTCGGCTCTGCGTAAGGATGAGTCCTTTCTAAATTGGGACTCCGAATTTCACTGCGCAATGCGAAGTCTTTCGCAGGATCCGACGCAAGGGGGGTTTGTTGCTATAAAAGGACACCTAGGGGCTCTCCCTAAGGTATCAGAGAGGAGAAGGAACGTGAGTTTGGAGGCTGAAGGCGACTGTGGGGCGTCTGCAACATCTATTTTCGGGTTTTTCTAGTTTTATGCTTTATTTTTTAGTTTTTAGTTGTAGCATGACTATGCTCGGCTAAAACCTCTCAGCTAAGGCTGAGAGGTGAAGCTTGTAGCTAGTTCTATGTTAATTTCAGTTTGATTCAAGTACTTTTAATTCAAAGTTGGATTTTTCTTATGTTTCAGTCCAATAGGTGGTAGTTTGAGATGTCTTATCTGAGTTCATGTGCTCCGGACATGAATTCCTTTTAATTCTCTGAGATTATCACAGGTTGCTTGTTTAGATTCGAATTATAGTAATCCTTGAGCAGGCCATAGTCCATAGGCATGGCTGTTACTCCGCAGGCTATGAATTTGAATTCTACATTGATTGAATGGACTTGAACTTGGAAGTTCAACTTGAATTGGATGAATGTGTGTGAATGCTTTATTTTCCAACTAGATGAGAGATAGGACTTCAAATCTAGTTGTGTTCTCTACTTGGATTGACTGAATTAACATAGGATTGCTACAAGTGGATCCTTGAAAGCCTTAGTACATTATATCTCTGATTTTTCATTAAGTTACTGTTTTAATTAAACATCCTATTGAAATTGAATTTGTTCTATTAAACTGAGTTGCTGGAGTAATTAGGAAGCTGTTACTCTTTCCCTGTGGATCGACCTCGGTCTTACCGAGATTTATTACTACATCGCAGCCTTACACTTGAAGCGAGCGAACAGCAAGCCAGTGGCACAAACGACGATTTTGCACTTACGCATCCTCCTCTCCTTCTTTTCCCGAAAGGGGAAGGGGCGAGAACGTCTTGTGGGAGCGCGGAAACGGCGAGGGTCCACAATAGTCTATTTTAAAAAATCGGCCATTCACTAGGGAACTGATGCCCTGCCCCTTGCAATTGATTACTCGATAAGCCCCGTTGGATTAAACTTCATCGATGATACACACTGGATCCCATTTCAGGTCAAATTTACTTTTAGGACCTCGAGCCAATCTTGAGTGTTTCATCATTAGCATTAAATCACCCATTTTGAACAACTTGCTGCGAACTCGTTTGTCGTATGAGGCTGAAATCTACTTCTAATACATTTCGAGCCTTTGCTAATCGGCGAGCCTCTTTTCATCTAAATCATCAAGTTCGGCCATTCTAGTCTTGGTGTTTTGCTTGGATGTCAGGGGGTGTCGGAGTACGACCCGTAATGACTCAACTTGTATCTCCATTGGGACTACCGCATCCGTGCTGTATACTAGTAAGTAAGGTGTGGCTTTAGTGGCAGTGCAGTATGTGGTCCAATATGCCCATAATGCTTTAAGCAAACGCTTGTCCCAATCTCTCTTATTTTTTGCTACTGTTTTCTTCAAAATTTTCACAATAGTTTTGTTGAAAGCTTCGGCCAGCCCAATCGCAGTGCTTCATCTTGAATTTCATGCACAACTTGTCGATGGTGGCATTCTTGAAGGGTGTTCCGTTGTCGGTGGTGATCTTCTCGGGGATACCATGTCGGTATAATATAGTATAACGGATGAAACCTTCGACATGTTTAGCCTTCACATTTCTAAGTGTCACTGCTTTGGCCCACTTGAAAAAGTAATAGTTGTCGCCAAGATGTATTGATGTCCCTGGGACGAGGGTGGGCTAATCGGTCCAATCATGTCCATGCCCCAGGCTGCGAAAAGCCAGGACATCACCGACTAGTGCAACTCTTCTGGCGGCGAGTGTATGATATCTGCATGGATTTGACATTGATGGCATTTCTTGACGTATTCTATCGCATTTCTTGTCATTGTGAGCCAATAATATCCCATGTGTCGAACACAGTGATGTAAGTACTTGCCTCCTTGGTAAGCACCGCACTCTCCCCCATGAGCCTGTTTCAATGTGGCATATGCTTTATCTTGGTCCAAGCAACGCAGCAACACTCCCTCATACGAGCATTTGTAAAGAATGCCATTCTGCATTATAAATGAACCAGCCCGTCTTCTGACTTGCGTGCGCAACTTGAGGTCTTCGGGTAGAAATTCGTATTTCAAATAATCGACGAATGGCATTTTCCAGCCATTTTCTTCTGTAATCTTAAAGCAACAGATGGGATTCACACTTGATTCACCACTATGCAATGCAGCTGTTGTTCACTTCCCCAAGTGTAGGGTTGCGAAGTAGTAATAATTCGGAAAGACCGAGTATCGTTCCCACAGAGATTTATGAATGGGTATTCTCAGATTTTGTCTAAAACAACTAGTAATTAAGATCCTATTAAAAACTAAAGCTAGAAAATAGTGATTTGGGTTTAAACAGTGAATGTGTAAGGTAATATCAATCTAAAAAGGCACTAGAGCGCCAAGGATCCACTTTTGATAAGTTTCAATGCATCAACACAACTAGGTCTCTCACAACACAATCAGCATCGAATTCATATCTCTATCCGATCGGAATATAGAGCGGTTCAATCAACAATCATCTAAAACAGTTTCTCATTCATTGATTTGATTCCCACAATAATGCTCAGGCCTTGGGCACACTCAATTGTGTAGGCCAAGCCTCTTTCCAATCTAGTTGAGATTCACAACCATAGCTTTTATCAAATTCTGTCACTAGACTTGATTACAACTAATGATTAGAACTCTAATTAAATCAAAATCAATCAGCAAACAGCTATTTTAGATTATAATAAAAAGATAAGAACTTTAGTTGAATAAGTTCCCACATGAAGATCGGGCCATTGTACACAAGGCAATCAAAGGGTCTACCATGCTCGGAGTCGATGATAGATCAATGAACTACACAAGCATAAACGATGCTCAGAAGGTAAGCTACGAAGCTTAGAATCACTAAGAATCACATGAGCCCGGAGTCATCAAGAGATCAAAGTAAAACCAAACTAGTACTTGATTCAAACTCACATTAATTAAAATTCTTCAATTAAATCATAAAAAGGAAACCTAGGTTGCATCAATTCATCAAAAATAAATCAAAAGCTTCACCTCTTAGCCCTAGCTAAGAGGTTTTAGTTCATCTCTAACATCCTTGAACTAGAAGCCTCAAAAACATAAAAAAACTACTAAAACAGGAAGAAAACTAAGAAAACTTGAAGTAGAATCTGTCTCCCAAGCAATCCCCACGTCCTAGCATGCCTTGGTATGAAGAGGAGAAGTCCCTTTTATAGATTGGCGCGGAAGATTCCAGATTTAGCAAGGAATTACGCAATTGCGCAGAGAAAATCGGAGCTTCACGCACACGCTATTGCACTGACGACCGGTCTCACGACCGATCTGAGACTGTAGACGACCGGTCGCACAACCGGTCTTAAAACTGCAGAATCTGTCCAGAGAGTTTTTATGTTTCTAGACTACTCTCGACCTGTCTGGCGACCGGTCTGGCGACCGGTCGCTAAGATGAGAAAAACAGTCTAAAAAAATCCACTGTCGACCTGTCTGGCGACCGGTCTACAGACAGGTCTAAGAATAAAATTTCAGTTTTTCTTCTTTATCTCTTCTCTTTCTTTCTTGCTTCTTTCTTCCACCTTTTGGCACTTGTTCTATTGATCTTCAATGCTTGTAATTAGCCTCTTTAAGTCTTCAATTGGTAAATCCTCTCTCTTATTCCTACAAACACAAATCTATGCATTAGATTGGTCTTTAAATCATGAAACCATGCATAATGAATGAAGAATTGGGGTTAAAATATGCACAATTAAGAGCTCAACACACCCCCCAACCAGCATTTTGCTAGTCCCGAGCAAAACATGCGTGAAACAAGTTTCACTCTCCAAAACCCAACTCTCCTCTAGAAACTATTCTTCTATACATTCCATGACACACAAGCGTAAAAATCAGAGAAATTAGGTGATAGAGGTTGAAACCTTAAACTCTCAGAACATAATAAGTGTTTATATGAAATTCCCGCTGACTGATTGATAAATAGAAGAACTTGAACAAATTCAACCTAGTGTGCATAGTGAAAGTTCATCTCATGAGTTTCCGGGATTATCTTCTTCATAGATCAACTAAACTATAGATCTCAAGGTGTATAGAGCAACAACAAGCCTATGACAGGAATTTGCCTTACCGTCCTTCCGACGACTTTCACACTACGTCTCATTTCCGGCTTTGGTTATGAGTAGACCATCCCCCGGTTGGTAGTAGGTAGCCCTAATCGGAATTTTCCACCATTTTCCCATCATTCCCAATTTTCATCCTTCCTTTCCTTTTTCTTTTACATTAGATTGGATTTTTAGAAATCCATATCTTTCATTATTTTCCCATGGACAAGGATGGACAAAGTACCCCGGCTTGGTTTCTCAATACCTTAAATCAAGGTCTAGTTAATCCACAAATCACATAACCCTTTCAAATCATGAAAATCGTGTAATGTGAACTAGGTGTAAAAGTGTTCAAATTTTCGATCAATCATAAAAATAGGGTAATTCACATATAAAACCATTATATTAAGAGAAATTCAAAGCTTGCAACATCCCTCACTTCGTATCTCCTCTTCTTATACTCATATCATCTCGAATGCATAGAATCAAAGTTTTCCAAAAAAGTTTTGAATTTTAGAAAAATTGAAATTTTTTTACATCATTGCTTGAAATGTCACAAAAGCTAGTAGATTCATGTAAGGAATCTCTCACTCCCCAACCAAAACTTTACATTGTCCTCAATGTAAGAAAATATACAATGAATGCAACACATGAGAGCAATGACAAAATAAAAGGGAGTGAGAAAGAGAGATATCACCTGAGGCATATATTTCATGGCAAGATTAGCTTTTGGAGATGGAGTACTTCACAACTAAATCAACTGATCAAAGCAAATCCTAATGGGATATCATTCTTGAAAAACTATTTAAAATCATCCACTGTCAGACTAGGAGGTTAATCCCAACAACTCATCCAAAAGCATAAAGTCAAGCAGAATCATTAGATGGATCAAAAGGTTTCGCAGTAGAGTCATCCAATATCCTGCTTTATAATATACATGTGTGTGAGTGATCCAGATAACCCACTGAAAATCCCAAAAAGGAATTTCAGCGGTTTCCTTAATATTTTCACCACATGTATAAGTGGAGACATCATCATATTTATCAGAAAAAATATGTCTCCATTCAGATTTTCCTGGGCATTGGTATTGCAAATATGGACCATCCCAGGGTTAGTGGAGTTCGGTATGCATGATCCACAAAGGTGTGGAGATATGAATTGATTTCTAAGCACAACAAGGTGTTATTTCCACATCCCTCCCTCGGCTAGCGTCGTATGCCGATACCGACTCGAAAAGTGTGACCATATCTCTTATCATATCATCGTTCTCATCAAGGGAGTAAGTCATATCTTCATCTAAGTGACAGGAGTAAAAAGGTGAGAGGGACTCATTTTCCACAATAGAATTGATCATGTTTATTTCGTGGACCTCCTCATCTTCATCCTCTTGTTGGTTGTCAATACTGAAAGCATTCAACTCAATCGTCATATTGCCAAAAGACATTTGTATGACCCCACTCCTAAAATTTATGATAGCGTTTGATGTAGCTAGGAATGGGCGGCCAAGTATGACAGGAATTTGAGGGCCAATATTAACCATGGGTTGTGTGTCTAAGACAATAAAGTCCACCGGGTAGCAGACTTTGTCAACTTGGACAAGGACGTCCTCAATCACCCCTCTCAGAATACGAATCGATCGGTCAGCAAGTTGTAATGTGGTTTTGGTGGGTTTTAATTCACCTAAACCCAATTGTTCATAGACCGAAAAGGGAATTAAGTTCACACTTGCCCCTAGATCAAGTAAAGCATGTTTCACCCGATAGTCTCCAATCACACATGATATTGTCGGACAACCGGGGTCTTTGTATTTCTTGGGCATCCCGTGATTTATAATGACACTTACATTCTCTGTCAAAAATGCCTTCTTTTGCACATGTATTTTTCTTTTCACCGTGCAAAGGTCTTTTAAGAATTTAGCATATGATGGTATTTGTTTAATTGCATCCAACAATGGGATGTTGATTTTGACTTGCTTGAAAAACTCCAAAAATTCCTGATATTTATCTTGAGGTTTGGCTGCAATCAAGCGTTGGGGGAATGGAGCAACAGGCCTATATTCTTTCAATGGCTCTTTTTCATTCATGGCGGTGCTAGGTCCATCATCCTCTTGGGGAGATATCGGATCATTAGGCGTTGAAACCTTCACCGAATTAGATTTTTCAATAATTTTACCACTTCTAAGAGTGGTGATGGCCTTAGCATGTTTCATATGTTGGTTAGAAGAACTAGGCACGCTTATTTCGCATTGAGGTTTCAGATTTGGTATGGGTTGGGCTGGAAGAATCCCTTCCCTTGCGTTTAAGCGAGCCTTGATTTCCTCCACCGAATTTTCAAGCTCAAGCATTATCGTATGGTTGGATTGATTTATTTGAGCTTAACCTTCCATGAATGCTTTCAAAGTATCCTCTATAGGCATTTGAGGTGGGGCCATAGGAATTTGCATTGGGGGCCCCCTTTGAGGATTATTTTGATTAGCCGTGTTTCCATTCGCCCAATTGAAGTTAGGGTTGTTTCTCCAATTAGAATTGTTCGTGTTTGAATTTGGAGTACTAAAAGGTTGTTGATAACTATTCAAAGCATTCGATTGTTCAAATAAAAGTTGTCGAAACGCATAGATTGTTAGACAATCCGGCATTTGATGCACATTGGAAGCACAAATACCACAAATAGTTTCAACAGCCCCCCTTTGTTGGGTTGTGTCCACTTTCTTTAGTTCCATCTCCTCGACTTTTCGTATGAGTTTAGCCACTCTAGAACCTAGATTATCTTGCTCATTTAAAACATAAATTTCTCCATTTTCCTTGGCTGGGGTTATTTTGAACTTGTTGGCTTAGATGTTTCCCATGCTTGTGTGTTTTCAGCCAACATGTCAAAATAATCCCAAGCTTCCTCCGTTTCCTTGTTTATGAACTCCCCATTGCACATCATCTCCACAAATTGGCGCATGGTTGAGTTTAATCCATCATAGAAGAAACTAATCAACCTCCACCGTTCATAGCCATGATGTGGGCATGCGTTTAATAACTCATTATACCTTTCCCAACATTGGAAAAAGGTTTCTTCTTCTTTTTGGGCGAAGTTCATTATAGCCCTTCTTAGTGCATTGGTTCGATGAGTAGGGAAGAATTTTTTAAGAAACTCCCTAGTCATCTCAGCCCATGTCCCAATAGACCTTGGCCTTAAGGAATGTGGCCATGATTTGGCCTTCTCTTTTAAGGAAAAAGGGAACAATTTAAGTTTTATAGTATCAGTCACATTGTCATAGTTTATTGTGGCAATAACCTCTTTGAACTCCTTAATGTGTAGATACGCGCTTTCAGAGTCGAGTCTATGGAATCTAGGAAGAAGTTGGATCAACCCCGGTTTAAAATCAATATTTCCCACATTGTGAGGGAATATTATGCAAGAGGGAGTACTCGTCCTAGCTTGTTATAAATAGTCACGTAAAGTTCTAGGTTGAGGTACATCCCCCACTTCATTTTCATCCAATTCAGTAAGGTTTGGGGCTTGATTTTGATATTGATTAGCCCCTTGATTTGGTTGATTTTCAGCCATCTCTCTAGTAATTTCAGGAAAAATTTTACGTTTTCTAGCACGAGGCTCTCTATCAATCCCTTCAACAACTACTCCGTCACGATTGAGTCGGTTATTAGAATCCCGAGCCCAATGTGACATGCAAATCCAAAAAGAATGAAAACAAAAAGGAAAAAGAATTCTTCCTTCATTTCTTTACTCTTCTCTAAGACCGAAGCACAAGGTGTCTTGCAATGGCTAAGCCAGAAGCAAGGATAGAGACCGATTTCTCCTGGTCAATAGGGGTTCAGAGAACTCCCCACCCACTCTTTGAGTCTTTTGAGAAAAGTGCAGAAAAAGAAGAAAGATGAATAGGTTTGAGAAGAGAAATCTCTGAGCACAAGGTGATCCAAGACGTTAGTGTCGACCAATAGGAATCAAGGCGGCACAAGGCCAACCTATCAGAGATCCAAGAGGAGTCTGCACCTACTCTACAAGAGATGAATATGGTAAGAATGAGTAGGAGAAGAAGAAGAGTAAGGTTAGAAAGATAGAACCTAATTTGGCACTTGAGATTCCTACTTCTTCTTCAACTTCCTAAAAATCCTTGAAGTAGATCTATGATAGAATCCTACAAAATCAAAAGAAAGTAAGTTAGTATTTGGAAGAAAGCTTACCCAAGAAAGCAAAACAAATCCTAAAAGTGTAGGGTTGCGAAGTAGTAATAATTCGGAAAGACCGAGTATCATTCCCACAGAGATTTATGAATGGGTAATCAAAATCAATCAGCAAACAGCTATTTCATATTATAATAAAAAGATACGAACTTTAGTTAAATAAGTTCCCACATGAAGATCGGGCCATTGTACACAAGGCAATCAAAGGGTCTACCATGCCCGGAGTCGATGATAGATCAATGAACTACACAAGTGTTGAGCTCTTAATTGTGCATATTCTAACCCCAATTCATCACTCATTGTGCAAGGTTTGCATGGCTTATAGATGAATCTAATGTATGTTTTGTGACTACAGGATTGAGAGTGAATTCCACCCATTTGAAGATGAAAAGATCCTGCTTAGGACCTTGGATGAAGACTCAAATGAGGGCCAAAGCAAAGAAGGAAGAAAGTGGAAGAAAGAAAGGAAGAAAACAAGAAGAAAAAGAGGCTGACCGGTCGTGACCGGTCGGCCAAGGAAGCCTGACCGGTCTAGACCGGTCAGCCATGTACATTGGAGGACTGCTGAAGACGTCCGACCGGTCATGACCGGTCGGACACAGTCGCTGGAGGAAAATTATATAAGGCCGACAGGTCATGACCGGCCGGCCATGGCTGCTGGAGTATAAAGGAAAACGTCCGACCGGTCATGACCGGTCGGACATGGTTGCTGGACTAAGGATAAACAAGGGCCGATCGGTCATGACCGGTCGGCCATGCATACTGACTTAGAAGTTTCCAAATTAAGTCCGATTTTCTCTGCGCTGCGTAAGTCTTACGCAATTTCTCGATTCTTCCGAAGTTATGGAGCCTCCAGACTATAAAAGGACACCTAGGGATTGTTCCTAGGGTATCCTAGAAGGGTTCAAGCGAGGTTGGAGGCTGTGGAAGTGGAGATTGGAGTTTCACAACTCCTTTTAGTTTGCTTTGCTGTTTTCATGCTTTTTGTAGTTGTTTCATGTTTCCTTGGATCATGAGCAGCTAAACCTCTTAGCTAGGGCTAAGAGGTGAAGCTTGTAGTGGATCCAAGATGTTTTAATTCGTAGTTAAGTGGTTTTAAGTGTGGAATTCATGATTATGAACTAAGGTTTGAAGTTTATACAAGCTTTTGAGTAGTTTTTCTTAGTCTTATGATGACTCATGGATGTTTGGGAGAATTACTTAATTGCTTAATTGGTTTGTAACGGTCTAGACCTGTATGATCCGAGGAATCGGAGTGCGCTCTAGTACTATGATCTTCATAAAGGAACTTCCTACCAAAGTTCTACTTTTCTGTTTTTCTGGAATATGTATGGACTGTGCATGTGATTTGAATCAAGTTCAAATCCTGATCTAGCCTTGTCTTGTGACAGGACTTGAGGATGGTTATGATTGTGAACTAGACCTTTTGAAAAGGGGAATGACCTATGCAATTGAGCATGCTCAGATCAGCCTGCATTGAGTGAATCTTATGCATAGAACTTACATATTACAGACTGTTTGGTTTAATAGCTCTATCATCCGACTAGATAGACCTGAACGTTGATTCTAGTTGAGAGAATAAGAAACCACAGCGGATTGAACATCAAGGATTGCTATAAGTGGATCCCTGAACCCCTAGTGCCTTCTTATAATTAGTTACTTTCGATTTAATTCAACTTCTGTTACTCATATCAATTTCATACAAAAATCTGATTAGTAGATTTCAATAGACACTTGTGGATGAGTTTGTGAAATCCTACATAAGTCCCTGAGGATCGACCTTGGTCTTACCGAGATTATTACTACATCGCAACCCAACACTTGGGGAAGCGAACAAGTTTTTGGCGCCGTTGCCGGGGACCTTGACGGTTTTCACAAATTTCTGAAATTAGTATCTATTTAGGATTTTTAGGATTTTAGGACTAACTTAGTTTGTTTATTTGATTTTTCTTTTCAGGGATTTCAAGGAAGCTGAAGAAGATACAAGGATTTTAAGTGCGAATCAGGTTCTATCTTTCTAAACCTTACTCTTCTCCTTCTCCTATTCATTCCTATCTTATTCATCTCTTGTAGAGTGGGTGGAGACTCCTTTTGGATCTCTAAAAGGTCGGCCTTTTTGCCACCTGGATTCCTATTGGTCGGCTCTGCCGCCTTGGATCACCTTGTGCTCAGAGATTTCTTTTCTCATCTCTACTCCTCTTTCTCCTTTTTCTGCACTTTTTCTCAAAAGATTCAAAGAGTGGGTGGGGAGTTCTCTGAACCCCTATTGACCAAGAGAAATCGGTCTCTATCCTTGCTTCTGGCCTAGCCATTGCAAGACACCTTGTGCTTCGGTCTTAGAGAAGAGTAAAGAAAAGGGAGGAAGAATTCTTCTTTCTTTCTGTTTCTTATTTTTGGTTTTGCATGCCACATTGGGCTCGGGATTCCAATAACCGACTCATAAGTGAAGGGGGGATAGTAGAAGGAATTGATAGAGAGCCACGTGCTAGGAGACATCTAGACTCTCCAATTTTATCTGAAAATATGGCTGCAAATCAACCTAACCCGGTCCAAAATCAAACTGAAACAGGGGAGAATGTGGTTGAGGATGTTCCCCGACCAAGGACTTTACGTGATTTCTTGCAACCTGCGAGAACGAGCACTCCCTCATGCATAGTATTTCCACCAAATGCAGGGAACGTAGATTTGAAACCGGGAGTGATTCAACTTCTCCCTAAATTCCATGGATTAGATAGTGAAAGTGCTTATCAGCACCTTAAAGAGTTTGATGAGGTAATCACCACCATGCACTTTGCAAACGTAACGGAAGATGTGGTGAGACTTAAATTCTTCCCTTTCACTCTTAAAGATAAAGCTAAGGGTTGGCTTTATGCATTGAGGCCAAGATCAATTGGTGCATGGAGTGATATGCACAGAGAGTTCATAAAGAAATTCTTCCCTACTTACAAAACGAATATGTTGAAGCGCCTTATCATGAACTTTGCCCAAAAGGAAGATGAAACCTTTTTCCAATGTTGGGAGAGGTTTAAGGACCTATTAAACGCATGCCCACATCATGGCTATGAAATTTGGCGGGTTATAAGCTTTTTCTATGAAGGACTGACTTCACCCATGCGCTAATTTGTAGAGATGATGTGTAATCGAGAGTTCATGAATAAGAAAGCTGATGAAGCATGGGATTATTTGGAAGAATTGGCTGAGAGTGCACAGTCTTGGGATACATCTAAACCAACAAATTCCAAGACTGGCCAACAAAAGGAGAAGGGAGGAATGTATGTCTTATCAGAAGAAGATAGTATAAGTGCACGGTTGGCTAGCCTCACAAGAAAGGTCGAAGCCATGGAATTAAGGAAAGGAGAAACAATCAACTCCACTGACGTTGAAACTGTTTGTGGAATTTGTGCTGGAAATCAACATGCTACACAAGATTGTCCCACGATTTCAGCAGTCCAAGGCATCTTACAAGAACAAACAAATGCTATAAACAGTTATCAACAACAATATGGTGCTCCAAACTCAAACACGTTTAATCCTAATTGGAAGAACCATCCCAACTTCAGTTGGAGGAATGGACCCAATGCAAATGCAAACAACACTCCAAAAGTATCACTAGAAGAGATGTTGGGTGCATTCGTATCAGTCCAGAATGAGTATAACAAGACAAATTCTCTAAATATAGATGGGTTCATGCAAGAGCAATTGAAATTCAATCAAAATTCAAACCAAGCCATCATTGAATTGAAAACATCTCTGGCTAGAGTTGAAGCTCACCTTAGTGTTAGAGAGAAGGGCACACTTCCTGCTCAACCTCTTCCTAACCCAAGGACCCAGTATGAGATACAAGATGCAAGCTCATCCTCCCACCATACAGAACATGTCCAAGCTATCACCACTTTGAGAAGTGGGAAAGAAATTGACAAATCTAATCCGGTGAAGGCTCCAAAGCCTAAGGATCCGGAAATTCCCAAAGAGGATGATAGCCCAAACAATATTCCCCAAGAGAAAGAACCAGAAAGACAATACAAGCCGGTTGCCCCATTTCCACAAAGGTTGATTTCACCTAAACCTTTAGATAAAAATCTGGAGATTCTGGAAGTTTTTAAGCAGGTGAAGATCAACATCCCGCTGTTGGATGCAATAAAACAAATACCATCTTATGCCAAATTTCTAAAGGAATTGTGTACAGTCAAAAGGAAACACAACGTTCACAATAAAGTTCTTTTGACTGAGAATTTGAGCGCCATCATCAAACAAGAGGTGCCCCAAAAATACAAGGATCCGGGTAGTCCAACCATCTCATGCATCATAGGAGACTACCGGATCAAACAAGCCCTACTCGACTTGGGGGCAAGTGTGAATCTCATTCCATATTCGGTCTACGAACAACTTGGGTTAGGTGAATTGAAACCCACCAAAACCACACTCTAACTTGCTGATAGATCCATCCGGATACCGAGAGGAATGATAGAGGATGTTCTAGTCCAAGTTGATAAATTCTACTACCTAGTGGATTTTATTGTCTTGGACACACATCCCGTGATAGGCACCGGTGCTCAAATTCCCGTCATACTTGGACGACCGTTTCTAGCTACCTCAAATGCCATTATCAATTGTAGAAACGGACTTGTACAAATGTCCTTTGGAAATATGACCCTTGAACTTAACATATTTGATTTATGCAAACAACCACGGGAGGTTGATGATGATATCCACGAGTTAAACATGATTGAATCATTCGTGGAGGATACAGTCCCCTTGTCACTATTTCCTGACCCTTTGGAGGCATTTATGGCCTATTCTCATGAGACAAATGAATACACAATACAAGAGATGGATGCCATGCTAGAGATGATGCCAGTACTTGACAATAAAAGATGAAGGGCCCCAATTGAACCTTTGCCTGTAAATGAGAACAAGGCTCTCCCATCTAACATCAAGGCACCAACACTCGACCTAAAACCATTGCCAAGTGAGCTAAAATATGTTTATTTAGGTCGAGATGAGACATATCCAGTGGTGATTTCTTCCCACTTGGATGAGGAACAAGAGAATAGGCTAATAGCCACTCTATTAGAGCACAAGAGTGCCATTGGATGGTCAATTGCGGATCTCAAAGGCATAGACCCACTGATTTGTACTCACCGCATACACCTTGAGGAAAATGTAAAGACATCCCGGCAACCACAAAGATGATTAAATCCAAACATGAAGGATGTGGTTAAGGCCGAAGTGGTGAAACTATTGGATGTAGGTATCATTTACCCAATATCCGATAGCCAATGGGTGAGCCCAACTCAAGTGGTGCCTAAGAAATCCGGAATAACCATCGTAGCCAATGCCAATAACGAACTCGTGCCAACTAGAGTCACTACCGGTTGGAGAATGTGCATTGACTACAGGAAGCTAAACACTGTCACGAGGAAAGATCACTTCCCCCTACCCTTTGTTGATCAGATTTTAGAACGGTTGGCGGGTCATTCCCACTTTTGCTTCCTTGATGGCTATTTAGGGTACAACCAAATAGAAATTGCCCGTGAAGACCAAGAAAAGACTACATTCACATGTCCATTTGGCACGTTCGCCTATCGACGGATGCCCTTTGGACTATGTAATGCACCTGCCACCTTTCAGCGTTGCATGATGAGCATCTTTTCTGACATGGTGGGGACCATTCTCGAAGTCTTCATGGACGATTTTTCCGTATTCGGTTGTAGCTTTGATGAGTGCCTTAAGCACTTGAAATCTGTGCTGAAAAGATGTGAAGAGAAGAACCTTGTGCTCAATTGGGAAAAGTGTCACTTCATGGTTCAAAAGGGAATTGTACTTGGTCACATCGTTTCACAAAATGGAATCGAGGTGGACAAAGCTAAAATTGATCTTATCTCTAACCTTCCACCACCCAAAAGCATACGAGATATACGGTCCTTTTTAGGACACGCAGGATTTTACAGAAGGTTCATAAAGGATTTCAGTTCACTCTCTCGCCCTTTATGTAACCTACTTCAAAAGGAAAATTCATTCGAGTGGAATGAAGAATGTCCAAAGGCCTTTACCACCCTTAAAGGTATGTTGACATGCGCCCCAATAATGCAACCACCTGATTGGAGCCTTCCTTTTGAGATTATGTGTGATGCTAGCGACTATGCTATTGGGGCCGTGTTAGGCCAAAGAAAAGATAAAAAGCCATGTGTCATCTACTATGCAAGTAGAACCCTAAACTCAGCCCAAGCAAACTACACCACTACTGAAAAGGAACTTTTAGCTGTAGTTTTTGCCTTGGAAAAGTTTAGGTCCTACTTGATTGGATCCAAGATCATTATATTCACTGACCATGCCGCGCTTAAGTATCTTCTTTCTAAGAAGGACGCTAAACCACGGTTGTTAAGATGGATCCTTCTACTCCAGGAATTCGACATAGAAATACGTGATAAGAAAGGAGTAGAGAATGTAGTAGCTGACCACCTCTCTCGACTTGTCCTCACTGATTCCCCTGAAACGACTGCAATCAATGACATGTTCCCTGATGAACAACTCTTTGCTGTTTCCCAATTACCATGGTATGCGGACATTGCTAACTATCTTGCTGCAGGTACAATTCCTACATATTGGAAAAAGCAAGATAAGGATAGATTCTTCTCGGAGGTGCGAAAATTCCTATGGGACGACCCATACTTATTCAAGTATTATCCCGATCAAATCATAAGGAGATGTGTCCCAGATGATGAGCAACAAAGTATCATCTCCTTCTGTCATTCTCAAGCATGTGGTGGCCACTTTTCGGCTAAAAAGACCACAGCGAAAATTCTGCAATGTGGGTTTTATTGGCCCACCATGTTCAAAGATACACATGAGTTTTGCAAAGCATGTGAACCTTGTCAGAAATTAGGAGGAATCTCCCATAGAAATATGATGCCACTCAATCCCATTTTAATAATCGAAATTTTTTATTATTGGGGCATCGATTTCATGGGCCCATTCCCATCTTCTTTTGGAAACTTATACATCTTGCTGGCCGTTGATTATGTTTCCAAATGGGTCGAGGCCATCCCTTGCCGGAATAATGACCATAAAACGGTCATTCAATTTTTAAAAGAAAATATTCCTTCCCGGTTTGGAACGCCTCGAGTCATCATAAGTGATGGAGGGTCTCACTTTTGCAATCGCCCTTTTGAAACCTTAATGAAGAAATATGGCGTAACACACAAAGTGAGCACTCCCTATCACCCACAAAGTAGTGGACAAGCTGAGATATCCAATAGGGAGATTAAACACATTTTAGAGAAAACGGTGAATCCCGATCGCAAGGATTGGTCACTTCGGCTTACCGATGCGCTTTGGGCTTACCGTACTGCCTTTAAAACCCCTATTGGAATTCCCCCTATAGACTTGTCTATGGGAAGGCTTGTCACTTGCCCGTGGAATTGGAACATAGGGCATATTGGGCTATTAAGAAGATGAATTTCAATTCTGACAAGGCAAGCTCGTTACGCAAACTACAATTGAATAAACTTGCAGAAATCCGGAATGAAGCTTATGAGAATGCGAGAATTTACAAGGACAAGACGAAGATATTCCATGATAAGAATATTCTTCGTAAGGCATTTACGATCAATTAAAAAGTCCTCATGTATAATTCTCGCTTACATCTATTTCCGAGAAAATTGAGATCTCGATGGACCGGTCCTTTCATTGTGCAAACTGTTTATCCATATGGGACTGTCGAGCTGTTGAATCCTAGGAACGGCAACATTTTTAAAGCAAATGGGCACCGATTAAAGCCGTTCTTTGAGAAATTTCCTTCAGAAGGTATGTCCATACCTCTGAATGATCCTGTGTATCAGGATGATTGATCTCCTAGTCTGATGGAGGTATAGAGTAGTTAGGATTAGGATTTTGCTGCTTTTGTTTTCTTTTTCATAAGTTTGTTAGAAGGAGGAAGACTTCCACTTTTCACTCTCTCAGGTACTATCATTCCTCACTCCCTTTTATTTTCAAATTGCTCTCATGTTTTGCTCATTGCACATCTTTTACATTGAGGACAATGCAAGATTTGGTTGGGGGGTGTAGGATCACTTGGATGAATCCAGCGTTTTGCAACATTTCAAGCAATCATGTGGAAAATTTTTCGATTTTTCAAAAATTTGAAACTCTTTTGGACAACACCGGTTCTATGCATTCAAGTTAATATAAGCATAAGAGGAGGAGATATGAAGTGTATGGGGCTGGATGTCTGGAATCTCTCATAGCATAATGGTTTTATATGTGAACTCCCCTATTTTTGTGATTGATAGAAAACCTGAACACTTTTACACCTAGTTCACATTACACGATTTTCATGAGTTGAAGGGATTATGTGATTTATGGATTAGCTAAACTTGGAATTAAGGTGTTGAGAAATCAGGCCGGGGTACTTTGTCCATCCTTGTCCATGGGAAAATAATGACAGATATGGATTTTTAAAAATCCTATCTAATTTAAAAAGGAAAAGGAAGGATGAAACTGGGAATGATGGAAGAATGGTGGAAAATTCCGATTAGGGCAACCTACTACCAACCGGGGGATGGTCTACCCGTAACCAAAGCCGAAAATGGGACGTAGTGTGAAAGTCGTCGGAAGGACGGTAAGGCAAATTCCTGTCATTGGCTTGATGTGGCTGTATATACCTTGAGTTCTATAGTCTAGTTGATCTATGAAGAAGATAATCCTAGAAACTTGTGAGATGAATCTTCACTACACACACTAGGTTGAATTTGTTCAAGTCCTTCTATTTATCAACCAATCAGCGGGAATTTCATATGAATGCTTATTATGCTTTGAAGATTTACGGTTCCAACCTTTGACGCCTAATCTTTCTGAATCTTACACTTATGAACCTTGGAATGTATAGAAGGATGGTTTCTGAAAGAGAGTTGAGTTTTGAAGAATGGGATTAGTTTCACGCATGTTTTGCTCGGGACTAGCAAAATGCTGGTTGGGGGGTGTGTTGAGCTCTTAATTGTGCATATTCTAACCCCAATTCATCACTCATTGTGCAAGGTTTGCATGGCTTATAGATGAATCTAATGCATGTTTTGTGACTACAGGATTGAGAGTGAATTCCACCCATTTGAAGATGAAAAGATCCTGCTTAGGACCTTGGATGAAGACTCAAAGGAGGGCCAAAGCAAAGAAGGAAGAAAGTGGAAGAAAGAAAGGAAGAAAACAAGAAGAAAAAGAGGCTGACCGGTCGTGACCGGTCGGCCAAGGAAGCCTGACCGGTCTAGACCGGTCAGCCATGTACATTGGAGGACTGCTGAAGACGTCCGACCGGTCATGACCGATCGGACACAGTCGCTGGAGGAAAATTATATAAGGCCGACCGGTCATGACCGGCCGGCCATGGCTGCTGGAGTATAAAGGAAAACGTCCGACCGGTCATGACCGGTCGGACATGGTTGCTGGACTAAGGATAAACAAGGGCCGACCGGTCATGACCGGTCGGCCATGCGTACTGACTTAGAAGTTTCCAAATTAAGTCCGATTTTCTCTGTGCTGCGTAAGTCTTACGCAATTTCTCGATTCTTCCGAAGTTATGGAGCCTCCAGACTATAAAAGGACACCTAGGGATTGTTCCTAGGGTATCCTAGAAGGGTTCAAGCGAGGTTGGAGGCTGTGGAAGTGGAGATTGGAGTTTCACAACTCCTTTTAGTTTGCTTTGCTGTTTTCATGCTTTTTGTAGTTGTTTCATGTTTCCTTGGATCATGAGTAGCTAAACCTCTTAGCTAGGGCTAAGAGGTGAAGCTTGTAGTGAATCCAAGATGTTTTAATTCGTAGTTAAGTGGTTTTAAGTGTGGAATTCATGATTATGAACTAAGGTTTGAAGTTTATACAAGCTTTTGAGTAGTTTTTCTTAGTCTTATGATGACTCATGGATGTTTGGGAGAATTACTTAATTGCTTAATTGGTTTGTAACGGTCTAGACCTGTATGATCCGAGGAATCGGAGTGCGCTCTAGTACTATGATCTTCATAAAGGAACTTCCTACCAAAGTTCTACTTTTCTATTTTTCTGGAATATGTATGGACTATGCATGTGATTTGAATCAAGTTCAAATCCTGATCTAGCCTTGTCTTGTGACAGGACTTGAGGATGGTTATGATTGTGAACTAGACCTTTTGAAAAGGGGAATGACCTATGCAATTGAGCATGCTTAGATCAGCCTGCATTGAGTGAATCTTATGCATAGAACTTACATATTACAGACTGTTTGGTTTAATAGCTCTATCATCCGACTAGATAGACCTGAACGTTGATTCTAGTTGAGAGAATAAGAAACCACAGTGGGTTGAACATCAAGGATTTCTATAAGTGGATCCCTGAACCCCTAGTGCCTTCTTATAATTAGTTACTTTCGATTTAATTCAACTTCTGTTACTCATATCAATTTCATACAAAAATCTGATTAGTAGATTTCAATAGACACTTGTGGATGAGTTTGTGAAATCCTACATAAGTCCCTGAGGATCGACCTCGGTCTTACCGAGATTATTACTACATTGCAACCCAACACTTGGGGAAGCGAACAACAAGCATAAACAATGCTCAGAAGGTAAGCTACCAAGCTTAGAATCACTAAGAATCACGTGAGCCCGGAGTCATCAAGAGATCAAAGTAAAACCAAACTAGTACTTGATTCAAACTCACATTAACTAAAATTCTTCAATTAAATCATAAAAAGGAAACCTAAGTTGCATCAATCCATCAAAAACGAATCAAAAGCTTCACCTCTTAGCTAAGAGGTTTTAGTTCATCTCTAACATCCTTGAACTAGAAGCCTCAAAAACATAAAAAAAAACTACTACAACAGGAAGAAAACTAAGAAAACTTGAAGTAGAATCTGTCTCCCAAGTAATCCCCACGTCCTAGCATGCCTTGGTATAAAGAGGAGAAGTCCCTTTTATAGATTGGCGCGGAAGATTCCAGATTTAGCAAGAATTACGCAATTGCGCAGAGAAAATTGGAGCTTCACGCAGACGCTATTGCACTGACGACCGGTCTCACGACCAGTCTGAGACTGTGGACGACCGGTCTTAAAACTGCAGAATCTGTCCAGAGAGTTTTTGTGTTTATGGACTACTCTCGACCTGTCTGGCGACCGGTCTAAGATATGAAAAACAGTCCAAAAAAATACACTGTCGACCTGTCTGGCGACCGGTCTACAGACAGGTCTAAGAACAAAATTTCATTTTTTCTTCTTTATCTCTTCTCTTTCTTTCTTGCTTCTTTCTTCCACCTTTTGGCACTTGTTCTATTGATCTTCAATGCTTGTAATTAGCCTCTTTAAGTCTTCAATTGGTAAATCCTCTCTTATTCCTACAAACACAAATCTATGCATTAGATTGGTCTTTAAATCATGAAACCATGCATAATGAGTGAAGAATTGGGGTTAAAATATGCGCAATTAAGAGCTCAACAGCTGTCGGTAGGATTCTTCTTTCTTCAATTGTTACTTGGAGTGGGTTGCCCCCAGGATTAGCCAGAGCAGCGGCCAAACTAGTAAGCGTGTTGGCTTGTATATTTTCTTGCCTTGGTATATGTAAAATGTTACTGTTCTGAAATTGATCGAACAGTGCTTACGCTTGATGGCAGAAAGGCGATAATTTGAGTTTGCACACCTCATATTATGTCGTCAACTATCCAATGAATAGCATGGAGTCACCATAGATCTGTATCGCTTTGATTCGCATTTCTAGGACTAGCTGTAGTCCAATGATGAGGGCTTGATATTCTACCTTGTTTTTAGTGCAGGCTGGTACGATTGTGAATGAGTAAGACAGCAAATCTCCCTGTAGACTAATGAATATAACTCCTACTCCCGCCCCTGTTGACCTGGAGGCTCCTTCAAAGTACATTTGCTAGAGTTGCAGTTCTCCAACCATCATAACCTGGTCATCTGGGAGATCACATTCCATTTCTTCATTACTTGGGATCGGATGTGCAGCGACGAAATCTGCGATTGCTTGTCCCTTGATAGCTCGGGCAGGGACATACATGATGTCGAATTCTAGGAGGAGAAGGGCCCACTTAGCTAGTCGTCCAGAATAGGATGATTCATGAGGAATTTGATCGGATCCGCCTTAGATATCGATGTTATTTAATGTGAGAAGCAATAATGCCTAAGTTTCTTCATAGCGAAAATGGAGAGAGACATATCTTCTCGATTGCTGAGTAGTTGAATTCAGCTCCCACCAGCGTGCAGCTCAAATAATATAGTGCATTCTCCTTTTCTTCTTCGTTCTTCTGTGCCAGGAGTGCCCCTAGTGAATTATCACCCACTGCGATGTACATGATCAATAATTTCCCTTTGATCGGGGCAAGGAGAATTAGAGACTTCCCTAGCATTTCCTTCAGCGAATTGAAAGCTTTCTGACAAGCATCATCCCATTCGAACTTAACGTCTTTCTTATCGAGGCAGGAGAACAGCTGACAACGATCGGCCAAGTTCGAAATGAATCTTCTTAGGTATGTTACCCGGCCTTGAAAACTCTTCAACTGTTTCAAATTCTTTGAAGGTGGCATTTCCCTGATGGCCTTGATCTTTGCGAGGTCAATCTCTATGCCCTTGTGTCTGACAACGAAACCCAAGAATTTGCAGGACACGACCCCAAATGCGCACTTTAACGGATTCATACGGAGACTTTTCTTGCGCAATCGCTTGCCTCAGATGTTCTTTGTGTTGTTCATGATCGGCCGACCTCACAACCAAATCATCTACATAGCATTCAACATGTTTGTGCATCATATCCTGAAATATAACATGCATTGCGTGCTGATAGGTTGCCCCTGCATTCTTCAACCCAAAGGGCATTACGCGGTAACAGTAGATACCGAGAGTCGTACAGAAAGCTGTAGCATCATTGTTTTTATGGAGCCATGCGAATTCGATTGTATCTCGAATACCCGTCCATGAAGGACATCGCTGCATATCCTTTTGTGCTGTCAATCAACAATTCTAGGATGGGGAGAGGAAAATTGTCCTTTTGGACATGCTTCGTTAAGATTTCGGAAGTCAACACAGACTCGGATCTGTCCACTCTTATTCTTAACTGGCACGATCTTTGAAATCCATCAAGGGTACTTCACCTCTTAAACAAATCCGGCCTAGATCAGCTTCTTAATTTCTTCCTCAATCTTGGGCACGATGTCCGGGTGAGACCGTCATTGAGGTTACTTCACTAGCTTCTTCTCCTTCATGATGCTCAATTTGTGTATGACGATTGTCAGACTGAGCCCTGGCATTTCTGAGTAAGTCCAGGCGAAAACATCTTTATTCTCCCTGAACAGCTGTATGTATTTCTCCCTTTCATCTTCTGAAACGTTTTTGCTTAGGAATGTATTCCTAGGTTCTTCGAGAGTGCCCAAATTTACTTCTTCAAGTTCATCAATTGTTGGTTGTCCACTGTCTTCCAGTTGCACAGGCAGGACACTTGGCTGGATGATGTTAGTAGGATCTTGCAGTTGCATTTCTTCTACAGGTCTGATAGTTATCATATTCACGCTTGCCTTGGCTCCTAGACCTTCTCTGTTTCTGTATACTTACTTGTATTCTTCAAATGGAGTTAGCAACCTCTTCTTTGTGCTTGAATCTTAGTCGGAGAATCCCATATTTCTCATAATCTTCTAGCTGGCTCTGCTATATCTCTTCTCCTCGTTCGGTCGAGGTCGGGCAGATTCTCTTCCCTCTTCTTCTTCTGATGATGATGCTGGCTGACTTGGCCTTGAGTGGAACTGGATATCTTTTTTAGTGATATCTCTTGATGGCACGATGAATTGGCTGGGAGCTTTCGGGAATGGCTTGATTCTTCCTATCTTAGGTATCAGCATGTTGAAGCCGAATTTGAGCACACTCATGTGTTGATTTGAGATCAGTTTTAACACATACTACCATGTCTGACGCAAATGTTGTGGTACCACATAGAACTTTTTCGTGATCGACTGAGGTTGGTTTTTCAAATGATATTGGGTTCTCCCCTGAGTGATGGGCTGAAGTTTGCTTTTCTACTCAAACTTTTCAACTCGAGGTTTTGCCCCTTACCATTATATCGGGCTTTTTACCGGTTTTACTATTGTCTGTCAGGTTGTAATATTTTGCATCGGCCAGAAATGACTCAGCTATTGTATATGGCTTTAGGTCTGCTGCTACCCTGTACTGGATCCCATCCCTATTGTATTTGAAACATTGATGATACGTTGAAGGGATTACGCGATTCTGATGGAGCCAGGGCCTCCCTAAGAGGAGATTTTATGTTGTCATTGCATCGATTACCTGACATGTTACTTTTGTCATCAGTTCTTCGATTTCTAACATCACCGTGATTGATCCAAGCGTACGCTGACTGTCTTGATTGAACCCTTGAATCACCATGAGGCTTGGGCCTAACACTAATTGCCTATAACCCAACTTCTATAATGTCTTCAACGACATGATATTTCCAACAGACCCATCGTCCAACATGCATCTCTTAACCTCTATATCCCTGATCGTTCCTGTAACCATCAATGGACGGTTGTGATCCATTAATTCGATCGTACAATCTTCTTATAAGAAAGTGATTGCCGAGGGATAGTTGACTTACATAACTTGTGACACCGGTATATACCCTTCCCAAAATTTATCTGTATTATTCATTTCTTCTTCTATTTCTATCATCATTACTTCTCTAACCTCACTATCAAGTAAGGCGTTGATTAACATTTCTCTGTACACTTTCTAGAGACATAAAGCATCGTAGATACTTAGGTGGGCGGGAACCTTTCGTAAATGTGACACAACGTCGTATGCTACTGGTCTCGGGCTTGGCTGACTGGTCGTGGCCTCGACAACCTTCTCCTTCAGTTTCTGCATGTGGGGTCTCTCTTGCGGCCTATCAGGGATCACATCTTCTTGCATTGGGTCATCCGACCTTGGAGGGATGCGATCAGGCATTTGTCTTCCTGATCATAAGATGATTGCATCAACTTTTCCCTCAGTTGCTTGTGGGCTCCCTTCAGATGGTGTTTGTTCGACAAATGACACCATTGCGCAATGTGTCATGCTCATCGTGAGTCGCATCTGCTCCTATACTATTTCTCTCCTTCCTCTTACTCTGTTCTTTCTTCGGTTAGTGAGCCTTCGTCTATTCTCAAATCTTCTCTTGCTACTGACTAGAGTCCATGGTTCCTTTGGCTCGAGGAATGAAGTTGGTCAATTGGTGTCATTTCCTATTGGGACTGCTGAAATTGTGCCAGCTGTTTCCTTTGTCGTCTCAGGTACTTTCATACTAATAACCCCTTGGTTGATCAACCCCTATATCCTTCCCTTCAAGTAGAAGCAATCTTCTATCTTATGGCTAATGCATTGATGATATTCGCAATATTTAGGGTCGTTCAATTGTCCCACCTCATGGGGACGGATTGGCTCTGGCAGACGTATCAAGCCTTCCTCGATCAATTGTTCCATTATAGGAACTAGATCGGCCATATCAAATGTGTATAGGCCATTCGCCCTTTCTCTTTCGACTATCGATATCCGTCTGGGTGTATAGGGCCTTTTACCCTTGTCTTAAGCAACCACTGCTTTTGTTTCCAGCTTGTGATTGACAGCGGGATGCTTACAGTCTTTCTGGTCTCTACCCTTATCGACTTGGTGAGTTTTCACTATTCTTCCCATCTCTCTCTTCTGTCTTTCGGGTCTGAAGTTTACCCGAGAGGCTGCTTCTTCTACCAAGTGCACTTTCGTCGCCAGCTCGTGAAAAGAGTTGAAGGTATTACCTGATAATCCGAATGAGATCATCGGGTCCAAAGCCCTCAGGCACATCTTCATCTGCTCACCTTCACTAGGCAATTCACGACATTGAGCTGCCGTGGCCCCCCATCGATCGATGAACTTCTCAACCGGTTCATCATTTCTCTGTCTGACCAATGCTAGGTATGTTAATGAGATCTCCCTCTTTGTCACAAAGAATTTTAAGATGAAGCTATCCTGCATTTGCTCCCATGTCCTTATAGAGCTGGTTGGCAACGACATGTACCACTGGAAGGCTTTCCTTGTGAGGGTTGAGTTGAATAACCACATACAGTACTATGGGACGGCAGACCAATTGCCTAAAGCGGTTAAGAAGTGAGTAATATGCTCTTCCGGCAATCCTCTGCCGTCGAATTTTTCGAAGTCCGGACATCTAAAGTTGGTTAGGAATGGCACTTCCTCTACCTCTGGTAGGTACAAGACCCGATATTTATAGCCGCCTCTCCTCTCTCTCTTTTTCTTGTTGCATCATGTGGGCTATCGTCTGGGATGACTCTTCTCGTGACATGTGCGACGTGGAAAGTGGCGCGTGTTCGATTGGTGCAACCCTGGGTTGGACGGTCGATTCAGGCTTAGTTGGACCTTCTACTACCCCTTGGGATTCTTCTGCCAACTGACGAGTGGGTGGCGCGACACTTTTGGTGGTATTCTAGGCTATCAAAATAGTCAGGGCTTCCTGCATAGCCCTCATTTGATCTTTTTTTCGCGATTAGCTTCAATTAATTTGTCAATCTGGTCTTGGACTGGCAGTAGTTCTTCTACTTCATACAGTCCCTCTTCTTCCTCTGCCACTTAGACCATTACTACTTGCACCGACTCGAGCTTCTGAGCCGAACTCTATCTTAATTTGAGGACTGTTGTAGGCTTGGATTTCTTTACGTGTGTGGGTTTGGTCAGTTTCTGTGAGATGCGAGTAGTCCTAAATAATGGCAAGAACTGCTCAGTTGTCATTGCAGGCACTGAGGACTTGGCTGACATATCTTGACTGTTAATAGGGGTCTTCTGCCCCTGTTTCGGCTGCCACTGTCTCCTGATCACAGAGCGGGTTTTCGTAGCATTTTTCTTCTATATGCAGCTATGATGGCTACTTTCTTCTGTCGTTGGGTCTCAACCAACTGTCATGCTGAGTTGGAGCTAGCTGTTGTGGTCGCGGTGAAATGGGGGAAGTTGAAACCCCTGGCGGTAAGGAAGATGTGAATTCATCATCAAGTATGCCATCTCTTCTGTCTGTGTTAGTATCTTACTAATTCTGCGGTGTCATAAAAATCATTAAAACAGTTCATAAATGCGGTCGGGAGTATGAACTCATCGATCGCGGCACATAAACTAATGGAAATAAGCAAGAAGGAGACAAATAGGTGTAATTGTGGAAGTTTGTTGGTTCGATTTAGTGTGTATTACCTTGAAGATGAAGGGAAGAACGTTTCCGTTGAGAGTCGCCAATTTGGCGCCCAAGGGCGCCAAAACATTATGCCTCACGATAAATCTCTTACATACACATTCGTATTTGCAAATGAGTTATCTTAGAGTGTTTCTATACTTAGTGCTAACCAGAGATTCTGGTATGTTTATTCCCCAGCAAAGTTGCCAGTTTGTTGAAACTAGAAAATGTAGCAAGGACATTTTCTGTGTATTGTTGCTCTAGGGTTTTGAGTAATGGAAACATTCATTGACAATCACAAAGATTCACAAAATGTACACAAAAAGAGATATCGCAAGGTGAATTTTATTCCAGAGATTTTGAGATCTTGTACATTCCAGGTCGTGATCTGGCACGAGCCCTTAATTACATCGTATGATCGATGACCCTTGATTAAAAGGCAGAAGACTAGTCAGCAGGAACTATGGTCTTATAGTTTGTGATCTTAAAGACCTGTACTTGTTTTGTTATGGACTGAGCCATCTTTATATTAGTCAGATGTCTATGTCCCATGTTTTAACCGGAGATCCACGCTAAGACTATCAGGGTTTCTGACTGAGAGGGACAACTCTGGGCCCGTGCCTGTCATGTTTGGACAGGTGACCTCGGGAAGTCTGATCTGCAATTGTGTGTACCTGAGTAGCCCAACCGACAGATGTCATTTGAATAGGTAGGGCATTGACTGTTGTGTTGTGGCAGTTCATAACAATTGCTTTGCAAAGGATTAGAATTCTTTGACATGGTTTATTGTGGTAACCATAGCCTCGTTTATTTAGTTTTCAACCTTAATCAGGTCATGCTATGATAGTACTATGAGAATGTTACATTGACATGATTTTTGACATTGGAGACCTCTTTCCAAGAAAGCTATTCCATTCATCGCGTTAGATCGGATCGGACTCTACAAGCTTGCATTCTTCTCGTTAGGTACCCTGAATGGGTTATTTGACTCCTATGTTGCGTTTGGAATGCTCAAAATATCTAAAATAGGTCTTAACATGGCCTGAAAACACCTAAAATGAGGTCTGACGCACCCCGAAATGTATGCTGATTTTTTGGGTGTGTCGAACCGAATTTATGGGTGCGTCGAACCATTTTCCAGGTGCATTGACCTTCAACATGCCAAGTCAAATTTATGGATGTGTCAAGATATTTTATGGACGAGTCAAAGTCGAATGCACATTTAAATTGACTTTCAGTCTTTGTTAAATTTGGGGTGCATCGAGCTGATTTGATGGACGCAACAAAGTCGAATGCACATTTAAATTGACTTTCAGTCTTCGTTGAATTTGGGGTGCGTCGAGCTCGTTTTATGGACGCGTCAAGCCATTTTATAGATCCGTCGAACTTCGATGCATCCTGAAATTGTTCGTCTAACTTTGTCGAATTTATGGATGCGTTGGACTATTTTATGGACGCGTTAGACCATTTTCTAAATGCATTGCCACACTTGCATTTTTGTAGGATTTGAACCAGTGGTGATCTGGTCAGAGTAATCTTCCGGTGAAAGATACCAGTGATCGGAAAGGAATTTCGGTAACTGGAAAAGTTTTTTGATGGTCGGTAAGGGATTCCAGTGAGGGCTTCTGGCGAAAAATCCCAAGTACCCAAGGGATAATAGCTCTCTCTCTCTCTCTCTCTTAATGCGTATAAATGAATAGTGCAGAGGGGTATTTATACCCGAAAATATCGGAGAACGACCAATGAGGGGTTGCCACGTACGACGCACCCTAAAAAGCCTTCGACGCACCCCAAAAATAGGCGTTTGGGGGCTCCGACGCATCCCAAAAATAACGTTCTGAAATATTCTGATTTTTTGGGTGCGTCGAGCTATTTTTTGGGTGCATCGACCTATTTTTCGGATGCGTCGACCTCCGATGCATCATAAAATAATTTTATGATTTCCTCGTGAATTTATGGGTGCGTCAAGCTTATTTTTGGGCGCGTCAAAGTATTTTTCGGATGCGTCAAAGTCTAATGCACCTTAAAATTGAAGTTATGAATTTAGCTGAATTTATGGATGCTTCGACCTAATTTTTAGGGTCATCAAGCCATTTTATGGACGCGTCAGAGGTCCATTGCATCCTGAATTGTTTATTGAATTCTGATGAATTTAAGGGTGCGTCAAATGGAATAAATGGGTGCGTTGACGGACTTTTGTTTGCGTCAATTGGGTTTTGCAAAATGAAGGGTTTGCGGGGTCCGCTTATTGATGAATGGCCATGCACTGCTTATTATAATTTATAATAAAGACGTCGACTTGATTGTTTATGTCAAATTTTGTAACAGGATCCTCCAGATGTTCACCTTCCTTCAGGCTAGCTTCCTTTCAAACCTGAAAGAATACAAGAGAAAACTAAGGGTGGCTGGCATCCAGCCGTTGGCCCTCCAAAGCTTAAGTTAGACGGGACATGGTTGCAAAAGGAAACGATGGGATTCGAAGCTTAGAGATTGTGTACCTTTCTCATTGATGAGGCCACCCATTCATACAGGTTCAAGTGATCCAATCTGTTATGCAAGGCGTTAAGATTACTACTGATTTCCGGAGATAAGGTTCTTATCCTGCTGATCCTTAGGTAAGAGGATGACCTAGTCCAATCAGACATCTGGTCGATTACGTTCCTTAATGGTGATCTCCTAAGGTTCGGAACCACGAACAAAGATAAACTCAAAATCGGCCTATATGGCCTGCTGGTACTAAAAAGGCGGAGGACGTTCGTGCTCGAGGATAACTTCTCGCATATTTGAGATGCAGAACCTTTCGACAACCACTATTGAGAGTCTCATATATTTAGGAGGGTATTCCGCACTTTCCTGATATTCGAGCCTCGATTAGAAGGGCTTGGTAGCTCGGGAGTTGTATGTCGTACTTGTCCAATATGTGAGCCTCGACCATGTGGGCTCGCAGGTCGAATACCGTCACAAAGGTGCTCGCAGGTTGAATACCGTCATAAAGGTGCTCGCAGGTTGAATACCGTCATAAAGGTGCTCGCAGGCCTCGAGTCTTCGCTATCTTCGACCACCGCAATTTGGCTATAACAGATGCCCCCCAAGTCCTTCCCGCTGAGAAGTCTAAGGAAAGGACTTGCTTACTGGCACGCATAACCGTCTAATGACTTTATCGGAGGTGAAGCCGTACATGATTGGGCTGGCATTAATGAGCGCCAGCCTTCCACAACTTTTCGGTAGAGAGGAAATGAAGAGGCGCCAGCCACGTATCTATGGAATTAATGGCCGTGCCCGTTCGACTGCTATGCCAAACGAACAATCGCCATGTGTCACCAAATCTTGAGGAATGATTACTTATAAATATACGGAGTCTGCAAGGTTTTCGAAATTTCACCGAAGTTTTCGAAAACCCTTCCTCTTTCCTTGCTTCCTTCTAGTGTAACTCTCTTCCTCCAGTGTGATTTCGTTCTTTCGATTCTCTCTGGTATAACTTCATTTCCTCATTCTCCTTCTCTTCCAAAGTGCTATTTTCTTCCCTTTTTTTATCTTTTAAACGTCCATGGCAGGGGATTCTAATGAGGAGACCGTCCCCCTGGGGGATGCTACCCCAGAATCTCCCTCCTCCAACAATGCGAGGGTTCTGGCTAGTAGATACTCTGCGTCTAGGTACCCCTCCATAATGACGAAGGAACGGCTGAGTGAGTTGCGGGAGAGATATCAGGTCCCTGACTCAGTTGTTTTCCGGTTACCCGGAGAGGGAGAAACCCCAGACTCTCCTCCCCCTGGCTGTGTCGCCCTCTATGAATACTTCTTCATTCTTGGGGTGCGCCTTCCCCTCCACCCCTTCATTCGTGGTGTACTCCGGAGTTATAAGATTGCCCCCGGACAACTTATTGTAAACAGCTGGAGGATAATCCTGAGCTCCTTCGTTCTGTGGGCGCAAGCTGCTAACAGAGAGTTAACCGCAGAAGAGTTCCTCCGAATGTACCAACTCAAGAAAGCACCCTCCAGCGAAGGCTCATATTACCTGTGTTACTGGCACCGGGATAATTTTGTCTTGGGGAAACCCTCTTCGAATTACCCCGGATGGAGGAAACGCTAGTTTTACGCTTCCTGGAGCTGGGAGTCTGAGACAGGATCCACTTCTGGAGGCCCTAACGTGAACCGTTTTTTCTGTGAAGGTGGGCGCAGCTTCACTCTTCTCAGATTCATGAGCCAACTTAGGGTTCTCTGCTTTTCTCACCTCTGCTCATATTCGCAAGTGTTCCGACTTTGGGGAAGCCGAACTTGAAAGGAGGAATTCACGAGAAGATCGTGAAAGTTTACAAGTTGCCGGCTCGCGACAGGCATATCGAGGCTTGTTTGTCAGCTTCTCGACTCGCAGCGGCTGGGCTGATATCTCACGAGGAGATCGCGATGACGAATGCGGGGAGAAAAGAGGGTTGCTGCCTCGTCTAAAGGGCACCAGCTCGAAGAGGCAGAAGAAGACATCTGTCGATCCCCCTCATCCGTCTAATCGGGCGGGTGAAACTGCTCAAACCCCACTTCCTGAGGCTGCGATGGCTGCGCTAACGGTTTCTGCACCGGTGGTTCCTCCTGAACCACCGGTCATTGATATCGTTAACAACTCCCCAAGGAACGACGGGGCGGGGTCAAGCTACACCCGGCTGAAGAATCTCGCGAGCCTGAAGGTGCTCGTGAGCTGATTCCTGCTCGCGAGCAGACTACTGCTCAAGATGCGAGCCCAGCTGGGCTAGTCGTAGCCCAGCCCTCTGGAGTCAGAACGTTCACCGTCCCCAGTCACCTCCACTCAATCTGCAAGTTCCTTTTTGACAACATCTCCCCCCAGACTTTCGACACCCTCCCCAAACCAAGTCCTGAAAACCTCTTCCTTGACAATGGGGTGAGGATGGTCTAAGTAAAATGTGCTTTAATTTGACCCTATTTTTGCTTTCTTTGTTAACTTTTGAACACTTATCTCATAACCTTCCTTCTGTTCTGCAGGGCTTGGACCTCATCATAAGAATGAGGCGTGACATACTTGTCGCCCGTCGTATAATAGATGAGGCTGAGGGGAAGATGGTTACTTTGGAGAAGGCGGTCCACGGAAGGGACCAAGTCATCAAGTCTCGCGAGACCTTGATCGCGAAGATGACCAAGGAGAGAAAAATCCTCATCGAGAAAGTCCAAGTCCTGACTGACAGATATCAGGCTTTGGACTCGAACTTCGCCAAGCTCGCGCAGATAAAGGAGAAGGCAGAGAGAGAAAGGGAGATCTTCCGTCAAGACAAGATCTCGTTGGAGGAGCAGCTCGCAGAAATCAAGTCACAGCTCAAGGAAGTTAGCGACAATCTGGAGAAAGAGCGCTTCACCCTTGCGCAGCTCAAGGATGACTCGATCCACTGGTAGGAGGAGTGAGTGGCCCTTGTCAAGATGCTATCTGAGGTGGGGGCCCGAGCCATCATGGAGTTTCGGACTTCGTAGCTGTACGATGATGAAAGATATGAGTCATACGATGCTGGTCGTGACTTCGCACTACAAGTGGTGTAACGGATGTCCCCATCTTTCGATATGGGAGAGTTCGAGAAGGTTGCGGCTATCGTAGCTGCGGAAGAAAGGGCGGCTACCGAGAATGAGGTGACTGAGGTCACTCAAGAAAGAGGGGTCTCGGAAGTGGGCCCTGAAGCCAAGAATGCCACTCCTCCTCCGACCGATGTGCAAGGATGAACATCTTTCTATCTCATGTATCAGTTTTTGCTTTTCATTTGTAAAGAACTTGACTTTTATAGTCAATGAGATAAATGAGAAAACACCTTTTGATAATGTTGTTGGCGCCTTATTTCTCCTTCTTTTCGTTCTTCCTTTCTTATGTACTGAATACGTTCATACTTAACTCACGTAGTAATGAGGTAGGCTCAATCCGAGGGTCTTGGTGACCATGTCCGCGTGGAGATAAACTGATCTATTGATTGAGGCTTTGATTCTACCAAGGGTAGAAGATTGGCCAAGAGAATGTGTGTATTCTCTTCGGGGCTATTCGGGTCCAATCAAATGGAGTAGCGGCCAAAAGACAATAAAGACAATCTACCTTTATTCGAACATTGTTCCAGCTTACATTGAATTAAGAGAAATACCGTAGCAAATGTTCTACGTGCCAGGGGCGGCGTACAGGTCTTCCTTGCATATCTTCGAGATAATAGGTACCTGGTCGCATGATTTTGATAGCTCGATAAGGGCCTTCCCAATTTGGATCCAACAAACGAGCAGGGATTCCGAGATTTTGTCTAAGAACCACATCGTCGAGCTGAAAGCTCTGGGTCGGACTTTAGCGTTACGGTAACGAGCGATACGATGTTGATAAGCTGCTGCTCGAAGCTGGGATGCGTCCCTCCGCTCCTCCAAGAGGTCGAGGTGAAGTATCAGACCGTCCTGATTACAAGTGGGATCATACTGCTCGATTCGGTACGAGGGCACCTGTACTTCGACTAGGACCACTACTTCGGTGCCAAAAGCCAAAGAGAAAGGAGTCTCTCCGGTCGATGTGCGAGTCGTGGTCCTATAGGACCATAAGACTTCCGGTAGGAGTTCTGGCCACATGCCTTTACATTCATCGAGTTTGGTCTTTAGATGATGTTTGATGATCTTATTTACTGCTTCAACCTGTCCATTAGCTTGAGGATGATATGGGGAGGTGTGAACACTACGTATTTTCCATTTCTCGTAAAACTCTGCGAACGCGACGTTGTTGAATTATCTTCCATTGTCGGTGATTATAGTATGAGGAAGCCCATAAAGGCATATGATATTTCTCCATACGAAACTGGTGATCTGCTTTTCGGTAATTCTAGCTAATGGTTCTGCCTCAACCCATTTAGTGAAATAATTAACTGCTACGATCGCGAATCTGTTCTGACCTTTCCCAGTAGGCAGAGGCCCGATGATATCGACTCCCCATTGGGTGAAAGGCCAAGGGCCATCCATTAGCGTCATTTGCTCGGACAGTACACGAGGTATGGGAGAATATCGCCGGCACTTGTCACATCTTTTGGAGAATTCGATCGCATCCGCCTTCATAGTGGGCCAACAATACCCTTGCCTCATCGCTTTATATGCTAGAGACCGTCCCTTAGGATGGTTACCACATGCCCCCTGGTGTATTACATCCAGAACGCGATGTGCTTCTTCTAGGTGAAGACACCTTAAGTATGGTAAAGTAAACCTCTTGCGTAACAGTGTTCCGTTTTGTAAGGTATATCTGGCAGCGCGATGACGGATTTGCCGTGCAGATTTCTTATCCTCCGAGTTGTCCATCTCTGAGATAAAGGACGATGGGGTCCATCCAACATGGAGAGGAGTGTACAGTGATCACTTGATCGGAGATTGTTTGGTTGATAGTCGGGGCATGAAGATGCTCGATGGGAATAGATTGCAATAATTCAAATTCGAGTGCGGAGGCTAGTTTTGCCAAAGAATCTGCAACTCTATTCTTCTCGCGAAGGATGTGAATTATTTTATATTTCTTTAACCTCACGAGCAGAATAAGCACTCGGGATTTGTATATAGCCATCCGTTCTTCTTTCGCCTCGAATTCGCCGAGTACCTGATTGACTATGAGCTGAGAATCACTATGAATAAGTAAACTCTGAATAGAGAGGACGTTTGCTAATTCGAGGCCGACGATCAAAGCCTCATATTCTGCTTCATTGTTTAAGACGTGAGAGTCAAATCGTAAGGCATATTGAAAGCGCGACCCGTCAGGAGCGACTAAGATTAAGCCCGCTCCACTACCGGTGGCCCGTGAAGACCCATTCACAAAGAACAACCAGGGGCTCTGGTCGCTGGTCGTAGAGTTATCATCGGAAGAGGAATATGTGAATTCGGCAATGAAATCGGCCACGGCCTGACCCTTGATGGCAGTTCTGGGGCAGAATGAAATATCATGCTCGCTGATCTCAATCGCCTATTTAGTTAATCGCCCCTAAACCTCGGGTTTTTTAAGGACCTGCCTTAAGAGATGATTTGTTGGCACCAATATAGCGTGGGCTTAGAAATAAGGTCGCAGTTTTCGAGCAGCAGTGACTAAGGCAAGGGCCAACTTCTCCATATCAGAATACCGAGTTTCGGAATCCACCATCGCTTGACTAATATAATAAACGGGCCTTTGTACCCCGAAATCTTCTCTTATTAATGCGGCACTAACTGCCATAGAAGACACAAATAAATAAAGAAGAAGTTGCTCGTGTGCCACAGGTTTGGATAAAACGGGGGGTGCACTCATATATTGCTTCAGTTGCTGGAACGCTTCCTCGCACTACGGTGTCCACTCTCAGTCAGCTTTGGCGGTGGCTCGGAGGAGCTTAAAGAAGGGTAAGCACTTATCAGAGGCCCACGAAATGAACCTGTTCAGCGATGTGATGCGACCAGCTAGACAATGGACATCTTTGAGAGTGGACGAGACTTCATCTTGATCAATGCCCTTATTTTTTCAGGATTAACCTCGATTCCTTGTTGATCGACCATAAATTCGAGAAACTTCCCAGCGGACACTCCGAATGCACATTTCTCTGGATTTAGCTTCATCTGATATCCTCATTACGTCGAAGGCTTCTCAAAGATCTGCAGGGTGGTCGTTTTCTACGACGCTTTTCACGAGCATGTCGTCGACATAAACCTCCACATTCCTACTGATCTGTGCAGCGAATATTTTATTGACTAGGCGCTGATAGGTGGTTCCTGCATTTTTAAGACCAAAAGGCATCACCTGGTAGCAATACAGGTGTCGATCAGTGATGAAGGCGGTATGCTGGCTGTCGGGCAGATTCATCATGATCTGGTTATAACTAGAATAAGCGTCCATAAAACTGAGCAGGGCATGCCCTGTCGTCAAATCAACCAATTGGTCGATTCGCGGAGTCGGGAAACTATCCTTCGGGCACGCTTTGTTCAAATCAGAATAATCAACGCACATTCTCCACTTGCCGTTAGCCTTTCGAACAAGGACCACGTTCACGACTCATTCTGGGTAGTCAACTTCCTTTATGAAATCGATTGTTAACAACTTCTCGACTTCGGCTTTAATCACCATTTACTTTTCTGCAGTGAAGGCACACCGATGCTGGTGAACAGTTTTGTACTTCGGATCAACGTTCAAACGATGTGCTATGACGCTGGGGTTGATACCTGGAATATCACTATGGGACCAAGCAAACACATCTTGGTACTCGGTGAGGAAACAGACCAGGTTTTCGCTACAGACACTGCTTAAAGAAGATCCAACGTGGATGACTTTGGCTGAACAGTCTTCAGATAAATGGATCGCAACTGTCTCTTCCCCTGGAGTTCCTGATTGGAGGGCACTCTCCCTTGGGTCCAACAATGTAGCCATCGGAGGGCTTGATGAATCTTTTGTCGCCATCATAACTGGCGTTGCCTGGGCCTTCTTTCGGTCATGTACGACGATCTCGTAACACACTCGCGCTTCCTTCTTATTTCCTCATACAACCCTGACTCCATTTGAAGTAGGAAATTTAACGCATAGGTACAGAGGATGTAAAGCCGCCCCTACCTTATTGAGAGAAGGTCTGCCCAAAATGGCGTTATACGCTGATCTCCGATCCACCACGAGGAATCCACCACGAGGAAATTAACAAAGATAGTAGTTTTCACTGGGCTCTCTCCGAAGGTGACTGGAAGGTCGATGCTTCATTCCGGTGTTACTACTTCTCCCCTGAAGCTGATGAGAGGAGTTGAGACCGGTTTGAGCAGGCCTCTGGCTAGTGTCATTTTGTTGAAAGCTTTCAGGTAGAGAATATCAGCAGAGCTACCTGTATCTACCATAATACGATGAGTCAAATAATTTGATACCTTTAATGCGACCACAATGGAGTCTTCGTGAGGGAAGTGAATCCCTTCCACATCTTTGAGAGAAAAGGAGATCGGAGGGTGGCTGGGATTCGACGCATCGGGCATCTTTTCCAACCAATAGATATTTTGGGGCTTCTGAGATGCCTTGCTAGTATATGCTTTTCTTGAAGTTTAAGAATCTCCCCCACAAGCCGGTCCTCCGGCGATGGTCCGGATCTCACCGGTGGGCTCGACGTCTTCTTGCAAAGTGTGACGTTGAGGTGATTTCTTCCGGTGTGATGGGGCTTCCGTCCGTTTCGGAGATCGACCCTGTCGGGCTAGGTATTCCCGAAGTGACCTTTCCGAATGAGGGCTTCGATGTGATCTCTCAGAGATATACAATCTTGGGTGTTGTGCCCATGGTCTTTATGAAAATAGCAGAATTTACTCTTATCTCTTTTTTCAGGATCAGATTTGATCATTAAGGGCCACTGCACGTATGGCTTGTGTTTGATCTCCATTAGCACTTTTTCAGGAGGTTGGATACGAGGTGTATAATTATGATATTTTTTAGAATAGGGCTTCTTAAGGGATAGATCCCGTAGATCGCGCTAGTACTTTTTATCAGAAAGAGGGATCTCCTCAGTTTTGCACTTCTTGCCCTGTATACCATGACGAGCCAAAGCGACTTCTTACGCATTGATGTATTTCTGCGCCTTTGCCTGAAACTCTGTCATAGTTTTAGGAGGGTTCTTATCCAAGGCGAACCTGAATTTTTCGCTTATGATTCCGGCTATGAGAGCGGTGAGACCTTTATCTTCAGTATAACCTTCAGTCTGGATAGCTTCTGCAGTGAACCGAATCGTAAACTCCTTTATCATCTCCCCGTGCTGCTGCTTTAAGTCCATTAAGTGAGATGCCGTCTTTTTGGTTTGGATGCTTCCCATGAACTGAGAAAGGAAGAGCTCCGATAGCTGAGAGAAGGACCCAATGGATCGGGGTTTGAGCCCCCGGAACCATGTACGCGCTACATCCTTTAGGGTTAGGAAAAAATCCCTACACATGATTTCTAAACCATGTCCCTCCAGTTCCATAAGAGATTTATACGTTTCTAGATGTTCGAGAGGATCGCCAGTACCTGTATACGGAGTGATGATAGGCGTGCGATACTTCCTAGGTAATGGTTCTTCCATGACCTCGCTAGTGAAAGGAGATTCGCATCGATGTATTAATGCCACAACAATAGATGGTTGATTCGTCTGATATCGTTTTTTCATATTCTCGAAGCGATCATAAAAAGTTGGGTGAATGAAAATGAAGTAGAACTAATGATTGGAAAATCTAGTAGCATTCTTGATAAATCTAAAGTTCATCCAAAAGGAAATGAACTAAGAAGATCGAAAAGGGCAAGAAAAGAAACATCTTTTGGCCCAGATTTCTATCTGTTTCTTGTAGAAGGGGATAGAAATGAAATTAGAAAGGAAATCACTATACCATTTAATATTGAAAGTGATCCTTTAATACTTAGTGAAGCTCTCTCATCTCATGATACACAGTTTTGGAGGGAAGCCATTGACGATGAAATGGATTCCATAGTCTCAAATAACACTTGGTGTTTGGTCAATCTTCCACCTGGTTCAAAGCCTATCGGATGTAAGTGGATTTTCAAGGGAAAGTTAAATCCTAATGGAACAATAAATAAGTTTAAAGCTCGATTAGTGGCCAAAGGCTTTAGATAAAAAGAAGGTATCGATTTCTTCGATACATATTTTCCTGTTACTTGTATATCTACCATTGGGACTTTAATTGCTCAGGCAGCAATTTACTGCCTAGTAATACATCAAATGGATGCTAAAATGGCATTTTTAAATGGTGATCTAGATGAGGAAGTCTATATGAAATAACCAGAGGGATTTGTTCAACCTGGGCAAGAGAAGAAAGTGTGTAAACTAGTCAAATCTTTCTATGAGCTCAAGCAAGGTCCTAAGCAATGGCATGAGAAGTTTGACCAAGTAGTGCAATCTAATGGTTTTAGAGTAAACTAAGTAGATAAGTGCATATATATCAAAGGTCAAATCATTATCTGCTTATATATAGATGATATGCTAATATTTGGGGTAAATGTGGATTGTGTTAAAGAAACTAAAAAGTTTCTAAGTACCAACTTCGACATGAAGGATATGGGTAAAGCTGATGTAATACTAGGTATTAAGATTTATAACCTTAATGATGGAATAGCCTTGACACAATCTCATTACCTAGAGAAAGTGTTAAAGAAGTTTAATCACTATGATTATAAATCGGTTTCAACACCATTTTATTCAAGTATTAAATTGGTTAAAAATACTGGTAGATGTAAAGCACAACAAGAATATGCTAGTATTATTGGGAGCTTAATGTATGCAATGAATTGTACTAGACCCGATATAACATTCATAGTAGGAATGTTAAGCAGGTATACCAGTAATCTAGGAAAGAACACAGGAATGCGATTTCCAGGGTTATGAAGTATCTAAAAGAAACTATAGACTATGGACTGTATTACAAGCCATATCCTGCTGTACTTGAAGGGTACAGTGATGCAAGTTGGAATGCAAATAGTATAGAATCAAAATCTATAAGTGGCTGGATATTCACTCTTGGAGGAGCAATATCATGGGCATCTAAGAAATAAAGGTGCATATCTCACTTTACTATGGAAAGTGGGTTTATAGCACTTGGAGCTGCTTGTAAAGAAGGAGAATAGCTAAGATACCTACTAATGAAACTCCCATATTAGCCAAGACGTACTCCTGTTATATCTATCTTTTGTAATAGTCAGGCTACTCTTTGTCGTGCTATGAGTAAGACTTATAATGGTAAGTCACTTATAATGGTAAGTCTAGAAATGTAGGTTTAAGGCATAATTTTGTTAAATGATTGCTCAGAGATGGAGTAATCATAGTGGAATATGTTAAATCCATCCTGATCTTAACAGATCCCTTAACAAAAGGTTTATCTAGAGATCAAATAAGGAGAACCACTAAAGGAATGGGACTAAGATCCATAAAGATATAACTTTCATCCTTGATGGTAACCCTACCTAAGTTTTGAAATATAGGCTAGGTTTAAAGGGACAAACAAATCAAGTAGGTGATTAAAACATAACACTAGAAAACTTTGAGTCTCATTCCTAAAAGTCAGGTGTTTGATTTCTGCATTTTATAGAAGGTTGGGTACTCTTAATAGGTCTATAAGCAGACTTTGCTGAGATGAAGCAGAATCATCTTTGATAGATCTACCTATATGAGTAAAGAAGTGAGGCCTCTTTTGGAGAGATTGAGATCGTCTCTAGAATACTCATAAAATAGGATACGCACAAGGACAAAAATGTGCGAACTTTTAGATCTTCAGTGACATATAAAAAGATGTGTGCTATGTGTCCAGTGAGTCATATAAGGTCTTTAGTTCAAGACTAATGGGTCACTAAGTACCTGACAAAACTTTGATACATATGCACTAAAGTGATGGTTCAAATCCACAAGATACCATTACTTATGCTTCTGTTTATACTGATATGCCATACGTCCTAGCCTTTAATTTATTTTTGAAATTATGGGAGATTGTTGTGTTTTTTTTAAATAATAAAAAAAGTCAAAAATACAAGTTTATTTTTAATAAGTACATAAATATACTTATTATTCAAACTTTCCATAAAAGTTTATATAGCCAGTTGGTAAGAGGAGGGGGTTTTGCTACTGGAACCAAAGTTCGAATCGCCGCTTAGGGCTGCTTAGGCGCTTTTTGGCGCTTTATTAGGCGCACTTTACACTTCGCACGTATGCATCGTCGTAAGGAGCTAACCTTTTTTACACTAGATGCAATATGGAGTGAACCTAGGTTAGGTCAGAGGTCTCATCCTCTGACACTTAATATTTAACCAGAATGCTGATTAAGAGAGTGACTAAGACATTCTATACATGTGACATTTGTGCCACGTGTCATACATGTGGCGGCAGTTATGCTGACCATGATCTGGATCCCACATGACAACAGTTTTGGGCTGTTGCATAACCGTTTTTGTTTGAAAGGATACAGAAATAACTGCCACAAGAGAAAGGGTCATGTCCTTTCATGGCAGAAAGTCTCTTGCATATGAAAGGGTGTGGATGTCTTGAAGAGGCACATAAGTCTCTCCAGAAAAGACACCATGACCCTTCAATTACTATATATCTTGGATATCATAATCCAGAAGGATCTATGATTCTATCCATTTCCCTGATCAAGCCATCCTCTATTCTGTACTCTCAAATCTGACCTCTTACTGTGTTTTTATTCTGGACGTACTTAAAGGCATATTGGTGTTATAACTAGAGATCTGTTTAACACTTAAATGTGAAAATTTTTTAGTTAAAATTTGGATTGAGAGTTCATTGTATCCTGAAGACAATTTACGGATTTCCTTCGTTTGTACTTGCTGGAATTACCAAAAAAAAGGCAGCAAATCTGTCTTGAGAAATTGACTATTCAAGTCAAGCCTTGAACCCGATAGATCTGACTTAACTGTGTACTAAATATATAGAAGTAATTTTCAACAACTGTTTAGAGTTGGTTTCTGTATGCCAAACCGCACCAGTGGGGCCAACGACACACCATCCTTGTTGGGCACTAGGCATGCGATTGGTCCGTTAGACCGCACATCCGTCGGCCCTCCCCATCCTTGGCTTCTTAGATGGTGAGGATCGAGTTGGCAACAAGGATCTGGAGGATACGCTCGAGCACGGCTGCAGCATTTGGATTGGTGGTGGGCATCTTGGCGACCATCTCGGATGGGAAGAGCTGCGACCCCAGCCTGCCTTCGGTTATGATCTCGAATAATCTTAACTCAATTGTAGCCCCTAGTGCCATTGGGAAGCAGATCAGAACCGGCATGGTTATTACTGATTGAGGGTGGGCCATGTTTTGGGAATGGACTAAAGGTTATGGTATTAGAATGTGATGAAATCTTCAGCTGGTGCTAAGTTTGTAGTACAGAGGATGATTTATATACGAGGGTGAGAAGATGAGAGTAGAGGTTTGGAAAATGGAAATGGACAAGTAATAAACGTTGAAATTAGAGTCAAGAGGTGGATTACATGGTTGGCCACGCACCACGACCTCGGTGGTGTGTTGATGTCACGAAGTTATGTGGGCTCCACCACAACGTATGTGTTATATCCTCACCGTTATTATATTTTATGAGATCATTTTAAGGAATCGGCCCGAAAGCGGGGTAGATCCAAAGCTCAAGTGGACCACACCACATACACAAGTGGGGCAATCACACGGAAATTAACCTTCCTAGGGCCATCATGATGTTTATTTGTCATCTAACCTATTCATAAGGTTACACGGACTTGAAAAAATTTTGAATAACCGTTTCTTTGGCCGTTTGGATTGTAAGTTACTCAAGACAAGTTACGTAATAAGTAACTTATCTTGGTTCTGATGGGATTTTCCTCCTCAAGTGTAGAGGAGAGATTAGTGCAGCCCGGGTAATCGAAATTCACTAGGAAGGACAGAATGTCTCTGGACTGTTTTTGGGACAATCGGGTGCCTGGTGCCCAGGTCGGGCGATCGAAATTCAGCTGAATATTCTCTAAAACTCTCTGGACAGTTTTTTGGTTAGGCGGGCGCTCGACGGCTTAAGGTCGGGAGCTCGACCATGAACAGACTATGAATCCGAAGTTTCCTATTTTGGCTCTAATTCCTCCGGTGCTCTATGTAAGAGCTTCTAAATCATGATTAGGGTATTCTAATAGGAGATTTACATGTCCAAGGAGAGATAGAAAGAAAAAGAGGAAGAGAGAAAGAGAAAAGAGAGAGGAAGCTTGTAGGAGGGAGATCTCTGTTTTGTAGAGGTGATCTACTACACAGTAGATGTCTCGGCGCTTCTACGTGCTTGTACTCGGTGAGATATCTTAGTTTTTTATTTCCTTTATTGTTTATCCACTCTGCGTGAGTGAAGAAGGTTCGATCTAAGTGGGTTGTGCTTGTGATCGGTTGTAATAGTTCTCTTTCATAGTGGATTGTTGATCTAGACTAGGTCTTGTGGTTTTTACCTCTTTGAGGGTTTTTCACATAAAAATTCTCTTGTGTTGTGTGATTGGTGATTTTCTTTAGTTCATTGCATTATCATATCCCATAATTCAAGTAGTTTGGGGGGCGAGATCCTAAGGTTTTGTGAAACGCACCTAACAAAAGTGGTATCAAAGCCAGGTTGTTTGAACGAAAGTGGGATCGGTGTGAATTATGGAAGGTGGCTCATCAAGGATGATTAGCCTCAATGGGTCTAACTGGCCCCATACGAAAGGCGAATATGGAGGACTTGCTTTATCGCAATGACTTATATAATCCAATCTTAGGCATATCAGCGAAGATTAAAGATATGATAGACAATGATTGGAAGAAGATGGACCAGAAGGTGGTGGGATTTTTTAGACAATGGTTGGACGATTCGGTGTTCCACCATGTGTCTACGGAGAACTTAGATGCTAGCATATGACAGAAATTACAAGGGCTGTATGAGAGGAAGACGGCCGACAATAAGATCTTCATGATTAGAAGACTTGTGAATCTCAAGTTCAAGAATAATGGTTCTATTGCTGAGCACATGAATGAAGTAAGCAACATCATGAACCAGCTCTCCGCTATGAAGATGGTCCTGAACAATGAGCTACAGGCCTTGCTATTGCTTAGCTCATTGCCTGATAGTTGGGAGACATTGGTGGTGTCTCTGAGTAACTCCGCACCAGGTGGAAAGTCCATGGAGCATGTGACTAGTTGTCTCTTTAATAAGGAGACAAGGAGGAAGTCTCAGGGGTCTATGGAGCAAGAAGCTTTTGTGATATAGAATCGGGGAAGAGGAAAGAACAGGAAGGGTGAGAAGGCCCAAGATAAATCAAGAGGCAAGTCAAGTGTCAGGAGAGATGTGGAATGTTGGAATTGTTGTAAGAAGGGCCACTACAAGAGTGAATGTCATAAGAAGAAGAATGACAAGAAAGGAAAAGGAAAGGAGAAGGAAGAAGAATCAGATTCTACTACGGTTGCCTCAGATGGCAACGTTGTTATTATTCTTTCTGCAGATCACGATGTTTGACTCACTGCTACGAGTCAAGACATTGACAAGGTTATAGACTCGGGAGCGTTGTTTCATGCGACTCCATGTAGAGATTTCTTCACAAGCTACAAGTCAGGCGACTTTGGGACCATGAAGATGGGTAATTCTAGCGTACCGAGGATCGTAAGAGTCGGTGATATTTGTGTGAGGAACGATATGGGTTACACATTGGTACTCAGGGATGTGAGGCACATTTCCGACCTTCACCTCAACTTCATGTCGATGGAAAGGTTGGATGATGATGACTATAAAAGCCCGTTTGTTGGTGGGCATTGGAAGCTCATCAAGGGTTCATTGATCGCAGCCAGAGGGAAGAAATATTGCATCCTTTACAAGACAAGTGCCAGTGTATGCAAGAGCGGGTTGAACGCAGTAAAAGATTCAACTGTGGACATGTGGCACAGGCGTCTCGACTACATGAGTGAGAAATGGCTTTAGTTACTAGCTAAGAAGTGGCTCCTTCCAGATATGGCAGGTATACCTCTCAAAACCTGCATTGATTGTTTATCAAGAAAACAACATAGAGTTTCATTTGTTAAAAATGCTTCTCATGTTAATAAAGTTCATACAATAGATCTGGTTTATTCTGATGTGTGTGGTCCGATGAGGACAAAATCCTTAGGTGGGGCATTGTATTTTGTTACTTGTATAGATGATGCATCTAGGAGGGTTTGGGTTTATGCATTGAAATCCAAGGACGAGGTCTTTAGTGTTGTTGGGGTCTTAAAAGTTGGTATCCTCCAAAACAAATGAAATTGACACGTACTTTGAGGAATTCCCACAAAATACCGCTCAACGTACCTAAATATTAAGATTTGCAAAATATCCAGTACTTAGCCATTTTTTCTCGGCAGGCCCCATGAATCACCTTGATCGGAACCGACTAAAATCAATGTTATAGCCAAATTGCGGTGGTCGAAGATAGCGAAGACTCGAGGCCTGTGAGCACCTTTATGATGGTATTCAACCTGCGAGCACCTTTATGACGGTATTCGACCTGTGAGCACCTTTGTGACGGTATTCGACCTGCGAGCTCACATGGTCAAGGCTCACATATTGGACAAGTACGACATACAACTCCCGAGCCACCAAGCCCTTCTAGTCGAGGCTCGAATATCAGGAAAGTACGGAATACCCTCCTGAATATACGAGCCTCTCAATAGTGGTTGTCGAAATGTTCTGCATCTCAAATATGCGAGAAGTTATCCTCGAGCCCGAACGTCCTCCACCTTTTTAGTACCAACAGCCCATATAGGCCGATTTTGGGTTTATCTTTGTTCGTGGTTCCGAACTTCATTTTTTGGAACGTGCCCTAAACTGGGCTTCCAAAACTGATGGACAGCATGTATGTGAGAAATATAAATTATGTTGGGTCCTACAGTCAGGGATACATCAGCATGATTTGGGGGATCCCCAAGGGCCACTGTGATGTATGTGCCTTACATCTACACTGTCCATGCATTTTGAAAGCTCATTTTAGGAGCATGGTCCAAAAATTGAAGCAGATACAAATCTTAGGTGGACCATACCACATGAAACAATAGTTTGTGGAATACTATATTAAAAACAGAATACAGTATTATTGTTTCATGTGAATCAATGTATGATCATTTATATAGTCTTTATATACTATATTTTAAAAAAGTATGGCATCTCTAGATTCTATAATCATATTTTTATCAGTAAAATTGGATTGCTCTAGAATCAGAAATCTATATACAGGACTATGAGTCCCATAACCCACAAAGCACACTTGATTCCTCTAGGACCTAACTTGGGTATTTTAGAATCAATTATTCTGACTTCTGCTACACTTGCCCATACTTTAAAGTAATGAAAACTTGGTTTTTTCTTTTTCCATAATTCATATGGGAAGAGATCCAATTTTTTGTGTGGGATAGCATTTAGTATACAGTTTGCTGTTAACAATGCTTCCCCCCACAAATTCAATGGTAATCCAGAATTTGATATCATACAGTTGATCATTTCAACTAATGTCCTATTTTTACGTTCTGCTAGGCCATTCTGTTTAGGTGTGTAAGTAGCCGTAAATTCATGGATTATACCATTTGATTCACAGAAGTCATTGAATTCATTAGATTACTCACCTCCTCTATCACTTCTAAGGGCTTTAATCTTAAGATTCAACTGATTTTTCACTTCGGCCTTATATAGTTTAAACATTTTAAAGGTTTGATCTTTAGATTTTATCAAGTACACGTAGGAAAATCTAGTGAAATCATCGATAAATGTGATAAAATACCTCTTTCCACCATGAGTTAAGGTATTATTTAAATCACAGATATTATAATGAATTAATTCTAAGGTTTGAGATTTTCTAATGCCACTTGCAAATGGTTTTCTAGTTATTTTAGAATGGGCACATACATCACATTTCTTTCTAGTTTTATTTCATGCTTTGGTATAAGTCCTAAAATCATCATTCTTTTCATTGAATGATAATTAAAATGACCTAACCTAGTATGCCATAAAGATACTGAATCCACTATATAAACAGAAGTATCATTATTATTATTGATATTCAATTTAATCATACTATTACATGAGTATCCTTTGCCTACAAACATGCCATTCTTGGTGATAACCAACTTATCAGACTCGTATGCTATCTTGAATCCTCTCTTATTGAGATGATCCCCTGATACTAGATTTTTAGACATGTCACGTAATACATTTGTTAGCATCAATCTTTTGCCAGATGTAAACTGAAGCTCCACAGTTCCTTTTCCAACAACATTCGCTCTAACATTGTTACCCATCTTCACCTCTTGCCCATTGGACGTGCCTTCGTAGGTCTTGAAGATGTTTCGGTCCTTCGATATGTGAATGGTTGCGCCAGTGTCTAGTCACCATCCACCATCAGATATTATTGTGTTAGCTTCAGTAACCATTGCTACAAGTTGGTCTTCTGCCATATTAGCCTGAGCTTTCAACTGTTTCTTCCTGTGTCAACATTCCTTTATGTAGTGTCTTGGTTTGTTGCAGAAGTGACAATTGCCTTTCTTCTTTCCCTTTTTCTTAAAATTTGTATTCTTCTTTGGAGGAATAGATTTAGAGTTCTGAGATTTTGGCTTGTTCTCTTCTACTATATTTGCTTTGGAATGATTTTCTGAAGCATCTTCTCTCTTGTCTCGGTTTCTGGACTCTTCTTCTATACGAAGATGTCGTTGAAGCCCTTCAAGAGTGTACTTCTTCTCATCATGTTTCAGTTTCTTTTTATAATCAAACCATGATGAGGGTAATTTTGTAATTACTACACCGACCAGGAATTCTTCAGGAAGATCTATACCACCAATCTTCAATTTATCAACCAAGTTTTGTAGTTCAATTACTTGGGAGAGAATTGGCTGATCATTTTTAAACTTGAAATGGATATAGTTATCAATCAGAAATTTCTGTGTACTGACTTCTTCAGTTTTATATTTTTTATCTAACTTTGTCCACAGTTCTTTGGCAGAGGATATTTTATGATACGAGTTATATATAGAATTAGAGAGGGCGTTTAGGATATAGCCTTTGCACAGAAAATCGTCCTCCTTCATTTTCTTCCTTTCCGCCTTTACTTGTTCTGAGTCGTAATCTTTTAGCTCGGGCAGAGAATGTAGATCATCATCTAAGATGTAGGACAACTTAAGAGTTGTCAGAAAAAAAAACATCTTATCCATTGTGAATTGGCCGTTGAAACGATCCAGTCAAACAAATTCATAACTCGAATGGAATGAATTACCTCCATTGTGACTAAATATTAGAAGATAATCTGTCTTGAATGTTGAAAATTACTTCTGTATGTTTAGTACACGGCTAAGTCAGATCTATCGGGTACAAGGCTTAACTTGAATAGTCAATTTCTCAAGACAGATTTGCTGCTCTTTTTCTGGTAATTCCAGCAAGTGCAAACGAAGGAAATCCACAAATTGTCTTCAGGATACAATGAACTCTCAATCCAAATTTTAACACAGAAACTTGCACATTTAAGTGTTAAACAGATCTCTAGTTATAACACCAATATGCCTTCAAGTATGTCCAGAATAAAAACACAGTAAGAGATTAGATTTAAGAGTACTGAACAGAGGATGGCTTGTTCAGGGAAATTGATAGAATCATAGATCCTTTTGGATTATGATATCCAGAATATATAGCAATTGAAGGGTCATGGTGTCTTTTCTGAAGAGACTCATGTGCCTCTTCAAGACATCCACACTCTTTCATATGCAAGAGACTTTCTGCCATGAAAGGACATGACCATTTCTCTTGTAGCAGTTATTTATGTATCCTTTCAGACAAAAACGGCTATGCAACAGCCCAAAATTGTTGTCATGTGGGATCCAGATCATGGTCAGCATAACTGCCGCCATATGTATAACACGTGGCACAAATGTCACATGTACAGAATGTCTTAGCCACTCTTTTAATCAGCATTCTGGTTAAATATTAAGTGTCAGAGGATGAGACCTCTGACCTAACCCAGGTTCACTCCTTATTGCACCTAGTGTCACTACAAGAAAACGGATTTTTACCGACGAAAGTATTACCGATGAAATAATTTTTGTTGGGAAAATCATTTTTCCCGATGAAATGAAAAAATCGTCGGTAAAAATCTCCCGCCACCACCAAATTCATTCCCGCCATACACTTTTACCGACGAAATAAAAATTTCGTCAGTAAAAAGCTTATTGTCGACGAAGTAACCCGTCGCTAAAAAAGATAATAGAAAACTTCACTTTTACCGACGAAACATTTCGTCGGTAAAAGTCTTATTGCCGACGGTTCTTGGTAGTCGGTAATAAAAGTCCTTATTCCCGCCGAGAGTGAGAAGGACTTTTACCGACGAAAAATTTCGTCGGTAAAAGTTTTCGTACTTACTTTTACCGACGAAATTTTTCGTCGGTAAAAGTCTTTTAAGTTCTTAACCCGCGCGACCGTCCCTCATTTCTTCCTCTCTCTCTCTCTCTCACTCTCTTGTTCGCTCTCTCTCTCTCTCGAACGGCCCTCACCGTCCGCGGCCATCTCTCTCATCGCCGACCACCGTCGTCCGGCGTTCGGTCACCGGCGTCGTACCATCTCTGCCGACCACCCATCTCAGCCGACCATCTTACCAGCGTCCCACCGCCGCTTGCCAAGAACCTCCGCCGGCCTCCGTACGCCGCCGCCACCTCCGGTAACCCTCTCCCCCTTCCTTCTTCCTCCATTTCCCCTCTCTCCCTCTCTCCTCGTTGTTCATTGTGGGGCCCACTTCCAAAATCCAATGCATGTGGGTCCCACCGTCGCTGTCCAATGCATGTGGCCGGGTGGGTCCCACCGTCGCTTTCCATCGTCCATTGCATGTGGGGTTAGCCTTAGCTGTCCATTATTTGGTGGGGCCCACTGATTTAGTAAATCCCTAATTAGGGATTTCGAAATTAAAATCTCCTAATTAGGGATTTCGAAATTAAAATCCCTAATTAGGGATTTTAAATTTTAAAATCCAAATTGTGATTTACAAATTAAAGAAAAAATGAAATTGTGGGGCCCACCGTCGCTGTCCACTGCCTGTGGGGCCCACGTCGATGTCCACTGGCTGTGGGGCCCACCGTCGCTGTCCATTGGCTGTGGGGCGAACCATCTCTGTCCACTGGCTGTGAGGCCCACGTCGTTGTCCACTGGCTGTGGGGCCCACGTCGCTGTCCACTGGCTGTGGGGCCCACCGTCGCCGTCCACTGCCTGTGGGGCCCACGTCGCTGTCCACTGTTTTGGATGAAGCATATATTTGTGTGGAGTAAACTATGTGGGGCCCACAATGATTTACATATTTTATCCACTCCATCCATCCATCTTAGCAGGAAATTTTAGGTATGGTGCCCAAAAATGAAGCATATCAAAACCTAAAGTAGACCACACCACAAGTGTGAACTGAATGTCTATCATTGAAAAATTCTAGGATGACACAGAAGTTTTGGATCAAGCTGATATTTGTGTTTTCCCTTCATCCATATCCATGTGATCTTATGGACAGGTTGGATGACAAATAAAGATCATAGGGGAGCCTGGGAATGGTGGAAATCATTATTCCCACTGTTTACCATGGCATGGTCCACTTGAGATTTGGATATGCTTAAATTTTGGGCTCAACCACTAAAATGAGCTGAAAAAACATAAGGACGGAATAGATAAATCACATACATTCCAGGTGGGGCCAACTGAGTTTACTCTACATGATAAGAGATAAGAGCGTGCAGAGTTACTCCGCACGCAATCCGATTCCCATGGTGGGCCCCATACATACTTATTTGTTCAGAAAATAGCAGTCATTAGGTATTTGATTAGACTTGATTCATGGTGTTGATGATTCTGTCATTTTCATGTGCTTGTGTATCTGGAATTGATGGAGCAAACCCGGATGTGCGTCGGAGCTACCCGTGGTTGATTTATGTGGATGTATGTTGTGGATGTATTTGGCTTATTATTAATAGTTATTTTTTGTCCACAAATGGTAGTATAATAGAATTAGTTAGCCCATTTGGAGATTTCTATATTGTCGAGCATAGATAAAGTGTGTTTTTGAGGTATAGAAATCTGCCAAATTGTCCTGTTGGACAGTCCAAGGTTAGATAGATTGGAATGTTATCGTTGTTTGTCATTTACATGCTCTGTCATTAGTTTCGTGCGGTAACTCTCCTATTCTCTCTGGATATGTTTCTTATGTTTAATTCCATTGTCAATTTAATCCACACAATGTGTGGATAGTTGACGTGGAAATGAAATGTAAGATAAATATATCTGGAGAGATAGGGGGAGATGCTGTCGAAATTTAGGCTTGGGCATTTAAATGAAAATAATGATAGCATTTCAATCTATCCATCCTTGGATGGGTGACTGATTTTATTATATTACCATTCAGTGGCAAATTAGATGACGAACATGATACTTGTGATTAAGAGTAGTTGATTGATGTTGATGTTGAGCGGGGGTCCCTGGAAGGTGGGAACTGCGGTTTAGACCATGATGATGAAGCTGTCCTGTTCCTATGGACAGCAATATGGGTGGCCTGGCCATTTGGACAGGCCCGTGTTTATGTATTAGCTCGAAATTAATGGAGCAGACCCGGATGTGCGTCGGAGCCATCCGGGTGTTGAGCGGGGGTCCCTGGAAGGTGGGAATCGCTGTTATGACCATGATGAAGCTGTCCATTTCCTATGGACAACAATATGGGTGGCCTGGCCATTTGGACAGGCCCGTGTTTATGTATTAGCTCGAAATTAATGGAGCAGACCCGGATGTGCGTCGGAGCTATCCGGGTGTTGAGCGGGGGTCCCTGGAAGGTGGGAACCGCTGTTATGACCATGATGAAGCTGTCCATTTCCTATGGACAGCAATATGGGTGGCCTGGCCATTTGGACAGGCCCGATTTGTGTGGAGCAGACCCGGATGTGCGTTGGAGCTATCCTTGAGTTGCTTGAGTCTCCAAGACCTATACCCTAAACCCGAAACCATAAACCTAAAACTAAAACCTGTAAGCTACGGCTAAACCGAAACCTAAACTCAATTCATCTAACTCTAAACCTAAACCCAAACTCGAAAACCTAACCCTAAACCCGATCCCGAACCCGAAACTATAAACCAATGCATAAACCTAATCCTAATCTCAAATCACCTAACCTAAACCTACACCAATTCCTAAATACATTCACCTAACCTAAACTTAGACCCAAACTCGATAACCTAGCCTTAAGCCCGATCCCGAAGCCGAAATGCTAAACCTAGGCCTAAACCAAATCCTAAACTCATGTCACCTAACCTAAACCTACACCTATTCCTAAATCCACGACTCTCACCTAAACCTAGACCCAAACTCGAAAACATAGCCTCAAGCCCGATCCCGAACCCGAAATCCTACACGTAGGCCTAAACCTAATCCTAAACTCATGTCCACTAACCTAAACCTACACCTATTCCTAAATCCACAACTCTCACCTAAACCTAGACCCAAACTCGAAAACATAACCTTAAACCCGATCCCGAACCCGAAATCCTACACGTAGGCCGAAACCTAATCTTAAACTCAAATCACCTAAACTAAACCTACACCTATTCCTAAATCCATTCACCTAACCTAAACTTAGACCAATACAGGAAAATGTGACCCTAAACCCGATCCCGAACCTGAAAATGTAAACCTATGCCCTAAACCTAATCCTAAACTCAAATCACCTAAACTAAACCTACACATATTCCTAAATCAATTCACCTAACCTAAACCTAGACCCAAACTCGAAAACCAAACCCGAAACCCGATCCCAAACTCGAAAATCTAAACCTATGCCCTAAATCTAATCCTAAACTCATGTCACCTAAACTAAACCTACACCTATTCCTAAATCCATTCACCTAACCTAAACCTAGACCCAAACACGAAAACCAAACCCGAAACCCGATCCCGAACCCGAAAATCTCAACCTATGCCGAAACCTAATCCTAATCTCAAATCACCTAAACTAAACCTACACCTATTCCTAAATACATTCAACTAACCTAAACCTTGACCCAAACACGAAAACTTAACCCGAAACCCGATCCCGAACCTGAAAATCTCAACCTATGCCTAAACCTAATCCTAATCTCAAATCACCTAAACTAAACCTACACCTATTCCTAAATACATTCACCTTACCTAAACCTTGACCCAAATACGAAAACCAAACCTGAAAGCCGATCCCGAACCCGCAAATCTAAACCTATGCCCTAAACCTAATCCTAAACTCATGTCACCTAAACTAAACCTACACCTATTCCTAAATCCATTCACCTAACCTAAACCTAGACTCAAACACGAAAACCAAACCCGAAACCCGATCCCGAACCCGAAAATCTCAACCTATGCCGAAACCTAATCCTAATCTCAAATCACCAAAACTAAACATACACCTATTCCTAAATACATTCACCTAACCTAAACTTAGACCCAAACATTAAAACCAAACCCCAAACCCGATCCCGAACCCGAAAATCTCAACCTATGCCGAAACCTAATCCTAAACTCAAATCACCTAAACTAAACCTACACATATTCCTAAATCAATTCACCTAACCTAAACCTTGACCCAAACTCGAAAACCATACCCGAAACCCGATCCCGAACCCGAAAATCTCAACCTATGCCGAAACCTAATCCTAATCTCAAATCACCTAAACTAAACCTACACCTATTCCTAAATCCATTCACCTAACCTAAACCTTGACCCAAACATGAAAATGCGACCCTAAACCCGATCCCGAACCCGAAAATCTCAACCTATGCCCTAAACCTAATCCTAAACTCAAATCACCTAAAGTAAACCTACACCTATTCCTAAATTAATTCACCTAACCTAAACCTAGACCCAAACACGAAAATGTGACCCAAAACCCAATCCCGAACCCGAAACTCTCAACCTATGCCCTAAACCTAATCCTAAACTCATGTCACCTAACCTAAACCTACACTTATTCCTAAATCCATTCACCTAACCTAAACCTTGACCCAAACAAGAAAATGTGACCCTAAACCCGATCCCGAACCCAAAAATCTCAACCTATGCCCTAAACCTAATCCTAAACTCATGTCACCTAACCTAAACCTACACCTATTTCTAAATCCATTCACCTAACCTAAACCTTGACCCAAACAAGAAAATGCGACCCTAAACCCAATCCCGAACCCAAAAATCTCAACCTATGCCCTAAACCTAATCCTAAACTCATGTCACCTAACCTAAACTTACACCTATTCCTCGATCCATTCACCTAACCTAAACCTTGACCCAAACACGAAAATGCAACCCTAAACCCGATCCCGAACCCGAAAATCTCAACCTATGCCCTAAACCTAATCCTAAACTCAAATCACCTAAACTAAACCTACACCTATTCCTAAATCAATTCACCTAACCTAAACCTAGACCCAAACTCGAAAACCTAACCTTAAACCCGATCCCGAACCCGAAAATCTAAACCTATGTCTAAACTTAATCTTAAACTCAAATACCATAAACTAAACCTACACTTATTCCTAAATCCATTCACCTAACCTAACCTTAGACCCAAACTCAAAAACCTAACCCTAAACCCGATCCCGAACCCAAAAATCTCAACCTATGACTAAACCTAATCCAAAACTCAAATCACCTAAACCAAACCTGACTCTAATCTTTGCATTGTAGATATGGATAAGAGTTGGATGCAAGCTAAGAATCGGTTTGGCCCAGAGTATAAAGAAGGTGTTAAGGAGTTCATGGAATTTGTGAGATATCGGGCAGATTCAGGTAATAGAATTAGGTGTCCATGCCAAAAATGTAAAAACATGATTCACAAGACATTGGACAAAGTGGAAGATGATTTGTTCATAGTTGGGATTGACCAGGGTTACACTTGGTGGATTCATCATGGTGAAGACTTCCACCAAAGAGTTGAGGCCACTGAAGTCCTTGCTGACCCAATTATGCCTAATGACGAGGATGAAGATGTTGACGATATGCAAGATATCATTGGGGATGTGTTAAGGGGAACAATTGCGGATATTGATTTTGCAGTGACAAGTACTAGCCAGGATATTCCTCCTATGGGTGATGCCGAATCAGAAAAGTTCAGTAGGTTATTGAGGGATGCGCAACGTCCACTCTATCCGAGGTGTCGGAACTTCTCCAAGTTGAATTTCCTTACAAGGTTACTTCATTTAAAGACAATAAATCGTTAGAGTAACAAATCGTTCGACATGTTACTTGGCTTGTTGAAAGAAGTATTACCTGAAGGTGAGACATTGCCTAAGTCTCATTACGAGGCAAAATCCTTAATGCGAGACTTGGGCCCTGGTTACATCCTCATACATGCATGTATAAATGATTGTGTATTGTATTGGAAAGAACATGAAAATGTTGAGGAGTGTCCACAATGTGGAGAGTCTAGGTGGAAATATGACGAAGCTAAGAGTAAGAAAATTCCACAAAAGGTGTTAAGGTACTTTCCATTGAAACCCAGATTACAAAGATTGTTTACGTCGAGCAAGACGGCTGAAGATATGAGGTGGCATAAGGAGAAACGCGTTCATGATGATAATACATTGAGGCATCCCGCTGACTCTGAAGCCTGGCAACATTTTGATAAGCAATATGACTGGTTTGCAGAGGATTCTCGCAATGTTCGGCTAGGTCTTGCAAGTGATGGTTTTAATCCATTTGGTAATATGAGTAGCTCGTACAGTATATGGCTAGTGATACTTATGCCCTACAATTTACCTCCTTGGTTGTGTATGAAGAAATCATTTTTTATGATGTCATTGCTTATTCCTGGACCCAAGTCACCGGGGAATGACATTGATGTGTATCTCCGACCGTTAGTAGATCAGTTAAACGAGTTGTGGAGTCAAGGTGTCCAGACGTATGACACTTTTGCAGAACAGACGTTTCGATTGCATGCAGCGGTCTTGTGGACAATAAATGACTTCCCTGCATATGGGAATATGTCTGGGTGGAGCACGAAGGGAAAGTTGACTTGTCCTACATGTAGTACTGAGACTTGTTCATTGTCATTGAAGCATGGTAAAAAACGTGTTATATGGGCCATCATCGCTTCCTTCCGAGGGATCATAGTTGGCGCAAGAAGACGGTAATCTTTGATGGCAAACAAGATCATAGGCCACCACCGAAAGAACTATCTGCAGAAGATGTGTTACAACAACTGAGTAACATTGAAGAAGTTAGATTTGGTAAGGCACCGCACTTGAAGAAGAGAAAACGTACAGTATTGGAGTACAACTGGAGGAAGAAGAGTATTTTTTTTGAGTTGCCTTATTGGAGTCATCTGAAATTACGACACAACTTGGATGTCATGCATATTGAGAAGAATATATGTGACAATGTCTTTGGAACATTGATGAACATAGAGAAGAAAATAAAAGACAGTTTTAAGGCTCGATTGGATCTACAAGCAATGGGTTTAAGGAAAGAGTTGCACTTGCAACCACATGAAAATTCATATACTATACCAGCAGCCTGCTACACATTGACAAAACTAGAGAAAAAACGTGTATGTGAATGGTTGAACAAGGTGAAATTTCTCGATGGGTATGCATCGAATATCTCTCGGCGCGTACACATTACGGACTGTAAAGTAACAGGAATGAAAAGTCATGACTGTCACGTCCTTCTGCAACGTCTACTACCGGTTGCGATTCGTGGATTCCTTAACAAGGATGTCAGTGCTACGCTGATTGAGTTGGGGATATTCTTTAAGGATTTGTGTTCGAAATCTTTGAATGTAGAGGTTATTAAACGACTGGAGAAGGATATTGTCGTAATCCTTTGCAAACTTGAAAGAATATTTCCACCTGCATTTTTTGATGTCATGGTACACCTAGCGATTCACTTACCACACGAAGCAAGGCTTGCAGGCCCAGTACAATATCGTTGGATGTATCCGATCGAAAGGTGATAGAACAATGATCATAAATTTTTATTCATTTCATAAATTACGTATATCCATGTTTTCATGTCCTAAACATATTGATTTTGTGTACAGATAGCTTCACACATTAAAACAATATGTGAGGAATAAGGCATGTCCAGAGGGATCCATTGCTGAGGCGTACAATGATAATGAGTGCCTGACATTTTGCTCCATGTATCTTCGTGGCATAGAGACTAGATTCAACCGAGAAGATCGGAATGCCGATGAAGGGCAGGAGCATGAACAAGGACTCATATCTGTATTCGCACATAACGTCCGTCCTTTAGGATCGCCGACGTTTCAAGATATGGACCTTCGGGATCAAGCGAAGGCGCAGTGGTATGTGTTGCATAACTGTGAAGAAATAGATTCGTACTTGAAGTAAGTCTTCGCACATAATTGTATATCTACAAACAGTTTTAATCTCAAAATTTCTTGCTTACAACGTACCAATTGTGTATAGCGAATACATCGAGGAGATGAAGTCCCAATACCCTACAAGTAATGATCGAATGCATCAGGATTTGTTTCCAGAATGGTTTGCAAAACGTGTAAGATTAATTTACCTTCTATCTCACCACACTTACAATATTGTTGTATTGCACAATATTTACACGTAATTTTAAATGCCTAAACGAACATTTATATTCTGTACGTGATGATAGATGAAGATGTTGCGCGCTAGCAACTCTGCGGATGCGTCTGATGCGCTCTACTCACTGGCGTGTGGCCCTGATAAACGTGTATCTAGATATACAGGTTGTATTATAAACGAGATTTGGTTCCACACTGAGGAGCGTGAGAAATATAGGACCACACAAAATAGTGGTGTGGTTGTGAAGGGAACACATGAGGTCGAAATTGATTTTTATGGCATTTTGACGGATATTATTGAGCTGAGTTATTGTATGAGAAAGCGGGTGTACTTATTTAAATGCGATTGGTGGGACATTGAAAATAAAAAGTTGGGAATATAGACTGATAACTACTTCACGAGCGTAAATTTATCTCGAAAGTGGTTTAAAGATGACCCATTTATCATAGCCGGCCAAGCCGAACAAGTATTCTACCTCGCTGACACCAAGTTAGGCGGCTCTTGGCACATGGTGCAGAAAATAAAGCCCAGGAACGTATTTGACGTTCCCGAAGTAGACGTTGAAGATAACGATGAAGGGAGTAATAGAACGTCGTCAGTTGAACAAGCATATCAAGAATACATGCCATATTGGGATAGAGGGAATGATCCAAATGTTGATATTGATGTGGTGCAATTGAATAGAGATGATGTGCCACCTGATCATGTTGATGCCTCAATCATAAATGACATTGTTAGAGATGATAGCGCTTTCATCGATGACAACGTTGCAGACGATGAAGAGGAAATTCTGATCAGCGATAGTGATGGTGAAGAAGAAAGAGTCCTAAGCGATAATGATTCAGACGACGATTATTAAATGTATACAAGATGTACATGTAATTTTCAATTCGATTAATTTGATTATTACATGTATATATGTTTTACAAGTCATGATTTTTTTTTCTGAATTGACTTGTTTATAATCTACATTTACAGTTAAGTCATTTTCTGATCATGTCCTCCACAAACTGGAGCGTAGCGGAAGCACGCAGCATACTTCATCAGCTGTTGCGGATGGACTTTCCGGCCCTATATTCTTCTGGTAGGGCCAGAGAGATACCCAGTCTGGTCGAGAAATGTAGGGAGGAAGACGATGACTCAGATGAAAGATTATACAATCTCAAAGAAATTCCGGACCTGATTGAGGAATATAACCGCGGAAAACTTCATATGGAAGATGCGACATTATTACTTGCACATCTGACTGGAGTCCCGAGAGATCAGATTTCTCCTATTGTGACTGGCATGTTGGCTGTAACAATGTCGAGTGCTTCATACAGCTTGACATATACATCTGCAGCGTACGATAACTTACGCAAGGAGTATTTCGGATAGTTGATCCGAAGTTGATTTGTATTACAATGAAATATATGTATTTAATATAGAATGACAATGTGTAATGGATTTTTCAACTTTTATATTCTGTTTACGGTTTTATTATATTCTGCTTGCATTATAGTGTAATGGTCTAATCATATTTTTATCATCTCTCTAAGCATAAGCACAAATTCACTCTACAATGATGTTCATAAACTTGCATTGACATTGTTTAAATTTATAAGTTTGTATTTCAGATATATTCAGTCATGGCACCAGGTGGGAGATCAGGTCGTTCGCGCACTGGATCTACCCCTTCCACCCGTGATGCGACGCAGACAGCATCGACGTCGCACGGTGCATCACAGTCATCTGATCCTTCGGTTCAGCATACACCGGGCACTGCATGTAATTCTAGACATTTATTTAGTGATTTTTATTTATATTGTTACTTACATATATCTTTTCGCAACAGCATCTTCTACCAGCCGACGAGGACGTGGACCCACGCGTGGGTTAGTTTTAGAGCGACTTACGAGTGAGGGTAGGGTGGCGGTAGAGTTCCCACAGGACTGCCTTAGACTTGTTGGGGATAGTGCCAGACTGTTTACGTCTGAGGTCGGTGTCCTATGCCGATCTCTGATCCCCGCCACCACCCCCCGTTGGACTGACGGGACAGATGATGTGCAACAGCTCATCCGTCAGCGCCTTCAGGTAAAGTTTAGTAAATTGAAATTTTCTTTTGTGAAAGTTCATTTACGGTTAAGTCCTATTGTTAATAAGTTTATTGCCTTAATTTATTATTTACGAAACTGCAGGATAAATATGACTTCGATTTGAATGTTCCCTACATTTCTCATGCCGTCGACGACATGATTAGAGAGCGGTTCAAGGAGTACCGCGGAGAGTTGCACCAGCGGTACAAGCGGCGCAGGACACACGATGAGGCCGTACTGTCCGCACCGCCACACGTTACTACAGACGACTGGCGGATACTCTGCGAGAGATTTTCGTCGGAGGCTTTTCAGGTAATATTTACATGTACGATATCTTAAGGTAACAATTAAATTCGTAATTAAATTCACAATTAAATTCGCAATTAATAGAAATGTATTTTGCATAATGTGTTCAGAAGAGGAGTAGAATAAATTCTGCGAACAGGGAAAAGTTACAAGTGAACCACGTAGCTGGTTCAAAGTCATTTGTACGACATCGTTACGACATGGTAAGAAATTATTGATGATTATTAAGTTAATATATTATTTTGATTAGCATTTATTATAAGTCTTTTTTCCTTTCGATTGCGCAGCGAGATTCCGTCACCGGCCAGGAGCCTGGACCAGTCGACCTCTATAGAGGGACTCACTGTCGGCAGGCGACGGGATCTTGGGTTCATCCTAGAGCCAGTGAGCATTGGGTAAAAATCTTTACTTTGTAAAATTTAATTGCGCATTGATTGATAATAATGTCATTCATGTCATTTTTTATGAAATTTCATATCTTTTCATTACAGGCGGCGATAGACACCATACGCAGTCAGCCCACTCCCGATGGTAGTCAGCAGAGTGAGCCAGAAATCCTGAGCGAGGTGCTTGGCACCCGTTCTGGATATGTGCGTGGGCTTGGCCATGGTGCCAAGCTCATGGCACAAACTAGAGGTGGCTCCAGTCGATCCGTAGCTGGTGAGAGCGCTCAACGCCGAGCTGATATCGTAGAGAGAGAGGTTCAGCAGCTACGGGTCGTTGTCGATGAGATTCGAGAGCAGCTGGAGAGGCAGAGAGAGGAGGAGCAGAGGCGTAGGGAGAAGGAGGAGCAGAGACGTAGGGAGGAGGAGGAGGAGAGGCGACAGGAGGAGGAGCAGAGGCGACGGGAGGAGGAGGAGAGGCGACGGGAAGAGCAGGAGAGGAAGATCGAGGAGTTGCGGCAGGAGCTGCAGGAGCATGAGCGACGGATGCAGGAGATGTTTTAGGCTCTCGCTGCACGCCTTGGCGCCGATGCCCCGCCACCTTCGCCTTCATCTTCCTGATTATTTTTTTTAATATACGACTTTTAACTTATATGTATTTGTGTGTGGATGAATATTATTTGTTTGTGGATGTGGAATGGATTATTTGTGTATGAATGGTGTAGTTTCTGTTTATTCGTATGTATGTGGATGTGAATAGGAGAAAAATGTATAGGTTTCTTTACAGGTGTATATCAGGAATTTTCCTGAATTTGGAAAACAAATGAAACCGGGACAGGAAATACTATTACCGACGAAAGTTTTTTACCGACGAAAGTTTTCGTCGGTAATAAAACTGGGAAACTTTTACCGACGAAAAATTTCGTCGGTAATAAACCTGGAAAGATATTACCGACGAAAGATTTCGTCGATAAAACTTTTACCGACGAAATTTTTCGTCGGTAAAAGTTTTTTCACCGACGTATCATTTTTATTTCCGACAAAAATTCATATGTTTTCCCGACGAATTTTTTCGTCGGTAATAGTTTTATTATTACCTACGAAAATTTGTTTCGTCGGTAAAAACCTTTACCGACGGCCTTTCTGTGACGATGTTAGCCGTAAAAAATTTCGTCGGGAAAAAGATTTCCCGACGAAATTTTACTGATTACCGACGAAATCATTCGTCGGTAAAAATGGAATTTCTTGTAGCGTGTCAAAAAGGTTAGCTCCTTGCGACGATGTGTACGTGCGAAGTGCGCCTAATAAAGCGCCAAAAAGCACCCAAGCAGCCCTATAGCCCACGCCGCGCGTGCGGACGGTGCGACCGTCCTTGTAGAGATTCGAACCTTGGTTCCAGTAGCAAAACCCCCTCCTCTCACCAACTGGCTATATAAACTTTTATGGAAAGTTTTAATAATAAGTATATTTATGTACTTATTAAAAATAAACTTTTATTTTTGAAATTAATTTTTTTATTATTTAAAAAAAAAAACAGCTTCTACAACTGGGGGCCGCAGTGCTTGAAGGTGGGCCCACACGCTTCAATAGGACACATGGGATGGAAATGTATGAGTATGCCGCAATGGACGAAAAGTTCTGTGGGTTCTTCCATGAGGCCATGAGAAATCTTGATGTGACTACCATGGCTGATGTGTTTCAAGTGTCCAAAGGTTTCAGTGAAGTGAAGGAGATGGTAGATGTGGGTGGGAGCACTGGGACGTGTATCAACCTCATCGTTTCTAAGTACCCACACATTCGGGCTGTGAACTTTGATCTGACCTATGTCATAGCTCGAGCCCCTCAGTACCCAGGTATGTCATCCTGCGCATGTGGGGCCCATGATTTTGTGATCTATACTGCTGATATGATGGGTCCCAATGTGCATGTGGGGCCCATGTGTTTATGATCAGAACTGTCGGCGAGATGGTTTTTTTTTTCCTTCTTAGTTTTTTGAGTCTTTTCAATATATTCAATCTCGAATTGAGTTGAAGGCGATTGAAACTGAGGCTTTAATGGGTTTCGCCATATTTCAAAAACTCGAAGGCTCAACTCCACTCGAAGTGTACTGAGTTGAGTCGAGTAGCTCTAGTGAGATTTTTTGAGCTATTTTCTGTATTTTTCAACAATATTTAATATTTAGGATTTTGTGCAGTTTCATCGAGTTATTTACAGTGATTCAAGTCTTCCTAGCTTTGTTGGCACAATTTTTGTTTTTTTTTTGGGTCTTGACTGAGTCATGATGGAATTGAGTTTTTCCTTTTTCGAGTCTTAATGAAATCTAATGACTTGAGTCGACTCGGACAAGTTGCATTGATTTATTTTTTAATAATAGTTTCTAGGGTTGCGTTTGGTTGTAGCAAATATCAGGAAATTTCATGATATTTCATGTTTAGTCAGCCTAATTTCGTGCAAGAAATTATGAATTTCGTGATATTTGGTGCAACCAAACCCACCCTAAACTAGATGGGGGCCGGATTCGTGGGAAATATGCTTGACTGAGTGATCCTAGCGCTTGGATTGCCTGGCCTGCCTTCCATTTGATCACTGCGATGCCCCATGTCATCAGACTGGTCGAACAATGCCAATGTCCCATGAATGTGGAGTCCACTAAAATACGTGCATGTGCATGCTTCTTAAATTATTAAGGGTTGTATTTCTCAGGTGTGGAGCATGTCGAAGGAGATATGTTTGAATTGGTACCATCCACGGAAGCCATATTCATGAAGGTTAGTCTCATGACCCTTTTTTTTCCCATCTCACTAACCTTTCTAACGATGGAAATCATCAATCTATTTTGACCGTTGGATGAGGGTCGAATTTTATTTTCCATTGGATGGCAGGCTATCCTTCACAACTGGGACAATGATCAATGCTTGAAGCTACTGAGGAACTGTTGGAAGGCATTGCCCGATGGTGGGAAAGTGATAAATGTAGAATGTGTGATTCCACCTGTACTAGGAACAGACCACGTACCGCGCTTCACGAATGGTTTGGATCTACTTATGATGGCTAGCTTGAAAGGCGGTGAAGAGCGAACGGCATCAGAGTATGATGATCTAGCAAAGGCCGCGGGATTCACAGAAACAAACTTTTTTCCGATTTCCAATGGCAGAACCGTCATGGAATTCTGCAAAAGACTTTCAATCACAAGCTAATGGGCCACCCATGGTGGTTGTAGTGGCTTAGGAGACTCCAACGCATGCATGCGACCTTGTCAGGCATTTCTACTCACGCAATGTGTGATTTATATTTGTAGTCTTCTTTCTTCTTCTTTTTGTTGTTGTTGTTGTTACGAGAAATAATTAAGTATTGTTTGTTGGCTGCTTTAGCGATTTCTACATTGTCAACTTGTGGTGGTAAATTTCGGTTGTTTTAGATTTTATAACAATATTATTAAGTTGTTGGACTAAAAGTATATGGGTCCCACCGAGCATGCCAAATTGGTGTTTCGATCAAATTTGGTTGAGTGGTTATGGACGTGTTAGAGCTATATGCGGCTCAATTCTAATCAAATGCCTTTGACCCCGAGCATCAAGATAGACAAAGAGACCGATAACCTTGCAAATCAGCGACTATTTAACCATCTGTAAAATAGATTAGGCAATTTGCGGAGGGGATGATTTGTCCTTTTAATAATTTCTTTTTTACTTTTTAGACAAAAGGACTTCAATATTTTTTAAAAGATAATATTATTAACAAAGAAACAGAGACTATACAGGGGCATATAACCTCCTATCATGTCTCTACATCCTAATGACAGTTTCTTTCACATTACCCAACCCTACTCGATCTAAAAAGATCGAGAGCTCCTCGAGCTAAGTTCTGAAACTTCAAAGCAACCCCGAAGATCCTGCTTTGTTGATCACCACTCCCAAGCCTTGCTAGAGCATTGAAAACTCTGTTAACTTCCCTAAGCACGTAGCAAACCTTCACATTTGTGACACTTCTGAGATGGTTGACTCTACCTGACTAATACCAAAGGGACCACTCAGGAGGATTTTCCCGATATTAATGACAATTTTTGAGTCACTTTGTACTATGATTCTTGAATAACCTTCTCTTCCTTTCTGATATGTGTTTCATTGGACATCTCTACTTGAGACGACTCCGCTCCATTGGAGCTTTTATCTGCTAGGAAAATACAATAATAAATTAGAGCTCACTTGAGTAAAAAAAATAACAAGTTTTAATATGGTGTAAGAGGAGTGGGATAGGCCATTATTTATGGTAAGAGGAGTGGTAATGAAGAGGAGTGGGTACGCAATGATATTATGTTGTAAGAGGAGTGGGGTATTCAATGATCTATTTTGGAAGAGAGTGAGGAGGGGAGAGAATGAGCGGAAGTTGTAGGGAATGGGTGATGTGTAAAGTTACTTGATGTGTAAAGGTGCATGTAACTTGTAAATATATATGGTATAATGTGGAAAGGTAAAGTCAAAGTCTTTACTTTGGTCTTTGGTCAATGCTTAACCATGGTATACTACTTTGAGGTGAATGGTGCATGCTATGGTGCTCCTCCTTGATTATCAGCACGTGTCGTTGGATACGTGTCTAGAGACTTATGGTCTACATATATGAGGGGTCTAAATATGCATGCCCAACGTGTTAAATCACTAGTAACATGCCAGAATAAAGTAAAAACTGCATAAGTCCCACACTAACTCTTTTCTAAAAGATGTGAGGTAGCTCTCTCTCCTTAATTCAAGGAAATGCATTGACTTTCATGGAAAAGTAGTTCTTACCTTTATTAAGGTTTAATAATGAAAGGTTAAGCTAGGTTGGGCAGGTCCTTTACTACTAGAAAAAATGACTTTTCCCGACGGCCAAAAACCGTCGGCAAAGGCCTTCGCCGACGGCTTTTAGCCGTCGGACAGGCCGTCGCGAAAGGGGGCGTCGGCGTTGCTCACCGACGGTTCTCGGCCGTCGGAAATTGCGACGGTTATGGCCGTCAGATTAGCCGTCGGTAATTCCGACGGCTTTAAACCGTCGGAGAGATTCACCCGTTTACTTCTCTAGCGACGGTCCATCTGAACAGCGCCGACGGTTAAAAGCCGACGGCGTTTCTAATTTATAACGACTAAAATTTATTTTTTTTAAAAATTTGTTGACAAACCTGTGCATGTTTCACCCATTTTACCTGTATCATCATTCATTCATTCACAAAGGCATAATACCAACAAAAAAGATACCTATTTGAAGTTCACAAAAACTAATTACAAAAAAATTAGCTTCTTGTACACTTTGTACTACAAGGAAACTTGGAAAAAAAATTGTTCATAGGGCTTGCAACAGCTGATACAGTCAACTTTAATTGACTAGTCCTCTCTAGTTTGACACGGTCAGCTCTGATTGCATCACTATCTTGTTTCCCTGCAAGCATGGAAATGGAAACACCAAGTCAAAATCACAAGACCATGAAAAATTCCAAATAATCTACTAAAAAACTTGCACGTGTACACAAGTACATGCCTGAATATAAATAAGAAGGCCTATGCAATCACTTTTAAGCTAGTTCATTAGTAAGAGAGTGTTTACAAGAAAAAAACATTGGTACAGCTAAGGGTACTAGATCAAAGAAAACCAAATACAATCGGTTTTTAAAAACTGTTAAATATTGGCCAATATTTGAACCATGCTTACTAGATGGCGATAGAACTAATATGGGGATACAACAGAGAAAACTTACAGTTGATTCTTCCATGGGCACAGTATGCATGGCGCCTCTACTTCTGGGCTTGGTTTCCTAGATATGAGATACAAACAATGTCTACATCCAAACCTTTCACTTGAGATGACAACATTATGCATGTAGTTAGAGAAATGCGGTGGAAGATGGTACACAAGCAACACATCTATAGTAAAACAAACATATATCGGCATTGCTCTTTGCATTCTTAAGCAAGTCCAGAATGAACCTAGCAGATTTAGCGGCTAATGACCTTGTCCACTATAGAAAATATTTGGATTGTCAGCTGCAAGGAATAGTCCATGTTCAATGGACAAAATTCCCTCGATATGAAGATGAGGAATGGTCTTATTAGAGTCACATATTAATTTCAAAGACAATTCAAGATGAGTTGCAATTGATGGATAATCCAGACAGATTATTGAACCATCCATGTATTAAATGACAATTACCAATTATCTATGCTAGGTTATGCATGGGCAATCAAGATAAGCCAACATGATGAAAAATGTACAACAACCTATGAAGCATCAAAATCTTCAATAGAAATAATCAAGTTCTTAATTAATCATCAATCTAGGTGATCCATCCAATCAGCTCACCTAAGAATGCCATGGCTAAAGCATCACATTGGTCGAGCAATCCTAAATGCATGATCAATTGCTTTAGAAATAAACTGGACTAACATGTCAATTTGGTAAGATGTGCAACACTTTTTTCTTATTTTTGAAATTTGGTGGTAGGTGTCACTAGTTGATAGAGTGGAATAGCAGAATTGCTTCTAAAATCTGACAAACAAGAACTTGGAACATTATAGGTAAAAACAAGAGAAATGGTTAATATGAAATAATATAGTGCCCTTGAATGATTCCTTGTTTTCCTATTTGTAGGATATTGTGACAAATACAGAGAACTCTAAGAACCTAGATAAAATATTGTAACATAGATACTGGCATGGGACTTGGGAAGTATGGGATGAGAATAAATGGTCAAAATAATTACTTTCAATATATCTAAATGGTTTTCACCCATGAAGCATGATGGTTCTCATAAAAGTAGAAGTTTGATTGAACTCATCATTGCCAAATTTGAGCACCATCCCAAGCTGTTAAGAACAAGCGTACGGTTAAATCATGGTTTTCTCATCCAAATTTTTATGTTATCAAAGGTAAATGTGGATCTTCAACAAACATTTAAGTTGGCTACATGATATCCATAGGAACATTTAAAGAGATAAATGGGCAGCAATATGAACAGAAATTCTGCTTCATGCTCGGTAGCCAAGCTGGTTAAGACACCTGTATTCAAGCACAAGTCATGGTCTTAAGTCCATTTGTTGTAGACGTTTCAGTCTGGCCTCAAATGATAAGTAATCTTACCCAAGAAAAGCTAAAAGAGAGGGCTCAAGTCCATTTGATATTTAAAACTCTGAATGAGGATCATGGTTGTGGCATGCAAAACTAAGGGGCTCAAGTATAACTATAACCCAAAGAGAGGACAGGTAGCAAACACCATCTCTACTATAGTCCATACCATGAAACTTTCAAGATAGTTGACCTCTTTATTAGTCTTCATTGCTCTTGACACCGGCAGTTTTAAACCAGCTAGAGGGCAATGAGGATCTTCATCACTATATTGATGCACTAGCCCAAGAATCAGCTTGATCCAGTCTTGAAAACAAATGTACGGCTCTGAAAACCTTGGTTGAAGTTTTCTAACCCATCCAAGTGTTTCCAATATTGGTGCCCATGGGCTATAATTGGACCAGATTTTATTGTTTGGAAAACATGAGAAGGTCATACCAACCTGATGTATGAATTAGGTCTTGTACATTTGTGCCAAGCTGGTAAATGTGTGACATAGAACCACATGGACTTTTGAGTCATGGAACAGGGAAGTGTTTTTTTTTTAAGAGATGAACAGGGAATATTGCTATCTATCCAGCATTTCCAATATATAGAAATTGGCAACATCTTTCCAACATTCTTTTTTTCCCTACTACATGTTCTTTGAATAGTAAGTACTGTAAAAGTAGTGAACAGATCAAATGGCTAAAGGAAGCATAGAAACTGACCATGGTACCTGGAAATATGAATATTTATTCACGCCACCAAAAAAATTGATCAAAGCTAAACCAAAGTCAAACAAAATGTTGGTTAGAAAACAATAGCGTGCAACCAACATTACTTCACAATTCCAAAATCACTGCCACATAAATTTTCTGGAAGAAGGAAAATTACATACATATTTTTGGGCCATGGCTTGGAGATCGATCATTGGAATCAGCTTTATGGTTGTCTTTTCCGTGCATCAACAACAGCTACAACCTACAAAAGGATGTACAGAGAAAAGAGAACTTTCAAAACTAGCAAAAAGACCTTAAAAAGTCACAACTAGAGAGACCAGACATCATTTTCCACACAAAACAAAGTAACTTGGGTAAATGAAAGCAGTACCAATGATTTGCATGTAAAGATGAATTCAAAATGATCATGATATCCAGAATCCCCCGTCTATATGCAAGCCGCTAAATTAGAATGACAGGACTATTCTATCAAGAAAGTTTTTTGGGTTATGGTCCATCCATGCGTCCAAAAGGCCAAGCTCATCCATGGTACATACATGCCTGAAACTCTAGGGAAGAACAACTTAAGGAGTTATTTCAACTAGAAACTTTTAGAGATTAAATCCATGTGGGATCCTATGCATTTAGGTAAAATGCTAGTGAGCGGTTATAGATCTTAGACGTGCGTAAATTACATCCATGTTCAGAAATTTGCAGATAATCTGAGGATTAAGGTAAGATAACTCGACTTGGTGGGGCCATGGCCCAAGTAAAGTCCTTATTTTACTTTTTTTTTTAAAAGTCCATATTTTACTTGAGTAGTCATAGTGTGACTCAAACACAACTGTAATACCGAGTGGAAGGAAAATGCTGGCACTAAGTTGAATAACCCACAAAGTAATGAAAAATCATTCCATATTTTAGAACCAAATTGGTTTTCACTTGAATCTTAATTCTTAGTGGCCCTTAACAAAATAGTAGCCTCTTTCTTTGCATTTTTACCATTACAATTTACACACAAATACACTACTATATATAGCAATTTCTTACTGGAATAACTACAGTGCACTAACAATGTCATTATTACCTTTCCTAAGACAGGTGTCATTCCCATTATCACTGAAGGTAAAGCAAAGCGAACATGCTGAGAAGAATCTGATGACAATTCCTGTAAAAGGTGACGTCTTATGTTAGTTAATCACATTGATGTGAGCAACTAAATAAAATCACAAGTATAAAGCACAACCTGTGTCCTGGGAAGAAACCTGAAAAATAAAAATAAGGAAATTAATGAAAAGCTGCCCCTAAAATATGTATACCTTCAAACATGGAAGAGCGTGTTATTGCAAGTTGGGGATTCAAGATTCGGCAATACTTTGTCACTTTTCCTGCAGTAGCTATACATACTTCAGCCTCATACATCTGAACATGTTTATGAGAAACAATCAATCCCCATCTCTCTAAAACTTACTTCAATAGGAGTTGGTTTGCCAACCAGGGTCTGCCTAGCACTGGAGGTACAATTACCTGTAGATTAAGTATGTCTTGCAGCCAAAAAAGAAGTTACACTAGATGCTAATTTTTCCTAAAAGAAGATATCACACATGGGATCAGATCTATTCATCCACCACCAAGAAATAAGAATAAGACAAAGGAAGCACAAAAACTTACCTCCTGACAAGCTCGCCATCAAAACAGCCCTAAAATCCTCCATTTTTCCATGCCCTAAAATCCCCATTTTGAATCTAGAAAGGCCACATTCAAATCTGAAAATTTCTAACACCCTAAAATCCCCATTTCGAATATGAAAATGCCACATTCGAATCTAGAAAATTTCAATGCCCTAATTAGATTAAAAAAAGAGCAAATTAGAATTTGGAAATTCCAAAACCTAAAATACTCCATTCCACCCTAAAATCCCCATTTCGTATTTGGAAATTCCACATTCGAATCTGGATGATTCAAAAGCCCTAAACAGAGTAATAAAAGCCACATACGAAAGGAAATTCCAAAGCTCTAAAATTCCTTATTTCACCATGTCTTAAAATTTCAATTTCGAATATGGAAAGACCTTATTCGAATCTGGAAGATAAAAGCCCTAAAATCCCCCATTTTGCCATGCCCTAAAATCCTCAAATTGGCACTGAGAGAGAGAGAGAGAGAGACGATTGACAGCGGTGGTGGTTCGGGGAAGAGGGATGTTACCTGCTGATGACGATTGACGGTGGTGGTGGTGCGAGGAAGAGGGATTTCACCTGACCGGGGGTTTTGGAGATGGGTAGTGATGGATTTCACCTACCGATTGTAAGATGCTGGACGGAGAAGGATGTGCTTGAGAAAGCGGCCGTGATTGGGGAAGATCACGGCCGGATTTGAGATGAGGGTTTAGAGAGAGAGAGAGAGAGAGAGAGAGAGAGAGAGAGAGAGATGAGGGCGAGAGGGGTTTCAAGCGAGGGGGAGCGAGTTTGACGTTTTGGGGAATTCGGTTTCCCTCTCGAAATAGCAAAAGATGAGAAATGGTATGTTGTAAAATGGCTGACATTTTAGTGGGTGTTACCCTTGCCGTGTGGGGCCCACCTTGATCATTTTTTCATATATCTATGACGTCCATCTGTTTTTCAGCTCATTACAGATATTCTTGACATAATCAACAGGTTGGATTACAAACAAACATTAAGAAAACGTTACAATGGGGCCTTTGGAATTTTTAATGGTGAGCATTCAATCGACATTGTTTCATGTGGTGTAATCCACCTGAGATTTGTATCTCTATAAATTTTAGTAACCCATCCTAAAATGGTCCATTTAAACGGATGGACGGTGTGGATAATACAAAAAAAAAAAAAATGTGGGCCCCATGGTAGGGGTAATACCCACTAAGCTGTTATGTGGGGCAACGAAATTGGATTGCGTGTGGAGTAACTCCGCACGCTCTTATCATGCGGAGTAAACTCAGTTGGGCCCACCTAAAATGTATGTGCTTTATCTATTCCGTCCATATGTTTTTCCAGCTCATTTTAGGGGTTGAGCACAAAATTTAAGCATATCAAAATCTCAAGTGGACCATGCCACAGGAAACAGTGGGAATACTGATTTCCACCGTTGAAACCTTCCCAGGCCCCACAGTGATGTTTATTTGTCATCCAACCTGTTCATAAGATCACATGGATATGGATGAAGGGAAAACACAAATATCAGCTTGATCCAAAAGTTCTGTGTCCCCCGAGAATTTTTCAATGGTAGACATTCAGTTCACACCTTTCCTGTGGTGTGGTCCACTTTAGATTCTAATATGCTTCTTTTTTTGGAACCATATCTAAAATTATCTGTTAATATGGATGGATGGAGTGGATGAAATACCTAAATCAAGGTGGGCATCACAGAGTTTACTCCGCATGCTAAGCGCGCGGAGTTACTACGCAATCAGCTTCTGCGGGCAACACCCAATTCACACCCCAATTCGGGCGCTGATTGGGGCTAGAGACGGACGGTCCAGTCAGGGGATCGTGTGGCCCACAGGATGGATGTTCCACATCAATGGTGGGTCCCATAGGATGGATAGTCCACGTTAAAGGTGGGCCCTGGATGATGGACGATGTACACCTAAGTTGGGCCTCACAGGATGGACAGACCACATTGAAAGTGGGTTCCACATGATGGACGACCAACATCAAGGTGGACCCCACATCATGGTGCTCTATGTCAAGGTGGGACCCTGCATGATGGACGATCCGCATTGATGGTGAGACCCACATTATGGATAGTGGACACTGAAGGTGGCCCCGGATGATGGACCACCTGCACCAAAGGTGGTACACAAGATGGACAGTCAACATGAAGGTCGGCCCCACATGATTTATGTACTAATTATGGATGGCCGACAGCAAAGCTGGGCCCTGCATGATGGACAGCAACCTGCATCAAAGGCTATGGTTATGGGTCTTTTAATTCTCAGGTGGACCTTTCAATGGCCATTGAACTTTTAGCCTTTTATTATTGAAATGAGAAGGGTGGCTGTATCTTCTCTCTTAACCATTCTTTGTTGGCCACTTATTGAAAGGTCTAGAATTAACGGTACCGTACTATGGTTATGGGTCTATCAAGTTGGCCAAGACCGGCTTGGAAAATTGGTTGGGCTCGGTCCGACCCAGCTGAAAAATTGTTCAAATCCCCCTATCCGTAATGAAACCTACCGTCAAGATGCTTGTGTTACCTAACCGAGGGTTGGAACCTCATATTTGCAGGATAAAACCCATCTACAGATGAATCTGTGCCAGGTTGGGCTAAAAGACTTGAACTTGAGCCCAGCTCAAAAACTGGTCAGGCCAGGCATGCCTGGCCCAAGGCCCCAGCCGCGGACCATAATGATATTTGTGTCCATCAAACCTGTCCATTAGATGTACCCCTCAACGTCAGCCGTAGATCTCAAACTCCAGATCGTTGATCTGATGGACCCAATCATTCGAATGATTGGGTCCATCAGATCAATGATTTGATGTGAATTATGGGCCCTACACGTACAAATCCGAACATCAGGACGCTATTCATTTTCAATGTATCAATACCCTACGATTCCTATCAATGTAGAATTTCTATAGTGAACTATACATTGATCTGTGGGCCCCACCTTGATGTGTGAGTTCCATCCAACTGGTCGCATCAGATACTCAGGTGGGCCGCATAAAAGGAACAATTGGGGACATTTGGGAGGGTTGCACTCACCATATAAACTTCCAGATGAAGTATGGGATCCATCATGTTGTGTATATGCCATCCAAACCAGTCATCGGGTGTGAACCAGTAGGATGAAGGGACACACAAAAACTCAGACCATTCCAAAACTCAGGTAGGCCACACCACGTGAATATATAGGTTTTAGGCGCATTTGTACACTGTTCCTTGTGGTGTGTCCCGCCTGAGTCCTGGATCGGGATGATTCTTGTGATGTGCTTTAAACACGAGAACTCACACCAGATTGGGGCATGAATCTTGATCCTTCTGATGTGGTCCACTTGAGCATTTGATCTCGCTCCTTCTTTAGGGTAAAACCCTAAAATCAGGTTTCAAAATTGATGGGCGGCATGGATATGCATTAAAACATGAAGGTGGGCCCCAAGGTAAAGGATAACAGGGTGGGTGCGTTGAATGACTTGACAATAAAAGAAAAAGGGATACAACAGAAGGGTTTTTGCCGACGGCTTATTGTCATTTTCCGACGGTCTTAGACCGTTGGAAATTCCGACGGCTTTTAGCCGTTGGAAAAAAAAGGCGGGACCGTCGGGGAAAGTCCATTTTTTGGTAGTGCTTACTCATACCTCAGTGGTAGACTCATAAGAGTTTCAACACGAGGTTATTGGTTCAAGCACCAATCGTGGTATAAAAAAGCCATTGTGGTGTGAGTGCGTGGTTACGTGAGGGGTGTGAGTGCATGTGTAAAAGAAGAAGAAGCTAAGTTAGGTCATATTAAGGCATCATTAAAACTTGATTAAGGATGTTTATTAACTTTTGAATTTTCTAGCAAAAAGGTAGAGTTGTGCTACTATTTTCTAGCAATCAATCCTAAATCCATCTAAGGTTGATAAAAGAAGACCTAAAGGTATAATCTGCATCTTAAGGTTAGGGTTTAACACGATCCACGCACCCTTAGGTTTAAGGCTGATAGAATTCAAGCTCCTATATGTGTAACAACGTAGGGTTACAGTTCAGGGTGCTAATGACAACAATTTGGATCAAGGGATTCGGTGATTTCGACTTACCTACAAAATCAACGATAGGTTGAGATGATCATTGATACCGTGAGAAGATGTTGAAGGCCAAGGAAGGAGATGGGCTTCCAAGCTTGAACTCTTACTTCACATAATCACTCCGAACCACACATCTCTCAAGTTCTCTCAATTTCTATTCTCTCTATTGCAAAAAAGGGTGAGATTTGTGTTGAGGAGAAATTCCACAATACAACTCTATTTATAGGCCCAGATTTACCTGGATGGCCCTAACATTTGATTTATTACAAATCTAGCCCTAATGAAGACCAATTCGGTAAGTAGGGGCCCACCAGGTCCCATATGGTCCCATCTTGACTAGTCATCTACCTTGTCATAGTGAGATCTACCATAGGCCGGAACATTTCGCACATTAGGCATGGTGATCGATCGCCAACACATGATACGCGTTCGATGGTCACTGATCATCGATCGGGGCAACGACTTTAGGGAACCATGCATGGATTTATTTAGGGCAGGGGTCCCAAGTCTCATGACCTCACTTAAGGAATATTCAAAATGACATACATAACTCACTATTGTTGGGCAACTCACACATCTCATGTGCCCTCACTCTATGCCCAAGTTGAGTGATCTGGCTCAACGTCCGTGATGTACGTCAAGCCCAGTAAGATAGATGATGTTCCTTGGTTTCGAGTTTGATGGCCGACTAACGAGCAGTTTAATACTTGTTTGGTGATTTTGACTATCTTTTCAATGAAGTAGAGGGTGACATTTCGTGTGTATTATGTGTAGGGTCGGATCGACCTATGCTTAAGGTATGATTATTAGAAAGTTAGCGGAAATAGTATTTTAACCTAATTCATCTCCAACCATTGATTTCTCAACTATATGGACAATTTGACTAATTTGAGTTTTTTACGTGAGATAGTTATGATCCAAATAGTTAATTGAGTTGATCTTAAATGGGCCTCACAACGTGAAAAAGCGATAAATTCCTACATAATTCGACGGTCCAGAACCGTCGAATTTACCGCGTGCAACCAATCGACAGTCTACGACTGTCGAATTTAGGACCTGAAATTCGACTTACCGAGTCGAATTATCGCAATTGCAATTAACGAGCGAAAAAATTCAACGGTCTAAAGTCATTGAATTTGGGGCCTGAAATTCGACTGTTAATGACCGTTGAATTAGCATAGTCGAAATTAACGCGCGAAAAAAGATCGACGGTCCAAAACCGTCAAATATAGGGCCATAAATGGCCGTCGAATTATGACAGTCGCGGGAAAAACGTCGACGGTCCAGAACCGTCGAATACTTGAAAATCCATAAAATTTTCAATTTTTTAAAATTCCTCTTCCAAAAGAAATTATGATTTTGAAAAAAAAAAAAGTTCAAAAACTTGAAAGAAAAATTTATCAATATTTTAGAAAAATTAAGATTTTGAAAAAAAATATCTAACATTAAAAAAAAACTAGGATTTTGAAAAAAGAAAATGGGCAATATTTGAGAAAAATTGAGATTTTAAAAAAACATTAAAATTTAAAAAATCACTAGCGTTTTGACACAAAAATTAACATTTTGAATAAGATAATTGAATATTTTAAAAAATTGTGATTTTGAGAAAAGAAAAAGTTTAAAAGTTTGGAATTTTTTTTGCAATGTTTGAACAAAAAATAGATTTTGAAAAAAACAATTGAAATTTAAAAAAAAAAAAACATTTAAAAAAATTACAACTTGAAAAAATTGATATGTTTGATTAGAATTGATAATTTTGAAAAAAAAAATGTTTTTTGATAAGTTTGAAAGAGTTCAAAAGTTAAAAAAAAAAAAAAAAAACAATTGAGATTTTAAAAAAGATTGAGATTTTGAAAAAAAAAATTAAGCTTTTTAAAAAAATTAAAAAGTTTGAAAAAAAATATTTAAAAATAATTTTTTGAGATTGAAAAAAATTGAGAAATTTGAAATGAGTGGACAAAATTTACTAGTAGACATTTATTGAATGGTTGAAAATAAAAAATTACAGTCATTGAGTTACCTGCCTATCATTTTGGTTTATGCATACCCACAAGTTCACTTGTACCAAAAATGATGGCCTAAGTATAATGATGTGTAATTACAAGAATAACTTATAATGATGAGCTTGATCAAATTCTATGATCAGGAAATCCTAAAGTTGATCTGAACGGTTAGATATATCTGGAACGTGCTAAATAGGTTATAGAACAAAATTCAACCCAATCTGACATGAAACGAATTAGATCTGTCCAAAACACTCTTTAAATGGGCACGATCAGTTTGTCTAGATCTAGACAGATTTTGGACAATCTGATTGGTCAAGATTGAAGAGTAAATGACTTCAAACGTTTAGATTAAATTTTAGTCAAATCTAACGTTGGATTGCAAGATATGACCCATCATATTGTTGATCAATTTGGTCTGCCTAATATCTTTCTCATTCGAAATCTGATCAAGGTGAGTGACTAGTCAAATCAAAGATATTGATGAGTAAAATAAAGTAATTGGATCAGAATTCTAAATTGATCCAAATGTTTTGTTCAAAATTGCACTGCGACTTGCTGACCTCATGAAAATCCAAGAAATGTACAGTCATTGGACCCTAAACTCTAATTTAGCTGTTGAGATTTGGATTTTAAGTCTTAAGATTTGGTATGGCATCATAAAATAATATTTAAGAACAGATGAATGGGATAAATATACATAAAATATATCAACTTCGACTCACACGGTTAAGGTAGTGTGCATGGATTGGTTAGTGACCCTGACTAGCCACTGGTTAGTATTGATCGGTGCTCTATGGGCGCTTCCATGATGTATGTGTTTCATCCACACTATCCATACATTTTTTAAAAATTATTTTATGGTATAAGCCCAAAATTGAGATAGATCCAAATCTAAATTGGACCACATCATAAGAAATAATGGTAATTTAGTGCCTCACCATTAAAAATTCCAAATTTTCGGTCTCAGGTGTACCATTTCTGTGGTTCCACCATGATGTATGTGTTTCATCCACGCCATCCATACATTCTTCCAGATCATATTAAGGTAGAGCTCAAAATTCAGGTGGATCAAAATCTTGATCAGGTGGACCACATCACAAGAAACAATGTTAATTAAATGTCCACCATTAAAAGCTTCTTAGGTGCCACGGTAGTTTTGGATCTAGCTGATATTTGTTTTTGCCCTACATCCAAGTCTGTATGACCTAATCAAGAGGTTGGATGTCAAGTAAACATTATAGTGGGCCATAGGAGGTTTTCAATAGTGGACATTCAATCACTAATGTTTTCTCGTGGTGTGGTCCACCTGAGATTTAGATCTGCCTCATTTTTGAATTGTAGCCTAAAATAATTTTTAGTAAATTAATAGACGGTATGGATGAAACACATACATCATGGTGGAGTATCTAAAATTCACCTAGAGGATTAGGGCCCACCCAAAGGGCGCGAATTAGGTGTTACCCCGGTAACAGCTTAGTGGGTGTTACCCTACCGTTTGGCTCACATGGATGATATTTTGTACATCTATACCATCCATCTGTTTCTACAGTCCATTTTAGGATGATGTTCCAAAAATTATGAATATCCAAATCTCAAATGGACCACACCACTATAAACAGTGTGATTGAGTGCCCCACCATTAAAATTTTCAAAGAGCCCATCGTAAGGTGTTTTAGTGTTTATTTGCAATCCAAGCTCTTTATAATGTCAATAAGATCTTGATGAAGGGAAAATATAAATATCACTTTGATCCAAAACTTTATTGGCCCACAAAACGTTATTAATGGTTATTCATCACTTTTTCTATGGGCATGGTCTACCTGAGATTCGGATCTTCTTAGAGTTTTGGATCACATCCTAAAATGATATGAAACAACAAATAGACGGACTAGATATATAAAAACTGCATCAAGTTGGGCCCCACACGGTAGGGGTAACACCCACTAAGCTGTTTTCGGGGTAACACCTAATTGGCGCCCTCGCCCAAAAGCCCTAAAATTCCCCCCCCCCCCCCCCCCCCCCCCCCCCCCCCCCCCCCCCCCCAGATGCCCTAATCCCCCTTGCTCTCCTTTCCTCCTCCCATCCCCTTTGTCATCTAGACCCACTCCCTCTCCCTCTCCCCCACTCAGATTGTCGCTGCCTCTCCATCTCCTCCATCTCGCCCATGCAGATGCCTCTCTCTCTCTCTCTCTCTCTCTCTCTCTCTCTCTCTCTCGAACGTTGCAGAGAAATCCCTACCCCCCTACCGCCATTTTCTTTACTTTTCTTAGTCACCAAGGTCTGTTCTAACTTTCCCCCTTTTTTCTCCTTTCGATTTTTTTTTGGTTAGAGATTCTTGCTCAGCAGGTGATTCTTTTTATTTTTATTTTTGGGTTAGTACACACATCCCACTATTACTACACCCACTCACACTGTTAATTGCCCTTCAATGTTAGTCACCCCCCACATTAGGATTCGATACCTTGACCTCAGTGTTGAGACGAGGCTATCTTCACTCAGTAGGTAATTCTGTTTGAGTGGATATCCCATTAGGTCTTGAATCTAATGGCATCTAATCAGGTAAGTCCGTTGATCTTGCTAGGCAGGTGTTTGATGGAATGCCTGTGAAGGGTTTAATCTTGTGGAATCCCGACTTTTCACAATAACTTTTCAATGCAGCCAAATACGCTATCAACCCAAGGCTCAAAATGATGATTATGGCTACATTTCGATATCTCCTAAAATGTAGTAGGATGCCCTTTTGCAAAATTTACAATTATATCCCACATCTAAACTCTTACAATATGGGGGCATTTAATTTGTCTATGTTTCCATACCTTTTGTGCATATTTAATCTATTAACTACTTTGATAAATTTGTAGAACCAGTTATAGGTTTTCAATTTATGACTGATGAACTGGACAAGTAATTCCTTTATATTTCGATTGCCCTCTTATGTTTACACACCTCTAACTCCCTCATCTACGTACTGATGGCACCCTTAAGTGTTTTAAGGGAACTGAAACTGAAAAGTTGGGAGAGATGACACCCTCTGTGAAAAACAAAATTCCTTATCTTTATCTATTTTTTCTTTTTTTTTTATGTATTCTGAAATCTTATTTTACAAAAAAAAACAAGTGGTGAGAGATGCTGATGGCTTAGAAGCTTCTGACATGGAGTTTGTCGCATTTTGGAAGTGGATGAAAAGCAGAAAGGGCTATTCAGGCAACTCTAGATATCCTTATGCTGGGACGCTTCACTATAATTATAGCTCTAGGTATCCTTATGCCTACGTAAAATTTACACACAATCTTTAACTGACAGGAGCAAATGCATCCTTTCTACATATATTGTAATAACCTGAGTTTTTTTTTTCTTCTTTTTTCTTGCAGGTCATGTCACACCAGGGTCACTGCCCAAGAGCCTTCACACCCTTAACTTATCAAGGAACAAGATTGCCGCAATCGAGGGTCTCAGAGAACTAATATGATTGCAGGTTCTTATCTTTGCTACAACAAAATTTCTCGAATACGCCATGGTAAACATCTTTGATGCTTAGATCTCATTCTTCTTCTAGTTGCATTTTTGTGCAACATCTGTACCTAACATAGGCACTGTTTGGATGTATTTAAAATCACCATTTGATGGAGCATTGTTTATTTTGATTGGCAATAGCCATTCGGCATTTTTCAAATGTTGTTTTTATGGGGGGGAATTGGGTGTTGTTGATTTCTCGAATGGTTCTTGCATTTTGAACTTCTAAATGGGCCTGGCTTGAACACACACGTTTAAAGCGCTGCTTAACATGCTAAGAAATATTATCATTGCCATTTTCCTTAGGACTGTTGCTTAAAGTTTAACATGAGCATAAAGCTTGAAGTTTACTGTTTTTCTATGAATGAAGCATGCCTTCTATGTCATGATATTTGCTTTCCTAGCTTTTTGTAGCTGTTACTGAATTGTACGACTTTGATGACAAGTAAAAACAATGTTGGGGAACTTTCTAGAGGTAAGTTCTTTTTCATTTTCATGTGTGTTGGGATGGGAGTTAGCACGTTAGACCTTTACCTCTTGGATATATATATATTTTTTTTTATTCATTGCTTTGAGGGTGATACTAGTCTATTTGATGAATATAGCAAAAATATAATAAATAAAGAACCAGTAGACATCATGCTAAAGGAACCCTGTAAAAGAAATTTGCATTTTCCCAATCACTTCGTAAAATTACGTTTCCAGATTGTCTCCAAATTAGACCAAGAGTACAACAAAAGAAAGCCATTGATACTTACCAAGGAATCCTTCCCTGATATCGTCAACAAGCATATGGAACTTTGTACTGGTTTATGGCTTCGATGTATTTCCAATTTCTGATCTCCATTTTCCACCTTTAGAAAATAGTAGTGGTTACAACAATAGCTTTTCACTTACAGTTGTTGTTTTATGTAAGTAGCTGTTAGCTAACAACTCCAAGCTTCCTATGAACCAACGCAACATTTCTTTTTCTATTTTTCTCAAAATCATTTTAAATAGGAATTTTCCCCAAGTATGTATATATATATATATATATATATATATATATATATATATATATATATATATATATATATATATATATATATATAATGTTCCTTTTCAATGCAATGTATTTGTAAGCTTCAAACATTTTAAAATAGGTTTCTTGTTTTTTCCCCAAACAAGATTAAATCGGTCTTTTCTAATTGTTAGATAAAGATCTTTCATGGTGTCAAGCACAATTCTCAGCAGCTCATTTTAACACCTAGCCTTATACTTTTGACTTCAAGACTTAAAAAGTGAGCAATTGGCATTCTTTGCATAATGGTCATGCAAACAACAATTTCTTGAAACAGTGATTTTGTATGGCTTTATAAGAATTTTTACAGCAAGCAACTTTGTTCAGCAATAAATGATTTGTTGGTTTCATGATTATGAAAATCTGTTGGATTTTGGACAACCATAAATTTGATTTTATCCAATCTTCAAACTTACCTTTCTTGTTGAAGAGTGGGCAGCAAAATCTGATTGTGCTATTTTGTTTAATCCCCTGAATCTTATTTTTTCAAGCTAATTTTTGCAGTTTGATTTTTATTATCTTTCATTTATTTTAAATATCAAATATGCTTATTCATACCCTGGTTTTCTTACTGAATTTTGCCCAACAAACTATGATTTCATTTTGAAATTAAGCTATAGGTACCATGCTGAATTTGCAGTGGTACTTTTTTTATTTGCTTTGTTTGGTGTTTTAGTTTTGGTATTAACAGTCATCCACTGGATGACGAATTTCCAAAGTAATCTGTTTTCCAACTCCTTTCTATTGATGCATTTATGAACTGAGGGTTTGTTAATGATGTTGTTTTATCTTATCCTGAAACTGATTTTCTCTATGCATTCATATGCCAAATAGACAATGGTCCTAATTTTCTGCATTTTGATGACGAGACTTTGGTCAATCTCTTTTTCACATTTTTTTTTCACTTAACTTCTCTATGTAATTTTTGTAGAGGGGTTAGTTTTACTTGTTTTCTTTTTCAAGTAAAAGCTAGGAAGAGGAAATTGATTCTCCTCCTCTTCTTTTGTTTCTCAAATAGACTAAACGGTCACATTAGTTCCATGGGTTTTTGTTATTTGTTTGATTGATTTTTATGATGATAGATAAGGCCAGATTGCAAAAACATGGTCTAGGGAAGCCAACTCCTTCCAAGATGTGTTAGCAAGGAAGCTGTCTCTAGACTTTTGATTTGTAGTGATACAATACAATTGCCTTAATGGATTGTTATATTCCTCCTTTTCATTTTTAATAAATCACTTCATTATTTATTTAAAAAAAAATAAGAAAGAAACTATGTCTTTAAGGATATACTCTTTTAGAGTAATATCATAATGCAATCCCACCTCTGAGATACATGTGAGAAAATGTTGACAAATCTCCATAAAATGTCCAGATGCCTTGTGATGCCTTTAACAATGCATGTTGCCCTCACCTCACTTGAGTTGACTCTTGCTATGATGTAAGTGGACCTGCATATATCATCATATAAGTAACAAACACGAACTGTGGCAATCAAACAAATCAAGCAAACAACATCAAATGACAATGCAGACCATGTGATTGCAATCTGGCCTTATCTATCATCATAAAAATCAATCAAACAGCATCAAATGACAATGCAGACCATGTGATTGGGTTATTGTAACATTGTACTTGAATTCTTCCATGGCAGCATCCTGTTTGATTTCTATGGTGGCAATCTGCTGATTGTACTCTTTGGTACTTGTGAAGAATGTGGTTGTGGATTATTGGTACTTGTGGAGGATTGTGGGTGTGGAGGATTGTAATTCTATTGTGTTGGTTATGTATTATGGAGGATTGTAGTTGTATATTGTGTTAGTAAATGTTGTAGTTTTCTAAATTATTTATGAATTATAGGTCTACAGGATGTATTGGGGCACAACCCTCATTAAATACAGGTTATTTTTTTTCGTGTGGACATGAATTCAATTGTTTGGTGGTATATTGTAAGTTGATTGTCCTCTTTGGTACTTATGAAGAATGTGGTTGTGGATTGTTGGTACTTGCGAAGGTTTGTGGGTGTGGAGGATTGTGGTTGCGGAGGATTGTGGTTGTATTGTGTTGATTATGTAATGTAATTGTGGAGGATTGTGGTTGGATTGTGGAGGATTGTAGTTGTATATTGCGTTAGTAAATGTTGTAGTTTTCTAAATTATTTATGAATTACAAGTTTATAGGATGTATTGGGGCACAACCCTCATTAAATACAGTTTTTTTTTTTTTTTTTTTTTTTTTTTTTGCATATAGACATAAATTCAATTGGTTGATGGTATATTGTAAGTTGATTGTACTCTTTGGTACTTGTGGAGAATGTGGTTGTGGATTGTTTGTACTTGAGGAGGATTGTGGGTGTGGAGGATTGTGGTTGCAGAGGTTTGTAGTTGTGGAGGATTGTGGTTGTATTGTGTTGGTTATGTAATGTGATTGTGGAGGATTGTGGTTGTATTGTGTTGCGTATGTAATGTGATTGTGGAGGATTGTGGTTGTATTGTGTTGGTTATGTAATGTGATTGTGGAGGATTGTGGTTGTAATGTGTTATGTATTGTGGAGGATTGTACTTGTATATTGTGTTAGTAAATGTTGTAGTTTTCCAAATTATTTACGAATTACAGGGTTTACAGGATGTACTGGGGTACAACTCCCACCAAAATACAGGTTATTTTTTTTCCGTGCAGACATAAATTCGACGGTTTCTCGACTGTCTAAGACCGTCAAAATTTCCTATAATTTTTATCCAGAACGGCAGGTTAGAACCGTCGAATTATTTGCGACGAGTGTCAGCCGTCGATATATCCTGTGATTTTCGAACCACAGAATAGTTATCGACTGTCGTATTATTTTCGACGGTTCACAACCGCCAATTATACAAATACGAGTTCGACGGGTGTGGACCGTCGAAACATTTCGATTGTCACGGACCGTCAAATATTAACCGACGGTTAAGGACCATCGAATTTTTTTCCAAACTAGCTGATCTACGACGGGTTTTTTCGACCATCGAATTTAGTGCTTTTTCACGTAGTGCCATCACTATATTACAAGGGTTTAATTTTATCGGTGGTGAGGTTCACTTGGACTTGGGTTAGATTCGTAGATCACATTATTTGGCTTAAGATCTAAGTGATCGAGTTTATTCATTAACTTCTCAAGGTCATTTAATTAAATTTGTATAGTCATTTATTGGTAAAACTAATATATTTCTTATAATCAAGCATTAAAGATTGCAAAATGATAAACTAAACTAATAGTGGCGAAAAAGTTTCAGAGGATTTTTAAAATTCAAATTGGTGAAAATCTGGGGCGTTACAATCTACCCCCCTTAAAAATAATTTCATCCTCGAAATTGCCTAACGTCATAAGTAAAGATGTTCTCATTTCGTATACCTAATTTTTTTGTGAATATCATGTTCATGTATGGGTAAGGGTGTATATTAACTACGTTATCCTAGGTTACAACGGTTTACCCCCTTTAAAATAATTTTACCCTCAAGGTTCGAGAATATATGTTAAAATCATCAATGTTGCACTAAGTGTTTAGCCTCAAAATTTAGCTAAGGGGTGGCGTGTACCCTTTTCACATTCGGGCTAATGCAGAGAAACAATTGTAGTAAGTCTGAATTTGATACTTCGATCCTCTGCCTGACCAGGGCAAAGAACTCATTGTATCCCTTCCTAATCCTGGTAAATCCGGGTCTTCTGCTCGGTCAAAGCAGTGAGTCCATTACTAGTCGCCCAGGATTGAGAATTGGGTCAAACCACGAATTCTTTGTGGTGTATGGTTTCATAAATCCATAGTCCAATTATTTTAGACAGTTGGAAAAATATCTTGTGTTATTAGGAAGTTTAAGTTTCAAAATTTTAATTGTCCTTTGTGTCAAGTTCCAAGAGTCATCTCGTTTGAATCTTACGTGCATCATAATGGGCACTCACCTACATTACTTAAGTTATGTCCTAAGTTCACACATTCATCCTAACAGTATTCAAGGGAGCCTAAGTTTATGTCTTTAATTCACAATTCGTTTCGTTTTAGACCTAGGGAAGAGAGCATTTGTTCTTAATTTGACGCAGGGAAGGGTGTGATAAGGAAGATCACTGTTTACCTCCGGTGTGCAAAACCTTGAATCCACGAGGACACTTGTTCGCTTCCCCAAGTGTAGGGTTGCGATGTAGTAATAAACTCGGTAAGACCGAGGTCGATCCACAGGGACTTATGTAGAATTTCACAGACTCATCCACAAGTGTCTATTGAAATCTGTTAACCAGAATTTTGTATGAAATTGATATGAGTAACAAAAGTTGAATTAACTTGAAAGTAACCAATTATAAGAAGGCACTAGGGGTTCAAGGATCCACTTGTAGCAATCCTAGATGTTCAATCCGCTGTGGTTTCTTATTCTCTCAACTAGAGTCGACATTCAAGTCTATCTAGTCGGATGATAGAGCTGTTAAACCAAACAGTCTGTGATATGTAAGTTCTATGCATATGATTCACTCAATGTAGGCTGAGCTGAGCATTCTCAATTGCATAGGTCATTCCCCTTTCCTATAAGTCCAGTTCACAATGATAATCATCCTCAAGTCCTGTCACAAGACAAGGCTAGATCAGGACTTGAACTGGATTCAAATCACATGCACAGTCCATACATATTCCAGAAAAACAGAAAAATAGAACTTTGGTAGGAAGTCCCTTTATGAAGAGCATAGTACTAGAGCGCACTCCGATTCCTCGGATCATACAGGTCTAGACCGTTACAAACGAATTAAGAAGTTAAGTAATTCTCCTAAACATCCATGAGTCATCACAAGACTAAGAAAAATTACTCAAAAACTTGTATAAACTTCAAACCATAGTTCATAATCATGAATTCCATACTTAAAACCACTCAACTACGAATTAAAACATCTTGGATTCACTACAAGCTTCACCTCTTAGCCCTAGCTAAGAGGTTTAGCTGCTCATGATCCAAGGAAACATGAAACAACTAAAAAAAACATAAAAACAGCAAAGCAAACCAAAAGGAGTTGTGAAACTCCAATCTTCACTTCCACAGCTTCCAACCTCGCTTGAGCCCTTCTAGGATACCCTAGGAACAATCCCTAGGTGTCTTTTTATAGTCTGGAGGCTCCACAACTTCGGAAGAGTCGAGAAATTGCGTAATACTTACGCAGCGCAGACAAAATCGGACTATATCTGGAAGTTTCTAACTTCTTACGCACAGCCGACCGGTCATGACCGGTCGGCCTCAATAGAGAGTCATTCCAGCAAGCATGGCCGACCGGTCATGACCGGTCGTCCTTATAAAACATTAGTCCAGCAAGCCTGTCCGACCGGTCAAGACCGGTCGGACGTTTTCACTTATGTTACAGCGGCCATGGCCGACCGGTCATGACCGGTCGGCCTTGTTCATTGAAGTTCCAGCAGCCTTGTCCGACCGGTCATGACCGGTCGGACGTCTTCATTAGCTCCCAACATGCATGGCTGACCGGTCGCTGACCGGTCTGGCTTCCTTGGCCGACCGGTCAAGACCGGTCAGCTCTCTTTTCTTCTTGTTTTCTTCCTTTCTTTCTTCTGCTTTCTTTTCTTCTTTACTTCTTTCTTTCTTTTCTTCTTTAGTCCTCAAATGTTCTTCATCAGAATGATCCCTAGTGAACCCTTTTTGTCTTCAATTGAGTGGAGTTCATTCTCAGTCCTGTAGTCACAAAATATGCATTGGATTAGCCTACAAACCATACAAACCTTGCACAATGAGTGGTAAATTGGGGTTAGAATATGCACAATTTAAGAGCTCAACACACCCCCCAACCAGCATTTTGCTAGTCCCGAGCAAAACATGCGTGAAACTAATCCCATTCTTCAAAACTCAACTCTCTTCAGAAACCATCCTTCTATACATCCAAGGTTCATAATTGTAAGATTCAGAAAGATTAGGCGTCAAAGGTTGGAACCGTAAATCCTCAAGACATAATAGGCATTCATATGAGATTCTCGCTGATTGGTTGATAAATAGAAGGATTTGAACAAATTCAACCTAGTGTGGGTGGTGAAGATTCATCCCACGAGTTTCTAGGATTACCTTCTTCATAGATCAACTAGACTATAGAACTCAAGGTACATAGAGCCATCAAGCCAATGACAGGAATTTGCCTTACTGTCCTTCCGACGACTTTCACACTACGTCCCATTTCCGGCTTTGGTTACGGGTAGACCATCCCCCGGTTGGTAGTAGGTAGCCCTAATCGGAATTTTCCACCGTTTTTTCCATCATTCCCAATTTCATCCTACCTTTTCCTTTTTCTTTTTAAATTAGATAGGATTTTTAAAAATCCATATCTTTCATTATTTTCCCATGGACAAGGATGGACAAAGTACCCCGGCCTGATTTCTCAACACCTTAATTCAAAGTCTAGCTAATCCATAAATCACATAATCCCTTCAACTCATGAAAATCGCGTAATGTGAACTAGGTGTAAAAGTGTTCAGATTTTCTATCAATCACAAAAAAATAGGGGAGTTCACATATAAAAACCATTATGCTATGAGGAATTCTAGACATCCAGCCCCATTCACTTCATATCTCCTCCTCTTATGCTCATATCAACTTGAGTGCATAAAACCGGTGTTTTCCAAAAGAGTTTCGAATTTTTGAAAAATCGAAAAAAAATTTCCACATGATTGCTTGAAATGTTGCAAAACGCATGATTGCTTGAAATGTTGCAAAATGCATGATTGCTTGAAATGTTGCAAAACGCTGGATTCATCCAAGTGATCTTACACCCCCCAACCAAATCTTGCATTGTCCTCAATGTAAAAGATGCGCAATGAGCAAAACATGAGAGCAATTTGAAAATAAAAGGGAGTGAGGAATGATAGTACCTGAGAGAGTGAAAAGTGGAAATCTTCCTCCTTCTAACAAACCTATGAAAACGAAAACAAAAGCAGCAAAATCCTAATCCTAACTACTCTATACCTCCATCAGACTAGGAGATCAATCATCCTGATACACAGGATCATTCAGAGGTATGGACATACCTTCTGAAGGGAATTTCTCAAAGAACGGCTTTAATCGCTGCCCATTTGCTTTAAAAATGTTGCCGTTCCTCGGATTCAACAGCTCGACAGTCCCATATGGATAGACAGTTTGCACAATGTAGGGACCGGTCCATCGAGATCGCAATTTTCCCGGAAATAGACGTAAGCGAGAATTATACATGAGGACTTTTTGATTTATCGTGAATGTCTTGCGAAGAATATTCTTATCATGAAATATCTTCGTCTTGTCCTTGTAAATTCTCGCATTCTCATAAGCTTCATTCCGGATTTCTGCAAGTTCATTCAATTGTAGTTTGCGTAACGAGCTTACCTTGTCAGAATTGAAATTCATCTTCTTAATAGCCCAATATGCCCTATGTTCCAACTCCACAGGCAAGTGACAAGCCTTCCTATAGACAAGTCTATAGGGAGACATTCCAATGGGGGTTTTAAAAGCTATACGGTAAGCCCAAAGCGCATCGGTAAGCCGAAGCGACCAATCCTTGCGATCGGGGTTCACCGTTTTCTCTAAAATGTGTTTAATCTCCCTATTGGATATCTCAGCTTGTCCACTAGTTTGTGGGTGATAGGGAGTGCTTACTTTGTGTGTTACGCCATATTTCTTCATTAAGGCTTCAAAAGGGCGATTGCAAAAGTGAGACCCTCCATCACTTATGATGACTCGAGGCGTTCCAAACCGGGAAAGAATATTTTCTTTTAAGAATCGAATGACCGTTTTATGGTCATTATTCTGGCAAGGGATGGCCTCGACCCATTTGGAAACATAATCAACGGCAAGCAAGATGTATAAGTTTCCAAAAGAAGATGGGAATGGGCCCATGAAATCGATGCCCCAACAATCAAAAATTTCAATTATTAAAATGGGATTGAGTGGCATCATATTTCTAGGGGAGATTCCTCCTAATTTCTGACAAGGTTCACATGCTTTGCAAAACTCATGTGTGTCTTTGAACATGGTGGGCCAATAAAACCCACATTGCAGAATTTTCGCTGTGGTCTTTTTAGCCAAAAAGTGGCCACCACATGCCTGAGAATGACAGAAGGAGATGATACTTTGTTGCTCATCATCTGGGACACATCTCCTTATGATTTAATCGGGACAATACTTGAATAAGTATGGGTCGTCCCATAGGAATTTCCGCACCTCCGTGAAGAATTTATCCTTATCTTGCTTTTTCCAATATGTAGGAATTGTACCTGTAGCAAGATAGTTAGCAATGTCTGCATACCATGGCAATTGGGAAACAGCAAAAAGTTGTTCATCAGGGAACATGTCATTGATTGCAGTCATTTCAGGGGAATCAGTGAGGATAAGTCGAGAGAGGTGGTCAGCTACTACATTCTCTACTCCTTTCTTATCACGTATTTCTATGTCAAATTCTTGGAGTAGAAGGATCCATCTTAACAACCGTGGTTTAGCATCCTTCTTAGAGAGAAGATACTTAAGCGCGGCATGGTCAGTGAATATAATGATCTTGGATCCAATCAAGTAGGACCTAAACTTGTCCAAGGCAAAATCTACAGCTAAAAGTTCCTTTTCAGTAGTGGTGTAGTTTGCTTGGGCTGAGTTTAGGGTTCTGCTTGCATAGTAGATGACACATGGCTTTTTATCTTTTCTTTGGCCTAGCACGGCCCCAATAGCATAGTCGCTAGCATCGCACATAATCTCAAAAGGAAGGCTCCAATCAGGTGGTTGCATTATTGGAGCGCATGTCAACATACCTTTAAGGGTGGTAAAGGCCTTTTGACATTCTTCATTCCACTCGAATGAATTTTCCTTTTGAAGTAGTTTACATAAAGGGCGAGAGAGTGAACTGAAGTCCTTTATGAACCTTCTGTAGAATCCTGCGTGTCCTAGAAAGGACCGTACATCTCGTATGCTTTTGGGTGGTGGAAGGTTAGAGATTAAGATCAATTTTCGCCTTGTCCACCTCAATTCCATTTTGTGAAACGATGTGACCAAGTACAATTCCCTTTTTAACCATGAAGTGACACTTTTCCCAATTGAGCACAAGGTTCTTCTCTTCACATCTTTTCAGCACAGATTTCAAGTGCTCAAGGCACTCATCAAAGCTACAACCGAATACGGAAAAATCGTCCATGAAGACTTCGAGAATGGTCCCCACCATGTCAGAAAAGATGCTCATCATGCAACGCTGAAAGGTGGCAGGGGCATTACATAGTCCAAAGGGCATCCGTCGATAGGCGAACGTGCCAAATGGACATGTGAATGTAATTTTTTCTTGGTCTTCACGGGCAATTTCTATTTGGTTGTACCCTGAATAGCCATCAAGGAAGCAAAAATGGGAATGACCCGCCAACCGTTCTAAAATCTGATCAACAAACGGTAGGGGGAAGTGATCTTTCCTCGTGACAGTGTTTAGCTTCCTGTAGTCAATGCACATTCTCCAACCGGTAGTGACTCTAGTTGGCACGAGTTCGTTATTGGCATTGGCTACGATGGTTATTCCGGATTTCTTAGGCACCACTTGAGTTGGGCTCACCCATTGGCTATCGGATATTGGGTAAATGATACCTACATCCAATAGTTTCACCACTTCGGCCTTAACCACATCCTTCATGTTTGGATTTAGTCGTCTTTGTGGTTGCCGTGATGTCTTTGCATTTTCCTCAAGGTGTATGCGGTGAGTACAAATCAGTAGGTCTATGCCTTTGAGATCCACAATTGACCATCCAATGGCACTCTTGTGCTCTAATAGAGTGGCTATTAGCCTACTCTCTTGTTCTTCATCCAAGTGGGAAGAAATCTCCACTGGATATGTCTCGTCTTGACCTAAATAAACATATTTTAGCTCATTTGGCAATGGTTTTAAGTCGAGTTTTGGTGCCTTGATGTTAGATGGGAGGGTCTTGTTCCCATTTATAGGCAAAGGTTTAATTGGGGCCCTCCATCTTTTATTGTCAAGTACTGGCATCATCTCTAAAATGGCATCCATCTCTTGTATTGTGTAATCATTTGACTCATGAGAATGGGCCATACATGCCTCCAAAGGGTTGGAAAATAGTGATAAGGGGACTGTATCCTCCACGAATGATTCGATCATGTTTAATTCGTAGACATCATCATCAACTTCCCGCGGTTGTTTGCATAAATCAAATATGTTAAGCTCAAGGGTCATATTTCCAAAAGACATTTGTACAAGTCCGTTTCTACAATTGATAATGGAGTTTGAGGTAGCTAGAAACGGTCATCCAAGTATGACGGGAATTTGAGCACTAGTGCCTATCACTGGATGTGTGTCCAAGACAATAAAATCTACTGGGTAGTAGAATTTATCAACTTGGACTAGAACATCCTCTATCATTCCTCTCAGTATCCGGATGGATCTATCAGCCAGTTGGAGTGTGATTTTGGTGGGTTTCAATTCACCTAACCCAAGTTGTTCGTAGACCGAGTATGGAATGAGATTCACACTTGCCCCCAAGTCGAGTAGGGCTTGTTTAATCTGGTAGTCACCTATGATGCATGAGATGGTTGGACTACCTGGATCCTTGTATTTTTGGGGCACCTCTTGTTTGATGATGGCGCTCAAATTCTCAGCCAAAAGAACTTTGTTGTGAACGTTATGTTTCCTTTTTACTGTACACAATTCCTTTAGAAATTTGGCATAAGATGGTATTTGTTTTATTGCATCCAACAGCGGGATGTTGATCTTCACCTGCTTGAAAACTTCCAGAATCTCCAGATTTTTATCTAAAGGTTTAGGTGAAATCAACCTTTGTGGAAATGGGGCAACTGGCTTGTATTGTCTTTCCGGTTCTTTCTCTTGTGGAACATTGTTTGGGCTATCATCCTCTTTGGGAATTTTCGGATCCTTAGGCTTTGGAGCCTTCACCGGATTAGATTTGTCAATTTCTTTCCCACTTCTCAAAGTGGTGATAGCTTGGACATGTTCCGTATGGTGGGAGGATGAGCTTGCATCTTGTATCTCATACTGGGTCCTTGGGTTAGGAAGAGGTTGAGCAGGAAGTGTGCCCTTCTCTCTAACACTAAGGTGAGCTTCAACTCTAGCCAGAGATGTTTTCAATTCATTGATGGCTTGGTTTGAATTTTGATTGAATTTCAATTGCTCTTTCATGAACCCATCTATTTTTAGAGAATTTGTCTTGTTATACTCATTCTGGACTGATATGAATGCACCCAACATCTCTTCTAATGATACTTTTAGAGTGTTGTTTGCATTTGCATTGGGTCCATTCCTCCAACTGAAGTTGGGATGGTTCTTCCAATTAGGATTAAACGTGTTTGAGTTTGGAGCACCATATTGCTGTTGATAGCTGTTTATGGCATTTGTTTGTTCTTGTAAGATGCCTTGGACTGCTGAAATCGTGGGACAATCTTGTGTAGCATGTTGATTTCCCGCATAAATTCCACAAACAGTTTCAACGTCAGTGGAGTTGATTGTTTCTCCTTTCCTTAATTCCATGGCTTCGACCTTTCTTGTGAGGCTAGCCAACCGTGCACTTATATTATCTTCTTCTGATAGGACATACATTCCTCCCTTCTCCTTTTGTTGGCTAGTCTTGGAATTTGTTGGTTTAGATGTATCCCAAGACTGTGCACTCTCAGCCAATTCTTCCAAATAATCCCATGCTTCATCAGCTTCCTTATTCATGAACTCCCCATTACACATCATCTCTACAAACTGGCGCATGGGTGAAGTCAGTCCTTCATAGAAAAAGCTTATAACCCGCCAAATTTCATAGCCATGATGTGGGCATGAGTTTAATAGGTCCTTAAACCTCTCCCAACATTGGAAAAAGGTTTCGTCTTCCTTTTGGGCAAAGTTCATGATAAGGCGCTTCAACATATTCGTTTTGTAAGTAGGGAAGAATTTCTTTATGAATTCTCTGTGCATATCAATCCATGCACCAATTGATCTTGGCCTCAATGCATAAAGCCAACCCTTAGCTTTATCTTTAAGAGTGAAAGGGAAGAATTTAAGTCTCACCACATCTTCCGTTACGTTTGCAAAGTGCATGGTGGTGATTACCTCGTCAAACTCTTTAAGGTGCTGATAAGCACTTTCACTATCTAATCCACGGAATTTAGGGAGAAGTTGAATCACTCCCGGTTTCAAATCTACGTTCCCTGCATTTGGTGGAAATACTATGCATGAGGGAGTGCTCGTTCTTGCAGGTTGCAAGAAATCACGTAAAGTCCTTGGTCGGGGAACATCCTCAACCACATTCTCTCCTGTTTCAGTTTGATTTTGGACCGGGTTAGGTTGATTTGCAGCCATATTTTCAGATAAAATTGGAGAGTCTAGATGTCTCCTAGCACGTGGCTCTCTATCAATTCCTTCTACTATCCCCCCTTCACTTATGAGTCGGTTATTGGAATCCCGAGCCCAATGTGGCATGCAAAACCAAAAATAAGAAACAGAAAGAAAGAAGAATTCTTCCTCCCTTTTCTTTACTCTTCTCTAAGACCGAAGCACAAGGTGTCTTGCAATGGCTAGGCCAGAAGCAAGGATAGAGACCGATTTCTCGTGGTCAATAGGGGTTCAGAGAACTCCCCACCCACTCTTTGAATCTTTTGAGAAAAAGTGCAGAAAAAGGAGAAAGAGGAGTAGAGATGAGAAAAGAAATCTCTGAGCACAAGGTGATCCAAGGCGGCAGAGCCGACCAATAGGAATCCAGGTGGCAAAAAGGCCGACCTTTTAGAGATCCAAAAGGAGTCTCCACCCACTCTACAAGAGATGAATAAGATAGGAATGAATAGGAGAAGGAGAAGAGTAAGGTTTAGAAAGATAGAATCTGATTCGCACTTAAAATCCTTGTATCTTCTTCAGCTTCCTTGAAATCCCTGAAAAGAAAAATCAAATAAACAAACTAAGTTAGTCCTAAAATCCTAAAAATCCTAAATAGATACTAATTTCAGAAATTTGTGAAAACCGGCAAGGTCCCCGGCAACGGCGCCAAAAACTTGTTCGCTTCCCCAAGTGTTGGGTTGCGATGTAGTAATAATCTCGGTAAGACCAAGGTCGATCCTCAGGGACTTATGTAGGATTTCACAAACTCATCCACAAGTGTCTATTGAAATCTACTAATCAGATTTTTGTATGAAATTGATATGAGTAACAGAAGTTGAATTAAATCGAAAGTAACTAATTATAAGAAGGCACTAGGGGTTCAGGGATCCACTTATAGCAATCCTTGATGTTCAATCCGCTGTGGTTTCTTATTCTCTCAACTAGAATCAACGTTCAGGTCTATCTAGTCGGATGATAGAACTGTTAAACCAAACAGTCTGTGATATGTAAGTTCTATGCATATGATTCACTCAATGTAGGCTGAGCTGAGCATGCTCAATTGCATAGGTCATTCCCCTTTTCTATAAGTCCAGTTCACAATCATAATCATCCTCAAGTCCTGTCACAAGACAAGGCTAGATCAGGACTTGAACTGGATTCAAATCACATGCACAGTCCATACATATTCCAGAAAAACAGAAAAATAGAACTTTGGTAGGAAGTCCCTTTATGAAGAGCATAGTACTAGAGCGCACTCCGATTCCTCGGATCATACAGGTCTAGACCGTTACAAACGAATTAAGAAGTTAAGTAATTCTCCTAAACATCCATGAGTCATCACAAGACTAAGAAAAATTACTCAAAAACTTGTATAAACTTCAAACCATAGTTCATAATCATGAATTCCATACTTAAAACCACTCAACTACGAATTAAAACATCTTGGATTCACTACAAGCTTCACCTCTTAGCCCTAGCTAAGAGGTTTAGCTTCTCATGATCCAAGGAAACATGAAACAACTAAAAAAAACATAAAAACAGCAAAGCAAACCAAAAGGAGTTGTGAAACTCCAATCTTCACTTCCACAGCTTCCAACCTCGCTTGAGCCCTTCTAGGATACCCTAGGAACAATCCCTAGGTGTCTTTTTATAGTCTGGAGGCTCCACAACTTCGGAAGAGTCGAGAAATTGCGTAATACTTACGCAGCGCAGACAAAATCGGACTATATCTGGAAGTTTCTAACTTCTTACGCACAGCCGACCGGTCATGACCGGTCGGCCTCAATAGAGAGTCATTCCAGCAAGCATGGCCGACCGGTCATGACCGGTCGGCCTTGTAAAACATTAGTCCAGCAACCCTGTCTGACCGGTCAAGACCGGTCGGACGTTTTCACTTATGTTACAGCGGCCATGGCCGACCGGTCATGACCGGTCGGCCTTGTTCATTGAAGTTCCAGCAGCCTTGTCCGGCCGGTCATGAGTGGTCGGACGTCTTCATTAGCTCCCAACATGCATGGCTGACCGGTCGCTGACCGGTCTGGCTTCCTTGGCCGACCGGTCAAGACCGGTCAGCTCTCTTTTCTTCTTGTTTTCTTCCTTTCTTTCTTCTGCTTTCTTTTCTTCTTTACTTCTTTCTTTCTTTTCTTCTTTGGTCCTCAAATGTTCTTCATCAGAATGATCCCCAGTGAACCCTTTTTGTCTTCAATTGAGTGGAGTTCATTCTCAGTCCTATAGTCACAAAACATGCATTGGATTAGCCTACAAACCATACAAACCTTGCACAATGAGTGGTAAATTGGGGTTAGAATATGCACAATTTAAGAGCTCAACACCACTCTTGAATTCACAAGAAAGAAAAGAAATTTTGAAATATTTTTATTGATATTTTCCCCTAGAAGGACTTTAATAATAGGACACAAACCTTAATTAAGAGTCATAATTCGACTAAACTGAAACTTACTTGAAATAGCAAAATATGCTAAAAAAATAATTAATCTAGTTACACAGGATAATTCCTGATATTATAAGAATTAAATCCTAAGCAGACATCGTATACTAAATCTCTAAGATGAAAAAGATATGCCCAACCCATCGGCAACTCGTAATTACAGAATTTTCTTGGTTTTAATTAGTCTATTGCACATCTTGATTTTGACATTTTTAGCGACTGAATTATTTTTAAACTTTTTATGATTATTTATAATTAAGTTTAATATTGTCCCACAAAATTGCACCTTATTTAAAGTTGTATAAAAATTATTAAAATTTTTGAAGTACCAACTGCCTGAGACCAATAATTTTCAAACCGTCCTAAATTTGGCCTTCTTATAATATTTAATTTATTTTTATATATTTTTATATGAAATTAGACTCTTCAATATCTAATCTGGATTTTGAATCACCTCAATCGGAGTTATAATGAAAGAGGCATGAAATTTTGAAGTTGCTTAAAAATGTAGGGCTGAAAATTTTCAAAATCTGAAATTTTTAACCAAAATAACCCCAAAGACATCCGGGCGACCATGTTTCCATCCAGTCGGCCTGATATGGCCCTAGTCGACCGGTTCTTGCTGTTCAATGACCCCATTTTCCCCAATGACCCTGATTTCATCCTTTAGAGAAAGTTTTTTTTGTTCTTTCTTTTTTCTTTTTTTTTCTTTTTTTACAAATTCTTAACACTTATGAAATTCTTCTCTTTTTCTTTTCAAAACCTCAAAATTAATGAAATTTATTTATTTTTAAATTCTCAACACTTATTATGATTTTTTATTTTTTTTCAAATTCTCAACACATACAAGATGATTTTTTTTTTTGTCAAACCGTCAACACTTAAGAAAGAAACAAATAAATTTCTCAAATCCTCAACACTTACGATGATTTTTTTTTTTCAAATTTCCTTCTTTCTTGCTTTTGTCCACCTATCTAAATTGTCCTACGATGAATTTACACTCACTCATGCGGTCCTAAGGCTCAAATTGTTAGATTTAAGTTTAAAATCATTAATGAATCGGGAATCCGATCTTAACGTTCAATGTTCTTAAGTTTAATGTTCTCAATCATCCAGCAATAGGGGATTTAATCCTATAGTTTAGTTTGTAAGTTTCAAGTTTCAAAATATAGCAAATTGGAGAATTTAGTCTTAAGGTTTGTTGTCTTTATATTACTGGATTTCCTATATTGCCAGATACACATAAACTTAGGGAAATCCCCTTCAGGTCTAAACTTTTAATCTTGAACATTAAAACACACGAACATTGTGGTTTGTATATAGGCGTGATCGTTGGACTAGCCACAATTATGTCTTCCCTCTGCTTGGCGCGGTGTTCACGGCTTGAACTTGCCTCTCCCACGGTATTCTGCCTCTTGGTCATGCCCATCACTACCAATGGAAGCGCAAGCTATGGCAAGGCTATGGCCAAGAATGACACCATCTTCAAGCTACTATACTCACTTTTCTTGGGGTGGAGGAGAGAAAACCCCTACACAAGGGTTTGGGGAGTGCTTAAGGAGATTTGGAAGCTCAAAGAGGAGAATGAGAGTGAGTGAGGCTTAGGGCTTGGAAATCTTAGAGTAGGGGTGAAATATTGGAAGATTTTATGGATTTGGAAGGTGGGTTTTTGTTGAGTGGGTGGAGTAATGAAATAGGAAAAGGGGTTTTTGTTTGTGTTGAGAGAAAAGGAGAAAAAATCCCTTTTCTAAAACAAAAATGGGTATAATCTGGTTAACCGGCTAACAATCTGGTCAACCAGATTACACTGTCTCAACTTTTCAATTTCTTTCCACTTTCCAACTATTCTCTGGCAGCAACAACCAGTTGAGCGATTTGCAATCTGGTTGATCGGATCTTGTTGTGTCATCTAGTCACAAACTCATCCTTAGGGGCTTCCAAAAACCCAATTTCCTCTCTTGATCTCGTCCTCATAGCTTAGCTAACTTGGTCACTTCTTCTTGCCCTCAACCGACCCACAACTTGCATACATAAACTATCTATTGCAAGCATCTAAACACTAAACTCTCTCTATCCGAACTCATGGATCCACAGGAGTTTCTACTCCTAGGGTTTCGACTCTCATCCTCGAACTTGACCTCAACAAGCTTTTGACCTCAGGTCTCCGCATTGATTTCAAAAGCGTTCAAAATCCAGGACCTAAATCAGGGTCTATCCACTCTAAGATTGAATCTATAGGGATCAAGGATTTGAGAAATCGATTATAAGGTTCAGGGTCAGTAATCTTAAAGTCCTATCTACGTCAGCGTGAAGTTTGTGTTAAGCCCATATCTCACTGCCTAGTTCAATTATAAACTCGCGCTCTGATACCAACTCTGACACCCCGAATTTCAAGGGGTCGAGTACAACCTCGTTCCCCAAGATTTTGAGTGTCAGTTATGCTTTGTGGAAGCGTCATTTTTTGTTTAAGATTCATAAGGCATTAAAGCACAAATTCAGAATCAATTTCAACAATAAAGTAAAGACGAAAATTAAATTTAAAACTACCAATATAAAACGTGAAAGTTGAAAAACTCTCCCGTAAAGTCATCAAACTTATCATGTAAGGCATTCTCCTCTGAGATACCTGCATCTATCACAACAGAGACTGGTGGTGTTTTGAAACACTGTCCCAAGAGTGGGAGTGAGTGATCAACTTAGTGAGAATTATAATTCAAAGTTTAACATGTTATCAAACAAATAGGGTTAGGCATTGATTCTAAACAAAATATCCAAATTCATATTCTAGTTTTATTAGCACATGAATGACATGAGCTCGTACACCATGCATGTTTCGGATGTAATATGAGGAACACAGAATAGCACTGGCACCACATCAAGAACCAGGCACTCATAAAACCTCCAAATGCAAATGGGTTAGATCATCCTTCGGCATCCTGGCCTTTAACAGTCAGACAGTTGCCTAGGGGATCCATGACGTGTATGTATGATTTGTTTGAGTTTCAGTAGGTCATTTCTCACTCAGCATATTAGCAAAGCCAGAATACCATTGTCTAATCATTGATCCTGAACGGGACTATCTGGCTCCCAACTGTGTAATGCGAATCATAGCCAGTAGCCCACTCTTTCCTGTCACTTCCACATACAAAAATACAGTTCCCAACATCCTGTTATAACGGGGGCTTGACAACCTTCTCGGGAATACCGATAGGGTTTACTGCCCCACTAATCACTCCAAGGACACTACGGGGAGATGACTCACCCCAGCGAAGGCCGACGACTTGAACACGATGTCCCATACCACCATGCTCAGTCTAAGAGACTTGTCGGGATCGCTTGCACTTATAATTATCATTGGACTCGGCACTTTCTTTGGATCTAGTATTCCGTATTCAGGGGACTGTAATGTCATCATCATCAAACACTCTTGTTGTCATAATTTGACAGTTTCGATTAAGTCCAGGGGTGTTTGTCTAGATCGGCATGGGCGCAAGTCACCCGCGTAGTCTAACTACTACTGACCATCCGCGTCTCCCACAAACCAACAGAATGCGTCTCGGGTAGCCGACACATCTGGGTTACCCGCCTCGAAATATTTGGGACAGATATTCTATTTCACAAAGCCTAAATTCATTTTGTAGCATACTTATAACTTAGGAAAAATCCTAACTCGACGTCATGCATGATAATTCCAACTTATATACATGCAAGCAATCCTATATTCAACCCACACATAACACACATCATCCCAGCAGTTTTATCTCACACAAGCATTTCATCAAACACCCTTGCTACAGAAAGTTAAAATAGTATATATATTACATTAAAGTGGAAATAAAATAACTAATCAAGATAATCATCTCCTAATGACACAATCAATCCTAAATCCATCTAAGGTTGAAAAAAGAAAACCTAAAGGTATAATCCGCACCTTAGGGTTAGGGTTTAACACGATCCATGCACCCTTAGGTTTAAAGCTAATGGAATTCAAGCTCCTGTATGTGTAATAACGTAGGGTTATGGTTCAGGGTGCTAATCGCAACAATTTGGATGAAGGGATTTGGTGATTTCGACTTACCTACAATTTCAATGATAGGTTGAGACGATCATTGATACCGTGAGAATATGCTGAAGGTCAAGGAAGGAGATGGGCTTCTAAGCTTGAACTCGTGCTTCACACAATCACTCTGAACCACACCTCTCTCAAGTTCTCTCAAGTTCTCTCAATTTTTATTCTCTTTATTATATAAAAAGGGGTGAGATTTGTGTTGAGGAGAAATTCCCCTATACAACTCTTATTTATAGGCCCAGATTTACCTGGATGGCCCTAACATCTGATTGATTATGAATCTAGCCCTAATGAAGACTAATTCTGTAAGTAAGGGTCAATCGGGTCTCGTACGGTCGCATCTTGACAAGTCATCTACCTTGTCACAGTGAGATCTACCATGGGCCGAAACATTTCGCACATTAGGTGTGGCGATCGATCGCCAACACATGATACGCGTTCGATGGTCACCGATCATTGATTAGGGCAGAGGCTTTAAGGAACCGTGCATGGATTTATTTGGGGCAGGGGCGCCAAGTCTCATGACGTTTCAACGATTCAGATGCAATCACTTAAAGAATATTCAAAATGAAATTACATAACTCACTATTGTTGGGCAACTCACACATCTCATGTGCCCTCACTCTATGCCCAAGTTGAGCGATCCGGTACTTCGATCTGGCTCAACGTCCGCAATGTACGTCAAGCCCAGTAAGACAGATGATGTTCCTTAGTTTCGAGTTGGATGGCCCACTAACAAATGGTTTAGAGCTTGTTTGGTGATTTTAACTATTTTTTTAAGAAAGTAGAGGTTGAGATTTCGTGTATATTATGTGTAAGGTCGAATCAGCATATGCTTAAGGTTTGATTATTAGAAAGTGAAAATAGTGTTTTAACCTAATTCATCATCAACCATTGATTTCTCAGCTATATGAGCAATTTGACTAATTTGAGTTTTGTACGTGATATAGTTGTGATCCAAACAGTTAATTGAGTTGGTATTAAGTGGGCCTTCACTATATTACAAGGGTTTAATTTTATCGGGTGGTAAGGTTCACTTGGACTTGGGTTAGATTCGTAGATCACATTATTTGGCTTAAGATCTAAGTGAACGAGTGTGTTCATTAACTTCTCAAGATCATCTAATTAAATTTGTACGATCATTTATTGGTAATACTAATATATTTCTTATAATCAAGCATTAAAGATTGCTAAATGATAAACTAAACTAATAGTGACGAAAAAGTTTCAGAGGATTTTTTAAATTCAAATTGGTGAAAATTTGGGGCGTTACACGTACACGCTCGATTTAAGTCCTACCAGAAACGTTGGACGACACATGGAAAGTACCACAAGTGTGCAGTTCAATTACGATTGGGTCGTGGGTATTACACTAAGGAGAGAGGAATTTCCCCATGTCCTTTTTATAAGGGAAAGGTGGGTAATGCATGTTCCTTTCCCCTCCAAGCAACAACGTTCATGCATTACACATTTTGAGATTTTTAAAAAATGACATAATTACCCATTTATAAAACAAAAAATGCTATTAGCACTCTTTAATTTGAAGACCTCTTTTAAGCACTTCAAGAATCTTAACTACTCATTTACTCTGGCTCTTTTATTATAAGAACACATGAAATTATATATATATATATATATATATATATATATATATATATATATATTGCCTTCCTAAGATCGTGATATCGAATAAGCAATAAGATCGTGATATCGAATAAAAGTGGAAACGGAGGAAATTTGGACTCGAAATCCATCAAACTCAAAGAGGGTTGGCCACTATAACAAGCTAAATGTAAAGGTGTGCCCACGTGTTAGAACAAGTCACATATGTGGCGTTTTTTTTATTAGTCATGCAATGCACCTTCCCTGTTAGTTGTGCAATGCACCCATGCAGTTAGTCACACGATGCAGCCACCCACCGGTGGGGTTAGTGTGTCTCCTTAGCATATGCAAGCTGAGACCTGCTGTTGAAACGCCTAGGCGTCTTCATTCTTGGGCTATAAGGCAATGCATGAAATGCATGATGTAACATAACCACAAGTACATGACAAGACATCCTACATCATCTCATTCGTACAATCAAGATCATAATTAACAAAAGATTAAAAGATCAATGGTTAAAACATATTCCAACTATCTATGAAGCATCATCGTAGCCGTCCAACTCATCATCTCATGGTTAGATCAATGATCATCTACAATATCATGACTAACTATCAACAAAAACATGATTTAATGAAAATAATTAGATGGAGCAAAGGGTCCAATGGTCTAATTCCCATAATCAAGATAATTTGTTCATCAAATAGGATTTTTAACAATGCATTTGGTAATCCAATGATTCCTATTCGGTTTAGATGGCTTGGATTGATGGTTCATGTTTTGGATTGGTGATCCAATGGACGGATCATCTCAATTTTGGGTTAGATGGGCTCGATGATGCATCTGATGGCTCAAATCCAAGTAGAAAAAAAAAATTATACTCCAAAAATTTACTGAGTATATTAGAGCCTCATTTTAGGATTGGAAAAAATAGGTAGACGGGATGGATTTTTGACAAACATTAAAGTGGGCCTCATGTAGTGTTAAGGGTAGGTTAGTGTGGCAATCCTCGAGGTTTTGTGGACATTTAAGTCCAAAAGGGGGGAGTTTCGTGGACAATAAGTCTAGAGGAGGAGGGTTTCCAGACTGTAGCTGGGGTCTACCATGATATTTGTGACAAATCCACTTGATCCATCTATTCTGACACCCCATTTTAGGGCATGGGACCAAAAATGAGGCAAATCCAAAGCTCAGGTGGGCCAAATTAACTTGACACAGCAGGGAACAAACGCCCGTTACAGAAACATTTGTGGAGCTAAAGGATGCTTGGGACGGATCCATTCCATCCATCTATTCTTTCGGCTCATTTAATGGCATGGGCCTAAAAATGAGGTCGAAACCAAAGCTCCAATGGGCCAAATGATAGGAAACACTGGGGATTGAACGTCCATAGTTGAAACATCTTAGGGCCATCGGCCCTACTTTGTGCTTTGGATCTGCATCATTTTTGTGCACATACCATAAAATGTGCTAGCAAAATAGATGGACGGGGTGGATTTCTCACAAATAACAAGGTTGGGCCACATAAGATCTGGAGTTAGGGTGGCATGTCCCAGAATCCAAGCATATTGGCCAACGGGAGAGATTGCCCAGTGCAGTAAAGTGAAAGCAGTTCTACCAATGCCAAAATACAAAAACCTATTCATACAGGTAACTAACAACAGCCAATTTAATGTCTAATGGCACGGGTTTAGGAAAATAGTTTAAAAATTGGAGGTTTTTGGTCCATAGCTTAAAAGGCAGGCCGTGACGGCAAAAAATCTCTCTAGTCAGTATGGACTGAGTCAAGTTTTGAAGCCATTGTTGGGATAGTTAAATCAGCCAAAAAAATTTGACGGGTGGGCAATTTTGACGAGTGGGCAATTATAGGTGGGCCTCACAAGATGTATGATGATAAAACTTTTTTCTAATATACTATTATACCTCATTCATTTCCTAGCAATTTCTCATATGGTAAGGCCACTCAGTCTAATTGATTTTTTTTTTTTTTTGGAGAGATTGTAAGTTTTCTATATAGTAGACCGACTGATCAATGGTCCACATTTAAATACAGATGCAGATTCATGTGTTGACTAATCAGTGGACCCCATTACAAACGTGATCTAAAGAAATAAAAGGGGTTGCGCGTCTATACTGCTTGTGACAGTATTATAGTTGAATATGGATACTAGTTACCCAAACTCGTGTGGAGCAAGGGTGGCAGTGTTTTGATGGGTTTCAAACACTGCCACACCTACTACAAACCCTATTTAAAGGGTACTGGGTCCCCAATCTGAGATTACACTGAAAGCAAGCCCCATGTAAGGTTTTCTTTATAGATATTCTAGGAAGAAGATCCAGACTACAGATTCGAGATGGCCCACCAAACAGGTATGTTTTGTGTTTCAGATTATCCGATCTACATATTCGATGCACTGTACGGTCCTATGAATTCCGCGATATACAGATTCTTACAGTTGGTATCAGAGCCGACTGTGCATAGGCTATGGTGGAATAATACAGATTGTTGTATATGTTTAGAATTTTTAGATCTGGACAGTCCATCCATGGACATTTAATTCCAGATCAAGGCCATTGAGTGCGATTCCGCATACAGTTTCTGGATCCAGCGGCATTGGCAGGGCTGCCATTGTTGTGGCCATAGCAGCTCCCAAAAACCATAAAGAATAATAAAAAAAAGAGAGTATCAACACATCAAGGCCGCCATCACAGACAGATCCGACAATCAGAATTTTTTGGTGATTTGCATTGCCAATGTCACCGAGCATTAAGTTGTTGCCAAAATTTGGCATTGCTACTGCTAGTACCTATGATCGACACCGGCAGCCATCAGATTATGTTCACAGTTGTCGGATTTTTGTCGCCAAAGGAGGCAGCAGCAGCCATTAATGACGGCATAGGGTTTTTCGAAACCTGTTGTTTGAAGTAAATTACAAGGATGGAGGCTGAGACGCATTACCCTATTTCGTCGCCAACAATTAATGGAGGCCCATCAACCTCTGCAACTAATTCAAGGCAGCCATTAATGGCGGCATAGGGTCTCAGCTTACCTTCACCAATTGAGAACTGAAACCACTGTGCACAACCGGACAACAGAGGCGTTGGTGGTGGCGGGAGGTCCACATGTAGTTTTGGTTGAGAAAGGAAAAAGAGAGGAGGCAGCGGCTAGGGTTTCCACTCTCTCTCTCTCTCTCTCTCTCTCTCTCTCTCTCTCTCTCTCTCTCTCTCTCCTTTTAAGGCTTGCTGTCTTAATAGCGGTCTGGGCCCTGAGCCGGGCCTGCTGCTAGTGGATTGGGCCTGCTCCAACGAACTGGGCCTACTTCTTGGGGATAAGTTTGATATAAGTCTTGGGCCTAACTTTGGCATAATTTTTGGGTTGATTTCATGTTATAATTTAGGCTAGTTTTGAACTAGTTTAATCTAGTTCATGGGGCCCAATTTTAGGTAGATTGAGGGCCACACCTTGGCCTCTTTTAAGACTAGTATTGACTTGAGAATGGGCTGGGCTTGTTTAATGAGTTGTTTTAAAGGGCCTGTCTTTAGGACCGGTCTGGCTCAATTTAAGGTTGATTTTGGGCCAGATTTTTGGTAAGTTTTAGGGTCTGATTTATGGTTGTTTCTGGGCCTCTTTTGGCCAAGTTTTAGAGCTTATCTTGGGCCAGATTTTGGTGGTCTTTTAGGCCTGCTTTAAGGCTATTTTTGGGCCTATTTTTGCCAGACTCTTGGGCTTAATTTTAGCCTGAATTTGGGATTGTTTTGGCCTACAATTTGGGCCTGATTTGTGGCTAGTTTTGGGCTTGGTATTAGGCCTAATTTTAGCTTGTTTTGGGGATTAATTTTGGCCTGATTTTTAGCCAGATTCAGGGCTTATTTTGGGCCAGATTATGGGTTGCTTTCATGTCAAATTTTGGGTAGATTTAAGGCCTGAATTTAATGCTATTTTGGGACCTATTTTAGCCCATATTATGACCAGATTTTGGCTATTTTCTAGGCCAAATTTTAGGTAATTTGTGGGCCTATTTTTAGCATATTTTGGCTCAGCTTTTGGGCCCATAGCCCTAGGTATTGGCCTAATTCTTGCCAGATTTGAGACAGATTTTGGCCTAATTTTTTTGCCAGATTTGAAGCAGGTTTAGGCCCATATATTGGTCTATTTTTTGGCTGAATTTGAGGCATTTTTAGGCCCAGGTATTAACCCTTTTTTTTTACCAAATTCTTGAGTAATTTTGGACCTGTTTTTTAGACATTTTTTTTGGGCATTTTTTTAGGCTGATATTTGCCCAGGTCGTATGCTGATAAATTGGGCCCCATCTAAGTTTGTAGTTTGGGCCTATTTTAACATGTTTTGGAGTTATTTATGCGTCAAGCTGGAAGCATGCCTTTGAGTTCTATTAGGCTTAGTTTTGGGCATATTACCCATCTTTTAGAAATTACTATGGACCATTGGAATGGAAAGCGAAACCTAACCGTTCGTTTCACCTTGAGGATTTCTCATCTTTTAATAGTTAAGGTCAGGTCTCACTGGGCCAAATTGAACCACTTTAGATTAATCCGTTGAGGGCAGGATTAAATCGCAATCCTAAGTCTAAATTTTATGAGATTGGATCTAGTTGTGTTAGCCACCACAATGACCTCAAGTAGTAAAGATTTCCACAATTCTAGACTTGTAATATTGGGTTTAAGTAAAGGATTGCATACAATTGCATTTGTTTCCCATGCAGATTGTTTACGTCTAATTTAGTAACAGGATCCTCCAGACGTTCACCTTCCTTCGAGCAAGCTTCCCTCCGAACCTGAAAGGGTAAAGGAGAAAACTAAGGGTGGCCCACGTTCAGCCGTTAGCCCTCCGAAGCTTAAGTCAGACGAGATATAGTTATAAAGTGAAAAGCAGGATATGAGTTGTTAGAACTAGAAAAATGCTCAGGCGCAGTTTTCTGGTGTATTGTTGTTCTGGGGTTCTGAATAATGAAAACATTCATAGACAATCACAAGCATTCACAAAAGTACACAAGAGAAAAGATATCGTAAGGCAAATTTTATTCCAGAGATCCTGAGATCTTGTACATTTCAGGCCGTGATATGGCACGAGCCCTTAATTACATCGAATGATCGATAACCCTTGATTAAAAGGCAGAAGACTAGTCAGTGGGGACTATGGTCTCAGAGTTCAAGGTCGTAGAGACCTGTATTTGTGTGGTCGTAGAGACCTGTGTTTGTATGATCGAGGGGACCTGTATTTTTATCGTCACGGAGACCTGTATTTGTATGGTCACGGAGACCTGTATTTGTTGTGTTCTGTTATGGACTGATCCATCTTTGTACGAGTCGGATGTCTATGTCCCATGTTTTGACCGGAGATCCGATCTGAGACTGTTAGGGCTTTTAACCGAGGGGTGCGACTCTGGGCCTGCGCCCGTCATTTGTGACGGGTGACCACGGGAAGACCGATCTGCAGTTGTATGTACCTGAGCAGCTCAACCAGCGAATGCCGTTTGGATGGGTAGGGCATCGACTATTCTTGAAGTGGCAGTCTTTAACAAATTGTGTGTGATAGTTTAGAACTCTCCTGGCATGGTTTATCGGGTTAACCATAGTCCCCTTTGCTTAGTTCGGGCCTGAATCCGGGTCATATTATGATAGTACATGTGATGATGATACATAGGTATAATTCTGGGCATCGGCGGCCTCTTTTCGAGAAGTTACTTCGTTCATCTCGTTGGATTGGATCGGACTTCGAAGGCTTACATTCTGCTCATTAGGTGGACCGAATGAGTTATTTGACTGCTCCATTGCGTCCGGAACGCTCAAAATACCCAAAATAGGCCCAAACAGGGCCCGAAAACATCATAAAATGAAGATTTAAAGGTACTGAAATGAACGTTCAAAGTGATGATTTTTATGATCCGCTGGCCTGATTTTACTGATGCGCTGGGGCCAGTGCGTCCAAAAATGATTGTTAAAAATGTTCTATTTTCATGATGCGCTGGGCTATTTTTCTGACGCGCTGGGGCCAGTGCGTCCAAAAATGACTTGTTTTAAGATATGTATTTTCCTAATCCGCTGGCCTATTTTACAATGCGCTGGGGCCAGTGCGTCCAAAAATGACTTTGTTTTGGAATGTGTATTTTTCTGATCCGCTGGCCTATTTTACGATGCGCTGGGGCCAGTGCTTCCAAAAATAACTTTGTTTTAGACTGTGTATTTTTCTGATCCGCTGAGGTATTTTAGTGATGCGCTGGGGCCAGTGCGTCCAAAAATGACTTTGTTTTGGAATATGTATTTTTCTAATCCGCTGGCTTATTTTGCGATGCGCTGGGGCCAGTGCGTCGATAAAATAAGCTTGGTTTAACGTATTTCGTGATACGCTACTTCACTTGTATATTTTTAGGTTCTCCACCAGACCTGCTGTGGTCAGAAGTGGGATTTCCAGTGATCGGCAAAAGGGTTTTCGGCGGTCGGAAAAGGGATTCCAACGAGGGATTCCGGCGACCTCAAAAACACAAATCTCTCTCCTTCTCTGGATCCGTCCAAATGAGGAAAAGGGGGGGTATTTATACCCGAAGTCGGCCAATAGGAGACCGCCACGTGTAGCGCGTCGAGAAAATGGGTTGGCGCGTCGAGAAAATCACTCGGCGCGTCTTAAAATGACTTTGTTGAAATGCTGATTTTTAGGGCGCACTGGCTGTCAGTGCGTACTGAAAGTCCTGAAAATGCCTGATTTATTGGACGCGCTGAAGGTCAGTGCGTCCTGAAATTCCTAAATTATTGGATGCGCTGGACGAATTTTATGACGTGCTGGGGGCAGTGCGTCCTGAAATTCACTTTGTAAAACCGCTGAATTTCATGATGCGCTGGGTGAATTTCTGGACGCGCTGGGGGCAGTGCATCCTGAAATTCACTTTGTAAAACTACTAAATTTCATGATGCGCTGGGTGAATTTCTGGACGCGCTGGGGGCAGTGCGTCCTGAAATTCAATTTGTAAAACTGCTGAATTTCATGATGCACTGGACGATGAATCTCTGGACGCGCTGACGTACTCGTGTTTTACAAAATTGGGTTTTGCGAAACAGAGGGCTTGTGGGGCCCGCTTTGCGACGGAAGTCTATGCATTGGCTCTATTTTTCATGATTAAAGTAACCCTCCCAAATTTGGAGGGTTCTGATCATGATGACCGGTGGGGTCCACCACTGGCCCAATTTTCCATTTTTGGTCTAGTGTGATGTGTGTTGTGATTTTTGCCGCGATTTTCGATGCACTGGCCCTAAATTTAATCAGGTGATGATTTTGGCACTCATAATCATTGTTTTGAAGATCCTAACTTTTGGGACCCCAACAGATGCCCCTCCGATGCGATGGGATGAACATCGATCGTTCATTGCATCACGTCGGATTTTTCGGGTCCCACTATAAATAGGAAACCTCAGGCCATTATAGTCATTTCCTATTCATTTGTGCACGAGAGAGCTCTCGTCAACGCGTTCATTTATTCTCCAGAGCATCGATTTATTGTCACCAGCGCGTCAATTAAATAGCGAGCGCGTAGAAAAATTGTAAGGTTCGGCCTTTTTCCGATGCGCTAGCTCTAGCGTGTCATGATTTGGGACTTTGGGAAATGTCCCGATTTATGCGATGCGCTGGAGTTAGCGCGTTGCTCATTTTGAACTTTGCATGATTTTTAGGACGCGCTGGGGTGAGCGCGTACTCGCGTCCTTTGGATACCCGTTTTAGTGACGAGCTGGGACCAGCGGGCATCATTTTTTCGGACTTGGTGAAATTCCACATTTTCATGACGCGTTGGGCCTAGCGCGTACTCGCGTGTTTGGGAAAACCCACTTGGAACTTGGGGTTGCATTTTCATGACGCGTCAGGGTCAGCGCATGCGAAATTTCAAACTTGGTGAAATTCCACATTTCTGGACGAGCTGGGGTCAGCACGCCATGTTTTTGGACTTGTGAAATTGCATGATTTTTTCGATGCGCTGAGCCCTGTGCTTGCGATTTTGGACTTAGTGAAATTCACTGAATTTGTTACATATGCTGGATCTCGCACGTACATTTTCAAACTTATTAAGTTGGCCCAATCGTTGAACGTGTCAGGGCCGACGCGTACTGATTTCTGGGGTTGAGAAATTGCCCAATTTTGGTGTCCTGATTAAATATGCTTATCATGGCTTAACGCGCTCATACTCTGGTTCAACTGATCATTGCTCATGATATTTGGGGTCGTTATTTCGGGTGCGTGGAGCCTTACGCACCCTCAAATTCAACCTGACAGCCTTTGAACATTATCGGGGTGCGTGAAGCCTCACGCACCCAGCCCATAGGACTTGGTGGAATTTGGGATTTTTTTGCGAACTTTATTCTGGCGATTTGCTGAGTCTCTAAAGGGTATGAGCTCCTATACCTCTGCTTCATATTTGCGCATGCGTGTTAGCTGTTCTAAGGAGGCGTAGGGTCTCATGCACTGAAAAGATTTCTAGATCGCATCAGTTTAATGGGCAATTCTAGTGGCTAATTTAAGTGATGTTTCGAGCATACCTTTGCATGTCTCTTCTTAGCCTTTCTGACTTTACGCGAGTAGCTTCACGTGCTTTCTCTTTCTTTTCTCTTGTCAGACTGCCCTATTGGTTCATCAGTCTTGTTTCTTAGCAGACAATGGCCATAACTCGCGCTTCTCTACACGCGGCCCGAGACTGTATAAGGCAGCTTCTGGGCTCTCTAAGTCACCCTGAGACTTGGTCATCTCTCGCTCTCAGCATGACGAGGTGGCCGAGGCCTTGACCCAACTGGGCGCGGACTCTCGCCCTATTCTTCAAGCTATTCAGAACGTCTCACTGATGGCCTCCATTTCTGACGAACATAAGGAGGTCATCTTCGACTTCATCGGCCATTCTTCCCTCTTGGAAGAGTTAGCGATCCTCGAGGTGGCGGAGCCTTCTCTGGCCGCTTCTTTCTTATCCTTGTCGAGCCGGCTTCACTCCCTGAAGGAAGAAAAAAGGGAGAGCAGACGATTCTTGGCTTGGCTTGTCCCGCTGGCGGAGGCTGAGTTTCCAAACCGCCGCGCTGGTATCTGGAGGATGGTCAGGGAGGCCCTGCGGGAGCATGACAGGCTGGCGATCGACGTCTCCATCATGAGGAATTGGGCCAACGCCGAGCATGTAAACTTCGACTTTGTGCAGCAATGCATTTCCTTTCTAATGGACCTGATTTCCAAGGAAGCCCAGGTCCAGGCGAAGGTGGACGAGTTGAAAGCTCGGGTTCTTCCGCTGGTGCAGGACTCAGATCCTCTCTTTCCGGCTATGGGGAGGGGTCCCCCCAATTTTGCGTCATTTTACATCAATTATTAATTTCTAATCATTTAAACGGTTGATACAACAGTCTAGACATTTGGAATTATCCTCGTGGTTGATGAATGATAATCATATCTTTCTGCTTTGCTTCTGTCCTCCCTTGTTTGTATGTTTGTGATGACGGTGTTGCGGTTGTGAATGTTGTTGCTTCATTTCTTTTTCCATTGGTTTGAATGCGTTCTGCCGGGGCCTTGATTGGCGCTTGTACTTAGTTTACCTGCTGCTTCATATCCCTTTGGATTTTGTGAATGTTTGATCGATTTTATGCGAACATTTTCCTTTTGCCCTGTATCTAAGCCTTTTACATGCTGTTGTAGATTATAATGGTCAGCGATCTTTCGCAGGCTGGTCCTTTGGGTCCACCGCCAACTCCGTCGAAGCGTAAGCGTGCCGCTGCTAAAAAGGTTTTCAGGCCATCGGCCGAGAATCCGCAATGGTTCCTTCCCCCGGAGACGTTCAACTTTTATGAGCGCATTTTGACTCTTCCGAAGAATGTACAACGGAAGATACTCTGCGACAAAGCCCTACCGACCCCTCCTGATGAGGGTGCTCAAGAAGAATGGGACGCGTGGTACGCTCCCCTGCAAGGTTTTCGGACTGATGAGGTGGTTGGGTCCGAAGAGGGTGAGGCTAGCCCGGTCGCACACGTACAGTCTACCAAGCGCGACCGCCCGAAGACAGCTGGCAAGAGCGCTAAACAAGTATACATGGAAAATCAAGCCAAATCAAAGTCAAACAGAATGAGGGTTGTCTGGTCGTCGGTGAAACTAGCTGTGTCGTCACTCATGATACGGAACCCGTACACGAAGCAGTACATCCAATTTTCGAAGAGCTTCCAGCGATACCGTTCTCTCCCAAGCATCGAGCCTTCCGATGTGTGCCGTGCCAACTCTTTTTATAGCGTCGACTCCTGGACGTCCATTCCAGAGACAATCCTCAACTGCGCTGTATCTAAGAATGGTACACTGCAGTCTGTCCTTGGGGAGAAGGACATGATATTTTTTTAGCCAAACCACGATCCCCACCTACCATTTACAACCCACTACTACGAGACACTGCGTCAGAGATTCCGACCCTTGTCAGATGTAGAGATTTGGCCGATGGGTGGGTTCTGGACCCGAGGTCACTTGAGTCCTCATCCCGGTTACGAAGCTTGGGCCCACCGAATAATTGAGCAGCACGAAGATACCCTGAAGCAGGTGGGTCTCCTAAGGGCCATCCAGGCAACGTCGAGCTATTTTTACAGGGAGCCATGCGTCTATAAAGGGTTTTTGAATCACTAGAGCTCCATTACGAATTCCTTTCATCTGCTGTACGGGGAAATGAGTATCTCCCTTTGGGATCTGTACCGGATAGCAGGTCTCCCTATCCATGGCAGAATTTACGATGAGTGGACGCCCAGCGATGGTGAGCTGTCGAAGAAAAGGAAGGGTGTGGATGAAGGCTTCTACTCCAAAGCCTGTTATGAATTATTTGCGGAGTTGCCGTAGTTCTTGGGCTCCAGAGACAAGGTGCCCTTTGAGGATTGGCTGATTTACTTCAGCCATGGTCTGAAGTGAGTTTCTCGACTTGAGTCCCGTGCTTTTATTTCATTATATCTTCTTTCTTTTACTGATGACTTCTCTTTCTTTTTCAGCTTAGATTACACGACATATGATGAAGGCCGCAGGGATAAACTGGTCTTGGAGGCCAAGATGAAGAAGAAGTTCCCGCAGCCGAACAAGCTGTCTCCCACTTGCGAGCTTGCCGGATTTTTAGCCTACTGGCTATGCTGTGTGGCCCTTCCAAGCTCTAAGCAGGCAGATAGCGTAAGAGTTTCTTGCTTCGCTGTGGCGGGGAGCTTAGCTAACGGGCATCGCTACGCACTGGCTTCGGCAGTTTTATGCTCTATCTACAGAGCTTTTGGCGGCGTAATCAGTAACAAGGGCTCTGCTTCCTTCGAAATCAACTCTTCCTTCTGCGGGTGGCACTATCTTTCCGGTTGGCTCGGGGTTTACTTCCCGTGGGTCTATGGTATGGAACTTAAGGACTTCATCCGGAGAGGATCGGTTCCGCTGCATGCTTTTCAGAAGCGAAAGATGAACAACGGAAACTTGGCGACTATCGAGGCAAAGATAGCTCGTCATGATGACGTCGACTTCTTCCTTTTCTCTGGGACCAACAGTGAGGATCCAGAATTGCTCGATGATGATGAGAGTCTTAGTTCCTATCAGCGCTCGTTCTTGGTGTCCATCCGCCAGAGTTCGTTGCCTTTGAGGGAGGGGGCTGAGTTTTGGAGAGAGTCGTATTACCCGAACCGATTCGCTCACCAATTCGGTTATGACCAGGGGGTACCAGAAACTCTTGAACCGGTGACGCGAGAGCAGCGAGCCTATGGCACAGGACCGATTCACTGGAAGTGGATATGGCGTCAACTCTTGCTAACCGGGTCAGGCTGTTCCTTCATCGTCCCGGGTACAGAGTATACTCCCGGTGCCACGTATGGATGGATGAGGTGGTGGGCTCACCAATACTCCTTGGTCAGAAACAATCGACTCATGGCCGATCCTGTCTTCATTCCTTCTCCTATCGTCGATCCTGCTCCTGCGGACAGCCTGGGCTATGTATCAGAGCCACCACATCAATTGGCCACTCCTGGTGTGAAGAAATTCCTGACTTCTCTGAACGTGGTAATTGATCACGAAAAGCCTGAACATACACAAGAAGGGTGGGTTGCTTATGGGCAAAGAATTACGCTGCGGGGAGATCAGAGTTCTCCACTAGTGGGTCCCATGACAGAGGGGCAGAGAGAGGGTTATGACATTGGTGATGATGATGAAGGCGGCGATGATGACGGTGATGATGGGGGCGACGATGTTGAGGGTGGTGATGGTGATGAAGACATCGAAGGTGGTGGAGAGGGTGGTGTTGCAGCTGCGGCGACCCCCTTGACTGGTGGTCAGGGAGGTCGTGATCAGAGCCCAGTGAGTCGGACGAGTCTATCCAGACGTTTTGTTCCAGGAGGCAGTGATTCAGAGCCGTCTCCTGAGCGGTCTGGGCCTCGAGTGAAGACCGCTCATCACGTCCCCGTTGCTGATGGAGGAAGAAAATAAAGGACCTGTGGAAGCTGTACAAGGCCGATAAGGCACGGAGTCGACTCTCCAAGGCTGCCGGCAGCGTCCCGACTGACGACGCGAGTGGACCAAGAGAGGAAGGGGAGATGAGCTCGCAGGCAGACCTCAGCGGAAATCGTCCCACGGAAGAGGGTGAAGATAACGAGCCGATATACGACAGATCTGTTCCTGAAGCAGACACAAAACCCATCCCTATGGACTTTGACGGTGGGCCACAAGCTGAAGATCCCCCTCTCGCCGACCCTGTTAGTACTGTAGCTGCAGTAAACCCTAACCCTACTCCTAAGGCGGGCCCTGCTATTATTACAGAAGGGGTAGCACCTCCTACCCAAGAAACCACGCCCTCGGACGTTGTCATTGCATCAGAGCCTATCACGGAAGTAACTCCTGCTGTCGAATCGATTCCGGCCATCACTGCCCTTGAGACAATCGCGCCTTCTTCTCCTAAACTGCCTGAGCCAGCAATGGAGACGGTGACTGAACGTGTCCCAACATTATCAGTGCCCGTTGCTTCCACCAGTGCTCCGGTCGATGAAGCTCCCGCTGGTGTACTACTTGCCTTATTACCTTGTTTACTTTTTTTTCTTTCCTCGGTGTGATAATGTTTATCATTTCTTTGGTTGGCAGCTGCTCCCATCAGTGTCCCGGTTCCTGCAGTTTTGCCTGATGTGTTTGCTTCATCTCTCCGAGGCTTGTCAAGGACCAAAGCAAATCTGCTGAAGAGCCTCCTGTCTGACATCGCTGATTCATTAAAGAACGGGGACGAATGGTCCATTTTGGACGAAGCGCTGCAGGCACTAGAACTCAACGCTACGTGGCTCGGAATTGACATCTCTTTGATAGTCGGTCACGTAGCTCAGTTCAAGGAAGGGATGGTTCGAGTGAACGAGGCGAGGCACCTCAGGGTTGATCCTTCCATTGAGGAAAAACACGATCACTTGCGGTCCCTCCTTCCGAAGCTTGAATTACACAAGGCGGATGCGGCTGCAGTAAGGAAAGATTAGCATGCTGCCGATGTTGAGTGTCAACAAGCGACTGAATGCCTCGCAGAGATTGAGAATGATGGCCCGGCTATGAGCCGAACATTCTGTCGTCCATCTTAAACTCTCGAAGTTCAGTGGTCAGAAGGCACGTCTGCAGTCTTCCATCGACCAGCACGAAGCGAGATGCACTGCTGTAAGGGCACAGGTTGCCGAGCTGAAACGGTCTCTTCAAGACACCCCCGACCCTGCCCAAGTTTTGGCCGAGGCTGAGGCAAGACAGAAGGCGATCGAAGAATCTGCAGTTAACCTATTAGAACAATGTTTGAGAACTTTAGACGGTTAAGCTGTAATGATGATTCTTTTGTAATTTTGAAACACGCTGTGATGGATGTTGTAACAATATGTATATTATTGTAGTTCTGGGTTTGTATTGTGCTTTTAGCCTGCTTGTCGTTTTATTTGAGTTTGAATGCAAATAGATTGTGCTATTTGGAAAGGAACGTCCCCCTGTTAGGACTCAAACCTACACATGTGAACGAAGATGTAGCCGAGCCTTGGCTTAGGGCTTATCCCGATTTTCAATAGTCTCGAAAAGGCATGGTGTCCTGCTTGACGTGTCTTGAGCCTTAACGACCTTTCCGATACCTATGCAAGCATAAAGTAGATGATTAGCATTTTGGTTTAGTCATTGTATGGTATCCTTTCTTTTGGTATCTACTTTATTACACTTTTCCTCTACTAGGGTGTTTACAACTTACGATGATAAGCCTATGTTAGGTGTAATATCTTTTCAAAAATCGGCCATTCACTAGCGATCTGATGCCCTGCCCTTTGCAATCTATTACTCGATAGGCCCTGTTGGAATATACTTCGTCGATGATGCAGACGGGATCCCATTTCGGGTCAAATTTACTTTTCGGTCCTTGGGTCGGTGCCGGACGCTTCATCATTAGCACAAGATTACCCTTCTTGAATGATCTGCCTCTGACACGCTTATCGTATGCGGCTGAAATTTGCTTTTGATACATTTCGAGCCTTTGTTGGGCGGTGAGCCTCTTTTCATCTAAATCATCGAGTTCGGCCATTCTGATCTTGGCATTATGCTCGGTTGTCAGGGAGTGTCGGAGAGCAACCCGTAGTGACTCAACTTGTATCTCCATCGGGATCATAGCTTCCGTACCGTGTACTAGCGAGTAGGGTGTGGCTCGAGTAGTTGTGCGGTGCATAGTTCGATATGCCCATAATGCTTCGGGTAATCGTCTGTCCCAATCCTTCTTATTTTCTGCCACTGTCTTTTTCAAAATCTTCATGATGGTCTTGTTGAATGTCTCGGCTAATCCATTCGCAGGAGGGTAATAAGGCAATGAATAGCAGTGCTTGATCTGGAACTTTTCGCACAGCTTATCAATAGTAGCGTTCTTGAAGGGTGTTCCATTGTCCGTGGTAATTCTTTTAGGGATACCATGCCGGTACAGTATGGTGTGACGAATGAAACTCTCGACATGTCTGGCTTTCACATTTCTCAAGGCGACTGCCTCAGCCCATTTGGAGAAATAATCGGTTGCCGCAAGGATGTACTGATGCCCCTGGGAGGATGGCGGACTGATCCGCCCGATCACGTCCATGCCCCAGGCTGCAAAAGGCCAGGACATCACTGACTGATGTAATTCTTCCGATGGTGAATGTATGATATCCGCATGGATTTGGCACTGGTGACATTTCTTGACATATTCTATCGCGTCTTTCGTCATTGCCGGCCAATAGTAACCCATGTGTCGCACACGATGATGTAAATTCTTTCCTCCCTGGTGAGCACCGCATTCTCCTCCGTGAGCTTCTTTCAGTGTATCACGTGCTTCATCTTGGCTTAGACACCGCAGCAGTACTCCCTCGTAGGACCGTTTGTAAAGTACGTCATTCTGGAGTACGAATGAATTGGCGCATCTTCTGATTTGTGTGCGCATTTTGGGATCCTCCGGTAGAAATCCGTACTTTAGATAATCGATGAATGATTTTCTCCAATCATCTTCCTCTGTAATTTCGAAGCAGCAAATGGGATTGGCGCTCAATTCTCCACTGCGCAATGCGGTTGTCGGCAGAATTCTTCTTTCTTCAATTGTTACCTGAAGTGGGCTACCCCCGGGATTAGCCAAAGTAGCGGCTAAACTAACAAGTGCATCTGCTCGTACATTATCTTGTCTCGGTATATGTGAGATACTGCTGTTCCGAAACTGATCGAACATTGACTGCGCTTGGTGGCAATAGGGCGATAACTCGGGTTTGCGGACTTCGTATTCTATCGTCAGTTGTCCGATGACAAGCCTAGAGTCACCATAGATACGTATTTCCTTGATCTGCATTTCCAGGGCTAACTGTAACCCGATAATAAGAGTCTGGTACTCTGCTTCATTGTTGGTGCATGCTGGGACTATCGTGAATGAATAGGGTAATAGGTCCCCTTACGGGCTGACGAATATAACTCCTGCCCCTGACCCTATCGCTCTGGCCGCACCGTCGAAATACATCTCCCAATGGCGTGCTTCATTAACTGCCATAACCTGATCATCTGGGAGGTCATATTCTATTTCTTCACCACTTGCTACCGGATGTGCTGATAGGAAGTCTGCAATTGCCTGCCCCTTGATAGCCTGAGCCGGCATGTATGTCAAGTCAAATTCCGACAAGAGAAGGGCGCACTTGGCCAACCGCCCAGACAACATGGGCCTGTTCATGAGAAACTTGAGAGGATCCGCTTTGGATATCAATGTTATCTGGTGAGAGAGGCAGTAATGTCTGAGTTTCTTGACGGCAAAGATCAATGCCAGACAAATCTTTTCAATCACTGAGTAGTTAAACTCGGCTCCCACTAATGTGCGGCTTAAGTAATAGAGTGTGTTTTCCTTTCCTTCTTCGTTCTTCTGGGCTAGGAGGGATCCCAGTGAATTTTTGCCGACGGCAAGGTAGAGGATTAGTGGCTCTCCTTTGATCGGTGCTGTGAGGACTGGAAACTTTTTGAGCAGGTTTTTCAAAGAGTCGAACGCTTTTTGACAAGCATCATCCCACTCAAACTGGACTTCTTTCTTGTTAAAACGTGAAAATGGCTGACAACGGCCTGATAAGTTCGAGATGAATCTTCTTAAGTATGCGACCCTGCCTTGGAAACTTTTCAGCTCTTTGAGATTCTTCGGGGGTGGCATCTCCCTGATTGCCTTAATCTTCGTCAAGTCGATTTCTATGCCTCAGTGTCTGATAACAAACCCAAGAACTTGTCAGAGGAAACTCCGAACGCGCATTTCAATGGGTTCATACGGAGGCTTTTCTTTCTCAGTCTTTGAAACACTTGCCGTAGATGTTCTCTATGCTGCTCATGTTCGGCCGACCTCACTACCAGATCGTCTTCATAGCATTCGACGTACTTATGCATCATGTCCTGGAAGATTACTTGCATCGCACGCTGATATGTTGCCCCTGCATTTTTTAACCCGAATGACATTACACGGTAACAGTATATGCCTAATGTCGTACGGAAGGCTGTCGATTCTTCATCCTCTGGGGCCATACGAATTTGATTATACCCCAAGTAACCGTCCATAAAGGACATCACTGCGTATCCTGTTGTGCTATCGATCAGTAGTTCCGGGATAGGCAGTGAGAAATCATCTTTAAGGCATGCTTCGTTGAGGTTCCGAAAGTCTACGCAGACTTGGGTTTGACCGCACTTTTTCTTGACCGGCACAATATTTGAAATCCATCGTGGGTATTTGACTTCTCGGATGAACCCAGCTTGGATCAACTTCTCGACCTCTTCTTCGATTTTGGGCACTATGTCTGGATGGAATCGTCGCTGAGGTTGTTTGACCGCCTTCTTCCCTTTCATGATGCCCAACTTGTGCATCGCAATTGTCGGACTGAGTCCTGGCATTTCTGAGTATGTCCAAGCGAATACATCTTTATTTTCTTTCAACAGTTGAATGTATCTCTCCCTCTTTTCTTCTGGGACATTCTTACTCATATACGTACTTCGAGGGTCCTCTGAGGTTCCCAAATTTATTTCTTCAAGCTCATCTATCGTGGGCTGTCCCCCGTCTTCTATCTGTGCGGGTGCGGCACTAGGTTGGATGACGTCGGCTACTTCTTGTAGGTGCACCTCTTCTGTGGGACTGATTGTCACCATGTTGACATGTCTAATCTTCATCTTTGCCCCTAACCCTTCTCTTCCTTGGTAGGCTTCAGTGTTTTCTTCGAACGGTGCTAACATTCTACCATTCGAGGCTGATTCCGAGTAACAGAAGCCCATATTCTTCATGATGTTACGACTAGCTTCACTGTATCTTCCCTCTTCTATCGGTTGGGATAAGCGGGGTGATTTCTCGGCCTCGTCCTTAGACTGCACAGGTTCATTGAGTATTGAATAAAATTTGATTTCTTTCTTCGCATTGGCACTTGGTGGTACCACGAACTGGCTAGGAGCTCTTGGGAAAGGCTTAACTCTTCCTATTTTTGGTACTGGCATGTTGAAGCTAGATTTGAGCACACTCATGTGCTGATTCGATATCATCTCTAGGACGGACCGCCCTGGCTGTCGCAAGTGCTTCGGGATTATATAAAATTTCTTAGTATTCCCTTGAGACTCTTCGGCTGACTGACTTACGGTTTCTTTCTGAGTAATGAACTGAGGTTTGCCTCTCTGTTCAAACTTGTTGACTCTAGGTTTCGCTCCTTGCCCTTTCTGCATTACATCGGGCTTCTTCTTGACCTCTCTTTCGTCGACCAAGTCATAGTACCGGGCATCGGCCAAGAATGATTCTGCGATCGTATACGGCTTTGGGTCTGCTGCCACTTTATACTGAACTCCCTCTCTGTTGTACTTGAAGCATTGATGGTAGGTTGAGGGAATAACGTGGTTCTGATGGAGCCACGGCCTCCCTAACAAAAGATTATATGTTGTTACCGCGTTGATTACTTGGCACGTTACTTTCGTCTTTAGCTCTTTAATTTCTAGCATCACGGTGATCGACCCAAGAGTGCGCTGGCTATCTTAATTAAACCCTTGAATAACCATGGTGCTGGGACGCAGGGCTGACGATCTGTGGCCCAACCGCTGCACTGTTTTCAACGACATGATGTTTACTGCGGACCCATCGTCAAGCATACATCGCTTAACTTCTGTGTCTCTAATCGTCCCCGTAACCATCAAAGGGCGATTGTGGTCTGTTGCTTCAATCATGCGGTCTTCTTCGGAGAATGTGATTACAGAGGGGTGATCTATCTGCATTGCTTGCTGAATCGGTACATTTCCTTCCCAAAACCTATCTGATCGTTCATTTCTGTTTCAATTTCTGCCATCATCACTTCTCTGACTTCACTGTCTAGCAGCGCGTTTATCAACATCTCCCTATATACTTTTGAGAGACACAAGGCGTCGTATATGCTCAAGCGAGCCGGGACCTTTTGCAGGTGTGACACGACATCATATGCTACTGGTGTTGCCCCTTGCCTTGGCTCCAACCGACTGGACGTGGCCTCAACAACTTTCTCTTTCAACTTCTGCCCCTGAGGCCTCGTTGATGGTATATCTGGGTTTTCGTCTTCTTGCATCGGGTCGACTGGTTCTGGCCGAACGCGTTCCGGCATTTGCCTTCCGGATCGGAGGATGACGGCATTGACTTCTTCTTTACCTGCCCGCAATGTCTCTCCCGTTGATGGCTGTTCTACGAATGATACCATCACACAATGTACCTGAGCCTCTATAAGTCGGCTCTTCTCTCGGCTATCCTTCTTTCTCGTCCCTTTCTTCTTGCGGTTGAGGAGTCTTCTTCGATTCTCGAGCCTCTTCCGGCTGCTAACCAAAGTCCAGGGTTCTTCAGGTTCAGGGAACGGGATGTGCAATCGGGTGCTTTCTTCTGAGGGGAAGGCTGAAACTACCCCAGATGTTTCCTTCGTTGTTGTTTCTGGTGACTTCATACTAATCACCCCTTGGTTGATCAATCCTTGTATTCTTCCCTTTAGACTAAAAAAGTCTTCTGTTTTGTGACTCAGACATCGATGGTATTTACAATACCAGGAATCGTTCACCTTCCTAACTTCGTGTGGCCGAATCGGTTCTGGTAAGCGGATTACATTTTCCTCCACTAGTTGCTCCATGATGGGGATCAGATCGGCCATGTCGAATGTATATGGGCCATTGGCTCTTTCTCTTTCGGCTATTGTTATTCCTCGAGAAATATAAGGCCTCTTGCCTCTGTTTAGGGTAGGTGTTGCTTTCGTGTCCATCTTTGAATCCACGGCGGGCCGCTTCCGATCTATTATACATTTGCCTTTGTTTATATTATGCGTTTCTGCAATCCTTACTCCCTCTCTCCTTTGCCTTTCGGGCCTGAAGTTCACCCGTGCTACGACTTCTTCTACCAGGTGCGCTTTGGTGGCCAGTTCTCGAAAAGAGTGAAAACTATTCCCCGATAATCCGTATGATATCATTGGGTCCAGGGCTCGCATACAATCTTCATTTGTTCTTTCTCGCTAGGCAACTCTTGGCATTGAGCAGCTATCGTCCCCCATCGGTCCATGAACTTTTCCACGGGTTTGCCCTGTCTTTGTCTGATCAAGGCCAGGTCTGTTACTGATGTTTCTCTCTCTGTAGAGAAGAATTTCAAGATAAAACTATCTCGTATTTGCTCCCACGATCTCACTGATCCGGCTGGTAGCGACATGTATCATTGAAAAGCTTTCCCTATCAGCGCCGACCCAAATAGCCACATACAGTATGGTGGGACGGCCGACCAATTCCCCAACGCTGTGAGGAAGTGAGTAATATGCTCCTCTGGTGATCCTCTACCGTCGAATTTTTCGAAATCTGGACACCTGAAATTGACCGGGAATGGTATCTCTTCCATCTCTAGCGGGTACGGGACTTGGTATTTATACCCAGTTTCTCTTTCCCTTTCTTTCTCTTGTCGTATGAGGCTCGTAATTGTTTGCGACAGTTCCTCCCTCGACATTTGCACAGTCGGGACTGGTACTCGCTCCGCTGGAACCCTTCTGGCCTGGGTAAGTTGTTCGGCGTTAACTGGCTCTTCCGCTGCCCCTTGAGATTCTTCGGCTAATGGGCGCGTAGGTGGTACGAGACTTCTGGTAGCATTCTGAGCTATCAAAGTGGTCAATGCTTCCTGAATTATCCTCATTCGTTCATTTGTTTCCCGATTGGCCTGAATTAATCTGTCGATCTGATCTTGGACTGTAGGCAATTCTTCCGCTTCATACGATCCCTCTTCTGCCTCTGCTACTTGAACCATTGCGATCAGCACTGGTCAGGCCTTCTGAACCTGCCCCTGTCCTGGCTTGAGAACTATCATGGGCTTGGAGCTCTTCAGAATTGTGGTCCCGGTCGACTTACGTGTGACACAGGTGGTCTTGGACAATGGCGGAAACTGTTCGACCGTCATCGCAGGCACTGAGGACTTGGTTGATGCGACCTGACTGCTGATAGGGATCTTCTGCCCCTGTTTTGGCTGCCATTATTTCCTGATTGCAGGGCGAGGTCTCGCAACATTCGCCTTCTTATATGCTGCCAAGATGGCTGCTTTCTTCTGCTCTTTCTTCTGTCGACACGTTTCGACCAACTGCCATCCTGAGTTGCCAATACTTGTTGTGGTTGGGGTGAAGCGGGGGAAGCTGAAGCCTCCGGTGGCAAGGAAGGTGCACAAACTGTTCGTTGAGCATGCCATTTCTTCTGTCTGTCCTAGTATCTTGCTAATTCTTATGTGTCATAAAAATCATTAGAACAGTTCACAAGTGCGGTCGGGAGTATGAGCTCATCGATCGCAGTGCATAAACTGACCAAAATAAGCAAGACGGAGACAAATATGTGTAGTTGTGGAAATTTGTGGGTTCGAAAACCTTTTAAAGCGTCTATTGCCTTAGAGATGAAGGGAAGAACGTTCCCGTTGAGAGTCGCCAGTTTAGCGCCTGAGGGCACTGAAACATTACGCCTCGCGGTAGCCTTCCTATGCGTAGGTTCATGTTTGTGAGTAATTGATCTTAGAGTGTTCCTACATTCAGATGTAACCAGAGATTCTGGTATAGTTCGAATCCCCATTAGAGTCGCCAGTTTGTTAGAACTAGAAAAATGCTCAGGCGCAGTTTTCTGGTGTATTGTTGTTCTGGGTTCTGAATAATGAAAACATTCATAGATAATCACAAGCATTCACAAAAGTACACAAGAGAAAAGATATCGCAAGGCGAATTTTATTCCAGAGATCCTGAGATCTTGTACATTCCAGGCTGTGATCTGGCACGAGCCCTTAATTACATCGAATGATCGATGACCCTTGATTAAAAGGCAGAAGACTAGTCAGTGGGGACTATCGCCTCAGAGTTCATGGTCGTAGAGACCTGTATTTGTGTGGTCGTAGAGACCTGTGTTTGTATGATCGCGGGGACCTATATTTGTATGGTCATGGAGACTTGTATTTGTATGGTCACGGAGACCTGTATTTATTGTGTTCTGTTATGGACTGATCCATCTTTGTACAAGTCGGATGTCTATGTCCCATGTTTTGACCGGAGATCCGAGCTGAGACTGTCAGGGCTTTTAACCGAGGGGTGCGACTCTGGGCCTGCGCCCGTCATTTATGACGGGTGACCACGGGAAGACCGATCTGCAGTTGTATGTACCTGAGCAGCTCAACCAGCGGATGCCGTTTGGATGGGTAAGGCATCGACTGTTCTTGAAGTGTCAGTCTTTAACAAATTTTGTGTGATAGTTTAGAACTCTCCTGGTATGGTTTATCGGGTTAACCATAGTCCCATTTACTTAGTCCGGGCCTGAATCCGGGTCATATTATGATAGTACATGTGATGATGATACATAGGTATGATTCTGGGCACCGGCGGCCTCTTTTCGAGAAGTTACTTCGTTCTTCTCGTTGGATTGGATCAGACTCCGAAGGCTTGTATTCTGCTCATTGGGTGGGCCGGATGAGTTATTTGACTGCTCCATTGTGTCCGGAACGCTCAAAATACCTAAAATAGGCCCAAACAGGGCCCGAAAACATCATAAAATGAAGATTTAAAGGTGTTGAAATGAATGTTCGAAGTGATGATTTTTATGATCCGCTGACCTGATTTTACTGATGCGCTGGGGCTAGTGCGTCCAAAAATGATTGTTAAAAATATTCTATTTTCATGATGCGCTGGGCTATTTTTCTAATGCGCTGGGGCTAGTGTGTCCAAAAATGACTTGTTTTAAGATATGTATTTTCCTAATCCACTGGCCTATTTTACGATGCGCTGGGGCTAGTGCGGAAGTGGGATTTCTGGTGATCGGCAAAAGGGTTTCCGGCGGTCGGAAAAGGGATTCCAACGAGGGATTCCGGCGACCTCAAAAACACAAATCTCTCTCCTTCTCTGGATCCGTCCAAATGAGGAAAAGGGGGGGTATTTATACCCGAAGTCGGCCAATAGGAGACCGCCACGTGTAGCGCGTCGAGAAAATGGGTTGGCGCGTCGAGAAAATCACTCGGTGCGTCTTAAAATGACTTTGTTGAAATGCTGATTTTTAGGGCGCACTGGCTGTCAGTGCGTATTGAAAGTCCTGAAAATGCCTGATTTATTGGACGCGCTGAGGGTCAGTGCGTCCTGAAATTCCTGAATTATTGGATGCGCTGGACAAATTTTATGACGCGCTGGGGGCAGTGCGTCCTGAAATTCACTTTGTAAAACCGCTGAATTTCATGATGCGCTGGGTGAATTTCTGGACGCGCTGGGGGCAGTGCGTCCTGAAATTCACTTTGTAAAACTACTGAATTTCATGATGCGTGAGGTGAATTTCTGGACGCGCTTGGGGCAGTGCGTCCTGAAATTCACTTTGTAAAACTACTGAATTTCATGATACGCTGGACGATGAATCTCTGGACACGCTGACGTACTAGTGTTTTACAAAATTGGGTTTTGCGAAACGGAGGGCTTGTGGGGCCCGCTTTCCAACGGAAGTCGATGCACTGGCTCTATTTTTCATGATTGAAGTAACCCTCCCAAATTTGGAGGGTTCTGATCATGATGACCGGTGGGGTCCACCACTGGCCCAATTTTTCATTTTTGGTCTAGTGTGATGTGTGTTGTGATTTTTACCGCGATTTTCGATGCACTGGCCCTAAATTTAATCAGGTGATGATTTGGGCACTCATAATCATTGTTTTGAAAATCCTGACTTTTGGGACCCCAACATGAGTTTAGAGGTTGTGTACCTTTATCATCTGTGGGGCCATCTATTTATATAGATCCAGGTGATCCAATCTATCACGCAAGTCGTTAAGATCACTGTTGATTTCAGGGGATAAGGTGCTTATCTTGTTAATCCTTAGATAAAGGGATAACCTAACAACCTTAGACGTCTAACTGATTACGTCTCTTGATGGATATGCTCGGAGTTATGAACAAGGACGAACCAGAATTGATCTGTACAGATTGGTACTGAAAGGTAGCGACTATTGGCCTCGAAGATAACCTCATTTAACAGCCTCGAAGTGAGCTGCTCGCATGTGGATATACGATCCTTTCGACGACCACGAGCCGAGCTGCTCGCATGCGAAACCCTTATCTTGTAACCAAGGAGTAAAGACAGGCGAATTATGAAAGTGCCCTCATCCGATGACCAGCGACCAAGCCGGCTCCCATATTCGGGAGTATATACCGTACTTTTACGATATACGAGCTTTGACCATAAGGGCTCGCGGGTCGAACACCATAAACCAAAAAGGCGCTCGCGGGTCTTTAGTCTTCGATATCTTTGACCACCGCTTTTATGCTATAACAGATGCCCCCAAGTCCTTGCCATTGAGAAGTCTAGGGGAAGGACTTGCTCACCAGAATACATAACCACCTAATGCGTTTCTCGGAGGGGAAGCCGTACATGATTGGACTGTCATTAATGAACGCCAGCTTTCCACAGCTTTTCGGTAGAGAGGAAATGAAGAGACGCCTGCCACGTATCTACAGAATTAATGATCACGCCCGTTCGACTGTTGCGCCAGACGAATGGTCGTCGCGTGTCACCAAATCTTGAGGAATGATTGCTTATAAATATAGGAGCCTGTGAAATTTTTGAAATTTCATCAGAGGGCTTCGAAAATTCTTCTTCTCTCCTTGCTTCCTTTTTCTCTCTGGTGTCCTAATCTTCCTCTGGTGTAACTTCATTCTTCGTTTTCTTCAAGGTATTATATTCTTTCTATCCTACCTTAAGAAACCATGGTGAGAGATTCTGATGAGGAAACCGTCCCTCTGGGGGATGCGACCCTGGACTCTTCTTCCTCCAATAACGCAAGGGTTCCGACAAGGAAGTATTCTGCGTTCAGGTATCCCTCAATAATGACGGAGGAGCGGCTGGACGAGTTACGGGAAAAATATCGGGTTCCCGACTCCGTCATTTTTCGGTTGCCTGGAGAGGGAGAAACTCCGAATTCACCTCCCTCTAATTGCGTAGCCCTATATGATGACCTCTTCATCCTCCGAGTGCGTCTTCCCCTTCACCCTTTTATTCGTGACGTACTCCGCACCTATAAGATTGCCCCAGGGCAACTCATTGTAAATGGTTGGAGGGTGGTCCTGAGTTCTTTTGTTCTCTGAAAACAAGCCGATAATGGAGACTTGACCGCCGAGGAGTTCCTTAGAATGTACCAACTCAAGAAAGCTCCCTCCAGCGAAGGCTGGTATTACTTATGTTACTTGTACTGGGATAATTTTGTTTTGGGGAAACCTACTTCGAATTACCCCGGATGGAGGAAACGCTGATTTTTTGCCTCCGGGAACTAGGAGTCTGAGACAGGATCCACCCCTAGGGGCCATAATGTGAGCCGCTTCTTCAGTGAAGGTGGGTGAAGCTTTACTCTGCCCCGATTTCTGTCATGATTTTGAACTTTAACTAACCTGATTGACCTCTACTCATATTCGCAGGTATTCCGACGGGAGGAAAACCGAGCCTGAAGGGAGGAATCAACGAGAAGATTGTAAAAGTTTACAAGTTATCAGTTCATGAGAGGAATATCGAGGCCTGTATGTCACTCTCTCGACTCGCTGTTGCTGGATTGGTATCTCAAGAAGAGACTATCATGACGAATGTGGGAGAGAAGAGGGGATTGTTGCCTCGCTTAAAGGGCACCGGGTCGAAGAGACAAAAGAAGACGTCTGCCGGCCCATCTCACCCATCTAATCGGTCGGGTGAGCCTGCCCAAAGCTCACAGCTGTGTAGCCCTCTCCCTGACACTGCGGCAGCTGCTCCCGTGGTTCCTCCCGAACCACCAGTCATCGATATTGTTGACAATTCCCTGAGGAATGATGGAGCAGGGTCAAGCTACCCCCTGGCTGAAGAAGTTTACGAACCTGTTGCTCAAGATGCGAGCCCTCCCGGGCTAGTCGTAGCCCAGCCTTCTAGAGTTGGGACGTTTACCGTTCCAAGCCATCTGCACCCAATCTGCAAATTCCTCTTCGACAACATCTCCCCTCAGACCTTCGGCACTCTTCCCGAGCCAAGTCCCGAAGACCTTTCTCTGGACGCTAGAGTGAGGATGGTCCAGGTAAAAAACATTCCAATTTTTATTTCTTGCTCTCTTTGTTGGTTTTCAAATGAACATCTGATAAGCCTTCTTCTTCTTCTTGAACAAGGACTGGATCTCATCATATGGACGAGGCGTGACATCCTTGCCGCCTGTCGTATTATAGATGAGGCTGAGGGGAAGAGAGTTGCCCTAGAGAAGGCGGTCCACGCGAGGGACCAGGTCATTAAATCTCACGAGGCCTTGATCGTGAAGATGACTAATGAGAAGAAAATCCTCATTGCAAAGGTCCAAGTCCTGACCGACAGGTACCAGGCCTTGGACACAAACTTCGCAAGGCTCGCAGAGACGAAGGAGAAGATATATATATATATATATATATATATATATATATATATATATATATATATATATATATATATATATATATATAGAGAGAGAGAGAGAGAGAGAGAGAGAGAGAGAGAGATCTTTCGCCAAGATAAGATCTCATTGGAGGAGCAACTCGCTGAGAGCAGATCGCGAATAAAAGAGGTCAGTAAGGCACTAGAGAAAGAGCAGTTCACCCTCACGCGGCTCAAAGACGACTCTATTCATTGGGAGGAGGAGAGAGTGGCCCTCGTTAAGATGCTATCCGAAGAGGGGCCCTCATATCATGGAGTTTCGTACCTCACAACTATACGACGATGAAA